>CM077092.1:100723562-101436228 GCA_039513925.1 Platanthera zijinensis
AAAAGATCTATTTAGATTTCCTTTTCAGCAAGTGGCCGATTCTTTACCGCTGGTGCCGAGAGTGAGAAGTCTTGGACTGCATTTCTCTTTTCCAAGAGGTTCCAGTGGAAGACAGGCGACGGAGTGATGCTGGGGGTTTAGCTCCTCGGGTAAGGGTAGAAGCTTGAGCTTTTCTTAATTATCATTTTTGTCTAGTACTTTACTTTTCTCTTCCTGAGAACAGTCCTAGCGACTGAGTGCAAGTTTCAGTTCCACCGAGACAAGAATCAATATCACCCTATTATTGTCCCATAAGTTCAATATCAATCTTGTCCATTATAGTTTTCTGTTTGTTGTCCCGCTAAGTTGCTGGAGGTAGAATCTTAGCTGGTTGTTTAGGCCCAGAGAGTTTGGTAGATGTAGCCGGGTAGGAGGGGTAGAAATTATTTTTGCCAACTCTCTGGAGCAGGCGTTGAGTGTTAGCTTCGGGCAGAAGTTCATTTTGTAGGCTAAGGGTAAAAGCATTAAGTGTGGTGGACACACTCAACGCCTAGCTGTTTGGTCTGAAGTCTAAGTACAAAAGCGTTGACAGCGTTGCGTGAGTTGAGCTCACTCAACGTCGTCTGCCTTTGGCATTGAGTGAGTTGCGCTCACTCAATGCCGTCTCGCTAGAGAGTTTTTCTAAGTCTTTTGGCAAATTGAGTCAGTTTCGGTCACTCAACGCCATCTGCCTTTGGCATTGAGTGAGTTGCGCTCACTCAACGCCGTCTTTCCAGACTTTTGGCGTTGAGTGAGTTGAGCTCACTCAACGCCATCTTGTCAGGGATTGTTTTTTTCTCTAAGTCTTTTCGCATTGAGTGAGTTGAGCTCACTCAACGCCGTCTAGTCCGGCGATGTTTTTCTTCTAAGTCAAAAGCATTGAGCGTGGTGAAGTCACTCAACGCCATCAGCTGTTTAGCATTGATAGCATTGAGTGAGCTGAACTCACTCAACGCCATCGTCCAGTGAGATTTTGTGAATAAGTCTTTTGACGTTGAGTAAGTGGAGCTCACTCAACGCGGCGTCGAGTAGACTCGACGCCTTCCCTACTTAGATTTATGCGTTGAGTGAATGGTACTCACTCAACGCGGCGTCGAGTGGACTCGATGCCTTCTCTGCTTAGTGTTTGGCATTGAGTGAGAAGTACTCACTCAACGCAGCGTCGAGTGGACTCGATGTTTTTTTCTTAGGCTGGTATTTTACTCCCGAGTTGGTTAGTATGGGTTTTATTTCGGTCTGGTGTTGTGTTTTCGGCTAGTTTTTTGATGCCGAATCGTGGATTATGGCAGGTGGTTTTTTTGGTGGCTCTGTAAGGTGTGATTTGTATGTGTTGAGCTGTGGCCACCACCAGTTAGGCCCCGGTTTGGAATGGTTTGGTTAGGTGTGTGGACCGTGGAGCTGCCACTGGTTGTTTTTACACTGGAGAATTTTTGGGTCTTCGAGGGCCAGCTCATCAACTTGGGCTTTAACCCGCTACTTGGCGCTTGGTTCTGCAGTACCTGCAAGCAACATTCCACCCCACGGTGGCAAACAAAGCAACAGTCAGCAAAAGCAGACCAAATTATAACGACCCCGCCCCTTAATAGGGACGGCGGTGCTCCTTCCCTGCATATCATTGGTAGTTTGCCGCGTTTAGAAGAGATTCCTGTTGTGCGCGAGTTTTCAGATGTGTTTCCTGATGAACTTCCAGGTCTTCCACCTGATAGAGATGTTGAGTTTGTGATAAATTTGGAGACGGGCACGTGTCCTATTGCGAAGGCGCCGTACCGGATGGCCCCACAAGAGCTGGAGGAGTTGCGTATCCAGCTGGATGAGTTATTAGAGAAGGGTTTTATAAGACCGAGTTCGTTGCCTTGGGGTGCTCCTATTCTATTTGTTAAGAATAAAGATGGATCGATGAGGCTTTGCATCGATTATATAGAGCTAAATAAGTTCACTATAAAGAACAGGTATCCCCTGTCAGGATTAATGACTTATTCGATCAGTTGCGCGGTAGAGCGGTGTTTTCTTAAGATTGATCTTCATTCTGGCTACCATCAACTCAGGATCCATGAGTCAGATATTCCACAGACTGCTTTTCGATCGAGGTATGGGCATTGTGAATTTCTGGTAACGTCGTTTGATTTGACCAACGCACCCTCAGCCTTTATGGATATTATGAACCGTGTGTTCAAGGATTTTCTGGACAAATTCGTAGTCGTGTTTATAGACGACGTTATGGTATATTCCCACAATGTTGAGAAGCATGACCGGCATCTGCAATTAGTTTTATCTTCTTTGAGGGACCACAAGCTATTCGCCAAATTGAGCAAGTGCGAGTTTTGGTTGCCTCAGGTTTCATTTCTGGGCCATGTAGTGAATAAGAGTGTGATTTCCGTTGACCCAGAAGAGATAGCTGCTGTGATGGATTGGAGTAGGCCGGGCACACCCAAAGAGATTAGGAGCTTCCTTGGGTTGGCCGGCTATTACAGGAGGTTTGTGGTGGATTTTTCAACCCTGGCTGCACGTTTGACTAGATTGACTCAGAAGAATGTGGCTTTTGTTTGGAGCGAGAAGTGTGAGGAAGCCTTTCTTGAGCTCAAGAAAAGATTGTGCACTGCTCTCATTTTGACTTTGCCTACAGAGGGCATGGATTATGATGTTTATGTGGATGCATCGCATGTTTGGCTTGGTTGCGTGTTGATGCAAGATGGGAAAGTGATTGCATATGGGTAAAGGAAATTGATGACCCATGAGAGGAACTACCATACGCATGATTTAGTGTTTGCAGCCGTGATTTATGCGCTAAAGTTGTGGAGACATCTGCTTTATGGCGCGCAGTGCAAAATTTTTACCGATCATAAGAGTTTAAAGTACTTCTTCACCCAGAAGGAATTGAATCTGCACCAACGGGGATGGTTGGAGTATGTTGCCGACTACGATGTTGAGATCAGGTTCCATCCGGGCAAGGCTAATTTGGTAGCCGATGCCCTAAGTCGGAAGTTGGGGAAGATTTTTAATCTCTCCGTCGAGCTATTAGTGGAAGAATTTCTTTTGATGGATATTTCTGTGGGGAGCTGCGACTTGCAGAGTAGTTTGGTAGTATTAGAGCCTTCTTGGATTGTGCTTACAAGGTTACATTAGAAAGATGATCCAGATCTGCTGCATTTATATCTGAGAGCTGAGAAAGGGGAGTTACCAGATTTCTTGATTGATGATGCGGGTACTTTGAAGTATCGCAGCAGATTTTGTATCCCCGCCGTTATTGATATTTGAGTTATGTTCTGTAGAGAGGCGCATAGTTCTAGTGTTGCCTACCATCCAGGATCTACCAAGATGTATCATGACTTAAAGCAAATTTCCTGGTGGTATGGGATGAAGGGAGACATAGCAAGGTTTGTTTCTGAGTGTTATACTTGCACGCGTGTTAAGGCCGATCATAGAAGGCCTTGTGGCAATTTGACTCTGTTGGAGATTCCGACTTGGTAGTATGAGAGCATTTCGATTGATTTCATCACGGGTTTACCGAGATCTCCTAGAGGATATGATTCAGTTTGGGTAATTGTGGACAGATTAATAAAGTGTGCTCACTTCGTAAGTTATAAGATCGACTATCCGATGAAGAAAATAGCTGAGCTATATTTGAATTAAGACATCCGATTACATGGTGTTCCAGTCAGCATTATTTCAGACCGAGACTCCCGGTTTACATCTCTCTTGTGGAAGAGTTTGCAAGAAGGTTTGCGTACAGATTTGAGATATTCTACCGCATACCACCCGCAGACCAATGGTCAGATAGAGCGAGTTAATCATATAGTGGAGGACATGATCAAATGCTATATTTTAGACCACGGAGGAGCGTGGGAGTAGCATTTGAGGCTTATGGAGTCTGCTTATAATACTAGTTAAGAAAGCTTGCAAATGGCTCCTTTCAAAGCTTTGTATGGGCGGCATTGCATGACTCCCTTATTTTGGGCTGAGGTTGGCAAGAGACCTTTGTTTGGTCCAGATGCGCTCGAAGAGAAGGAAACAGCTGTGAAGCTTATTCGGGAGAAGCTTCAGATAGCCCAGTGATATGAGAAGAACGCCAACCGGCGTAGATCTGATTTGGTGTTTGTTGTGGGGTACTTGGAATTTCTAAAGGTTTCCACGATGATTGGAATTAAGAGGTTTAGTAAGAACCGGAAGTTGGACCCGAGATATGTAGGGCCTGTTGGGTATTACATCCACAATAACCCAGATTTGCATGAAGTCACCCTTGAACTAAAATGAATTAAGTTGTATTTGATATCTTGGTTTCAGTTGTGTGTTTGCAGATCATCATTGCTAAGTGTTGACCAATGTCAGTCTACAGTGGGTCATGAACACAGGACCATATAGTGTAATCCCTCACTGTGTGATCCAAGGTGTTGACTCATGTGTAGCCTCTCAATTGGGATACACTTCATATTCAAGCACTTGGATCAAGGAATGAAGCTTGGGTTCTTGAAGAGTAGAGAAAATTTTCTAAGTCCAGAATTTCTCTAAGTCCACCTCTCGAGAAGGCCATGACAGTTCTCAAGAAGTAGACTTAGCAGAACTCGAGAAGTTCCTTTAGTTCTCGAGAAGCCGAGACTATTTCTCGAGAAACATTTTATAGTTCTCGAGAAGTCAGTCTAAGGTTATCGAGAAGTCCCAGCCTTTATTTCTCGAGTAGTCATAGACAACTGCCAAATTATTCTAAGTCCCTCTCTCGAGAAGTCCATCATAGTTCTCGAGAACTTAGTCTCTAGTTCTCGAGAAGTCAGCATGGTTCTTGAGTATACAGTTTAACTTTCAAGTAATGGTTCTTGAGAAGTCTAGTTAGTTCTCGAGAATCTTCACATAACTCTGGAGTGGACTCAACGCCGTTATTCTCGAGTACTAACTTAAGTCTAGACAGTCTAGTTCTCGAGAAGTCAGCCTGTTCTCGAGAACTCATTCACACTTCTCGAGGACTGCTGTCAATATTTTTTCTGAAATTTCTCTTAAGTCCAGATCGACGGGTTAGTCAAATGAGACGTCATGATTGTTCCACGTGTCGTCATTAATGTTAATTATAACTGTTAGGGGAAATCCTATATAATGTCTTTTCATCAAGACAAACCCTAAACGGAAAATCATATTTCTCAATTATTGTGATCGGTCGTCTCTCTCTCTCTAGAAGAACAGAAGTTTCAGTTGTCGCTGCCGCTCAACGTGAAGATCGACACTTCTATTTTTGATCAAGAAAGGCTTGCTGTTCAAGGATATCTCATCTTCTCCTTGATCGAGTAGGTCTCAGATTTCTCAGATTAGATCTCTCATCTCTTCTTCAATATTTTCTGAAAATGTCTCAAGTTCAAGAAGAAGACCTAGAGCTTAATCTTTCCAGATCTGAGACAAAATTTCTGTTTGTATTTTCTTTAAATCTCTCTATAAATTTTGTAGGAGATTAATCTCCTAGTTGTAGGAAGTTTTCATATTCCGAGTGTAGATCTTTTTTGGATCGAGATTGTAGGAACTTAGTTCCGAGGCGTAGGATTGGATTTCAATCCGAGATTGTGGAGTAGCCGGATCTATTGATTTACTAGATAGGTGAGAGAAAGTGGACTTACCCAAGGTTGGGGAACCATTATAAATCTTCTTGTCGTCTGTGATTGCTTGTTTGTGTGTGCTAGTTCTATAAAAAATTTATTCTGCAATTAGACGCACAATTCACCCATTCACCCCCCTCTAGGTGATTTAGGTTGACAACTTAACACTTTAATTTTGTATCAGAGGCAGGTTGGTCGTTAAAAGGTTAACACCTTGATCAATTTCCTCTTTAAGTTGTCTTTGAGAATTTTCAAGCAATGGACAAGGCTAAGGATTTTGCCAAGCTTCCCCTGTGCATAAAGTATAACTTTCCCATGTGGAAAGAGAGAATTAAATTTTTCATAGAAGCTGTGGATCCGCGAATCTTCATGATTGTTGAAGAAGGTCCCCACATTCCTATGACTGTCTCCACTATAGATCCAACCAAGAAGGTTCCAAAGAAGTTAATGGATCTAAATAAAGGCGAGATTGCACTTGTCTCTCTGGATAATAAAGCTAAAAATATTATAGCAAGTGAAGTCGATGACTCGATGCTGAAGAACCTGATTCACTGCCAATCTTCTAAGGAGATGTGGCCGCCACTAATCACTCTGATGGAAGGTACTGAAGAAGTGAGGGATGATAGAAGATCCCTATTGAACAAGATGTCTGAAGCATGCAGGCAAGGGCCAAAGGATACAAATGCAGATACATTTGAGAACTTATTCAAGACAGTCAATCGTCTCAGAGTATATGGAAGATTCTTCACCAATGGAGAACTGAATGACAAGTTCCTAAAATCCTTAACCAAGGAATGGGACAATAAGGTAAGTGTTATCCAGGGAATTTGGAAAGCTAGCTGAGACAGATCCTCAGAATCTCTTCGGGAAGCTGATGTTGTATGAGCTTCAACTCAACACGAGGAAAGCTGAAGAAGAGAAGAGCAGGTCTGCATCCAAAGAGAATTTTGTTGCTTTAAAGGCAGACACCTCCAGGAAGTCAAAGGCTACCTCTCAAGTCACTGCACAAGAAGTTAGTGAAGAAGAAAACTCAGAGCCAAGTACCTCGAGATCTGAGCTATCTGAAGGACAGTTCTCCTTACTCTCACGGCAGTTCAAGAAATTCTTGAATAAGAAAAAGCAATGGGAGGGCAAGGATGCCTCTCACAGAAGATCACGACATAACGGTAATCGACATAGAAAAGGCTCAAGCACCCACGACAGGTATGGTTCTAAACAGAACAAATATACTTCGACTGACATTGTTTGCTACTGTTGTAACAAGCCAGGTCTTGTCATAGCTGACTGCCCCCACAAGAAGAAGGAGGGTGGAAGGAGAGAAGAAAAGAAGTCCTCGTACAGCAAGAAGAGGACAGAGAAGAGCCTGATAGCCAAGAAGGGCAAGACTCTTATTGACTCTGACTCATCTGAGTCAAGTGAAGGCAAGGAAGCCTACTTTGGACTTATGGCTCAATCAGACGATGAACAAGTGCCCCAGTTACTTGGGGAGGTAAAATCTCATACCCCTCTTTCAGAATCTGAAGTTTTGAGCATAATCATGTGGACAGCTCCTCTGACGATGAGTCTGAACTCATGGCCCAGTATAAGGAGTTGATCATGGCTTACGACAAATGTTGAAAGGTCGTGAAAACTCAGGAAAAAGAGATTAAGTCTCTAAAGGCCATAGAAAGCTCTCTGAGAGAGGAAGTCGCCAAGATGGACTCACTCAGAGAAGACTTAGATAATGTTGTTGATGAGTGCAACAAGGCTATCAAGCACCTTGACATGAATGATGAAACCATCAAAGGGTTGGAAGACTTACTAGAGGCCGAAAAGAAACTTGTTGAAGGTTTCTCTAAGCCAAAGGTAGTTTCTCCTCTCGTTGTTGAGTTCTTCGCTCAGGCTAAGAGTGCTGGGCTAGGCCATGTAGAAGCTCCTAGTAAATCTTCTAGGAGGAATAAGGCTCAGAGAAGGAATAAGGCCACCAAGAAGGCCATAGCCAAAGCAAAGGGGAAAGCCCCTCAAGATCAGACTGTCTTTAAGAAAGTCATATTTCCAAAAAATGAGTTTGATCTTGACTTATCCTATGGCCACTTGACTAGGCCTACTTATGTAAAGCCAAAGTCTCGTTACCAAGGATGGACTCGCCCAAGAAACTTTGGTGAGATTGTCTTTAAGGCACCTTATGAAGAAGTCATTCTTCAGAGCTATGGCCCTTATGATTGTGGTCATAACTTCAAGAACTCACAAAAAGTAAAAACCATTGTAGAAAAGCCTGTAATGGATAAGAAATCATGTGATTGCCATAATCATGAAGTTTCTTCCTCCAAGAATGCTACCCCTGCTGGAACAGAATCTCAGAAAGTCAAGCAGGAGTTCCTAAGGCAAAGATACAACAGGTTCGACTGTTGGTGCTGTGGAAAAATTGGTCATTTTGCAATCGATTGTTGGTTTAATCGAAGAAATTTTGCAACACCTCAAGTTTGAAACATGAGAATGACAACTCATGATGCTAATCCTCAGAGGAGGAGTGTTCTAACACGAGACCAAGGACCCAAACATTTTTAGGTTCCTAAGGCAAACTTATTATGATATTAGGGGTTTCCAAAGGTCACCAAAATGCCAATCTGGTATTTGGACAGTGGACGCTCTCGGCACATGACCGGGAAAAGAAGCCCACTTCATAATTATTCTCCAGTATTGAACGGACCAAAGGTCATCTTTGGAGGTTCAGACCGAGAGATAACTAAAGGCTACGATATTATTACTAACGGTAGTGTATCCTTTTCGGATGTACCTTATGTTGAGGGATTGGAACACAATCTTATAAGCAAAAGCCAACTATGCGACAAAGGATACATAGTTGAATTCCACAATGACAAGTGTCTGATAAAGTCTTTTGACAATATGGAAACGATTCTATCTGTCACTCGAAGAAGGAAAATATTTTGTTTAAATTTTATTTGCATAGATTCTTCTACACCAGTGTGTCTTTTGGCAAAAGATAGTGCATCTCTTGGTGACCAATGGCACAAGAGGTTTGCACATATTAATTTTAAAACTATTAATAAATTATTCTCCCAGAACTTAGTACGTGATTCCCCGAATGTCAAGTACATTAATGATAGACCTTGTCATGCATGCGTAAAATGCAAGCAAACAAGGGCTACCTTTAGAGGCATTATTGACAAAAATTCAAGTAGATGTCTCCATCTACTTCAAATGGACTTGTTTGGTCAACTGTAAATTAGAAGCTTGGGAGGTAACGAATATACATTACTTATTGTTGATGATTACTCGCTCTTTGCGTGGGTGTTCTTTCTGAAAAACAAGTCAGATACCTTCGACATCCTTACTAATTTTGTCAGGCAGGTCCAGAATGAATACAACTGTTCCTTAGTCAAAATCAGAAGTGACAATGGAAAAGAGTTCAAATCTTGGGCCATGACAGAATTCTTTGAAATCCGTGGTATCTTTCATGAGTTTTCCTCTCCTCGCACTCCACGGCAAAATTTAGTAGCTGAGAGAAGGAACAGAACACTCATAGAGTCCTACAGAACTATGTTGAGTGATTCTTCACTATCAGAATACTTCTGGGCTAAAGCCGTCAATACTGCTTGCCACGTACAAAATCGAGGACTCTTCAATAAAACCATAATATGACACCTTACAAACTTCTAAAAGGCATGAAACCAACTGTTTCATATTTTAGAATTTTTGGCTTTAAATGCTTCGTGCTTAACAATGGTAAGTATCATACTATAATGTTTAGTGATAAAAGTTTTGAAGGTATTTTGGTAGGTTATAGTAGCCATAGTAAGGCATAAATGATTTTTAATAGAAAAACTGTGGTCGTAGAGGAATCCATACATATTGTATTTGATGAGACGAGCTTGCTGCAAAGCAAATCATCTAGTGTGCTTGTTGAAGATGCAGGTACAAGGATTAAAGAGATCAGCTTGGATTAACCGACTGAAGGTGAAACAGAAATGTTCTTCAAGATCACTACTCAAACCCCTATTTGAGAGCCAGATGATCAAGATGAGGAAAACATCCAAGTTAATGAAGTCACTCCAGTGGCTAAAGAAGTTCCAGATGCCAGAAACCTAGATCTCAAACATCTGAAGGATCATCCATTGGACTAGATCATAGGAGATCCCCGGGACGTTGTCAGAACTCGACGAGGTACAACTAACGAGAATTTATATTTAAGTTTTCTCTCACAGGTTGAACCAAAGATGTTTGAGGAAGCCAACTATGACGTATCATGGATCTTGGCCATGGAAGAAGAACTGAACCAGTTCAAGCGATGAAAAGTTTGGAAACTATTTCCTAGACCCAAAGGTAAGAATGTCATCGGAACAAAGTGGGTCTACCGGAACAAGTAAGACGAGGATTGAACAATCATAAAGAACAAGGCCAGACTCGTCGCCAAAGTATATCGTCAAGAAGAAGGGATCAACTTTGACCAAACATATGCTCAAGTGGCAAGGCTGGAGGCCATCAGACTGTTCCTAGCTTATGCTGCACTGAATGGCTTCACTGTCTACCAAATGGACGTGAAGTCCGCCTTCCTAAATGGTGACATAAAGGAAGAAGTTTACGTGGAATAGCCCCCAGGTTTTGTTGATCCTAACTTTCTTGAGTGTGTTTATTTGTTATCAAAAGTGTTGTACGGTTTGAAACAAGCTCCTCGAGCTTGGTACGAAATGATATCTACCTTTCTCCTCGAGAACAAGTTCACAAGGGTAAAGATAGATAAGACATTATTTCTTAGGGAAATTAAAGGCAAGATTTTGCTAGTGCAAATCTATGTCGATGACATTATTTTTGGTTCTACAGACGATAGCCTCTGCAAAAAGTTTTCTAAACTTCTGCAAGGGAAGTTTGAAATGAGTAGTATGGGAGAGCTGAAGTATTTCTTAGGACTTCAGGTGAAACAATCTGAAGATGGAATTTTCATCTCACAGACGAAGTTCACCAAGGAGTTGATTAAGAAATTTGGAATGGAGAGTGCAACCTCTATAAGGACTCCAATGGCCTAAACTATGTCTCTGGACAAGGATGAGAAAGAAAAACCTTTTGATGAAACCAAATACAGAAGCATATTTGGATCCTTGCTCTACCTTACTGCCAGTAGACCAGACATAATGTTCTCTTCATATGTCTGTACTAGATTCCAAGTGTACTGTAAGGAATCTCACTATGCTGCTGCAAAGCAGATCTTGAGATACCTTAAAGGTACACCGAATCTTGGCTTATGGTACCCAAGAAGTAATGACAGCGAACTAATTGGTTTTTCAGATGTAGACTTTGCAGGTAGCAAAGATGAAAGGAAAAGAACTTCTGGGACATGTCAGTTCCTTGGAAGAAGGCTTATCTCATGGAGCAGCAAAAAGCAAAATTGTGTCGCAATCTCAACAGCCTAGTCAGAGTATATCTCTGCTGGCAGTTGTTGTGCACAATTGCTTTGGCTAAAGAACCAACTAGAAGATTACAATATGAAGGTTAAAGACATTCCGTTGTTTTGAGAATCCTCCAGCGCAATAGCATATGCAAACAACCCAGTCTCGCACAGCTGTACAAAGCACATCGAGTTCAAATATCACTTCATCCAGGAGCATGTAGATCAAGGGGAAGTGGATCTGTAGTATGTGCCAACATATCGACAAGTTACAGACATCTTCACAAAGCCGTTGGACGAGACAAAGTTCAATTTCTTCAAAACTGAACTTGAGATGCTGAACAAAGAAGGATAGGTCAAAGGGAATCAGTTCAAAGCTCAAGAATCGAGGAAACTTCAAAAAGGTCGGAAATTTCTTAAGTTTATGACAACTCTCAAGAACTATTATTACTTCTCGAAAAGCAGGAAATTAGTTCTCGAAAACTTCAAGTCAACTTCTCGAGAACAGAAAATCTGTCTCTTGAGATGTACTGAAAGTTCTCGAAAACAAGTCCTTTACTTCTCGTGAACTACAATAATACTTCTCGAGAACTACCCTACCTCTCGAGAAATGCCATGTAAATTTTCAATTTCTATCAATTTCTACTATTTCAAAAACCGCTCGATTTCTGCCTTAATCCAAAGGTTAATTAGGTTTAGTTAAACATCTAATCGGCATTACTAGGTTTATATATATATATATAAAACGTTAGAATCCTAAATTCAACCGACATTTCAAACTCTCTCTCTCTCTCGAAAACTCTTCGTCTTCTACCGACCAGTGCTTCGATGTCGCCGCCTTCTCGCTCTCCGTCCATCATCGTCGTTCATCTCAATGGCCCAGCTGTTCAAAATCGGCGTCGGCAGTGAGCTAGAAGTAGCAGGGATAACAGAGCTTCCAGACGATTTCAGAAATCTTCTTCTTTTCCTGGACACAGCAGGTTTGACATTTGTCCTATAAAAACCTTGCAAGATTTTATTTCCTGGGGTAGAAGAGTTCTTCAAAAATGTTAAGATAAGGAGATATGGCACTGTCCTGAAGTCCAAAGTCAAGGGCATTAAAATTAAGTTGAGCCTGACCATAGTGTCCCGACTTCTCAGACTACCTCATGTAGATGATTTAGATGAAATAACTTGAGAGGACAATGACAGAACCTATCCTTTTTGTGGATTTCTAGATGACATTACTTCTCTGAGAAGGACTTCATTAAAGGATGTTAGCAAACTTTTAGTGGACATTATTGGCAAAATTCTGTAGTGCAGAACATGATCAATAGGATTTATTACAAATGACTTCTTGAAAATCATGGTTGCCATAGTCTGCAGGAAAAGATTTCCTTCTGGTTTGATGATTTTTGATTTGATTAGAGACAGTATAAAAGAACCAAAATTTGCTAGGATAATCACCCTGATGTTGCATGAGATTTATCCAAATGTCTTCAAGACTTCTAAAGGCACTCCTATCCATCACCTGAAGAAGATCTCCCTAGCCTCCATTCATAGATGTGAATTAAAGCTGAAGAATCAGAAGCAGCTAGCTAAAGAGCTTGCAGCCCCTGCTAAAGAGGTCAGGACCCAATCTCCCTCCTCTCATAATGTTGTTGAACCATCTGGTACAGCAACTGAGGGGGAGCATGTAGCCTCATTTCAAGATATCAGACTTCCTTCTCCTCCTCCTCCAGCTAGATCACCAGCAAGTTCACCCATCAGAAGTCTTGTCAAAAGTCCAGTAAGATCTCCAACCAAGTCCCTAGAGGCAGACATTTCAGATAAGACCATCTAAGATGAGAAAGTGCAAGAAACCATTAAATCTACTGCTAAAGATATAGATTGTATGATAAAAGAGCTAACTTCAGATGAACCTCTTCCTTCTCAACACAAGGACACTACTGAATAACCATCAAAGGATCCTTCACCAGCTCCCTCTCCATCACTAGTTCCATCTCAATCACCAGCTCATACTCCATCTCCAATACCATAACCCAAGTCTCAAACTGCTCAATCCCCATCTGCTAAGAAAGATATACCAGATACTATTCTTCTTTCTAATGAAGATAGAATATATACAGAGCCTGTTGAAGCTCCACTAAGGAAACTTAACTTCTCCATGCCCACTTTCCTTGATGAAGAAGGAGATGCAGTCACTCATACTGCTGTTACTGCCCCTATAGATTCAGATATTCTTAGTAAGCTTGAAATCATGTTGGCTGAGTAGAGGAAATATTTTAAAGAATCTCTGAAGATAGTCCAGGACAAAGTAACTGCTCTAGAAAAAGAGATGAGCAGAGGATTTGAAGAAATCTAGCATAATAAAGACTCCCTCAAAGAATTGTTTCAGATTGGTGGAAAAGCTATAGACCACACCATTACTAGTGTTGGTCAGGTCATGGAACAATCTGTAACACTTGCTAAAAATCAGATTCAGCTAGAAAAGAAAGCCCAGGAACATGTTATGAAAATCTGTGAAGAAGTTGGAATTTTCAAGGAAGATGCCATAGGAAAGCTATGTGTAGAATTCCGAAAGGGGGAGAGCCTGGTAAAAGAACATGTGGAAAAACCTTTGGATAAATTTTCTGCTGCTGCAAACTCAGCTTGGTCTTAAAAGATAAATGAAATCAATAAGAATGTTTTATAGCAAATTCAATCTGTAAAATTTCATACCTATAACACATCAGTCTAGATGCACAACCAAATTTTCCCTTAATTTCAGGTTGATCCCAATATCATTCCTCATTACCTGAATCCACTTTCTGAAGGACAGTCTATGCAGATGCCAGCTTTGATGCAATAACCTCATATGCCCTGCTTTTCTCCTAGGCCAGAAGATCAGGATCCTCCTCCTACTTCCTATGACCGAGTATGGGTTGATATTAATCCTCAAGGTTTACCTGAGATCCACACCTCTAAGAAAAGGAAGTATGTGGAAGGCCCCTCAGCCAGCAAAAGTATTCCCAAGACAACTTTTGAGAAAAGAAAGGCACAAGAGTTTGCTGAAGTCTTGAGTCCTACCTCCAAGTCATTGATTCTTGATACTCTCATGTTATTTATGGATTATAATGAAAACAGGAGTATCCACTACAGCTCCACTTAGTGGGAACTTTATGAGAAGTCCATGACCAAATGAAGGATATATGACAAGGAGTATGACAAGAATAATCCTAAGGCTCCTCAAAAACCTCATAGATACTACCCAAAACCTTTCAACAATCACATGAGACAGCAAGAGAAGCATGACAGACAGCATCAGAGCTAGAGAGGATTTTTCTACTGATACTTGTTTTTGAGACTATGGAAGAAATGATGTTGAAATTGGAAATCTAAAACATTATATATTTACAATTTCTAGTTTTGCTAATTGTTTGTCTAATTTTTCTATCTTGCTTCTGATTTATATTCTTCACTTACAGTTCTTTTTTTATTGGTGTAATTCACCTTAGTATAGAGAGTTCTGAGTTCTACAAATAGGGGGAGATTGTTGGGTATTGCATCCACAATAACCGAGATTTGCATGAAGTCACCCTTGAACTAAGTTGAATTAAGTTGTATTTGATATCTTTGTTTAAGTTGTGTGTTTGCAGATCATCATTGCTAAGTGTAGACCAATGTCAGTCTACAGTGGGTCATGAACACAGGATCATACAGTGTAATCCCTCACTGTGTGATCCAAGGTGTTGACTCATGTGTAGCCTCTCAATTGGGATACACTTCATATTCAAGCACTTGGATCAAGGAATGAAGCTTGGGTTCTTGAAGAGTAGAGAAAGTTTTCTAAGTCCAGAATTTCTCTAAGTCCACCTCTTGAGAAGTCCATGAAAGTTCTCGAGAAGTAGACTTAGCAAGACTCGAGAAGTTCCTTTAGTTCTCGAGAAGCCGAGACTAGTTCTCGAGAAACCTTTTATAGTTCTCGAGAAGTCAATCTAAGGTTATTGAGAAGTCCCAGCCTTTATTTCTCGAGTAGTCAGAGACAACCGCAAAATTATTCTAAGTCCCTCTCTTGAGAAGTCCGTCATAGTTCTCGAGAACTTAGTCTCTAGTTCTCGAGAAGTCGGCATGGTTATCAAGTATACGGTTTGACTTTCGAGTAATGGTTCTCGATAATTCTAGTTAGTTCTCGAGAAGCTCCACATAACTCTTGAGTAGACTCAATGCCATTGTTCTCGAGTACTAACTTATGTCCAGAAAGTCTAGTTCTCGAGAAGTCAGCCTGTTCTCGAGAACTCATTCACACTTCTCGAGGACTGCTGTCAATATTTTTTTTGAAATTTCTCTTAAGTCCAGATCGATGGGTTTTTCAAATGAGACATCGTGGTTGGTCCACGTGTTGTCATTAATGTTAATTCTAACAATTAGGGGAAATCCTATATAATGTATTTTCATCAAGACTAACGCTAAGCAGAAAATCATATTTCTCAATTATTGTGATTGGTCGTCTCTCTCTATAGAAGAATAGAAGTTTCAGTCCCCGCCGCTGCTCAATGTGAAGATTGACAATTCTATTTTCGATCAAGAAAGGCTTGTTATTCAAGGATATCTCATCTTCTCCTTGATCCAGAAGGTCTAAGATTTCTCAGATCAGATCTCTCATCTCTTCTTCAATATTTTTTGAAAATGCTGCAAGTTCAAGAAGAAGACCTAGAGCTTAATCTTTCCAGATCTGAGACAAAATTTTTGTTTGAATTTTCTTTAAATTTCTCTGTAAATTTTGTAGGAGATTAATCTCCGAGTTGTAGGAAGTTTTCATCATCCGAGTGTAGATCCTTTTTGGATCGAGATTGTAGGAACTTGGTTCTGAGGCGTAGGATTGGATTTCAATCCGAGATAGTGGAGTAGCCAGATCTAGTGATTTACTAGATCGGTGAGGGAAAGTGGACATACCCAAGGTTAGAGAAACACTATAAATCTTCTTGTAATCTGTGATTGCTTGTTTGTGTGTGCTAGTTCTTTAAAAAATTTATTCCACATTTAGACGGACAATTCATCTATTCACCCCCCCTCTAGGTGATTTAGGTTGACAACATAATACTTTCAATTGGTATCAGAGGCAGGTTGGTCGATAAAAAGTTAACACCTTGATCAATTTCCTCTCTAAGTTGTCTTTGAGAATTTTCAAGCAATGGACATGGCTAAGGATTTTGCCAAGCTTCCCCTGTGCCCAAAGAATTACTTTCCCATGTGGAAAGAGAGAATTAAATTTTTCATGGAAGTTGTGGATCCCCGGATCTTCACGATTGTTGAAGAAGGTCCCCACATTCCTATGACTATCTCCACTATAGATCCAACCAAGAAGGATACAAAGAAGTTAATGGATCTACATAAAGACGAGATTGCACTTGTCTCTCTGGATAAGGAAGCTAAAAATATTATAGCATGTGCAGTCGATGACTCGATGCTGCAGAACCTGATTCACTGCCAATCTGCAAGACCCCATTTTTTTTCTTTTAAAACACAGGGGTCTTAGGCCCAGAACCGCTGCTTTGCGGTGACACCATCACGCCCTGAAGGGTCATCACCACGAAACGTCGATTCTGCATGCCGATTCGATCACAGAAAAGCAGCAATAGTAGAGTAAAAATAAAATTTAGTGAAACTCTAGCCATAAAATCCACAATAAAAATCACATCAGAGTAATAAAATCTCCACGAAGGGAGAGTCCACAGAAAGAATATAAAAGGTACAGAAAGAAATGTCTTATGCCCGATACATCAAAATCCTAACTACAGGACGCTCAAGCTGAAGCAAACTATAATATCTACTATAAGTCGGGACTCATAGTCGTAGCTGGTTGAACTCCTGAGCTAGACTGCCCTATCTCCAAACGGGTCAACCTCCGGGGCTGCTCCTCCATACTGGGCTCCACGATCCCCTAAATTATGTGGTCCAAAAACCATTAGTCTATAAGACTAAGCCCTATCATCCCTTGCCCCTTCCCATATGGCCCCTAGGCACGAAACAGAGAGGAAGAGAGGGGAGGACTTGAAGGTGGAGAGTAATCAAAAAAAGATGGCAGCGGACCAATACTAGCAATTTTATAATACATGTGGCAGTAAAGTAAATTATGGAAAAATAACCTTAACTTATGTGCGGAAACGCATAAGCCAAGGAATCTTCTGCAGGGCTCCCATAGTATAAAGAGTCCCATACCAATTTATACATTAGGATGTCGGTTATTAACAACAATATATATATAAAGAATTTGACCTTAATTTATAAACTTGCCAACACAAGCTTATAGACCAAGGGGTAGTTTTGCAAGTCCTAATGTAAAAGCATCCCATTCCACTTATACCTTAGGTGTCAGGGGTTAAATGAATTGATTATGCTATGACATGCTAGTGGGTATGATGGAACATGCAAGTGCAACACACACACCCGACTCTGTGCACACAGACCTTTAGTTCCCCCTTTCTGTAGTCATAACCTCCCAAGATACCTTCGTAGTGGAAGACGGAAGCGGTGGGTTGGGCCTCGCCAACCTCTAAACCAGTAAAGAACTACTGGTCAGACCTAACGTACCCCTCAACGCTTGGTGTATGAAGCGAACTCCTGCGTACTCTTGCCAGCTGGTGCACCGGACTTCTGTTGGCGAATTGCTAACCACACTTGCCGAGTAAGCGTATTGGCATCGGTGCATTGACCTTCCAATACCGAAGACCCACCACCTTTATTTTCTTTCCTTTTATGCACATGCAAAATTTAACGTTTCAAACCAATCGAGCTGAAGCTCCCCGGACCATTCCGTCCGTCTCTTAACTAATCGAGTCGAAGCTCCCTAGACCAAACTGTCCATCTCAAAACTAACCGAGTCGAGGCTTCCCGGACCAAACTGTCCATCTCAAAACTAACCGAGCTGAAGCTCCCAACAATCTTCTTGTGCTAACTGTGTTTGTGAAATTTGAGATCCTAATTACTAGGTTACTCTTTTCAGTTTGTTAATATAGTTTACGTTAACCCAGTACTGCCCCCGGTATTCCCTGTGAAAGGCCCCTCAAAGGGCACTAGGAACTATGATGGTAGCTGAAGCACATCTTTCCCTTTCACAAGGAACTTATTATTATTGGTTGATTCCCTTACCCATTACCTTCTCGTGTTACGATAGACTAACCTAGTGTGATTTTTTACCTTCATCTCTTCGGGGAAGACGATCTTTCGTCGAACCCGAGCACCTCTACACTCTAGCCAAACCACTTCTCACTACCTCTCCCATCCTTCTATGGTGAAATCATTCACATCTATCTGACCTAGAAAAATGGCTAACTCCAACAACTATCCCAAATCATATCCTATTGCAACTTTAATGATTTGCTAAGTGCAGGCGCACCTAGACTATACGTCGAACCGGATACGAGATAATTGAAATAATCATCTGAATGCCCTAAATTATTTACTGGAGAGTTATCATGACACAAATAAACTAAATCCAGAAGATTATAATTTTTCTAATTATTCTGATATTTAATTAATTTTCTAAAGTGTTCCAAGAGCTACCAATTGAAAATAAAGCACACTTTTTAGATATTAATAAAGCATCATAAAATCATGATAAATTCTAAACAATAATTTATCAGTAAATCCAAGGTATACCATTTTTTTCCAGTATTTAAGGACTCTAATTTAATTTTGAGAATAGATCCTTTTTCCTTTCATTAATCAAGTAAGTGCAGTAAATAATCATCCAAAAATTCTTTATTAATCTTCTAGAGCAGATACTGTCCTAAAAACATCAGTGGTAAAATTTCATAATTCTTCAATGGGAGTTGAGCTCTAGAATAAATAATTACAAAAAGCTATGTAAGTATTGTAAATGTTCTCCTAAAAATCAAGAATAAAATCCTACAACTAAATATTGATCTGAAAACATCAGTGGCCAGGTTTCATAATTTTATAGTAGGTAATTTGCTCTAAAAAATTTATTGACCATAATTACCCTTTTGGAACTTGTGAAGGAAGTACTAAATATAATCAACTAAAAATTTGTTACAAAATTCAGGGATATTCATTTAGACCTAAATCATCTGCTGGCCAAGTTTCACTAGATTCAAATGAACAGAGTACTCAAAATAATTAAAACACCAGTTTCGGCAAATTGATACCTAACAAATAAAGTACTAGAAATATAACCCATAAAATTCTAATAAAAATTAGTAAGGGTTCCACCTAGACTTAAACTTACCCTACCCAAGTTTGACAACTTTTATCTAAAATTTAGTGACTATGTTACCATAATTTAGCTTCTACCCTAAAAGTAGGGTTAGAGTTTTGAGGTGTCAACCTACTTCCAAATCCTCTAAGATTCCTACCAGAGGACTTAGGTTTCACTATCTTCAACTATACATTGTTACAAGTTCACACAAGGGCATTTTACCCTATGCCCTTCACAACACTCAACGACCCTTCCTTAGGGTTTGAGGTTGAACCCTTGGATAAACCAACCCTAAATTACACCATTCTGCTTAAGAGGGTGACATTTGCCATACCAAGTCTGTGACCAAAACCCCAGCCTCTGTTGAGGTGAGGTGACCACTCAAAATCCCAAGTGAACCATTATTCAAAAGCACCTCTTTAATGCCTCACTAGGGTTTGGTGATTCCCTAACCAAAACTCATCCAAACAAGTTGAAATTTTGTGCATAACTAGGTACTATTGCCAGGGACCACTCACCAATATTTGGGAGGGTTTGGAGATCATTTGACTACTCAATTTAATTACCCTAGCATTATTAAATAAAAATAAAAACCTTAGGCAAAGTGTCTCCAAAAATTCTCATTTTTAGAAAGACCATAGATATGGTTAAGATTGGTCCACTTTCCAAATTTCACACCATTTGGA
Organism: Platanthera zijinensis; assembly: GCA_039513925.1. Lineage (NCBI taxonomy): Eukaryota > Viridiplantae > Streptophyta > Magnoliopsida > Asparagales > Orchidaceae > Platanthera > Platanthera zijinensis. Next base: position 100,743,402 of record CM077092.1, read on the forward strand.
CAAGGGATGAAGTGTGGGCACCCATTTGGACCGCAGGTTAGCCCTAGGTATAGGCCCCACTAAAATGGCTGCCCTGGCCAAACCAGAAGTCCAAATGGGTCAAAATAAATTTTTGATTAAGGAAAACCCATAGGGCTACAACTTTTATGTTGAAAGTTTTCCCACTAGAGGGACCTAAATATTTTTTAAAATTAAAACAATCTACTGTAAATATTGTGACAAAAAAATGAAATAAATCAACATTAATTAATTTCTATGAATCTTGCGCGCGAAACTTGGCGCAAATCCAAGGGCAGCCGAGTCGTCTTCTCCTTGAGCCGACGGCCACGATCTTCCCGTCCTGGGACGCATTGCGGGCTAGTTTCCCGGCCACCCATCCACTTCCCCGGCCGGCCACCGCCACCACCACCTTCGGGAAGGTGGGGGCTACCCTCAGCCGGCGGCACGGCCGCTGGAGACGCCTATTCCGGCGATTCTACCAAGCCGATTTTCGGCCTAAAACAATGAAAATGAGGACTTGGATCGGGCTCAATTGAGCCCGAACCTCGAACCTAAAAATTCCTAGGATCTATCCATGAAACAAGGAGAGGGGGAGGACTTGTCCGACAGCCTGAAGGAAAGAGGAGCGGCGGGACACCATGGTTGACGGCGGCGGCGCTCGGCTTCTACAACCGTACAGTGGGAGGGCTCGAATTCTTCAGTAAAGGGCCGGGAAATCTTCCTCTTGGGCCACTGGTGGTGTTTAAAACACCAATTGGGAAGGGGAGTTGCTGGATCCTTCATTGCCCATCAAAGCCATTAATGGCTTGGCTCGGGTTGCGAGATGGGCGCTGAATATGCCCCTTGGTCACCGGGAAATGGCTGGAAACTCCTCCCCTTCCCTAGGGGAGTTATATCCAGCCATTAAAGGTGGCCTTTGGCCTCCTTTTGGCCGCCCCCTATATTCCACCACTTCCTTCCCATTTCTCTCTCCTCCTTTAAAATGAGGTGGAGCTCATTTTCTCTCTCTCTATCCTAGTCACCAAGTTGACTTGGTCAATCTTGTGGTCAAAAGGCAGCCCAATCATACAAATTATATTCTTATTAAGCCACATGAGGTGGCTTGAGCTTGGGCTAGCCCATTTGGGCTAGGTTGACCCAAAATGGGCTTGGGTTGACTTTGGTCAACTTAGCCTCTAGGGTTGACCCCAATGGATACTTATTGACCCATTGGCCCCTCTTATGGTCTAGGTAGGTCTGGGTAGGGTTGAATTGGCACCTTGGAGGTCACATTACCCTTAGTAAGGGCACTTTGACCACTTTGGGGCTAGAGTTGACTTTGGTCAACTTGGCCTCTAGGGCTAACCCTAATGGGTCCTTGATGACCCATTGACACCACTTTTGGTCTAGGGAGACGTGGGCAAGGTTGTTTGGGCACATTTGAGGACAACTACTGTAACGCCCCCGGCTTTTCTATGTTTTGTTTGATCATTATTTGGCATTACGATGACGCGTTGTCGGCTTTTGACATTGTTGGAGTGTGGTCATAGCTCTTTAGGTTCCTTTAGTGGTCCTTTAGTAGCCTATTTGCAAGATTCCCCAGCTAGTCGGAGTCTGTTTTGGTGACTCGGTTAGGCCTCTTAGGGAATGCTTGTGTTTGGCTTCGGGCATTATTAGCCCAAGTTTTGATCTTCAGATATTGTTTTCGACTTCGCCGTTGTGTTTGTAGCTGTGGTGTTTAGCTACGGTGGGAGTTTTGTCGAAATCCGAGATCATTTGTTTTTTGCGTCGTTTCGACGTACGTTTTGTTAGCCGGTAGTGGCTACCTTTTTGTTGTGCGTGGCCTTGTGTGATCGAGCTTGGTAAGGCCGGTGCTTGTTTTTGGCTAAGCATGTTTAGCCATTTATGTAGTGTATGTATATATGTATATGTACATAAATTTTGTGTGAGCTGTGTTAAATATATATGTATAAATATATATAAATGTCGATATATATATATGTACATATATAAAAATATATGTTATATATATTAGCTAGCAGAGGCTCGGGTTGGCTGCCCAGCTTTGCTCCTCTTTAGCTTTATGTGTGCTGGCTGGGAGTAGCAGAGGGGCTCGGGTAGCAGCTTCAGCTAGCCTTTGCCTAGTTTGGTGGCTAATAATATATATATATATATTATATATATATATATATAAATATATATATATTATTGTTTAGCTAGATGTATGTAGCAGAGCTCGGGTTAGCTTTTGGATAAGCATCAAAGCTTGTTAGTTGCCGAATATACTATTATAAATTAAGCATTAGTGGGGCTAAGTGTTAATATTTTAATAGCTTAGTGGGGCTAGATAGTATTATAATATTAGCTAGTGGGGGTATATCCCAAGACTTTTCTTTATCTTCTTCTCCATTTCCCGAAGCTAGCTCAGCTTGATAGCTTCTAGCGGAAGGAGCAGGCGGGAGATAGAAAACCTGCTGCCTTGACCGGTAGTTTCTGGCATTCTAGTGCTCGGTTTTTCCGGGAAATTTCAGTTTTGAGCTGCTCTCGCCGAGATCTTTCTTCCTAGGTATGTAATTTAGCTTTTAGGGCTGTCTTTAGAGACCTGAGAGTTTCGGGTTTCTCCTTTTTTCTTCCCTAATGCTCCAGCTTTGCTTCTAGGTGGCCGGACTTGCTGCAGGAGCTGTAGATTGGAGGTTTCTTGTGGTTTCCGGGAAGTTGAGGCAAGTGGCTTCCTTGCCCTTGCCTATTTGTTTGTTTTAAACCTTGCTTAAATTTTTTCTTTATTTCTGTACAAATGCTAGATCAGCCACCTCGAGCTGCCTTATTTCTGTTGTCTTTCCTTTTAATTATCTCGGCAAGGATCTAGTTTAGCAGCTGGTTTTTGAGTTTTGGCCTAAGTTTAATGGAGTCTTAATGCTAGGATTGCTGCTAGGTCGGGTGAGGAGAAGCAGCATGAGCCTTGGAATTAATTTTCCAAGGCTCTGCTCATCCGGTGTTAAGAAGAGCTGGGACGGGTTTAGAAAATTTCTAAGTACCCAGGCATTGAGTGAAGGCCATTGACTCAATGCCAGGTTTTTTTTGTGGCTAAGAGCCCAGGCATTGAATGAGGTAAACTTACTCAACATCGTAGTTCTTTTTAGGCTAATGTTATAGCCTTAGGATGTGAGCTTCTTTAGGGCTGTTAGAAAAGTTTTACCTTCCTGAGGGGGATGTTGGGGGTGTTCGGCTAATTTTTGCATGCCGACTCGTGGGCTATGACTAGAGGGGGTGTTATTGATTGGACTCTGAGGGGTGAATTGTGTGTGCTAAGCTGTGGCCACCACTAAGTTTGGACACTGTGGCCAACTTATTGGGTGTGTGGACCCTGAAGCTGCCACCGGTTGTGTTTTAACCCTTGAGTATTTTTGGGGTCTTGTTGTTGGTGTTGGACACTATGGCCACCCACTCCAGCCCCTTATTTTTACACCCTGGTCATTTGCCCATAAACCTAGGACTGTTAGTTTCCTTTTGTCTACTTTTGGTTTCTCCCTGCTTTTATTCTGATGCTTTATTACTGCAGGTTTATTCTCTCCAGAGTAGGGAGTTTTTGTGCTCACAGTTCATGTGATTTGCCTTTATTGCCCTTTTTGCAATAATTCTTTCTTTGTCCTGCATCTGTTGTTTAGTACTTTGTTGCCGGGTTGGAAAACCCTTCTTTATTTTCAGTGTTCTGACACTCCTTTCTTTGATTTATTTTCTTTGCTGAGGCATTTCTTTTCTTGAATGCCTCAGGTCCAGGTTGTAGCCGATTGAGCGGCTGATTCCATTTGCTGGGTCTTGCTGGCAGCCTCCAGGGTAGTATAGTTGCAGATCATTCCCTTGTAAGGTAGTAATTTTTTTTCTTTTCTGTGTGGACATGCACACTCACCGGTGGGTTCGTGTCGGGTTATCGACGCCCATAGGTGGCTTACTTGTTTTGCTAAGTATAAATTTAAACTACTATTTTTGCCCTCTTGGGGTTGTTTACTTGCTTCTGGGAAAGATTTATGCTAGGTTGCATGTTAGGTATTTTAAAACCCTAAGCTATTATATGTACCTCATGCATAACATGTTTGCCAACTAAAGCACTATTTTCTTAAAATGCGTAAAACATATTTTAATATATATATTATACTAACCTTAGGTGTCGTGCATTTTATAAGTGGTCTCTTGTGGACCCTTATACTCATTTAGGGTGTCAAATTAACTGAATCAAAGTATTTTTCCGCTGTAGCATATTTATATTTTTCTTAGCGTGGACTAGCTGATCCACTGTGCCGAGGGATACGGCCTTCAAACAAACTTGTTTTCTATTAAATTAAAACTTGTGATTTATGGTTTTGGTGTGTCTCCTGAGCGTCGGCAGTTATTCCCTGCTCGACGTGGCATCACAACGCGTATTTTCCCTTACTCTGATACTTCTTAACCTCGGGGAAAATGCGGGTTGTGACAACTGCCCTTAGTTAGGGCATCTCTCCTAATTTTGGCTTAGGGTGGTCCTATGTCAAATTGGTCACCTTGGGTTTACCATAATGGACCCTAAAGGCTCTAGTGGGTCCTCTAATAGGTTAGTGGTGTTGTGGTGGGGTCAAGGAGTCATGGTGAAGCCTTAAGGTCAAACCCTAGGTTTGGTGATGAGGTTGTGCCATAGGCAGACCAAGGTGATTAGCACCTTGTCCTTTGATCACCTAGCCCTTTTTTTTAGCTCCCTAGGGCTTTGTCATGACCTGGTCATGATCAAACCCACTCGTAGGGGTCTAGTTGGAAATGGGATGTTTCAAATCCCAATAAACAAAATAAAGATTTTGTCCCCGAAATCAAGGTTAAGCCTACGGGGACTCCTATCGGAGAGAAAGAAACTTATAACATCCCATGAGAAGTGAAAGATTACCTCACGACGCCATGTTTGCTAAGTGAGGTTTAAAGGGAAAACTCACATCTATGACTAATTCGCCCAATTAGCAACGTCTAGACCCCAATAAACAAAAGATTAGCCCCTACTCCTCAAATTCCAGTCCTACTTATTTAAAATAGGAAGGCAATTTGAACATCCTGAGAGGTTCTGAGGTATACCTTATTGAACAGCTCTGGATACTTTTGTCGCATCAGATCTTGCGGTTCCCAGGTATGCTCCTCCTGGCCGTGGTTCCTCCACAGAACTTTGACTAACAGAACCTTCTTGCGACGCAAGATCCGTACTCCTCTATCATCGATCCGAACCATCTCCAAGTAAACTGACCGGTCTGAAGCTACCAGCCCATCTTTGGTCGAAATCTGCTGCTTCGGGCGTACTAGAGCCCTCCTAAGTGAAGAAATATGGAACACGTCGTATAACCCTGCCAGTTCCGATGGCAACTCCAGCTTGTAAGCTAGGGGATCGATCCGCTCCAGGATCTTGTAACGACCCATATACCTAGGGCTGAGCTTCTTCTTCCGACCACGCACCCGTGAAACTCCGTGCATGGGCCGGATCTTCAAGAAAACCCAGTCTCCCACCTAGAACTCTACCTTACGATGTCGGGAATCATAGTACTTAGCCTGTCTACTCTGCGCTTCCAACATCCTGTCTCGTATCAATCTCAACTGAGCCTCGGTGTCTTCGACAAACTCTAATCCCAACACCTTCGGATCCTCGTCTTGAATCCATGAAAATAGAGTCCTACATCTCCTCCCATACAGGGCTTCATAGGGAGCCATCCTAATACTGGACTGATAGCTGTTGTTATAGGAGAACTCAACTAGTGGTAAAAGCTTCTCCCAAGGTTTATTTCGATCCAAGATGCATAGCGTTAAGAGGTCCTCCAATGTTTGGTTGGTGTGTTCCGTCTGCCTATCCGTCTGGGGATGAAAAGCAGTGTTGAAGGTCAGCCTCGTTCTTAAGTAAGTCTGCACGGACCTCCACTCTCTGGATTTGAAACGACTATCCCGATCCGACACGATCGTCCTGGGCACCCCGTGGTAACGAATGAACTGCTCTACGAATCTCCGCACCAGTACCCCAACCGAGTCATCTTTCCTGATCGGAATGAATCTGGCCACCTTTATCAGCCTATCGACGATGACCCAAATCAAATCGTTTCCCGTCCGTGATCGGGGAAGGCCATGAATGAAATCTGTCGTGATGTCCTCAAATTTCCACTCCGACATCGGAAGTGGCTGTAGTAATCCTACGGGGTTTCTGCACTCTGCCTTCACAAACTGGCATGCCTCGCATTGAGTCACGATGTATGTAATGTCCTTCTTCATCCCCGGCAAGAACATCTTCTTCTTCAAGTCTGCCATCATCTTGGTGATCCCCGGGTGTATAGAATATCTGCTATAATGTGCTTCCACCATGATGTCCTCCCGAATCTGGCCTCTGAAATATAGTAATCCATCTCTTAGTGAATAATCTCCCGTCGAACCCTCCTCCAAGGCTTGTAATATCGGTTCTGCCCATGCATCTATCCTCTGTCCGTCCCTGATGCGGTCTCGAATATCATTTATGGCCACCATCGATGCTAGATACTCCCTATACAGCTCTGGATCATTCTCGGATACTAGGGATATCTGCATATCTCTGAATGACAAGACTAGCTCTATGGAGATCACATGTGGTCCCTTCCCTGAGGTATCTCCTCTCCGACTCAAAGCATCTGCCACCACGTTCGCCCTTCCGGGATGGTAGTGCATAGTGTATTGGTAATCCGACAGGAACTCCACCCAACGTCTCTGTATGATGTTTAGTTCCTTCTGTGTGTCCACGTATTTCAAATTTTTGTGATCTGAGAAGATGTCACAGTGAACCCCGTAGAGGTAGTGTTGCCAAATCTTCAGAGCAAAGATCACTGCACCCATCTCCAGATCATGCACGGGATAGTTCTTCTCATGTATCTTCAGCTGTCGGGAGGCGTAGGATATCACGTGCCCGTTCTGCATCAGAACGACACCCATCCCTTGGTAGGAGGTGCCCGTGTACACCTGGAATCCCTCCCTTCCTAACGGAAGAGCGATAATGGGAACCGAGGTAAGCCGACCATTCAACTCCACAAAGGCCGCCTCGCACTGTGGCGTCCAAATGAAAGGGGATTCCTTCTTTGTCAGGGAAGTAAGAGGGATTACAATTCGGGAGAATCCTTCGACGAACTTCCGGTAATATCCGGCAAGCCCCAGGAAACTCCGTACATCTGTGGCTGTCTTCAACGGTGGCCAATCCTGAACTGCCCGAATCATGGCCATGTCTACTGCCAACCCAGCACCGCTAATAATATAACCTAAGAAGGCCACCTCCTTTAGCCAAAACTGGCATTTGCTGAACTTCGCATACAGCTGGTGTTCCTGTAGCCTCTCTAGAGTCAAATCCAGGTATCGTGTATGCTCCTCCTCCGTCCTTGAGTAGATGAGTATGTCGTCAATAAATACGATGACGAATACATCCAAATACTCATCGAATTCCCTGTTCATGAGGCTTGTAAATGCTGACGGCGCATTTGTGAGCCCGAAGGGCATCACTGTAAAATCAAACAGTCCGTACCTACTACTGAAGGTGGTCTTCGGAATGTCCTCCTACCGAATCCGTAGCTGGTAATAACCTGACCTGAAGTCAAGCTTCGAGAAGAAATGCGCTCCTTCCAGTTGATCGAACAACTTGTCAATCCGTGGCAGTGGGTATGTATTCCGGACCGTTAGTCTGTTCAGCGCTCGATAATCAATAAACAAGCGGAGAATTCCATACTTCTTCTTGACAAATAGCACCGGGGCTCCCCACGGTGAAGAGCTTGGCCGGACAAACCCTGCCTCTATTAGTTCCTGCAACTGGCTTAGGAACTCTGTCAACTCTTTCAGGGACATCCGGTAAGGGGCCCAAGATGCCGGCTTGGCCCCCGACACAAGCTGTATCTGGAAGTCCTGCTCTCAGTGCGGAGGTAGTCCTTGCAGTTTCTCTGGAAAGATGTCAGCGAAATCTCGCACCACCGGGATGTCTGTCACAGACTCCTTGACTTCCGCCATCTCAAATAGAATCTTATAAACCTCCTCTCCCTACAGATGGGCCTTAACGGCCTGTACTGAAGATAAGAGTATATGAGAGGTAGGTCTTATACCTTCGATGATAATGAAAGAGTCCTCGTGCCTCACAGTGATCCTCTTCACCTGGCAATCAATCTGGGCATGGTTCCAGTGCAGCCATACCATGCCCAAGATCAAGTCGTAGACCGTCAACTTCAAAAGCGTCGCCGGATCCTCAAACGCCTTTCCACTGATTTCTACCTCCATGTTGCAGTGGTCTGAGGTATGGAGTTCAGATCAATCGGGTAGTCGCACCTTCATAACCGAGCTCGTGAATCGCTCCATGCCTTCCAATCATTCTACGAACGTCTCCGACACGAAGGAGTGAGAAGCTCCGGTATCAAAAAGCAAGCGGGCAGGCTTGCAGCTGATGAAGACTATACCTGGGGTTGTTAAATGTCTTAGGATTCTATAACGAGTTTTTCCTTCCTATTTATTCTATCTAGTGCAGTTCTACAAAATTTGTCAACTTAGAAAGAGGAGAATTCTTTTTAAACAATTAAACATGTCGGCGTACCTACTATGACCTGCTTTTGGTTCCGAGGCTGCGCAAGGTTCAAATCATACACCTGCTCCCTTTCTTATCTACGATCTCCCCCCTAGTATCCACGTCCTCGGCCACGACCTCGGCCTCCAAAGTACTATGCTGGCTGGGCAGCCGGTGGATCTGGTGGTGGTGCCCATCTCATATGACATTTTCTGCGGATGTGCCATAACTGATGGCAGTGGAAGCACTCTGGCGGGGGATATGCCATTCCCCCGGGTCTCTGGCCTCCCCGTGTCTGAAGAGGTGGTAGAGACACCGCCACTGGCTCCCTTGTTTCCTGTCTTGCCTCCTAGTGAGGCTGGTCCTCGACCCTTCTCTTGTTCGTGAAACAGGCTCGTCTCTGATCGTTCCTTGCTCCTCGACCTTGATCCTCCGCTGGTGGTTTCCGGCCCCGAGTAGCTTGCTAATCAGCCTCTATCCTCATGGCCATCTCTAACATCCAAGGTATTGGCCTATCAGATACGAATAGTAGGGCCTCCCTTAAGTCCTCCCGCATGCCCTTATAGAACCTATTGATGTATCCTGCCTCATCCAGTTGATAGGAGTCTGCAAACTGGGCTAAATGGTTGAACTCCCGGTGGTACTCTACCACTGACTAATTGCCCTGCTTCAGCTGCAGGAACCTGTCCTCCAGCTAAACCTTAGCCGACTGTGGAACAAAATGCTCCAGTAATGCGGCCCTGAACTCCCCCCAAGTAATCTCGTCAATCTCCATATTCGCAAAGGTCGTGTCCAGTGACGTATTCCACCATCTCTTGGCGTGAGACTCCAAGCAAGAGACCACCAATGACACTCTCTCCTCCCAGGGGCACCGTATCCCTGTTAACATCTCGTACATAATGTCCAGCCATTCTTCTGTCCGGACAGCTGACTTTGTCCCTAAGTAGGATGAGGGAGAGAATCCTCGAAAGATGCTCAGCCAGTTCGCCACCGGGTTTGGTAGCAGAGCCGAAACATGCTGAGCCCTTAAAGCCTCAAGAATGGCTGTCAGAGTTTGCCTTATCTCTGACTGTAGGAACGGAGTGGGGACCGAGGGAGGTGGTGCATAATTCAGAGTCTGCTGGACTCCGCCCTGTTGTGTAGGCTGTGCTGGAGGCTGCATATCAAAAACCATTTGTAAGCTATTGACTCAAGCCTAATTAATAGTGGACAATTACATGTGATCCCCACATGGGTACACCATGCCTCCGCTGCTTAGTTTATCCCCAAACTAAACTCGAGCGGGGGTTACCCAGGGTAAGTGGACGGCTACACTTCTGATCGAGGTTTTCCTCTGATACCAGTTGTAAGAGCCCATTTATTGTTCTTTTAAAACACCGGGGTCTTAGGCCCAGAACTGCCGCTTTTCGGTGACACCATCAAGCCCTGAAGGGTCATCACCGCGAAACGCAGATTCTGTCGGACGATTCGATCACAGAAAAGCAGTAATAGTAGAGTAAACACAAAATGTAGTAAAACTCTAGCCATAAAATCCACAATAAAAATCACATCAGAGTAATAAAATCTCCACGAAGGGAGAGTCCACAGAAATAATTTAAAAGGAACTGAAAGAAAGGGCTTATGCCTGATACATCAAAATCCTCACTACAGGACGCTCAAGCAGAAGCAAACAATAACATCTACTATAAGTCGGGACTCACAGTCCCAGCTGGCTGAACTCCTTAGCTAGACTTCCCTATCTCCAAATGGGTCGACCTCCGGGGCTGCTCCTCCATACTGGGCTCCACGATCACCTAAATGATGTGGTTCGAAAACCGTTAGTCTATAAGACTAAGCCCTATCATCCCTCGCCCCTTGCCCCATGGCCCCAAGGCACCGAGCGAAGAGGAAGAGAGGGGAGGACTTGAAGGTGGAGAGTAATCAAAAACAAGTGGCAGCAGACTTATACTAGCAATTTTATAATACATGTGGCAGTAAAGTAAAGTATGGAAAAATAATCTTAACTTATGTGTGGAAACGCATAAGCAAAGGGATCTTCTGCAGGGCTCCCATCGTATAAAGAGTCCCATACCAATTTATATATTTGGGTGTCGGTTATTAACAACAATATATATATAAATAATTTGACCTTAATTTATAAACTTGCCCACACAAGCTTATAGGCCAGGGGTCGTTTTTCAAGTCCTAATGTATAAGCATCCCATTCCACTTATACCTTAGGTGTAAGGGTTTAAATGAATCGATTATGCTAAGACATGCTAGTTGGTATGATGGAACATGAAAGTGCAACACACACACCCAACTTTGTGCACACAGACCTTTAGTTCCCCCTTTCTGGAGTCGTAACCTCCCAGGATACCTCCGTAGTTGAAGATGGAAGTGGTGGGTTAGGCCTCGCCCACCTCTAAACCAGTAAAGCACTACCGGTCAGACCTATCGTACGCCTCAATTCTTGGTGCACGAAGCGGACTCCTGCATACTCTTGCCGGCTGGCGCACCAAACTTCTGTTGGCGAAGTGCTAACCATACTTGCCGAGTCAGCATATAGGCGTCGGTGCATCGACCTTCCAATACCAAAGACCCACCACCTTTATTTTCTTTCCTTTTATGCACATGCAAAATTTAACGTATAAAACCAATCGAGCCGAAGCACCCCAAAACATTCTGTCCGTCTCTTAACTAATCGAGTCGAAGCTCCCCGGACAAAACTGTCCATCTAAAAACTAACCGAGCCTAGGCTGCACGGACCCAACTGTCCATCTCAAAACTAACCGAGCTAAAGCTCCCAATAATCTTCCTGTGCTAACAGTATTATTGAAATGTGCGATCCTAATTAATAGGTTACTCTTTTAATTTTTTTAATACAGTTTACGTTGACCAAGGACTGCCCCCGGTATTCCCTGTGAAGGGCTCTCAAAGGGTACTAGGAATTATGATGGTAGCTGAAGCCCATCGTTCCCATTCACAAGGCACTTATTATTATTGGTTGATTCCCTTACCCATTACCTTCTCGTGTTACGATTGACTAACCTAGTGTGATTTTTAACCTTCCTCTCTTCGTGGAAGACGATATTTCGTCAAACCCGAGCACCTTAACACTCTAGCCAAACCACATCTCACTACCCTTCCCATCCTTCTATGGTGAAATCATCCACATCTATCCGACCCAGCAAAATGACTAACTCCAATAACTATCCCAAATCATATCCTATTGCAACTTTTAATGATTTGCTAAGTGCAGGCCAACCTAGACTATACGTCGAACCGGATAGGAAATAATTTAAATAATCATCTGAATGCCCTAAATTAATTACTGGAGACTTATCATGACACAAATAGAATAAATCCAGAAGTTTATAATTTTCCTAATTATTCTGATATTTAATTAATTTTCTTAAGTGTTCCAAGAGCTACCAATTGAACATAAAGCGGACTTTTTAGATATGAATAAAACTTCATAAAATCATGATAAATTCTAAACAATAATTTATCAGTAAATCCAAGGTATACAATTTTTTTCCAGTACTTTAAGGACTCTAATTTAATTTTGAGAATAAATCCATTTTACTTTCATTAATGAAGTAAGTGAAGTAAATAATCATCCAAAAATTCTTTATTAATCTTCTAGAGCAGATACTATCCTAAAAACATCAGTGGCCAATTTTCATAATTTTTCAATGGGAATTGAGCTCTAGAATAAATAATTACCAAAATCTCAAAAAGCTATATTTGTAAAGCAAGTATTGTAAATCTTCTCCTAAAAATCATGAATAAAATCCTATAACTAAATATTGATCTGAAAATATTAGTGGCCAGGTTTCATAATTTTACAGTAGGTAATTTGCTCTAAATGTTTTATTGACCATAATTGCCCTTTCAGAACTTGTGAAGGAAGTACTAAATATAATCAACTAAAAATTGGGAACAAAATTCAGGGATATTCATTTAGACCTAAATCATCTGCTGACCAAGTTTCACTAGATTCAAATGAACAAAGTACTCAAAATAATTAAAACACCAGTTTGGGCAAATTGATAATTAACAAATAAAGTACTAGAAATATAACCCATAAAATTCTAATAAAAATTAGTAAGGGTTCTACATAGACTAAAACTTACTCTACCCAAGTTTCACAACTTTTAACTAAAATTTAGTGACTGTGTTACCATAATTGAGCTTATACCCTAAAACTAGGGTTAGGGTTTTGAGGTGTCTACCTACTTCCAAATCCTCTAAGATTCCTACCAAAGGACTTAGGTTTTACTACCTTCAACTCAACTGAGTTACAAGGTCACACAAGGGTATTTGGCCCTATGCCCTTCACAACACTCAAGGGCCCTTCCTTAGGGTTTGAGGTTGAACCCTATGGTAAACCAACCCTAAATTACACCATTCTCCTTAAGAGGGTGACATTGGCAATACCAAGTCAGTGACCAAAACCCCAGCCTCTTTTGAGGTGAGGTGACCACTCAAAATCCCAAGTGCACCATTATTCAAAAGCACCTCTTTAAGGCCTAATAAGGGTTTGGTGATTCCCTAACCAAAACTCATCCAAATAAGTTGTAATTTTGTGCAGAGCTAGGTACTATTGCCAGGGACCACTCACCAAAATTTGGGAGGGTTTGGAGATCATTTTACTACTCAATTTAATTACCATAGCATTATGAAATAAAAAAAAAACTTTAGTCAACGTGTCTCCAAAAATTCTCATTTTTTGACAAACCCTAGATATGGTTAAGATTGGTCCCCTGTCCAAATTTCAGTCCATTGGACAAGGGATGAAGGGTGGGCACCCATTTGAACCTCAGGTTAGCCCTATGTATAGGCCCCACCAAAATAGGTGCCCTTGCCAAAATAGATGTCCAAATGAGTCCAAATAAATTTTGGATTAAAGTAGACCCATAGGGCTACAACTTTTATGTTAAAAGTTTTCCCACTAGAGGGCCCTAAATATTTTTAAAAATTAAAACAATCTACTGAAAATTGTGACAGAAAAATGAAATCAATCAACATTAATTAATTTCTATGAATCTTGCCGCGCGAATCTTGGCGCAAATCCAAGGGCAGCCGAGTCGTCTTCTTCCTTGAGCCGACGGCCACGATCTTCCCATCCTGGGTTGCATTGTGGGCTGGTTTCCCGGCCACCCATCCACTTCCCCGACCAGCCACCGCCACCACCACCTTCGGGGAGGTGGGGGCTACCCTCAGACGGCGGCACGGCCGCCGGAGACGCCTATTCGTGAGATTCTACCAAGCAATTTTTTGGCCTAAAACCATGAAAACGAGGACTTGGATCGGGCTCAATTGAGCCCGAACCTCAAACCTAAACATTCCTAGGATCTATCCATGAAACAAGAAGAGGGGGAGGACCTTTCCGGCGGCCTGAAGGCGAGAGGAGCGGCGGGACACCATGGTTGACGGCGGCAGCGCTCGGTTTCTGCAACAGTACAGTGGGAGGGCTCGAATTCTTCAGTAAATGGCCGGGAAATCTTCCTTTTGGGCCACTGGTGGTGTTTAAAAGACCAATTGGGAAGGGGAGTGGCTGGATCCTTCATTGCCCATCAAAGCCATTAATGGCTTGGCTCAGTTTTAGAGAAGGGGGCAAAATATGCCCCTTGGTCACCGGGAAACGGCTGGAAACTCCTCCCCTTCACTAGGGGAGTTGAATCAAGTCATTAAAGGTGGCCTTTGGCCTCTGTTTGGCCGCCCCCTATATTCCACCACTTCCTTCACATTTCTCTCTCCTCCTTTAAAATGAGGTGGAGCTCATTTTCTCTCTCTCTCCTAGTCACTATATTGACTTGGTCAATCTTGTGGTCTCAAGGCAGCCCACTCATACAAATTATATTCTTATTAAGCCACATGAGGGGGCTTGAGCTTGGGCGAGCCCATTTGGGCTAGGTTGACCCAAAATGGGCTTGGGTTGACTTTTGTCCACCTAGCCTCTAGGGCTGACCCCAATTGATCGTTATTGACCCATTGGCCCCTCTTAAGGTCTAGGTTGGTCTGGGTAGGGTTTACTTGGCACCTTTGAGGTAACATGACCCTTAGTAAGGGCACTTTGACAACTTTTGGGCTAGAGGTTTCATTGGTCAACTTGGCCTCTAGGGCTGACCCTAATGGGTCCTTTATGACCCATTGACACCACTTTAGGTCTAGGGAGACCTGGGCAAGGTTGGTTGGGCACATTTGAGGCCAACTTCCCTTAGTTAGGGCACCTTGCCTAATTTAGGCCTAGGGTGGTCCTAAGTCAAATTGGTCACCTTGGGTTGACTCTAATGGACCCTTAAGGCTCTAGTGGGTGCTCTAATAGGTTAGTGGTGTTGTGGTGGGGTCATGGAGTCATGGTGAAGCCTTAAGGTCAAACCCTAGGTTTGGTGATGAGGTTGTGTCATAGGCAGACCAATGTTATTCTCACCTTGGCCTTTGATCACCTGGCCCTTTTTTACCTCACTAGGGCTTTATCATGACCTGGTCATGATCAAAACCACTCTTAGGGGTCTAGTGGGAAATGGGATGTTACACAATCTGCTAAGGAGATGTGGCAGTCACTAGTCACTCTGATTGAAGGTACTGAAGAACTGAGGGATGATAGAAGATCCCTATTGAACCAGAAGTATGAAGCCTTCAGGCAAGGGCCAAAGGATACTATTGCAGATACATTTGAGAACTTCTTCAAGATAGACAATGGTCTCAGAGTATATGGCAAAGTCTTCACCAATGGAGAACTTTATGATAGGTTCCTAAGATCCTTAACCAAGGAATGGGACAATAAGGTATGTGCTATCCGGGAATTTGGAAAGCAAGCTGAGAAAGATCCTAAGAATCTCTTCGGGAAGCTGATGTCGTATGAGCTTCAACTCAACACGAGGAAAGCTGAAGAAGAGAAGAGAAGGTTTTCATCCAAAGAGAAGTCTATTGCTTTAAAGGCATACACCTCCAGGAAGTCAAAGGCTACCTCTCCAGCCCAAGCACAAGAAGTTAGTGAAGAAGAAAACTCAAAGCCAAGTACCTCGGGATCTGAGCTATATGAAGGAGAGTTCTTCTTACTCTCACGGTAGTTCAAGAAATTCTTGAATAAGAAAAAGTAATGGAAGGGCAAGGATGCCTCTCGCAGAAGATCTTGACATGACGGTGATCGACACAGAAAAGTCTCATGCAGCCACGACAGGTATGGTTCTAAACAGAACAAACATACTTCGACTGACATAGTTTTCTACTATTGTAACAAGCCAGGTCACGTCATAGCTGACTGCTCCCACAAGAAGAAGGAGGGTGGAAGGAGAGAATAAAAGATGTCCTCGTACAGCACGAAGAGGACAGAGAAGAGCCTGATAGCCAAGAAGGGCAAGAATCTTAGTGACTCTGACTCATCTGAGTCAAGTGAAGAAGTGGACGCCTACTTTGGACTCATGGCTCTATCAGACGATGAACAAGAGCATGATCATGAGGATAGCTCCTCTGACGATGAGTCTGAACTCATGGCCTAGTATAAGGAGGTTATCATGGCTTACGACAAATGTCGAAAGGTCATGAAAACTCAGGCATAAGAGATTAAGTCTCTAAAAGCCATAGAGAGCTCTCTGAGAGAGGAAGTCGTCAAAATGGGATCACTCAGAGAAGACATAGATAATGTTATTGATGAGTTCAACAAGGCTATCAAGCACCTTGATCTGAAGGATGAAAGCATCAAAGGGTTGGAAGACTTACTAGAGGCCGAAAAGAAACTTGTTGAAGGTTTCTCTAAGCCAAAGGTAGTTCTTCCTCTCATTGCTGAGTTCTCCGCTCAGGCCTAGGGTGCTGGGCTAGGCCATGTAGAAGCTCCTAGAAAATCTTCTCGGAGAAATAAGGCTCAGAGAAGGAATAAGGCCGCCAAGAAGGCCTTAGCCAAAGCAAAGGGGAAAGCCCCTCAAGATTAGACTGTCTTTAATAAAGTCATATTTCCAACAAATGAGTTTGATATTTACTCATCCTATGGCCACTTGACTAGGCCTACTTATGTAGATCCAAAGTCTTGTTAGCAAGGATGGACTCGCCCCATAAACGTTTGTGAGAGTGTATTTAAGGCACCTTATAAAGAAGTCATTCTTCAGAGCTATGGCCCTTATGTTCGTGGTCATAACTTCAAGAAAGCACCAAAAGTAAAAAACCATTGTAGAAAAGCCTGTAATGGAGAAGAAATCATGTGATTGCCATAATCATGAAGTTTCTTCCTCCAAGAATGCTACCCCTGCTGGACCAGTATCTCAGAAGGTCAATCAGGAGTTTCTAAGGCAAAGATACAATAGGTTTGACTGTTAGTGATGTGGCAAAATTGGTCATTTTGCCATCGATTGTTGGTTTAATCGAAGAAATTTTGCAACTCCTCAAGTTGGCAACATGAGAATGACCACTCATGATGCTAATCTTCATAGGGGGAGTATTCTAATACGAGACCAAGGACCCAAACATGTTTGGGTTCCTAAGGCAAATTGATTATGATTGCAGGGATGTCCAAAGGCCACCAAAATGCCAATCTGGTATTTGGACAGTGGATGCTCTCGGCACATGACCAGGACAAGAAGCCTACTTAAGAATTATTCTCCAGTGTTGAATGGACCAAAGGTCATCTTTAGAGGTTTATACCGCGGGATAAATAAAGGCTACAGTATGATTACTAATGGTAGTGTATCTTTTTCGGATGTAGCTTATGTGGAGGGATTGAAACACAATCTTATAAGCATAAGCTAACTATGCGACAAAGGATACATAGTTGAATTCCATGCTAACAAGTGTGTGATAAAATCTGTTGACAATATTGAAATGATTCTATCTATCACTCGAAGAAGGAATATATTTTGTTTAAATTTCATTTGTATAGATTCTTCTACACCAGTGTGTCTTTTGGCAAAAGATAGTGCGTCTCTTGGTGACCAATAACACACGAGTTTAACACATATTAATTTTAAAACAATTATTAAATTATTCTCCCAGAACTTAGTACGTGATGCCCCGAATGTCAAGTATGTCAAAGATAGACCTTGTCATGCATGCGTAAAAGGCAAGCAAACAAGGGCTACCTTTAGATGCATTATTGACAAAAATTCAAGTAGATGTCTCCATCTACTTCATATGGACTTGTTTGGTCCACTACAAATCAGAAGCTTGGGATGTAAGGAATATACATTAGTTATTGTTGATGATTACTCGCGCTTTGCATGGGTGTTCTTTTGAAACACAAGTCAGATACCTTCGATATCCTTACTAATTTTGTCCGGCAGCTCTAGAAGGAATACAACTATTCCGTAGTCAAAATCAGAAGTGGCAATGGAACAGAGTTCAAATCTAGGGCCATGACAGAATTCTGTGAAAGCCTAGGTATCTTTCATGAGTTTTCCTCTCCTCGCACTCCACAAAAAAATGGATTAGCTGAGAGAAGGAACAGAACACTCCTAGAGGCTTGTAGAACTATGTTGAGTGATACTTCACTACCGGAATACTTCTGGGCTGAAGCCGTCAATACTGCATGCCACGTGCAAAATCGAGCACTCATTAATAAGAACTATAATATGACACCTTACGAACTTCTAAAAGGCAGGAAACCAACTGTTTCATATTTTAGAATTTTTGGCTGTAAATGCTTCGTGCTTAACAATGGTAATTATCATACTACCAAATTTAGTGAGAAAAGTTTTGAAGGTATTTTTATAGGTTATAGTAGCCATAGTAAGGAATACAAGATTAATAATAGAAAAACTCTAGTCGTAAAGGAATCCATATATATTGTATTTGATGAGACGAGCTTGCTGCAAAGCAAATCGTCTTGTGTGCTTGTTAAAGATGCAGGTACAAGGATTAAAGAGATCAGCTTGGATGAACCGACTGAAGGTGAAAGAGAAAAGTTCTTCAAGATCACTACTCCAACCCCTATCTGAGAGGCAGATGATCAAGATGAGGAAAACATCCAAGTTGATGACGTCACTCCAGTGGCTGAAGAAGTTCCAGATGCCAGAAACCTAGAGATCAGACATCTGAAGGATCATCCATTGGACCAAATCATTGGAGATCACCGGGAAGGTGTCAGAACTCATTGAGGTACAACTAACGAGAATTTATATTTAAGTTTTCTCCCATAGGTTGAACCAAAGAAGTTTCAGGAAGCCAACTCAGACGCATCATTGATCTTGGCCATGGACGAAGAACTGAACCAGTTTAAGCGATGCAAAGTTTGAAAACTAGTTCCTAGACCCAACGGTAAGAATGTCATCGGAACGAAGTGGGTCCACCGAAATAAGTTGGATGAGGATGGAACAATCATAAAGAATAAATCCAGACTCGTCTCCAAAGGATATCGTTAAGAAGAAGGGATCGACTTCGACCAATCATATGCTCCAGTGGCAAGGATGGAGGACATCAGACTGTTCCTAGCTTATGCTGAACTAAAGGGATTCACTGTATACCAAATGGACGTGAAGTCCGCCTTCCTAAATGGTGACATAAAGGAAGAAGTGTACGTGGAACAGCCCACAGGTTTTCTTGATCCTAACTTTCCTGAGTATGTTTATTTATTATCGAAAGCGTTGTACGGTTTGAAACAAGCTCCTCGAGCTTGGTACGAAACACTATCTACCTTTCACCTCGAGAACCAGTTCACAAGGGGGAAGATAGATAAGACATTATTTCTTAGGGAATTTAAAGGCAAGATTTTGATAGTGCAAATCTATGTCGAAAACATTATTTTTGGTTCTACAGACGACAACCTCTGCAAAAAGTTTTCTAAACTTATGCAAGGGAAGTTTGAAATGAGTAGTATGAGAGAGCTGAAGTATTTCTTCGGACTTCAGGTGAAAAAATCTGAAGATGGAATTTTCATCTCACAGACAAAGTTCACCAAGGAGTTGATTAAGAAATTTGGAATGGAGAGTGCAACCTCTATGAGGACTCCAATTTCCTCAGCTATGTCTCTGGACAAGGATTAGAACGGGAAACCTTTGATGAAAACAAATACAGAAGCATTGTTGGTTCCTTGGTCTACCTTACTGCTAGTAGACCAGACATAATGTTCTTTACATGTGTCTGAGCAAAATTCCAAGTGAACTGTAAGGAATCTCACTATGCTGCTGCAAAGCGGATCTTGAGATACCTTAAAGGTACACCGAATCTTGGCTTATGGTACCCAAGAAGTAATGACAACAAACTAATTGGTTTTTCAGATGCAGAATTTGTAGGTAGCAAAGATGATAGGAAAAGCACTTCCGGGACATGTCAGTTCCTTGGAAGAAAGCTTATCTCATGGAGCAGCAGAAAGAAAAATTGTGTCGCAATCTCAACGGTCGAGTCATAGTATATCTTTGCCAGTAGTTGTTGTGAACAATTGCTTTGGCTAAAGTACCACCTAGAAGATTATAATATGAAGGTTAAACACATTCCGTTATTTTGTGACTCCTCAAGCGCAATAGCAATTGTAAACAACCCAGTCTCGCACAGCCGAACAAAGCACATTGAGCTAAGATATCACTTCATCCGGGAGCATGCAAAGCAAGGTGATGTGGATCTACAGTACGTGCCAACAGATCGACAAGTTGCTGACATCTTAACAAAGCCGTTGGACGAGACCAAGTTCAATTTCTTCAAAACTGAACTTGAGATGCTGAACATGGAAGGATAGGTCAACGGGAATCAGTTCAAAGCTCAAGAATCGAGCAAACTTCAAAAAGGTCAGAAATTTCTTAAGTGGAAGGCAGCTCTCGAGAACTATTATTACTTCTCGAAAAGCAGGAAATTAGTTCTCGAAAACTTCAAGTCAACTTCTCGAGAACAGAAAATCTGTCTCTTGATAGGTACTGAAAGTTATCGAAAATAAGTCTTTTACTTCTCGAGAACTACAATAATACTTCTCGAGAACTACCCTACCTCTCGAGAAATGCCATGCAATTTTTCGATTTCTATCAATTTCTACTATTTCAAAAACCGCTCGATTTTTTCCTTAATCCAAGGGTTAATTAGGTTTAGTTAGACATCTAATCGACATTACTAGGGTTATATATATATATAACGTTAGAATTCTAAATTCAACCGACATTTAAAACACTCTCTCTCTCAAAAACTCTTCATCTTCCGCCGACCAGTGCTTCGACGCCACCGCCTTCTCGCTCTCGGTCCATCGCCGTCATTCATCTCAATGGCCCAGCAATTCAAAATCGGCGTCGGCAGTGAGCTAGTAGTAGCAGGGATAGCAGAGGTTTCAGAGGATTTCAGAAATCTTCTTCTTCTCCTCGACGCAGAAGGTATGACATTTGTTCTATCAGAACCTTAAATGATTTGATTTCCTGAGGTAGAAGAGTTCTTCAGAAATGTTAAGATAAGGAGATATGACACTGTCCTGAAGTCCAAAGTCAAGGCCATTAAAATTAAGTTGAGCCCGACCATAGTGTCCCGACTTCTAAGACTACCTCATGTAGATGATTTTGATGAAATAACTGGAGAGGACAATGACAGAACCTATCATTTCTGTGGAGTTCCAGATGACATTACTTCTCTGAGAAGGACTTCTTTAAATGATGTTAGCAAACTTTTAGTGGACATTATTGGCAAAATTCTGTGGTGCAGAACACGATCAATAAGATTTATTACAAATGACTTCTTCAATATCATGGTTGCCATAGTCTACAGGAAACGATTTCCTTATGGTTTGATGATTTTTGATTTGATTAGAGACATCATAAAAGAACCAAAATTTGCTAGGATAATCTCCTTGATGTTGCATGAGATTTATCCAAATGTCCTCAAGACTTCTAAAGGCACTCCTATCCATCACCTGAAGAAGATCTCCCTAGCCTCCATTCATAGATGGGAATTAAAGCTGAAGAATCCAAAGCTGCTGGATAAAGAGCTTGCAGCCCCTGCTAAAGAGGTCATGACCCCATCTCCCTCCTCTCATAATGTTTCTGAACCATCTGGTGCAGCAACTGAGGGGGAGCCTGCAGCCTCAGTTCCAGATGTCAGACTTCCTTCTCCTCCTCCTCTAGCAAGATCACCAGCAAGTTAACAAATCAGAAGTCCTGTCAGAAGACTAGTAAGATCTCCAACCAAGTCCCTAGAGGAAAACATTTCAGATAAGACCATCTCAGATGAGCAAGTGCAAGAAACCATTAAATCTACTACTGAAGATATAGAATGTATAATAAAAGAGCTGACTTCAGATTTACCTCTTCCTTATCTACACAAGGACACTGCTGAAGAACCATCAAAGGATCTTTCACCAGCTCTCTCTCAATCACCAATTCCATCTCCATCACCAACACATACTCCAATCCAATACCATCACCCAAGTCTCAAACTGCTCAATCCCCATCTGCTAAGAAAGATCTACCAGATACTATTCTTCTTTCAGATGAAGATAGAATTTCTCCAGAGCCTCTTAAAGCTCTAGTAAGGAAACTTGACTTATCCATGCCCACTTTCCTTGATGAATAAGGAGATGCAGTCACTCATACTGTCAGAGCTAAAAGTTCTGTAGTGATTGATGAGATTCCTCCATGGACTGCTCCTCCTCCTGCTATTACTGTTGTTGCTGCCCCTATCAATTCATATATTCTAAGTAAGCTTGAAATCATGTTGGCTGATCAGAGGAAATATTTTGATGAATCTCTGAAGGTAGTCCAGGACAAAGTAACTGCTCTATAAAAAGAGATGAGCAGAGGATTTGAAGAAATCCAGCATAATATAGACTCCCTCAAAGAATTATTTCAGATTGGTGGAAAAGCTATAGACCACACCATTACTAGTGTTGGTCAGGTCATGGAACAACCTGTAACACTTGCTAACAATCAAATTCAGCTAGAAAAGAAAGCCCAGGAATATGTTATGAAAATCTGTGATGAAGTGAGAACTTTCATGGAAGATGCCATAGGAAAGCTATGTGAAGAATTCAGAAAGGGGGAGAGCCTGGTAAAAGAACATGTGGAAAAACTTGTGGATAAATTTTCTGCTGCTGCAAACTCAGCTTGGTCTGAAAAGATAAATGAAATTAATAAAAATGTTTTAGAGCAAATTCAATCTATAAAATTTCATACTTATGACACCTCAGTCTGGATGCACAACCAAATTTTCCCTGAATTTCAGGTTAATCCCAATATCATTCCTCATAACCAAAATCCACTTGTTGAAGGACAGTCCAGTCAGATGCAAGCTCAGATGAAACAACCTCAGATGCCCTGCTTTTCTCCTAGGCCAGAAGATCAGGATCCTCCTGCTTCCTATGACCAAGTATGGGATGATATTATTCCTCAATGTTTACCTGAGATCCACACCTCTAAGAAAAGGAAGTATGGGGAAGGCCCCTCAGCCAGCAAAAGTGTTCCCAAGACAGCTTCTGAGAAAAGAAAGGCACAAGAGTATGCTGAAGTCTGGAGTCCTACCTCCAAGTAATTGATTCTTGATATTCTAAAGTTAGTTATGGACTATAATGAAAACAGGAGTCTCCACTACAGCTCCACTGACTGAGAACTTTATGAGAAGTCCATGACCAAAAGAAGGATATATGGCAGAGAGTATGGCAAGAATAATCCCAAGGCTCCTCCAAAATTTCCTAGTTACTACCCAAAACTTTTCAACTATTAGAGGAGATAGCAAGATAAGCATGACAGACAGCATCAGAGCTAGTGATGATTTTTCTACTGATACTTGTTTTTGAGACTATGGAAGAAATGATGTTGAAATTGGAAATCTAAAACATTATATATATACAATTTCTAGTTTTGCTAATTGTGTGTCTAATTTTTCTATCTTGCTTTTGATTTCTATTCTTCATTTACAGTTCTTTCTTTATTGGTGCATTTCACCTTAGTGTAGAGGGTTCTGAATTCTACAAATAGGGGGAGATTGTTGGGTATTGCATCCACAATAACCCAGATTTTCATGAAGTTACCCATGAACTAAGATGAATTAAGTTGTATTTGATATCTTGGTTTAAGTTGTGTGTTTGCAGATCATCATTACTAAGTTTATACCAATGTCAGTGTACAGTGGGTCATAAATACAGGACCATACAGTGTAATCCCTCACTATGTGATCCACGGTGTTGACTCATGTGTAGCCTCTCAATTGGGATACACTTCATATTCAAGCACTTGGATCAAGGAATGAAGCTTGGGTTCTTGAAGAGTAGAAAAAATTTTCTAAGTCCAGAATTTCTCTAAGTCCACCTCTCGAGAAGGCCATGACAGTTCTCCAGAAGTAGACTTAGCAGAACTCGAGAAGTTCCTTTAGTTCTCAAGAAGCCGAGACTATTTCTCGAGAAACCTTTTATAGTTCTCGAGAAGTCAGTCTAAGGTTATCGAGAAGTCCCAGCCTTTATTTCTCAAGTAGTCATAGACAACCGCCAAATTATTCTAAGTCCCTCTCTCGAGAAGTCCATCATAGTTCTCGAGAACTTAGTCTCTAGTTCTCGAGAAGTCAGCATGGTTCTTGAGTATACGGTTTGACTTTCAAGTAATGGTTCTCGAGAAGTCTAGTTAGTTCTCGAGAATCTTCACATAACTCTTGAGTGGACTCAATGCCGTTGTTCTCGAGTACTAACTTAAGTCTAGACAGTCTAGTTCTCGAGAAGTCAGCCTGTTCTCGAGAACTCATTCACAATTCTCGAGGACTGCTGTCAATATTTTTTCTGAAATTTCTTTTAAGTCCAGATCGATGGGTTTTTCAAATGAGACATCGTGATTTGTCAACGTGTCGTCATTAATGTAAATTCTAAACGTTAGGGAAAATCTTATATAATGACTTTTCATCAATACTAACCCTAAGCGGAAAATCATATTTCTCAATTATTGTGATCGACCGTCTCTTTCTCTAAAAGAACAGAAGTTTCAGTCATCGCCGCCGCTCAACGTGAAGATCGACACTTCTATTTTCGATCAAGAAAGGCTTGCTGTTCAAGGATATCTCATCTTCTCCGTGATCGAGTAGGTCTAAGATTTCTCAGATAAGATCTCTCATCTTTTCTTCAATATTTTCTGAAAAGTCCGCAAGTTCAAGAAGAAGACCTAGAGCTTAATCTTTCCAGATCTGAGACAAAATTTCTGTTTGTATTTTCTTTAAATATCTCTGTAAATTTTATAGGAGATTAATCTCTGAGTTGTAGGAAGTTTTCATCTTCCGAGTGTAGATCCTTTTTGGATCGAAATTGTAGGAACTTGGTTCCGAGGCGTAGGATTGGATTTCAATCTGAGATAGTGGAGTAGCCGGATCTAGTGATTTACTAGATCGGTGAGGGAAAGTGGACGTACCCAAGATTGGGGAACAACTATAAATCTTCTTGTCGTCTGTGATTGCTTGTTTGTGTATGATAATTCTTTAAAAAATTTATTCCGCATTTAGACGCACAATTCACCTATTCACCCACCTCTAGGTTATTTCGGTTGAAACCTTAACACTTTCAATTGGTATAAGAGGCAGGTTTGTTGTTAAAAGGTTAACACCTTGATCAATTTCCTCTCTAAGTTGTCTTTGAAAATTTACAAGCAATGGAAAAGGCTAAGGATTTTGTCAAGTTTCCCCTATGCACAAAGAATTACTTTCCCATGTGGAAAGAGAGAATTAAATTTTTCATGGAAGCTGTGTATCCCCGGATCTTCATGATTATTGAAGAAGGTCCCCACATTCCTATGACTGTCTCAACCATAGATCCAACCAAGAAGGTTACGAAGAAGTTAATGGATCTAGAGAAAGACGAGATTGCACTTGTCTCTCTGGATAAGAAAGCTAAAAATATAATAGCATGTGTAGTCGATGACTCGATGCTGCAGAACTTGATTCACTGCCAATCTGCTAAGGAGATGTGGCAGTCACTAGTCACTCTGATTGAAGGTACTGAAGAAGTGAGGGCTGATAGAAGATCCCTATTGAACCAGAAGTATGAAGCCTTCAGGCATGGGCCAAAGGATACTATTGTATATACATTTGAGAACTTCTTCAAGATAGTCAATGGTCTCAAAGTATATGGCATATTCTTCACCAATGGAGAACTGAATGAAAAGTTCCTAAGATCCTTAACCAAGGAATGGGACAATAAGGTATGTGCTATCTGGGAATTTGGAAAGCTTGCTGAGACAGATCCTCAGAATCTCTTTGGGAAGCTAATGTCGTATGAGCTTCAACTCAACACGAGGAAAGTTGAAGAAGAGAAGAGTAGGTCTGCATCCAAAGAGAAGTCTATTGCTTTAAAGGCAGACACCTCCAGGAAGTCAAAGGCTACCTCTCCAGCCCCAGCACAAGAAGTTAGTGAAGAAGAAAACATAGAGCCAAGTACCTCGGGATCTGAGCTATCTGAAGGAGGGTTCTCCTTACTCTCACGACAGTTCAATAAATTCTTGAATAAGAAAAAGCAATGGAAGGGAAATGATGCCTCTCATAGAAGATCACGACATGATGGTGATAGACAAAGATAAGTCTCATGCAGCCACGATAGGTATGGTTCTAAACAGAACAAACATACATCGACTGACATAGTTTGCTACTATTATAACAAGCCAGGTCACGTCATAGCTGACAGCCCCCACAAAAAGAAGGAGGGTGGCAAGAGAGAAGAAAAGAAGTCCTTGTACAGCAAGAAGAGGACAGAGAAGAGCCTGATAGCCAAGAAGTGCAAGACTCTTAGTGACTTTGACTCATCTGAGTCAAGTGAAGAAGAGGAAGCCTTCTTTCGACACATGGCTCAATCAGACGATGAATAAGATCATGATCATGAGGAAATCTCCTCTGACAATGAGTCTGAACTCATGGCCCAATATAAGGACTTTATCATGGCTTACGACAAATGTCGAAAGGTCGTGAAAACTCAGGGATGGACTCACTCAGAGAAGACTTAGATAATGTTGTTGATGAGTTCAACAAGTCTATCAAGCACCTTGATCTGAAGGATGAAATCATCAAAGGGTTGGAAGACTTACTAGAGGCCGAAAAGAAACTTGTTGAAGGTTTCTCGAAGCCAAAGGTAGTTCTTCCTCTCGTTGCTGAGTTCTCCGCTCAGGCCAAGGGTGCTGGGCTAGGCCATGTAGAAGCTCCTAGTAAATCTTATATGAGGAATAAGGCTCAGAGAAGGAATAAGGCCGTCATGAAGGACTTAGCCAAAGCAAAGGGGAAAGCCCCTAAAGATCAGACTGTCTTTAAAAAAGTCATATTTCCAACAAATGAGTTTGATCTTGACTCATCCTACGACCACTTGACCAGGCCTACTTATGTAGAGCAAAAGTCTCGTTACCAAGGATGGACTCACCACAGAAACTTTGGTGAGATTGTCTTTAATGCACCTTATGAAGAAGTCATTCTTCAGAGCTATGGCCCTTATGATCGTGGTCATAACTTCAAGAAAGCACCAAAAGTAAAAAACCATTGTTGAAAAGCCTGTAATGGAGAAGAAATCATGTGATTTCCATCATCATGATGCTTCTTCATCCAAGAATGCTACCCCTTCTATACCACCATCTCAGAAGGTCAAGCAGGAGTTCCTAAGGCAAAGATACAATAGTTTTGACTGTTAGTGCTGTGGCAAAATTTGTCATTTTCCATCGATTGTTGGTTTAATCAAAGAAATTTTGCAACTCCTCAAGTTGGCAACATGAGAATGACCACTCATGATCCTAATCCTCGTAGGGGGAGTGTTCTAACACGAGACCAAGGACCAAAACATTTTTGGGTTTCTAAGGCAAACTGATTATGATTGCAGGGATGTCTAGAGGCCACCAAAACACCAATCTGGTATTTGGACAGTGGATGCTCTTGGCACATGACCGGGACAAGAAGCCTACTTCAGAATTATTCTCCAGTGTTGAACGGACCAAAGGTCATCTTTGGAGGTTCAGACCACGGGTTAACTAAAGGCTACGGTATGATTACTAACGGTAGTGTATCTTTTCGGATGTAGCTTATGTGGAGGGATTGGAACACAATCTTATAAGTATAAGCCAACTATGTGACAGAGGATACATAGTTGAATTCCACGCTAACAAGTGTATGATAAAGTCTGTTGACAATATGGAAACGATTCTATCTGTCACTCGAAGTATGAATATATTTTGTTTAAATTTCATTTGTATAGATTCTTCTACACCAGTGTGTCTTTTGGCAAAATATAGTGCGTCTCTTGGTGACCAATGACACAAGAGGTTAACACATATTAATTTTACAACTATTAATAAATTATTCTCCCAGAAATTAGTACGTGATGCCCCGAATGTCAAGTATGTCAAAGATAGACCTTGTCATTCATGCGTAAAAGGCAAGCAAACAAGGGCTACCTTTAAAAGCATTATTGACAAAAATTGAAGTAGATGTTTCCATCTTCTTCATATGGACTTGTTTGGTCCACTGCTAATTAGAAGCTTAGGAAGTAAGGAATATACATTGGTTATTGTTGATGATTACTCGCGCTTTGCGTGGGTGTTTTTTCTGAAACACAAGTCAGATACCTTCGACATCCTTACTAATTTTTTCAGGTAGGTCCAGAATGAATACAACTATTCCCTAGTAAAAATCAGAAGTGACAATGGAACAGATTTCAAATCTGGGGCCATGAAAGAATTCTGTGAAAGCCTTGGTATCTTTCATGAGTTTTCCTCTCCTTGCACTCCACAACAAAATGGAGTAGCTAAGAGAAGGAACAGAACACTCATAGAGGTCTGCAGAACTATGTTGAGTGATTCTTCACTACAAGAATACTTCTGGGTTGAAGACGTCAATATTGCATGCCACATGCAAAATCGAGCACTCATCAATAAGAACCATAATATGACACCTTATGAACTTCTAAAATATAGGAAACCAACTGTTTCATATTTTAGAATTTTTCGTTGTAAATGCTTCGTGCTTAACAATGGTAAGTATCATACTACTAAGTTTAGTGAGAAAAGTTTTGACAGTATTTTGTAGGTTATAGTAGCCATAGTAAGGCATACAGGATTTTCAATAGAAAAACTCTTGTCGTAGAGGAATTGAAAGTCCACCTAGTGTCAACTACTTACACCTATGGGGGGGAATAGGTGTCTTTGCAGCGTATTTGCGGAATTACAGTTTTACCTGCACAAGAAAACAAAACAACACAGCACAGAAAGTACACAAGCAATTTATAGTGGTTCCCCGATTTGGGTACGTCCACTTCCCCCCTTGACCTATCTCCCAACCAGGGACGACTCGGTCACTTCACCAACAGGATTGAAATCCAATCCTTGCACTAATGGAAGGAACCCTTCCATACGTAGGAGTCAACACTCCCACAACACGGGTTGCACCCAACCCTACAACTAGAGACCAATCGGTCCTTTACAATGAAAGAGAAAATGAAAATAGCTTGTAAGAAATACAAACAACGTGAAGATCCAGGTGTCCCTTTTCGTTAAACTACTTGTTCTTGTAGGCAACGAAAAGTCCACAACCCTAGATCTTTCTTGGAGAGAATCTTCTCTAGATCGACGGCTTCGACAAGAGAGGCGGTGATGCTATGTAGATCCAATCTTCTTAGCAAAGTCGGTAAGGTCTTCCAACGGTCACACTAGGATCGATCGTCTCGATCGATTCGGATGGGGAAGGTTTCCCGATCACAAATCAAGAGACAAAAGATCTCTGGATAGACGCGTGAGATGTTGTGCCCGACTAGGCTTCTGTCGCCGGGAGAGGTAACGAAAACCCCGATCAACAGTGGCGAGCAACTAGCGAGAGGCGGAGAAGGTTGGCCGAGCTCGCTTCCGATCTAGGGCTTGACGGCGGCTTGTTTTTCTTCGATCTGTAATCCGTGTCTTTACTGTTCACAAATACAGCATATTTATACCTTAGGTCATGAAGATGACCGTTGTGGCCCCCACCAGCAGTAAGACCTAAGTCCGGTTCAAAATCCCGCAGATAACGTGGACCGGTCCAGACAGAGTCGGAAAAATACCCAAGTCAAATTCGGCGAGAATCGTGGGTGATTCTCGACGAATCGGCGAGAATCACTTACGATTCTCGCCGAATTCTACTTAGAGAATTCTGGCTGCACAGGTTATAGAGGCCGGGGAGAATCGGTGGGAATCACCTTGGATTCTCGCCGACTAGTCGAGAATGCAAAGTCATTCTCGACGAATCGGCGAGAATCACTTGGTGATTCTCGACGATTCTGCCTTAGATGAGTTTTCTGACTGCGTCGAGACAGCCGGCCCAACCCGGCGAGAATCAAATAGTGAGTCTCGACGACTCGTCGAGAATCACTAGTGATTCTCGATGAATCGGTGAGAATCACTTAGTGATTCTCGATGAATCGGTGAGAATCACTTAGTGATTCTCAACGATTTACACTTAGACGATTCGCGTCTTTCAAACCGTAAGCTGGTCTTTGGCCCATCCTTGCTCCTTGTCTGCTCTTGCTTTATCATAGCCCTGTACTTGAAATTAAGTACACCCCAATAGAGAGAGTACACGTAGGCCAACACACCGATCTGCTCAACGAGGGATTACGTTGCGCAGACCCGTGTATATTAACCTACTGCACCCTGACATTGGTGTGTACTTAGCAATGAATAGCTGCAAGCACAACTAGAAGAGATTCATCAAATACATAGTGAATTCATCTTAGCTTTGATAGGAGGCTTCCTCAAATCCAGGTAATTGTCGATACAATACCCAACAATCTCCCCCTATTTGACGAAGCCAAAATCCTACTAAGCTAAGATGAATTTCAACATTCTAGATAAAATATGCATAAACCAGAAGAGTGAATAACAAACGTAATCATACCAATGTGAGAGTCAATTAATAAACCACACATATGAATATATAAATATGAATATCCACACATAAATGTTCACAGTTTACTTAATAAAAAAGTTTAAATGAAATAATCACAAGAGCTAACATCCTACAGATCTTTGTCCTTAGTTATGTCTTCTTTGAGTTGCTGAGTTAAGAATTTTTTGCTTGTTGCTCAAAATACTCCTTGGGCTTAGGATAGTATCTCGGAGGGGGAGCTTTGTTTGCCACAGTGTTGCTTCTGAAGAACAAGTTTCTTTTGGCTTCATACATTTTGTGCTGCTCCCACTCGTATTGGCTATATACGTCATTCCTTTTGACTTGCCCTCCTTGTAGTAATGCAGAGGCGTCCAAGATGATACTTCGTGAGACTGGGCTCCACCTTTCATTCCGCACTTCGTCTTCCTTTAGTCTGATCTTCTTCTCTGCTGGTGTTTCTTTTGACGTTTCTTCTTGGATTTGCCTTTTGCCCTTGCCTTTTTCTATGGCGTCTTGGTCAAACCAGCTTCTTCTTTCAGCCCTCTCCGCAACTTTCTTCAACTCGACTTCGCCCAGTTGTACTTCTTCAGTCCTTATTTCACCCTCAGTAGTACCAGCACGGCCCTCATCCTCAGGTGGAGCAACAGGGACATGTATTCCCGATGCCTTTGTTACCAGCCAGTGGGCCGTTTCAAACATGTACCTATTCGAATTATCGAATTTGTATTTGTCAATTATTATTTATTAAGTTGATTAAAGGTGCAGTTATGATGTGGTAGTTTTGAAAGGCATACCTATTGGTCTGATCGAAGTTTAGAAGTACTAACTCTTGAAGCCTCGCCATCTTAGCGTTATACGCTTCCTCCCCCTTTATGGCTTCGACGGCTATAGAGTTTGTATAGGAATGTAGAGATGCATCAATGTACTTCACAGTTTTACTGAATTCGTCCAGCAGAGATTTTTGATTTGCGTTCAGCGTTACCATGTTGGCATCAAATTTTTGTATGGTCTGTGCCACAACATAAACATTTTTATTGACTACTGTCAGGTCGTCATTATTCTTCTTCAGTCCTTTCATGAGAAGAGATAGGGCTATGCCTGCCTCAGTATATTTTTCATCAAATTTCTTCTCCATCATATCTAGTTTGTGGTTAATCTGAACCACATTCTTAAGCATGAGATCCTTAGAGTCCCGCAGTCTCTTTAGCACTTTGTTGTGGGATTTCTCAAACGTATCCTTGAGCTCATCTAGCATTCCTTGGACAAAATTAATAGTGTGATTTGCTAGGTTTGCTTGAAGTGGAGGAGCAGCAGGCAGACCCTGGTCAGGTGCCCCATCAGAAGTACTGGGAGAGCTGGACACTAGAATAGAGTCCATAGGGGGGAGAGAGGGTTGCTGAGAGGACTCCCCCTGCATTCCTGCATCCGACCTCTCAGGAGCTTGTTCCTCAGATGGAACCTCAGCATCCTCCTGAGAATCCACTACTTTCTCATTCTCTGGTACTTCTTCCTCTATCTCAGTCTCCAAGTGATCAGGCTTATCGGCAGAGTAGTGCACATCTTCTTCTACTTCTTCCTCCTCCTCCTCATCAGCCACCTCATCTCCCAGATCATCGTCGATAAGAGCTGCCTCATCGTTCTCAACCTCCTCATCATCTGCTACTTCATCTGCCACCATCTCCACAACATCTTTAGCTATCTGAGAAATATCAGATAAGATGTTTGCAGAACCGGTTACAGGCTCCCCCTCAGTTCCTGCAATCAGGGCGTCAGGAACTTCACTGGGTGCTGCCATAGAATGAGCAAGAGCACTGGTGTCCATGGCCGGAGATGCTGCCTCTTGGTCTATTTCACTGGCAGCCTGCCCTATTCGACGTTCCCACCGGTCGAATATGCTAGCATCCATCCTTTTCAAGTAGTGTAGAGGCACTCCCTTGCTCATGTCGAATGTGTCTCCGTCCAGTTGATTCAGATATAGGCTAATGATTCTGCCAAAGCTGGGGGTTCGGAGTGTGTCTTTAATCCTGTCAAAAAGCATGGCTCCCCAGTTGAACCGCTTTCGGCAAACGATTGCCACTAGAGTCTTGAACATTTCCCCAAAAATATGGTCGTGGGATCCAGGTTTGCAGATTAGAGCCTTCCCAACGATGTCAGACAGCAACTTTCCTTCCTCGTTCATATCTTTCCTTTTGATTGACCTGGTCCACCTGGCCAATCCACAGAAGGATAGGGTCCTTGCTCTATCCTCTTCCTCCAGGTAATTTTCCTCTTCATAACTGGATAGTCGCAGGCATTGGGTCAGTTTCTTGGCGGATAATATTATTTTCCTCCCGGCAACTTTGCTTTTGATGGAGGTGTCTTCATGACGGAGCTTCGCCGTTGCAAAGAACTCCAATACTTCCTTGTCCAAGATCTTGCACGGGTGCTCCAGCACGAACGTCAGGCCCGCTTCTTCAAGCATGATGATTATGTTCCGGAACTCATCCGAGGCCTGGGAGAACCCGGTTCTCACTAGCTCACATCCAGTGACCAGGCCTGCAGTAGTCCGTGGGGCCATAGTAAACCTAGGAAGAACGAGAATACCAATTTCAAGTCTAAGGATCTCCGAAACCACGAGAGTGAGAGCAAAATCTAACCAAGCTCAAGCCACGGAAAGGGACAATATGAAGATTACCTAGTGGGGAGAGGCAGTGAAAGTTCCGGCTTCTTCACGATGGAACACTCGAGGACGCCTGAGACGCGGAGCTGCGGCGAGAGTGGTCGGCAGAAGGTGTCGGTCGTTAGTTCACCACGGAGTTACGCAGGAGAAGGTCGCCGGAAGGTGAGAGAGATGGGGATTCCAGCGATGCTTGGACGGGGTCTCGGCGGAACGGCGAAAGGCGGAAGACAAAGAGTCGGAGGGTATCGTCAGGAATAGTCGGTTTGAAATGATTCTGGGTTTAAGTAATATCCGAATACTTGGCAACTATCCTATTCCCGCCGAATGGCTCCCCTGGTTTAAAGCGAGATTTGACAATTCGGCGAGACTTGTAATTTGGTGAGTATGTGATTTGATATGACGAGTATCGCCTATATTCCAACATAACATTTTTGTCAAGGGTTGGAAGGGCTCAGGAGGCATAATTGCTTCTTCATCCACTAAAGGGATTGCCAAACTACATGGCTTAGGAGGCACATCAACTAGGATTTACTTGACATCATGACAGTGGCTTTGCCAATTTCACCGGTCATTTCTAGATGGATAAGTGCAATAATCTTGATGTCAGAGGTCATGTTCAGTGACTCTTCATGACGTATCTTTTCAATTTTCGGAGGCGGACTTATCCCCAAAAAAAAATGTTAAACTAATCTCTACTAGTGGAAGTAAAGGTTATCTCACACATATACTCCTTCCCAAGGTGAATGAGCATACGCGAATACTTTTTCTATAAGACCATCTAATTTCAGACGAGGTGAATTCATTATTAAGTGTGGATATATCAACATACATATATACATATATGGAATTATTTATGCGATATGGCTCAAACATTTGGGCAAATTGCAATTACATGTGATAACAAGACGTAACATTCAAATCATCAGCACAGGTTACATCAAGAGGTCAGTATGCATGTGCCTGTAATGATGGCACTGTTCCCATTCTCGATACTTTATCCACGTCAATCTAGGAGCATCTCCTGTCCAGTTCCCGTCAGGATTGTGGGAACCTAGACCACCCTGCAGGAAAGAGTTATCATACCTTAGGAACCCAATAAGTATTGGGTCCTAGGTTCCTGTCAACATAATAATTGGGATGCCTCCCCTCAGGGATCCTGGAGGGAGGACTAACATTGCCTCGAGGATGTGGAAGTCCCCTTGCCTTTGACACAGAAGGGTTGTGCCAACAATCTATGGCAAAGTGACCCACTTTGCCACAACACCAACATTCATGAATGTTGTACCGCCGTTTGTGACCTGAACTAGTGACTGAGGTAGTCATTGTCCTAGGTCTAAACGGGATAGTGCCGAATCTGCTAACCGAATTGTCTCTTCCACCGTGAGTCATGGATGGGTGGAAAGAATGCATATGGTAGGCGTCATGAGGCCTGGGAGGTGGTGCCTTCCTTTTAGTCAGCCCCCTTCCAAGGTCCCCATGTGTGCCAACAACATGATTTCTAACCCCCCCTTCCTGAGTCCTAGGGAGGTGAGAGGCGCATTGTGAGCTGATGCTGGCAGACTCATGACGAGTAGGGGCAGTGGCCGAGAATACAAAAGGCTTGGTGGAAGCCTGAGGTATCCTCTTCTGGGTGGCCATGATAGCCCTTGCATTCTGGGTGCTTCCACAAGAGGGCTGATCATTCTTGCAGTGACCATGGTTGTTCCTAAGGTCATACCTGAATGCATGATGTGTGCCCTTCCTACTCGGGGTGGGGGGTCTGAACACAGTTTCCCCATTTCTCCATGAATTGACGATTTGGGATATCCACCCATTTTCTGCTTTTCTTTTGATAGCATCTATCTTGGAAAAGTTAGAAACAATCCTCTTCTCGGTCTCTAGACGACTCTCTAGATCTGAGATCTTTGAGTCCTTTACCTTGATGGATTCCAATTGGAGATTCATCAAGGTCTTCAGCTGAGCAATCTCCTTAGCTTGCTCCTCCACAAGTAAGTTGCTCTTCTGAAGGGCACTCTCAAGAGAATCAGGATTTTCAATCCTTTGATTGAAGCTATCCATATCCCTTGCATCTCTGGAAGGACTACCCTCTGAATCGTTCCTGTCTTCAGTAACTTCAAGAGGAGAGGGGCATGAGGAAGAAGTTACCTGCTCATGGCTTTGCTGTTCAGGGTTACCGTAAATATCGGCAGATACTGTTGAGTCAGCTTCATCAGAACTGCTTTCCTCAACTTCTTCTTCAGTCTCTGACAAGGACACAGGAGCCCTGATACTGACAGATTGATCATGCCCTTCATCTTCAAAAATGAGGACCCCTACATAGGCTTCATCCTCTTGTTGACGACAGGTCCCTGTTTTCTCTGATCCCTCCATGAGGTCTGAGATGGTTTTCCACAAGGACTTGGCAGTCCTATACTTGTCCACTCTAGAGCGAGATGGTCCAGACCAGACATCAGTGATGATCTGACAAATCACCTGGTCCAGGTTGAACAGTGAGAGCTCTGTCTCCGACATCTCTTTGGGACACTTGGGGATTTGAAGATCCTTCCCCGAGCTGGAAGCCTTCATGGGAATGAAGGGACCCTCTTCCAGAATGAGTGATGCTCGAGGGTCGATGGCCTCCAGATGAAATAGTACTCTCAACTTCTATACAGGATAGTACTCCTTTGTACATGAGGGGAGTCTTAGAGGAGGGACATCACAATCCAACTCCATGCTTGAGTCTGAGCTTCTTGTTGACACTGGTGGCAGGATTCTACTCAAGGTGTTAACCTTTTTGATGAGAAACCTCCCTCTGATACCACTTGAAAGTCCACCTAGTGTCAACTACTTACACCTATGGGGGGGAATAGGTGTCTTTGCAGCGTATTTGCGGAATTACAGTTTTACCTGCACAAGAAAACAAAACAACACAGCACAGAAAGTACACAAGTAATTTATAGTGGTTCCCCGATTTGGGTACGTCCACTTTCCCCCTTGACCTATCTCCCAACCAGGGACGACTCGGTCACTTCACCAACATGATTGAAATCCAATCCTTGCACTAATGGAAGGAACCCTTCCACACGTAGTAGTAACACTCCCACAACACGGGTTGCACCCAACCCTACAACTAGAGACCAATCGGTCCTTTACAATGAAAGAGAAAATGAAAATAGCTTGTAAGAAATACAAACAACGTGAAGATCCAGGTGTCCCTTTTCGTTAAACTACTTGTTCTTGTAGGCAACGAAAAGTCCACAACCCTAGATCTTTCTTGGAGATAATCTTCTCTAGATCGACGGCTTCAACAAGAGAGGACGTGATGCTATGTAGATCCAATCTTCTTAGCAAAGTCGGCAAGGTCTTCCAACGGTCACACTAGGATCGATCGTCTCGATCGATTCGGATGGGGAAGGTTTCCCGATCACAAATCAAGAGACAAAAGATCTCTGGATAGACGCGTGAGACGCTGTGCCCGACTAGGCTTCTGACACCGGGAGAGGTAACGAAAACCCCGATCAACGGTGGCGAGCAACTAGCGAGAGGCGGAGAAGGTCGACCGAGCTCGCTTCCGATCTAGGGCTTGACGGGGCTTGTTTTTCTTCGATCTGTAATCCGTGTCTTTACTGTTCACAAATACAGCATATTTATACCTTAGGTCATGAAGATGACCGTTGTGGCCCCCACCAGCAGTAAGACCTAAGTCCGGTTCAAAATCCCGCAGATAACGTGGACCGGTCCAGACAGAGTCGGAAAAATACCCAAGTCAAATTCGGCGAGAATCGTGGGTGATTCTCGACGAATCGGCGAGAATCACTTACGATTCTCGCCGAATTCTACTTAGAGAATTCTGGCTGCACAGGTTATAGAGGCCGGGGAGAATCGGTGGGAATCACCTTGGATTCTCGCCGACACGTCGAGAATGCAAAGTCATTTTCGACGAATCGGCGAGAATCACTTGGTGATTCTCGACGATTCTGCCTTAGATGAGTTTTCTGACTGCGTCGAGACAGCCGGCCCAACCCGGCGAGAATCAACTAGTGATTTTCGACGACTCGTCGAGAATCACTAGTGATTCTCGACGAATCGGTGAGAATCACTTAGTGATTCTCAACGATTTACACTTAGACGATTCGCGTCTTTCAACCCGTAAGCTGGTCTTTGGCCCATCCTTGCTCCTTGTCTGCTCTTGCTTTATCATAGCCCTATACTTGAAATTAAGTACACCCCAATAGAGAGAGTACACGTAGGCCAACACACCGATCTGCTCAACGAGGGATTACGTTGCGCAGACCCGTGTATATTGACCTACTGCACCCTGACATTGGTGTGTACTTAGCAATGAATAGCTGCAAGCACAACTAGAAGAGATTCATCAAATACATAGTGAATTCATCTTAGGTTTGATAGGAGGCTTCCTCAAATCCAGGTAATTGTCGATACAATACCCAACAGGAATCCATACATGTTGTATTTGATGAGACGAGCTTGCTTCAAAGCAAATCGTCTAGTGTGCTTGTTGAAGATGCAGGTACAAGGATTAAAGAGATCAGCTTGGATGAACCGACTGAAGGTGAAAGAGAAAAGTTCTTCAAGATCAATACTCCAACCCCCATTGGAGAGGCAGATGATCAAGATGAGGAAAACATCCAAGTTGATGAAGTCACTCCAGTGGCTGAAGAAGTTCCAGATGCCAGAAACCTAGAGCTCAGATATCTGAAGGATCATCCATTGGACAAGATCATAGGAGATCCCCGGGAGGGTGTCAGAACTCATCGAGGTACAACTAACGAGAATTTATATTTAAGTTTTCTCTCACAGGTTAAACCAAAGAAGTTTGAGGAAGCCAACTCAGACGCATCATGGATCTTGGCCATAGAAGAAGAACTGAACCAGTTCAAGCGATGCAAAGTTTGGAAATTAGTTCCTAGACCCAAAGGTAAGAATGTCATCGGAACGAAGTGGGTCTACCGGAACAAGTTGGACGAGGATGGAACAATCATAAAGAACAAGGTCAAACTCGTCGCCAAAGGATATCGTCAAGAAGAAGGGATCGACTTCGACCAAACATACACTCCAGTGGCAAGACTAGAGGCCATCAGACTGTTCCTAGCTTATGCTGCACTGAAGGGCTTCACTGTCTACCAAATGGACGTGAAGTCCGCCTTCCTAAATGGTGACATAAAAGAAGAAGTGTACGTAGAACAGCCCCGAGTTTTTGTTGATCCTAACTTTCCTGAGTATGTTTATTTGTTATCAAAAGCGATGTACGGTTTGAAACAAGCTCCTCGAGCTTTGTACGAAATGCTATCTACCTTTCTCCTCGAGAACAAGTTCACAAGGGGAAAGATAGATATGACATAATTTCTTAGGGAAATTAAAGGAAAGATTTTGCTAGTGCAAAATCTATGTCGATGACATTATTTTTGATTCTACAGACGACAACCTCTACAAAAAGTTTTCTAAACTTATGCAAGGGAAGTTTTAAATGAGTAGTATGGGAGAGCTGAAGTATTTCTTAGGACTTCAGGTAAAATAATCTGAAGATGGAATTTTAATCTCACAAACAAAGTTCACCAAGGAGTTGATTAAGAAATTCGGAATGGAGAGTGCAACCTCTATGAGGACTCAAATGGCCTAAGTTATGTCTCTGGACGAGGATGAGAAAGGGAATCCTTTTGATGAAACCAAATAAAGAAGCATAGTTAGATCCTTGCTCTACCTTACTGCCAGTAGACCAGACATAATGTTCTCTACATGTGTTTGTGCGAGATTCCAAGTGAACTGTAAGGAATCACTATGCTGCTGCAAAGCAGATCTTGAAATACCTTAAAGGTACACTGAATCCTTTCTTATGGTACCCAGAAGTAATGACAGCGAACTAATTGGTTTTTCAGATGCAGACTTTGCAGGAAGTAAAGATGACAGGAAAAGCACTTCTGAGACATGTCAGTTCCATGGAAGAACGCTTATCTCATGGAGCAGCAAAAAGAAAAATTGTGTCGCAATATCAATGGCCGAGTCATAGTATATCTCTGCCGGCAGTTGTTTTGCACAATTGCTTTGGCTAAAGAACCAACTAAAAGATTACAATATGAAGGCTAAAGACATTCCGTTGTTTTATGACTCATCCAGCGCAATAGCAATTGCAAACAACCCAATCTCGCACAGCCGGACAAAGCACATCGAGCTCAGATATCACTTCATCCGAGAGCATGTAGAGAAAGCGGATGTGGATCTGCAGTACGTGCCAAAAGATCGACAAGTTACAGACATCTTCACAAAGCCGTTGGACGAGACCAAGTTCAATTTCTTCAAAACTGAACTTGGGATGCTGAACAAAGAATGATAGGTCAATGGGAATCACTTCAAAGCTCAAGAATCGAGGTAACTTCAAAAAGGTTTGAAATTTCTTAAGTGGAAGGCAGCTCCCAAGAACTATTATTACTTCTCAAAAAGCAGGAAATTAGTTCTCGAGAACTTCAAGTCAACTTCTCGAGAACAGAAAATCTGTCTCTCGAGAGGTACTGAAAGTTCTCGAAAACAAGTCCTTTACTTCTCGAGAACTACAATAATACTTCTCGAGAACTACCCCACCACTCGAGAAATGCCATGTAAATTTTTGATTTCTGTAAATTTCTACTATTTCGAAAAACACTCGATTTCTGCCTTAATCCAAGGGTTAATTAGGTTTAGTTAGACATCTAATAGGCATTACTAGGGTTATATATATATATAACATTAGAATCCTAAATTCAACCGATATTTTAAACTCTCTCTCTCTCTCTAAAACTCTTCGTATTCCGCTGACTAGTGCTTCGATGCCGCCGCCTTCTCGCTCTTTGTCCATCGTCGTCGTTCATCTCAATGGCCCAGCAGTTCAAAATCGGCGCCGACAGTGAGCTAGTAGTAGCAGGGATAGCAGAGATTTAAGAGGATTTCGAAAATCTTCTTCTTCTCCTTGACACAGCAGGTTTGACATTTGTTCTATCAGAACCTTGCAAGATTTTACTTCCATAAGTAGAAGAGTTCTTCAGAAATGTTAAGATAAGGAGATATGGCACTGTCCTGAAGTCAAAAGTTAAGGGCATTAAAATTTAGTTGAGCCCGACCATAGTGTCCAGACTTCTCAGACTACCTCATGTAGATTATTTAGATGAAATAACTGGAGAGGACAATGACAGAACATATCATTTCAATTGAGTTCCAGATGACATTACTTCTCTGAGAAGGACTTCTTTAAATGATGTTAGCTAACTTTTAGTGGACATTATTGGCAAAATTCTATGGTGCAGAATAGGATCAATAGAATTTATTACAAATGACTTCTTCAATATCATGGTTTCCATAGTCTGCAGGAAAAGATTTCCTTATGGTTTGATGATTTTTGATTTGATTAGATACAACATAAAAGAACAAAAATTTGCTAGGATAATCTCCCTGATGTTGCATGAGATTGATCAAAATGTCTTCATGACTTCTAAAGGCACTCCTATCCATCACTAGAAGAAGATCTCCCTAGCCTCCATTCATAGATGAGAATTAAAGCTGAAGAATACAAAGCAGCTGGATAAAGAGCTTGCAGCCCCGGCTAAAGAGGTCAGGACCCCATATCCCTCCTCTCATAATGTTACTGAACCAACTGGTGCAGCAACTGAGGGGGGCCTGCAGCCTCAGTTCCATATTTCAGACTTCCTTCTCCCCCTACTCCAGCCAGATCACCAACAAGTTTACCCATCAGAAGTCCTGTCAGAAGCCCAGTAAGATCTCCATCCAAATCCCCAGAGGAAGACATTTCAGATACGACCATATCAGATGAGCAAGTGCAAGAAACCATTAAATCTATTGCTGAAGATATAGAATGTATGATAAAAGAGCTGACTTTAGATGAACCTATTCCTTCTCTACACAAGGACACTGCTGAAGAACCATCAAAGGATCCTTCACCAGCTCCCTCTCCATCACCAGTTCCATCTCAATCACCAGCACATACTCCATCTCCAATACTATCACCCAAGTCTCAAACTTCTCAATCCCCATCTGCTAAGAAAGATCTACCAGATACTATTCTTCTTTCTGATGAAGATAGAATTTCTCTAGATCCTGTTGAAGCTCCACTAAGGAAACTTGACTTCTCCATGCCCACTTTCCTTGATGAAGAAGGAGTTGCAGTCACTCATACCGTCAGAGCTTACAGTTCTGTAGTGATTGATGAGATTCCTCCATGGACTGCTCCTCCTCCTGTTGTTAGTACTGCTACTGCCCCTATAGATTAAGATATTCTCAGTAAGCTTGAATTCATGTTGGCTGAGCAGAGGAAATATTTTGATGTATCTTTGAAGGTAGTCCAGGACAAAGTAACTGCTCTAGAAAAAGAGATGAGCAGAGGATTTGTAGAAATCCAGCATAATACAGTCTCCCTCAAAGAATGATTTCAAATTGGTGGTAAAGCTATAGACCACACCATTACTATTGTTGGTCAGGTCAAGGAACAATCTGTAACACTTGCTAATAATCAGATTCAGCTACAGAAGAAAGCCTAGGAACATGTTATGAAAATCTGTGAAGAAGTGGGAACTTTCAAGGAAGATGCCATAGGAAAGCTATGTCTAGAATTCAGAAAGGGGGAGAGCCATGTAAAAGAACATGTAGAAATACTTGTGGATAAATTTTTTGCTGCTGCAAACTCAGCTTGGTCTGAAAAGATAAATGAAATCAATAAGAAAGTTTTAGAGCAAATTCAATCTGTAAAATTACATACCTATGACACCTCAGTCTGGATGCACAACCAAATTTTCCCTGAATTTCAGGTTGATCCCAATATCATTCCTCAAAACCTGAATCTACTTACTGAAGGACACTCCAGTCAGATGCCAGCTTAGATGCAGCAACCTCAGATGCCCTGCTTTTCTCTTAGGCCAGAAGATCAAGATCCTCCATCTGCTTCCTATGACCAAGTATGGGATGATATTATTCCTCAAGGTTTACCTTAGATCCACACCTCAAAGAAAAGGATGTATGGGGAAGGCCCCTCAGCCAGCAAAAGTGTTCCCAAGACAGCTTCTGAGAAAAGAAAGGCACAAGAGTTTACTGAAGTTTGGAGTCCTATCTCCAAGTCACTGATTCTTGATACTCTCAAGTTAGTTATGGTCTATAATAAAAATAGGAGTCTCCACTACATATCTACTGAGTCAGAACTTTATGAGAAGTCCATGACCAAAAGAAGGATATATGACAGAGAGTATGGCAAGAATAATCTCTAGGCTCCTCCAAAACCTCCTAGATACTACCCAAAACCTTTCAGCTATCAGAGGAGACAACAAGAGAAGCATGGCAAACAGCATCAGAGCTAGAGATGATTTTTCTACTGATACTTGTTTTTGAGACTATCGAAGAAATGATGTTGAACTTGGAAATCTAAAACATTATATATATACAATTTCTAGTTTTGCTAAATGTGTGTCTTTTCTATCATGCTTTTGATTTCTATTCTTCATTTACAGTTCTTTCTTTATTGGTGTAATTCACCTTAGTGTAGAGGGTTCCTACTTCTACAAATAGGGGGAGATTGTTGGGTATTGCATCCATAATAACCCAGATTTGCATGAAGTCACCCTTGAACTAATATGAATTAAGTTGTATTTGATATCTTGGTTTATGTTGTGTGTTTGCAGATCAACATTGCTAAGTGTAGACCAATATCAGTCTATAGTGGGTCATGAACACAGGACCATACAACGTAATCCCTCACTATGTGATACAAGGTGCTGACTCGTTTATAGCCTCTCAATTGGGATACACTTCATATTCAAGCACTTGGATCAAGGAATGAAGCTTGGGTTCTTGAAGAGTAGAGAAAATTTTCTAAGTCCAGAATTTATTTAAGTCCACCTGTCGAGAAGTCCATGACAGTTCTTGAGATGTAGACTTAGCAGAACTCGAGTTGTTCCTTTAGTTCTCGAGAAGTCGATACTAGTTCTTGAGAAACCTTTTATAGTTCTCGAGAAGTCAGTCTAAGGTTATCGAGAAATCCCAGCCTTTATTTCTCGAGTAGTCATAGATAGCCGCAAAATTATTCTAAGTCCCTCTCTCGAGAAGTCCATCATAGTTCTCGAGAACTTAGTCTCTAGTTCTCGAGAAGTCAGCATGGTTCTTGAGTATATGGTTTGACTTTTGAGTAATGGTTCTCAAGAAGTCTAGTTAGTTCTCGAGAATCTTCACATAACTCTTGAGTAGACTCAACGCCGTTGTTCTCGAGTATGAACTTAAGTCTAGACAGTCTAGTTCTCGAGAAGTCAGCCTGTTCTCGAGAACTCATTCACATTTCTCGAGGACTGCTGTCAATATTTTTTCTGAAATTTCTCTTAAGTCCAGATCGACGGGTTTTTCAAATGAGACATCATCATTGGTCCACGTGTCGTCATTAATGTTAATTCTAACCATTAGGGGAAATCCTATATAATGTCTTTTCATCAAGACTAACCTTAAGCGGAAAATCATATTTCTCAATTATTGTGATCGGCCGTCTCTCTCTCAATAAGAACAGAAGTTTCAGTCGTCGTCGCCGCTCAACGTGAAGATCGACACTTCTGTTTTCGATCAAGAAAGGCTTGCTGTTCAAGGATATCTACTCTTCTCCTTGATCGAGTAAGTCTAAGATTTCTCAGATCAGATCTCTCATCTCTTCTTCAATATTTTCTGAAAAAGTCGTAAGTTCAAGAAGAAGACCTAGAGCTTAATCTTTCCAGATCTGAGACAAAATTTCTGTTTGTATTTTCTTTAAATCTCTCTGTAAATTTTGTAGGAAATTAATCTCCGAGTTATAGGAAGTTTTCATATTCCGAGTGTAGATCCTTTTTGGATCGAGATTGTAGGAACTTAATTCCGAGGCGTTGTTGCGCGCTAGGGTTCGAAGAAAATAAACGCAACCGAACTAGCAACCCGATGAGGCAAGTATACCTATCGAATTGTAGCAAGGGGACACAAGTGTCGTATTGAAATTCGGGAACTGTTGGCTATGCTTACTCACACGAACGCTATTATCTTATCGA
The DNA here is from genome assembly GCA_039513925.1 of Platanthera zijinensis. Taxonomy (NCBI): domain Eukaryota; kingdom Viridiplantae; phylum Streptophyta; class Magnoliopsida; order Asparagales; family Orchidaceae; genus Platanthera; species Platanthera zijinensis. Next base: position 100,787,353 of record CM077092.1, read on the forward strand.
CGGAAAAAACTAGGGTTTTAGAAAATCTAAGTGCAGGGGAGAAAGTAAAGCTATACTAGAAAGAGAAACACTGTAATTAAGTAAAGCTATTAACTAAGACGATTACTACGAAGGGTAGAAAAATATGAAATGGAAATGCACTCGATCAAGATTCACCTCGGCTAACGACGATTAAGAAAATGCGATAAAAATCTAAACTTAATAGGATAAAGGTCCTTGACCGTGGAGGTTCCTAAAGCTTGAACACGCTTCTCTCGAAGTCGTGCCCAACTGAGTTTAGGAAGGTCCGACCGACTCTCGTCTAAATCGGAGGCCTAAAACTCGCTTTACGCGGTGAACCCCACTATTGGATTTTACTCCAATCCGGGAGATTTGGACGTCTGCCTCTCTCGAGGGGTGCGTACAACTCCCTTTACTCTTGAATGCTCACTTCATTCTTTCGGCCTCTCGGCTAGCCCAGAATGAAAGCAAAGGCGGAGAGTATATATCAAAAATATACGTCCAACCCGTGATTAATCAAGAGTAATTCAAGGCCCTAACCTAAAAAGAAAAGATTAATTAAAACATCATAACATAATCGCTCTAACCTCAGATCATCAAGATCGAGTACAAGGAGGATTAGTTAATCATTATGGAATGGAGGAAGGGGGATGAGTAGTAAAGCATAAGAACAACACAAGCTGAACAAGAACACAAGCTAAACACAAGCTAAACAAGAACACTTTTATTAATTAAAAGGGGCAAGCTATACTATTGAAAATAAAATTACAAGTGCATGAAATGGAAATCCTATTCTAGCCCTACAATTAGCACTAAGAAAGAGCAAAGATTACAAAGAAAGCATAAACAAGCTAAGAATAAACTAGGGTTAAACAAAAATTACAAAGAGAGGGAGAGAGAGAGAGAGAAAAGCATGAAAAAACTCAAGAACCAAAGGGGCAGCACCTCCCCCTCTCAACCAAAGCTTGCTGAAATGGAGAGGGGGGGTCTCAATTTATAGAAATTTTTCTCGCGTTGGTCACGCCCTCCGACACGCCCTAGGGGGGGCGTGTCCGGGGGCGTGACAGTACTATGTTGACCTCGGGCTCTGGATTCTGGCGGGAGGGATGATTGCTTCGGCCCGTGACAGGGGGCGTAACAGGCACGTCGTGTCCAAATCATTGGTCAGAAATCCGTCAGTCGTCGAAAAGTTGATGTCACGCCCTAGGTCACGCCCGTGATGGGGGGCGTGACGGTACTGTTTGCGTGCTGTGGCGGAACGGCATTTAATACGGCGGCAGGCTTTGCGGCAGAGGGCGACACGCCCATGGTCACGCCTGGAGACATGCCCGGGGAGGGCGTGTTAGGGGGCGTGACAGCGGTTTTGACCGTTTTTCTGTCCCTCCCAGCAGGAGTCCTCGGGATCGGGTGAAACGCCCTAGGTCACGCCCAGGGAGGGCGTGATAGGGGGCGTGACAGGTCATTTTGGCCAATTTTCTAGAAACCTGCAAAAAGACAAGAAAAAGTCAGTGGCAATAATATTTACATAAAAATGATAAAAATAAACTAATAATAGACATAATTTGTACAATATAAAATAGAAAATACGATAATAGTTTAGGCTACAAAACGTATTATCAAATTCCCCCAAGCTTAAGCTTTGCTTGTCCCCAAGCAAAAATATAAAAACTAGATATTTATAAAAGGACTAATCAAAAAGTTCTAATTATGCCAACACAAGTACTATGCGAAATTCTTAGTAGGGAAAAGGTGAAATGTAAGTCTAAAACAATTATTTAGGTATGGTAAAACTTTTATAAACTTTACTTAATAAAAACAAATCATCCAAAATTTTAACGAGATTTTTTAAATGGACTTAAGCAAAGCAACGAAAATGAAAAACACGCATTGAGTTGTTACTAGATCCAAGCAACGCATTATAATTATATCAATTTAATTAACAAAAATCTAGGTTTAAATCCAAAACTAAAACTGATTTACTGTTTTTCTTTTCTTAGTTGTTAAATAAAAATCAAAAAGCGTGAATCAAAAGGACTTAAATAGGACAGAAACGTTTGGTTTTGGAAAATGATTAGGAGTGGAATTCAAAGATAAACGTGAAGGTTTTAAAATCACACTAAACCAAAGCAAAGAGTTTCAAAAACTTTCATAAAAATATATACACATTTTTTTCTTTTTCTTTCTTTTTTTTTTCAAAACAAAGGCCATAAATATTTTTATTTTCCTTTTTGAGTTGGCCAAACAAAAATAAACATCACTTTCGAACATCCTTTTTTTTTCGAAAACCTTTCTCCCACAAAAATCACAAAATACCCTATCAAAATCGTCAAAATAATTTATGAAACTCAAAAAGGCTAGTGTGATTCGATAGGTTGGAAATTTTGGCTTTGGTGAAACTGAAATGAAGGGAGGAGCTATCAATTGTAATCGGAAAAAAGGCTCAAAAACGGCTAACTAGTGGTAAAAGTTTTTAGGTTGGCAGGAAAGCTCAAACGAAAACAAAAACGGCCTAAATCATTTTCACGCTTTTGAATTTATTTAAAACAAAGGTTTGAAAAATTTTCAAAAAGCGAGTCCTAGATAATAAAAGAAGATTGATGAAATTAACTTGAAAATAGAAATAATAGGTGACTTGGATCGTTCACATCTACTACGTTATTCAAAAGTTGACTTTACAAAAATTATTCAAAAACGAAAAAGAAAATAGTGGATGATGAATTTTTGAGAAAGTAAAGGAAATAAAAAACAAAAAACCATAATAGAAATGCGAGTTTTAGAAAAATATTTCACCTTAACATGCTACCGCGAATTAGAAACACAGCATGACCAACATTTTACTTGTGAAACATAATTAAAAATAACGATTAGAAATATTATAATTAACTAAGTTGTTTATAGAAGATTTTGAGTAAAACAAAACTAAAAACTAGGGGTACTATTGAAATACCAAAATGTCTAAACTATTCAAAAACACATATATTTTTTTTTAATTTAATTTTGTGAAATATTCTCTTTTTTTGGATTTTGGATTTTTTTTTCTCTCTTTTTTTTTGGAATTTTAAGATATTCAATTTTTTTGGAAATATTTACAATATATACAAAAAGAAGATTATTTACACTAAGCAAAAATGAAGGAGGAAATCCTCCCCCAAGCTTAAAACAGACATTATCCTCAATGGCTAAAGAAGGGGATTGGAGAAGGAGAGAAAAATAAAGTACAGAATTGAAAGACAGAATTGAAATACAGGTACTTCCCCGGATTTATTTGCTGCGAAAGCTGAGTGATGCCGCCACCCGAATGTCTTCTTTGGACTTCGTGATAGATTCAGCAATGTTGGAGCAGGCGATCACAGAAGCTTCAGCTTGTCGGAGCCGTCCGAGGCAAAAATTGTAAAATAAAGAAAACAGAAAAAGATAACTTGGGTTGCCTCCCAAGAGAGCCCTTTGGTTAAAGCGTCGTTGAGCTCGACGCATCAAAAAAATAATATTGTCCAAAAATATTGTTGTCCCGAAATAAAGTTGTTTTTAGCAAAAAAAAGTTCAAGATTAGAGTTCGTGAAGCAGAAACTTAATAATGTTTGGACTGACATCATCATCACCAGAGAAATACAGTTTAAGATGCTGACCATTCACTTTGAAATTACCCTTATCAGGGTGAGAAATTAAAACAGTTCCATAAGGAAATACTTCTAAAACAGAAAACGGGCCAGACCAGCGAGATTTTAATTTGCCCGGAAATAAACGTAAACGAGAATTATATAAAAGGACTTGGTCGCCCGGCTTAAAGTTTTTAGGGTGCCTTAAGTGTTTATCGTGTAAACGCTTCGTCCGCTCTTTATAAAGTTTATTATTTTCATAAGCATAAGAGCGCCACTCGTCGAGTTCATTTAGTTGAAATTTTCGAAGGTCACCGACTGAGTGGGGATCGAAGTTTAAAAATTTTAAGGCCCAAAAGGCGCGGTGTTCTAACTCTACGGGCAGATGACACGATTTTCCATAGACCAGCCGATACGGCGTACATCCGAGGGCGGTTTTGTACGCTGTTCGGTAGGCCCATAAGGCATCGTCAAGTTTGGTTGACCAGTCTTTTCTAGAAGTTGAAACAGTCTTTTCTAATATTCTTTTTATTTCTCTATTAACTACTTCGACTTGACCGTTAGTTTGGGGGTGGTAGGCAGTGGAAAGCTTATGTGTAACGCCGTATTTGGTAAGGATTTTTGAAAATTGTGCGTTACAGAAATGGGAACCCCTATCGCTAACGATTGCGCGTGGCGTACCGAATCTAGAAAATAATCTTTTTAGAAAACGTGACTACAACTCGGGAGTCATTCGTAGGAAGAGCTTGGGCCTCAGCCCATCGTGAAACATAATCAACAGCAACTAAAATATATTTGTTTCCGAAGCTAGAAGGAAGGGGGCCAACAAAATCAATTCCCCAGAGGTCGAAAATTTCGCACTCTAAGAAATAATTTTGCGGCATTTCATTTTTATTAGAAATGTTGCCCGACCGTTGGCAACTATCACACCTGCTCACAAAGGCTTGCGCGTCTTTAAACAGGCTAGGCCAGTAAAAACCCGCGCAAAGCACCTTGTGAGCGGTGCGAGCAGCTTGATAGTGCCCACCTGTCGGACCTTCATGCAAATGTTTTAGAATATCAATTCCTTCATCAAAAGAAACACATCTCCTTATCACTTGATCCGCACAAATTTTGAAAAGATGTGGGTCTTCCCAAAAGTAGTTCTTCAGCTCAGAAAAGAATTTCTTCTTTTGCTGAGAGGAGAACTCCTTTGGGAGTACCCGGGCCACTAGATAGTTGGCGATGTGCGCGAACCAAGGAGAAGTAGATGTATTAACTAAAAGCAGCTTCTCGTCAGGAAAATAGTCATTAAAAGATTTTTCATTTAATTTTTCTATAAAGGGGTTATCTAATCTTGATAAATGGTCGGCGGCCAAGTTCTCGGCTCCTCGCTTATCACGGATCTCTAAGTCAAACTCTTGGAGGAGTAAGACCCAGCGAATCAAGCGAGGCTTGGCATCCGTTTTGGCAAGAAGGTACTTGAGGGCCGAGTGGTCCGTAAAAACAATGATTTTTGAAAGTGTAATGTAAGGGCGGAATTTATCAAATGCAAATACTACAGCTAAGAGCTCCTTCTCGGTTGTGGTGTAATTTTCTTGTGCAGATGTGAGGGTTTTACTAGCGTAATAGATGGGGTGGAAGTTTTTAGATATGCGTTGACCTAATACGGCCCCACCGCAAAACTACTCGCATCGCACTTAATCTCGAAAGGAAGGTCCCACACCGGAGCTATCATAATCGGTGCGTTAATTAACTTTTCTTTAATTGATACAAAGGCAGAAATACAAGAGTCATCAAAAATGAATGGAGCGTCTTTTTCTAAGAGATGGGTGAGGGGCTTTGTGATCTTGGAGAAGTCCTTTATAAAACGACGATAAAAACCAGCGTGGCCTAGGAAACTTCTTATAGCTTTTATGTTTGTAGGCGGCGGCAACTTCTCAATAACTTCTATCTTGGCAACGTCTACCTCAATACCTTTAGCAGAAATTTTATGACCCAAAACTAACCCTTCCCTCACCATAAAATGGCATTTTTCCCAATTTAGGGCAAGGTAAGTTTCTTCGCATCGTTCTAAGACTTTTTCGAGGTTTTCTAAACATCTATCGATGGAATCGCCGAACACGGAGAAATCGTCCATGAATACCTCCATAATGCTTTCTACGTACTTGTCAAATATTGCGAGCATACATCGCTGGAATGTAGCTGGCGCATTGCATAATCCAAACGGCATTCTTCGGTACGCGAAGGTGCCGAAGGGACAAGTAAACGTAGTTTTCTCTTGGTCCTCGGGAGAGATGGGTATTTGAAAGTACCCCGAGAGGCCATCGAGAAAACAATAAAAGCTATGGCCGGAGAGACGTTCTAAAATCTGGTCGATAAACGGTAAAGGAAAGTGGTCCTTGCGGGTGGCGTCATTTAACTTACGGTAATCTATGCACATACGCCAACCCGTCACCGTCCGCGTCGGGATTAATTCATTATTCTCATTACTAACTACGGTTATCCCTCCCTTCTTTGGAACTACCTGAACGGGACTAACCCACTTACTGTCCGAAATAGGGTAGATAATTCCTGCGTCTAATAGTTTCATAACCTCGCCCTTAACTACTTCTTTCATGTTTGGGTTTATACGGCGCTGAGGTTGGATAGAGTTACGCGAATTATCTTCCATTAAAATTTTATGGGTACAGAAAGATTGGGCTTATGCCCTTGATATCAGAAATTTGCCAAGCAATAGCCCGGCGATGCTTACGTAGAACTAGAAGAAGTTTATCGTTCTGCGTATCCGTGAGGTAGGCTGAAACGATAACTGGTAACTTGGAGTCTTTTTCTAAGAAAGCATACTTAAGGTGTTCGGGAAGTTCTTTAAGTTCTAGGGTAGGGGGTTCTTCATAAGAGGATTTTGAGATTCTTTCTTTTTCAAAAATAATATCTTCATAAACTTTTTATAAGGAACGTAATAAGGGGTGGGGCTAGCAGCCAAGACGGCTTCTTGTAGCGATTCAGTGGGAAGAATAGAGGAAGAACAAAAATCAGAAAATTCTTTTTCATACTCAGAAAGACAATAAGAAGATTCATCACTTCCTTGCAGTGATTCAGTTGTAAGAGAAGAGGAGCAAAAAGTAGAAAATTCTTTTTCAAAGTCGGAGAGGCAGTAGGAAGAATCATCACTCGCGGCGTCTACGAAAAAACATGAGTCATCGTTCACTAAGGTGTTCTTCATCGAAGGGGTGATAGAAAATGTGACTTCGTCGTCGCCTACTCGAAGAAAGAGCTTACCATTGCTTACGTCAATGATGGCTCGGGAGGTGTCAAGGAAGGGTCGACCAAGGATCAGGGGAACCTCGACGTCTTCTTCGATGTCCAAAATGACAAAGTCCACCGGGAAGATGAACTTGTCGACTTTCACTAGAACGTCCTCCACTATTCCTAACGGGTACTTGACGGATCTATCGGCTAGCTGGATACTCATACGCGTGGGGTTAAGGCTACCAATCCCTAACTTTTTAAACAACAAAAAGGGCATCAGGTTTATACTTGCACCTAAGTCGGCTAACGCGTGTTTAACAAAAAGATCACCGAAGACACACGGGATAGAAAAACTACCCGAGTCACTGATTTTCTTCGGCAAACCATTTGTTAAAACGGCGGAGCACTCGGCGTTTAGCGTGACGTGCGAAAGATTCTCTAACTTCTTCTTGTTTGTGAGGAGGTCTTTAAGATATTTGGCGTATTTCGGCATCTGCGAAATAGCCTCGTGGAAGGGAAGATTAATGTGGATTTGTTTGAAGATTTCTAAGAAGCGGGAGTACTGATCATCTTGACGTTGTCTATTAAGTTCAGAGGGGTATGGAGGAGTTGAATTATTTTTGAAGATGGGTGGTGGAGTGAGATTATTTTCTAAAATAGGGGTGATTACTTCTTCAGCAGATGGCGAAATTTTTAAAACGGGAGCGGAGCTTTGATTTTTAGAGGCGGGAGCGGAGCTTTGATTTTTAGAGGCGGGAGCGGAGCTTGCCTCGGGCTCTTCACTTACCATACCGGAGACTTGCTTCCCACTCCGAAGAGTTATAGCTTTCGCTTGCTCTCTCGGGTTGGGTTCGGTATTGGAAGGAAGAGACCCTGCGGGTCACTCAGAAATTATTTTCGCGAGCTGTCCTACCTGATTTTCTAGACTTTTTACGCTTCCGGTTAGAGTTCTTATGGTAGCATCATTTGTGGTGATATATTTAGAAAGTAATTCCTCCAAGCTTGGAGGTTTTGGGTAATTTTGAAGAAGTGGTGGTGGTGGTGGTGGTGGTGGTGCAGAAAAATCATTTTGCGGGGGTGGGCGCATCGCATTCGATGGATTACTCCATGAAAAGTTCGGATGATTTCTTAAAGCAGGGTTATAACTATTCGGAAAATTAAAACCAGGCGGATGAAAATTCGCAGCAGAAAAATTATTAAAAGCAGTTCTAGGCAAATTATTAACATAATCTAAATGTTCTGGAGTAGGGGTTGCAGATTCCCATACCTGAGGGGCGGAGGCAGCAGTCATCTCCGTTATCTTTTTGCTTAGGATTTCTACTTGCAGAGCGAGCTGGGAGACGTTGTCCACTTCATAGATACCTGCAGGCTTGTTCGGGCGGGACCTAGGCACATTCCACTGATAAGTGTCCATGGCCATGTCCTCAAAAAGCTCAAGAGCGGCTTCCGGGGTCTTATGATTTAAAGTACCGCCAGAAGCTGCGTCTATCATTTGCTTCGTGCTTTGATTTAGCCCGTTATAAAACGTCTGCACTTGTAACCATACAGGCAGCGCGTGATGTGGGCATCGTCTTAATAATTCTTTAAATCTCTCTCAGGTTTCGTATAGGGTTTCAGAGTCTATTTGTCCGAAGGCAGAGATGTCGTTCCTAAGTTTTGCAGTTTTAGCTGGCGGAAAATACTTCGCCAAAATTTTTTCAGTTAATTCATTCCAAGTGGTTATGCTATTTTTCGGAAGTGTGTTCAGCCACTGCTTAGCTTTAGTTCTTAGAGAGAAGGGGAAGAGTCTCAGCCTGATCGCATCATTTGTGACACCATTTATCTTGAAGGTGTCGCAAATTTCATGAAAGCTAGCTATATGTGCGTTCGGATCTTCATCTTGAAGTCCGTCAAATTGCACATATTGCTGCACCATTTGAATTATGCTAGGCTTTAGTTCGAAGTTATTATTTGCTATAGCAGGGCGGACTATACTTGATTCTGTTCCCTCGAGGTTCGGTCGTGCATAATAGGACATAGTCCTTTGCACGGCCTCATCTACGTTGGGTTCTTCCAATCTTAAAGTAGCAAATGACTCGGAGTCCTCAACCGGCACTTGGATAGTAGGACCTTGAAATCGCGATCTTCTCCAAAGAGTACGCTCCATTTCGTGGTCCAAGTCCAAAATGACCGACAGACTCCCGCGGGTCATGCACTAAAAGAACAGAAAAGAAGAAGAGGAAGAGAAATAGGATAAACTAGAAAAAAGATTAGAATATTTTTTTCTTTTTGAAATAGATTTTTTTTTATAGATTAACTCCCGAACTTCCCAAGGACTACCCCGTGAAGGGTTCGCAAGGTACTAGACATGACAGTGGCGCTTAAAGCCCTTTGCCCTTTTCGAGAGAATTAGGTGGCGTAGAAAAATTGTGAGGTTGGTTTCTATTAAGAGCGGTGATAAAATTTTTTTGATTTTTAAAATTTTAAAGAAATAGGATGAGAAAAAGAAGAGATAAAATTAATAGGTTCGTGTTTTCAAAATATCAACGGAAGTTGGCTCCCCGGCAACGGCGCCAAAAACTTGTTGCGCGCTAGGGTTCGAAGAAAATAAACGCAACCGAACTAGCAACCCGATGAGGCAAGTATACCTATCGAATTGTAGCAAGGGGACACAAGTGTCGTATTGAAATTCGGGAACTGTTGGCTATGCTTACTCACACGAACGCTATTATCTTATCGACGGAAAAAACTAGGGTTTTAGAAAATCTAAGTGCAGGGGAGAAAGTAAAGCTATACTAGAAAGAGAAACACTGTAATTAAGTAAAGCTATTATGTAAGACGATTACTACAAAGGGTAGAAAAATATGAAATGGAAATGCACTCGATCAAGATTCACCTCGGCTAAAGACGATTAAGAAAATGCAATAAAAATCTAAACTTAATAGGATAAAGGTCCTTGACCGTGGAGGTTCCTAAAGCTTGAACACGCTTCTCTCGAAGTCGTGCCTAACTGAGTTTAGGAAGGTCCGACCGACTCTCGTCTAAATCGGAGGCCTAAAACTCGCTTTACGCGGTGAACCCCACTATTGGATTTTACTCCAATCCGGGAGATTTGGACGTCTGCCTCTCTCGAGGGGTGCGTACAACTCCCTTTACTCTTGAATGCTCACTTCATTCTTTCGGCCTCTCGGCTAGCCCAGAATGAAAGCAAAGGCGGAGAGTATATATCGAAAATATACCTCCAACCCGTGATTAATCAAGAGTAATTCAAGGCCCTAACCTAAAAAGAAAAGATTAATTAAAACATCATAACATAATCGCTCTAACCTCGGATCATCAAGATCGAGTACAAGGAGGATTAGTTAATCATTATGGAATGGAGGAAGGGGGATGAGTAGTAAAGCATAAGAACAACACAAGATGAACAAGAACACAAGCTAAACACAAGCTAAACAAGAACACTTTTATTAATTAAAAGGGGCAAGCTACACTATTGAAAATAAAATTACAAGTGCATGAAATGGAAATCCTATTCTAGCCCTACAATTAGCACTAAGAAAGAGCAAAGATTACAAAGAAAGCATAAACAAGCTAAGATTAAACTAGGGTTAAACAAAAATTACAAAGAGAGGGAGAGAGAGAGAGAGAGAGAAAAGCATGAAAAAACTCAAGAACCAAAGGGGCAGCACCTCCCCCTCTCAACCAAAGCTTGCTGAAATGGAGAGGGGGGTCTCAATTTATAGAAATTTTTCTCGGGTTGGTCACGCCCTCCGACACGCCCTAAGGGGGCATGTCAGGGGGCGTGACAGTACTATGTTGACCTCGGGCTCTGGATTCTGGCGGGAGGGATGATTGCTTCGGTATGTTGGTGGTCACGCCCTAGGTCACGCCCGTGATAGGGGGGGCGTGACAGGCACGTCGTGTCCAAATCATTGGTCAGAAATCCGTCAGTCATCAAAAAGTTGATGTCATGCCCAGGTCACGCCCGTGACGGGGGGCGTGACGGTACTGTTTGCGTGCTGTGGCGGAACGACATTTAATGCGGCGACAGGCTTTGCGGCAGAGGGCGACACGCCCATGGTCACGCCTGGAGACACGCCCGGGGAGGGCGTGTCAGGGGGCGTGACAGCGGTTTTGACCGTTTTTCTGTCCCTTCCAGCAGGAGTCCTCGGGATCGGGTGACACGCCCTAGGTCACGCCCAGGGAGGGCGTGACAGGGGGGCGTGACAGGTCATTTTTGCCAATTTTCTGGAAACCTGCAAAAAGACAAGAAAAAGTCAGTGGCAATAATATTTAAATAAAAATGATAAAAATAAACTAATAATAGACATAATTTGTACAATATAAAATAGAAAATACGATAATAGTTTAGGCTACAAAACGTATTATCAGGCGTAGGATTGGATTTCAATCCGAGATAGTGGAGTAGCCGGATCTAGTTATTTACTTGATCGGTGAGGGAAAGTGGATATACCCAAGGTTGGGGAACCATAATAAATCTTCTTGTCATCCGTGATTGCTTGTTTGTGTGTGCTAGTTCTTTAAAATTTTTATTCCGCATTTAGACGCACAATTCACCTATTCACCCCCTCTAGGTTATTTAGGTTAACAACTTAACACTTTAGGGGCTGTTTAAGATCATTAAGCGGATTGGTGTGGCAGTTTATTGGCTGGTTTTGCCCGCGGACTTTCCTGGCGTGCATGATGTTTTTCACATAAGGAAGCTACGGAAGTGTGTGCTGAGCGACCGACAAGTTTTGGATTCTGTGCCTCAGTTAGAGCCAAATATTTCTTATGTGGAGATGCCTGTCCGCATTCTGGATGCTTAAGATCGCATGTTGCAGAGGAAATCAATTCCAATGGTTAGGGTTTTGTTGAGAAATGAGGGCATGGAAAGCACGATTTGGGAGTTATAGTCGGCTATGAGGAAGGCTTACCCTCGTCTGTTTCCCTGACTTGTGTCTGGTATGTTTTGCATTTTTTTATTATAGCTCTTGCTTGGCTATTTCTTTTTCCTTCTTGATAGAAGTGTTGTGTGTAAAGTTTCGGGACGAAACTTTCTTGTAGGGTGAGTGGCTGTAATGCCCCCGGTTTTTCGGTGATTTGTATAATCGTTGTTTGGCGTTACGATGACGCGTTGTCGGCCTTTGTTATTGTTAGAGCATGGTCTAAGCTTTTTTAGGTTCTCCGAGCGGCTTGTTTGTAGCATGTTTGCAAGGTTCCCTAGCTAGCCGGAGTATGTTTTGGTGAATCGGTGGAGCCTCTCAAGGAATGCTTGTGTTTTGGCTTCGGAAGATGTTAGCCCGAGTTTTGATCATCGGATGTTGATTTCGACTTCGTAGTTGTTTTCGTAGCATGGGTGTTTAGCTACGGTGTGAATTTTGTCAAATTTTGAGATCGTTGTTTTCGTGTCATTTTGGCGTTTTAATTTTTTTTAGCTGGTGATGTGTTACCCAGCTATTGTGGTTGCTCTATTTTGCTAAGAGGCAGAGCTTAGTTATGCAAATGGCTTGATTGATTGGCTTGTTTTGAGGCTATGTGCAGATAGCTAGATTTATGTTTATATATATATAAGCTGTATATATATATATATGTATTTTAGCTGGCTGTGTTGTTATATATTTAAGTGGCTGATTTTTTTTGTATCAGGTTTTATATATAAGCTATTCATATATGTATATTTCACTTGTTTCTGTTTATATATACATATATATACTATATATATATGTATGTGTGGTTGCCTGCTTTGGTAACTTGAGTGGATGGTTACCTTTTCTGCTAGTGGTCGAGCCTTTCAAGGCTTTAGAATATTTAATTAGCTTACCTAGCTGAGTGGAGTGTGGGGTTATTTTATTAAGCTGCGGCCAAGTTAGTGGGGAGGGTAGATAAATTTGGCAGGCTGGGTTTTCTTCTCCTCATTTCTTTTTTCCCAAGCCATCTGCTAGCTTCCAGCGGAAGCAATCGGGCGAAGGAGGTGCAGGAGCTTCGGCCGGTAATTTATGGTGGTTTAGAGCTCATTTTTCTCGGGTAAGGGTATATTTGGACTGCTCTCACCTGGATCTTCCTCCCTAGATAAGTATTTCTTGTTCTAGAGTTGTCTTTGTAAGCTAGGGTTTTTCGGGTTTGCTCATCTTCCCTCTAAAAGCTTCAGATTTCCTCTTAGGTGGCCAATCTTCCCGCCGGTGTCGAGTGAGAAGTCTTGGCTGCTGTTTCCTTGACGAATAGGCAAGTGATGCTCTTTGCCCTTGCCAAGCTTTATCTTATCTTATTATCTTTTTTGTTCGTAGTAGCTTTACTTTTCTCTCCAAGAAGCTAGGGCAGCTGCAGTCTTTGTCCCGAGCAAGTTCAATATCATTCTTGTCCAGATTTAAGTTATTCTATCTCCTTAGTTGTTGTTTGTTGTTTAGGTCAATTACTGGAGGTAAAATCTTAGCTGGTTGGTTTAGGCCCAGTGTGTGTGGTAGCTGTAGCCGGGTAGGATGGGTAGAAATTATTTTTGCCAACTCTCTGTGAGCAGGCGTTGAGTGTTAGCTTAGGGCAGAAGTTTATTTTGTAGGCTAAGTGTAAAAGAATTGAGTGCAGTGGATGCACTCAATGCCTAGCTATTTGGTCTTGAGTCTAAGTCCAAAAGAGTTGATAGCGTTGAGTGTGTTGAGCTCACTCAACGCCATCTACCTTTGGCATTGAGTGAGTTGCGCTCACTCAACGCCGTCTTACCAGAGACTTTTTCTAAGTCTTTTGGCGTTGAGTGAGTTGACCTCACTCAATGCCGTTTGCCTTTGGCATTAAGTGAGTTGTGCTCACTCAACGTCGTCTTGCCTGACTTTTGGCATTGAATGAGTTGAGCTAACTCAACGCCGTCTAGTCAGAGATTGTTTTTTTCTCTAAGTCTTTTGGCGTTGAGTGAGTTGAGCTCACTCAACGCCGTCTAGTCCGACGATGTTTTTATTCTAAGTCAACAGCGTTGAGTCTGGTGAACTAACTCAATGCCATCGAATATTTAGCATTGACAGTGTTGAGTGAGCTGAACTCACTTAACGTCGTCGTCCAGTGAGATTTTTCGGATAAGTATTTTTGCGTTGAGTAAGTGGAGCTCACTCAACGCGGCGTCGAGTAGACTCGACGCCTTCCCTGTATAGATTTTGGCGTTGAGTGAAAGGTACTCACTCAACGTGGTGTCGAGTCCTGCTTAGTGTTTGACGTTGAGTGAGTAGTACTTACTCAATGCAGCATCGAGTGGACTCGACGCTTTTTCCTTAGGCTGGTGTGTTTCTCCCGAGTTGGTTAGTATGGGTTTTATTTCGGTCTGGGGTTGTGTTTTCGGCTAGTTTTTGGATGTCGAATCGTGGATTATAGTAGGTGGTTTTTCTCGTGGCTCTGTAAGGGGTGATTTTTGTGTGCTGAGCTGTGGCCACCACTAGTTAGGCCCTTATTTGGGCTGGTGTGGTTCGGTGTGTTGACCCTGGATCTACAACTGGTTATTTTCACCCTTGAGAATTTTTGGGTCTAGTTGTTTGGAAGAGGTTTGTTTTTGGCTACCAACCCAGACCCAAGGTTTTACCACTGCTATTTATTCACAAGATAGGATTGTTAGTTCCTTTCCTTTTCTAAATGGCTATATTTTGGCATATGTTTGCCTAGTTGCTGATACAGGCTTTTTGTAGGGCATGTTGCTATTTTTACTCGCACTTGGTGTGCTTTGATTGTGCCATGGGTAGTGTTTCTGTTTGCTGTCTTGTTTATTTTCCTCTACTAAATTTGATAGCATTTTGTTGCAGAGTTTGGTATACCCTTTTTTATTGCTTATGAATCTAATGCTCCACTTCTTTTGATTATATTCTTGCTGAGGTGTTCTTTCTTTGAATGCCTCAGGTAAAGAGCAGTAGCCAGTTGAGCGGCAAGTTTTCTTTTGGGGGCTTGCTAGTGATCACCTGGCCTGTTGAGATTCCCCTTCTTCAGTTATGAGGTAGATCTTTCCTTGTTCCCTTCTGTATAGTCATGCATACTCACCAGTGGGTTTGTGTCAGGTTGTTGATGCCCACTGGTGGTTTTCCTTGTGATGCTAAGTATGTGACTTAAACTGCTATTTTTTCTATAACGAGGTTGTTTACTTGCTCTCAGGGAATGATTTATGTTAGGCTGGATGTTAGGTATTTTAACTCGTAAAAGAATTACTATATGTACTTCATAAATGCCATATTTATAAACCTAAAGTACTTTTTTCCAAAGTAACGTAAAAACTATATTCATATAATACTAAATTTAGAGTCCTGCATTTCATGAGTTTTCCTTTGGGGACGTTTACACACATGTAGGATGTCAAATCTTCTTAACCAAGGTATTCTCCGCAGCGTATAAATATATATTTTTACTTATGGACAAGTTAATCCACTGTGCCGAGGGATACGACCATCCATCTAATTTGAAAGATGTTCATCATAATTACTTATGATTAGATAAAACTTGTTTAGGTTGGTGCCTTGCCTGAGCGTCCGCAGTTATCCCCTGCATGGCGTGGCATCACGGCACGTATTTTCTCTTACTCTGATAAAATTTTATTGCTGAGAAAATGTGGGTCGTGACACTCTTGATTATCTATTGTTGCATTGATAACTTCTACTGTAGCTACATCATCAATATCAGTCATGTTTACCTCATCTTCTGCAGCAATCACATCTTCATTAGCATTTTTTGAAACTTTTTCGGACTTAGGACTTTCATGGATTTTATCAACTTGCATATCACTAACTTGGAGTTGGAAGTTTGCAGAGGTTTGACTGAGTGATAAGTCAACTTGTAGACCAACATCAGCTAGAGAGGAGGTTCCAAGTTCTTGTTCAAAGCTGGCAGTTCTTTCCTCCTCAGCAGGTTTCTTCCTTATGTCCTTAAAGGAGTTCTTTATTGCTGAAGGATGGCTCATTGGTAGGACCCTAGTGATTCTGTCTAGAGTTTTTATGTCCAATCTTTTTAGGTAGTGAATCTTCACTCCTTGCTCCTGCTTTAATGTATCTGGGTAGGTATTCACTAGGTATAAGGGAAGAATTCATCCCATATTTGCAGTGTGTAGGCAGTCTACTATTCTATGGTAGATGATTGATGAACAAGAAGTATGCTTACTGAAGATTATCCTAGTCATGACATCAAACATTGAACTGGAGATTGTGTCATGTGATCCAGGTTTGTGCGCAGATGAGGGCTTTCCTTACTATATCTGCCAACAGTTTTCCTCTCTGATTGAAGAATTTCCTCTTTAGAGATCCGTATTTGGCCTCACTGTATTCATACCACTTGAGAGCATTGTCTCTATCCATGATGGTGGATTCTTCTTCCTCGCTAGGGTTGACGGAGGGTAGATGAAGAGCTTTGCCTAGTCTTTTTGGATTTATCTTAATCGTCATGTTCCTAAATCTTTTATTTCAGTGAGTTTTGAGAGGACGACACCTTGACATTGGAGAAGAATTCCACTACCTCTTCTCAACGAATGGTTGAGGGTTTAGAAAGGGCATACTCCAAAATCGCAGTCTCAATCATACTTAACACTTCCTTAATCGCTGGCGAGGCATTACTGAATCCATTCCTCACAATTTCATAGCCCTCCTGAAGCTCCATAGAGATCTTCAGCGCCATTGAGTCGGTGCGGCAAAACACTGAGAAGGTTTCGGTCTCGACAACTAGGGTTGAGGCTTTTGAGAGCGATGTGGCTTTTTGTTTCTTGTCGCCTTTATATATGTAATGGAAAATTTTAATTACCTATTTCATTTGACTAGCCAATTAAACATTTTTACACTTTATGGCTTGCTCTACTATTTTTGTTATGATATAGGACACATAGTGCCTGATTAATTTGTAGCTTCCCTCACTGTCTGGATGTTCAATCTATTTATCACACCATTATACAGATATTTTATCAATTTTAAGTATGATGGATACCTAACATGCTAGTAAGTCAATTTTATTGTCAACCTTATAATTCCCTAATTTATATGTTATTTAGGCTTGAGAGAAAAGGCTACATAAGTTAACAATGTAGATAATTATGAAGAATAATTGAATTATTGTTATCTAATTGGTGTGCTTGATTAGTTTTATCCTAATCACATCTAACTTAATTCATGAATATGCAAACCTAGTCTCTTAACAAGAAAGAGAGAGAGAGAGAGACTTACCTTGAGGCTTACTGCCTCTAGCTTTTGAGGATTACACACTTAACAACCTCGATCTTTGTTTATTTCTTTACATGGAGCATATTTCTTGAGTAATCATTCTATCCCAGAAATTTGCCTGAAACATCCAATGTCAAAATACCAAGGCTTATCTAGACAGGTATTTGGACTAAACTACAAAAAGACATTTATTTACCCTTAGGCACCCAACAATAGTTGGGTCCTAGGTTCTTGTTAGAATTAAAAAATTTTTACCCAACTCTCTATCTAGACTGAGCACCTTTCTATCCATTAGCCATATTCAGATTATGCAAACAATAAAAAATAAAGAGGCCCACCTTCCCACAGCACAAACATTTATGAATGTTGTATCTTCTCTTCAGGACAGCGCAGAATTGCTGTCCATGAGAGATGTGAGCAGCTGGAGATTTTGCTGGAAAAGCATTGCATGATGCTGCTTCCTTGTTCCTGAATGAAGGTGCTGAGGAACTAAATACAGCTAGTCCAGGATGGGCTAATTGTACTTATGGTGCCTACCATCTAGTGGTCTCTCTCATCTCTTTAGATACAGGATATTTGGATCAAAATCTAAAGATATATACTAAGCTTTATGGCTGAGATCATGTTTCTTTACCTCACTAATAGAGCACACATTTGTTTGGTCCTTATGGGGTTGTGCAAACCTTACAGTCGTAGAAGATAAATTCAACTTTGAAATACTGTCAACTTATCAGGGAATTCAGATTTTAAATAATGATTAGTGTGATTAATACCCAGCTTCCCAGGGACTTGGCAGTTTATAGCTTTTGGCAATTGACCCTGTTACTGGGAAGGGTTAATTCACAATCCCCAATCTCTCTGTGAACTTTTTTTCCAGATATCTGATATGCTTATTCTTCTCTTTTAGAAGCTTGGTCTGACACTCAAGACTTTTCTTGAGTTCAGACACCTCATGAATCTTCTTATAAAACTCAATAGATTTGTTGTTATAGAGAGTTTTTTAAGGCTTTAGGACTTCAATTTCCATTGCTTGCATTTTGACAAGATTTCTGCTCTTCCTTAGAGCATCTAGGATTAGTCCATACTTATCAATCAATTGATTGACATCAGTCTCATAATCTGAGCAATCTTCATCATATGATGAAGATGCATCAGTGTTTGGATTGGTTTCATACTCAGAGGAAGAAGAAAGAATGGAGAGGGGTTGTACCTTGATTGATTATGAATCTACCTGACTTCTTTCCTCTTTAGTTATTGACATCATCCACTGACATCAACAGTCTTCTTCATCCTCTTCATCGTCACTGTCTTAGTGTGACAGAGTGGCCCTGATTCCTATATTTGCAGCAGGATATTCCTCTTCTTCTTCTGGATCTGCAGCCACAGATATTAGGCCTATATAAGCTACTTCCTCTTCATATTCAAATTCTAAGGAGGAAGAATCTGTCCAGCTTCTCTCCTTCTTAGAGACAAAGGACTTTTTCTTCTTCTTTTCCTTGTGGTGATGGTGATTCTTTTTCTTCTTCTTCTCATCTTCTTCCTTTCTTTTGACTGTGCAATCAGCAATGAAAAGTACAGTCTTGCTGCAACAATAACAGATGACATTAGAGGAAATCAGTTTACTTGTTTAAGGGAAATACCTGTCATCCTTGGATGACTTTCTTTGATAATAGGATGAAGATGGCATGCTCCTCCAATCATTCTTCTTCTTCTTGAACTTTTGAAATTGCCTGGAGAAGGCAGCTAGATCTTTATCAGACATGTGGTTGTCTGATGAGCTCGACTTAGATATTTCAGAGCTTGATTCATCTTCCCTCCTTGGTTCTGAGGGAGTCATTTTTCTTATCCTTCTTGGTGCTTCTTCCTTGAATACTATACACTTGTCCTTGGACTTAGATTGGCTGCTCTTTTCCTCTTCTAGTCTAGCAGCCAGCAGATGCGTAAGATCACAGCAGTGAACCGGTGGCACAAATAATATAAAATGGGCGAGTTTTCCCAAGTATCGATCTCTCAAGGAACACAGTAAGGTGGATTTAATTTCGAGGAGGACTTGAGATTGAAGTCCTTAGGTCAGAGGTAATGAAATTGGGGGTTTTTGATGGTTGCGATAAAATAAAATAAAACACTATCAACTACTCCTATGCAACGCTGCTATGCGAAGCTTCGCTAGTTGGGATGGAAAACTAGTCAGGCCGCTATGCACCGAATCTCTAGGCGAATGAGCGAGTAGGCTAGCAGATGAGGTGGAGAGAACGGCAGAAATCCTACTATGCAGGCCACTATGCACTGCTTCACGAAGCACGCCACTAGCAATTGCTAGTGCGGCACAAAACACATCCACACCACAAAAGCACACCTCAAATAGATAAGCAGGAATACTAAATCACATAGACATGATTAACTCAACATGCTAACAGTCAAAATACACTTCATCAATACAAAGAAATCTATTATGCTATCAATACAAGCGGAGGTGAGTGCGCAAAATCAACCAGCTCCGAAGTCTTATTGAGGATTCACAGAACCAATCACCGGGTTGTTAATCCGCGTGCAAGCTCGGTCATCAACTGCGTCTGGGGTAGAGAAGGGCTGTCACCACCTTCCAATGGCCCGTCTTCTTCGTGTCACAACCTGGTGGAGAATGGCACAAACTGCTCAAAGCTTGGTGAAAGCTAGGTCGAGATCTTCTTGAAGCTTGTGGACGAAGGAGGAGGCCGAGAGGATGCTCCAGCGTTGATTTGGCGTTGTAAGCTTGCCCGGAGACCCTCCCTAGGGTTGAGAATGAAGGGGAACGACGGAACCCTTCATCGGATGCGAGAAACGGCGGAAAATGTCGAGCGATCCGAAAGATATTATAATTAGGGAGAGACCTGCGATATTTATAGAAAGCAGAATTGAACAAAGTGCACGATCACGGGCGCACGACCAGTGCTCGTGCGCACTATGGTCAGTGATTGTGCGTATTTGCATGGAAGGACAAAGAGAAGAACTGGGGTACTGCGCACGAGCAATGGTACACGACCAGTGGTCATGCACACTATGTCCAATGGTCGTGCTATTACCCAAGACAGAACTCCAGGAAAAGAGGAATCAATGCACACGATCAGTGGCGCACGACCGGTGGTCGTCTGTACTATGTCAAGTGGTCGTGTGATTACCCCAGGCAGATTTTGGAAATTAGGGTAAATTGCGCACGATCATCGGCGCACGACCAGTGGTCGTGCGCACTATATCTGATGATTGTGCACAGTACCTATGACAATTAGAATAAGATGAAATATAAACGATAATGAACTAAAAGTGAAGTGCAAGCATAAGAAAACAAGCCCAGATGAGTCCGAAAAGAGGTATATAAAATGGACTCATCACACCCATAGACTTAACTGTTTGCGCGTCCCAAGCAAACAAAATCTAAGCAGATAGAGAAAGTTACTAACTAACAAAGAAATTGAAAAGCAGAGTACCATGCTAAGTCGCATGCTCGCGTGCATAAAAATACAATAGAGAAAATTTCTAAGTATGCAGAATAGTTTATACTTTTCACAATGCGTATCAAAATTTTATTACTACTCAAAGGTAGAATCACGGTGAATCATCCGGTCAGGCATAGGAAGAAAGTAGGCAGGCCACTAAGGTGAGCTTTGCAAAAGAACGGGGCTCAGGATCACCTCCAAAGAAATCCACCAATGTCGGGTACCATACGCTTGCCCGTTCACACTCTCTCCGCGGCACTAGTTCGACTCAAGCGCGAATCCATAGGACATTAGTATAAGAGATGGGGCTTGGGTTACGCTGAGGTAAACAATGATAAATAGGGAGGCTAAGCACCTAACCCAAATGAGTTATCCTAAAACAAAAGAATCCAACCACTAACCACAATACAAACGAGTACGCTACACCCCCAAACTTAACTTTTAACATATGGGTGCGCACACCACCTACTCCACATACAATCACATCTCCAAAAAGATTTTCAATAAAACTTTTTCTTCTTCTTTTTTTTTCTTTACAAATATTTTTCATTTTTTTCTTTTTCATCATTTTCTTTTTCATCTCAGCAAATATAGACTTGGGAGCACTTCCACATATTCACAAATAATATCACCACATAACATCCCAAAATGATAATACAAAACACTAAATCTCGACTTGGGTGTGCGACTAGGATCAGCTATGAGGCTTTGGTTAAATAAAGGTGGAGATGAATCAAAGGAAAGGGTAGGCACAACGGGGCTTAGCGAGGATATGATGTTAGGAACGGTACAAAGCTCAACCGGGCCAAAATGATGGCCTACATCACACTCGCGCTTGACTAACCATGTACCAATGCTTTTAGAGTAGCTTGGGGCAAGTTCTTAGCCACCGAGAAAGATAATCCTTCCTCCCAACTTGAGCAAAACGAGTCTAGTGATGGCTACACACATTCCTACACTGCCGTTTGATTCACACCGGATTCACCAACTTTTGAGTAGAATAAAAAGTATTTACACAAATAGAAAATTATAAATCTATAAGCATACAGAAAATTTAAATCTACTCGAATTTCTACACGAGACGAGAGCAGTTGACAAGAAACATAGCAAGGTCAACATTTTACTCCGTCTCACAATCCTAATCCAGCACCATAATTTTCCCAAATCTAACAAAGAAATGAGTTTAACTCGCGGCACGCTAACAGCTAAGCACGCGCTCATGTGGGTGCAGTGGTGTGCAATGAAATGAACTAATCAAAATAAAACAATCAAAGCTTCTAGTATGCATATGAAATGTACACGTGCAAAAGGTAACAAAACTGGCTCTCCCCCTGACTTAAACTAAACTACACAACATATGATATAGAATTTAAAGTCATAAAGAGCTAAGTGGAAGAGGTTACCCAATGCTCAGCTAGTGAGCATACATGATGACGCGTGAAAAACCTGAAGCAGGCCCTCCATCTGAAGAATCACAACCCCACCAACACGTAGTTATCATGAATACCTATAGGGGCGAGCTCCGCAAAAACGAAAGAAAAATATACAAAATTCAAAGAAATACTAAACTAAAATAGACATGGAAATAAAAATACAAAAAATGAAAGATAACTACTGGGGTTATTGTCATCCCAGCACGACTTATTCGATTCTATACAGTTCTTGCTAATGAGCCTATGAAAATAAAATTGAATAGGGAACTATCCTAATATCTGTGTCGGTAACGAGTACCGATACTATGATAGAACAGTAACCCTTCTACCTGAATAATAATACTTGCAAACTGCAAGTAGAGGAAACAGAATGTAAAATGAGGAGGAGGCTCGGTCCTCACACAACTCACACAAAAAATCCTTGCCCTGCAAGGTATAATCCACAACAGGGAGACAGCAGGAGGAGAAAGCAATCAATGGAGCTTCCTCAATAGAGTAGGAATCAACCTCCTCACAAAAGAGGATGCTATCATCAATGACTGGAGCAGAAAGCTCCAATTCCTCCTGAGGCACCTGCGAAGTCTTAACCCGCACAGACTCAAATAATGAAGGGGGGGTCAAGAAATAAAATAGACGAAGAACATAAGGAAATAATCGGGGGAGTGATCACGGTTTTGCTCCCAGCAGGCTCTGAACAATGATCACTGTCGGCATCATATGAGTCATGACGAGGGGAATCTGAGAGCAGGAGATCCTCGGTGGTGGTTTTGATCTCCTCATCTAATAAGGAATCAGAAACTTCCTTATCAGAAAGGATCTCCTCATAAACAAACCTTGGTGCATTATTATGTTCCAAGATATAATTCTCTCCATTAATGAGAATAATATCCTCATCACACCATGACGCAACCTCAGACTCAGAATCACAACAGGGCATGACATCATCAACCCACTCACAAGAAATAGGAGTAGATGATTCTTGCAAAGAAGACGGAGGAACAACAGCATCAGAGAAAATATGTTCGGGTTCCTCCGGGGGTGAATCAACAAGAGGGGAAGAGGGCATGGGGAGAGACGGCGCCACAATGTCGTTGCACAAATCAGTAGAAAGTCTGATGGGCATATCCGCAATAGTCCCCCATAGACAAGGTTATGCTACGAATATATCATCAGAAGGAGAAGGAGATGCCATTTGAGAGGGCAATAGAGTGAATCAGATACCCTGTTCATCATCCTCCTCTAACTTGCGCTGAAATTCTGCGCTATCTTTCAACATGTGGTCGGTTCTACGACAACATAAACATCATTTTCCATTACTCCTTTGTCCAGGTGGGACCCGAGAGGAATAAGAAAAAGGTAAATGCGTAGAATAGGAGTGACTATAAGAACTGGGTTGGGTGTTTGAAGTACCATAGGAACACGGTGCTCCATACACAGAACCACGAGAATTATGCTCCCAATCTTCAGTGGGGAACTCATCACTACTATTCCTATAATCCCCGCACCATCGACAATGAATATTCATAAAAGAATACATGTTGCAAGCACAAATAATTCACAAACAGAATTTCTAAGCAAAGAATTAACTACACACTAGCAGATAAATAAAAAGGAATACTTACTACTGAAATATCAAAATTAGAAAAGGTATAAAGAAAATTAAGCAACAAATTATAAAAACTAAAGCAAATAAAAATACAAACATGGAATGAACAAATGGAAAAAGGGCTTCTTTCTCTTATCTCCCTCTCCAAAAACTCACACGACTGTGTTCCCCGGCAACGGCGCCAAAAACTTGATGCATAAGATCACGACAGTGAACAAGTCGCACAAGTAATATAAAATAGGCGAGTTTTTGTTGGAGTTACCATGGTGATCTAGAAGTTGTCAAACATGTAATCTCACTGCCAACGCAATATGAGCCCGCAGGGTCGCACATAAGAGCTATGGAGGAGTTGGAAGATTGACCGTATTGGTAAAGGTTACCAATCACCATTATGTATGGGGTCAGGCAATTGTTGCCAATAAAGTTCATAGGGCATGGATAGTCGAAAGGTCGTCGAGAATGTCTCGACGACCAAGGAAAATCGTCGAGAATGTCTCGATGACCAAGGCAAATCGTCGAGAATGTCTCGACGACCAAGGCAATGTCGTCGAGAATGTCTCGACGACTATGGGGGTTTAGTCGAGAATCAATCTGATAGATTCGTCAAGAATCAAAGACTTAGTCGTCGGGACTGTCCATTAATTCTCGCCGAATCTGCCTGATGATTCTCGCCGATCGACGAGTATCGTAGAGAGTTATCAAGTATGACTCGACGACTAAAGGCCATTCGTCGAGAATCGTCCCTGATTCTCGACGACTTGGCGGATGATTCTCGCCGAACGCCTTTTCCGATTCTCGCCGAATTCTTCCAGGGACCCTATGCTGTGTGGTCTGCGGATAGCCATTCCTTTAGGTCTATTTATACCTTTGGTATAAATAGACACTTGGGGTTTTGGAAAACGTGTGTGACTTGTACTTTTTGCGGCCGATTAGAACCCGACGGAAAGAGTTCCGCCGATCGCTCGTTCCGCCGCATCCCGCACATCGCCGGACGGAAGTGTTCCGCCGCCGCCGTGTCTGCTCCGCTGACCCTCCCATCTCCAGCGATAGTCGTTGTTCTTGCCTCTCCTGGCGCGGACCTAGCTGTCCGTGGAGTTGCAAAGGTGCGGCTGTCTTCCTCCCGATTATTCGTGCGACGAGCAGTTCGGGTTTCTCCTGCTCGTGTGGATTTCTGCAGAGACGTGGATATTATTCCACGTACAACTCCCCACCGACAGCACTCAATACTTGGAGCATCTTCGTTGAGTTGTGACTCAACGCCACTAAGGTATTTTGCCCTAGTTATTTTGTTTACTTCTTGATACAACGATCATGGCTAGATCCAGTTCTCTTGGGTTGTTCTCGTACTTTGCCTTTCCGCTGCGTGCACAAAGTGTTGTGCCAACCCTCATGAGATAACCCAACAGTGGTATCAGAGGCAGGTTGCGGCCATGATTGTTGTATTGGAAGTTAGGGAATTCCAACACGTGTAAACCTAGGGATTTAGAAGTGTTCTAAATGTCTAGATTTATTCCTGGCACATCAATTGTTGATGATTTTTCAAGGGAAATCGGTGGTGATTTTGCAAAATTTGGTCGGGGCGCTACCCCGCACCCCGCAGGGGCTCTGCCCCTTGACCCCGCCCGCTGATCGGTCAGCGGGACCACCGCCAGGGGCGCTGCCCCTTGGAACCCCGCCAGGAACGTTTGGGATTTCGTAGCAATTTCTAAGTGTAGAAGTTGTTGTCTCCTTAGCAGTAACCATCCCTCGAATTTTGTTTTGGATTTTGAATCCAACAAAGAGAGATGAGCTTGTCTACTGCTTTAAGTTGAGTTGCCTTTCCCCTTTGTCCAATGCATGTAAACCTGAACATTTGGAAATGTCCATATGTTCAGATTTAGCCCTTTGCTCTATCAAATGTTGATAGTGTCTTGTTGTGCACATAAGGGATGCATGAGGATTCTAGAAATGTTTTATTTTATTTATATGTGCACATTGATCAAATGTTGATTATGGTTAATTGTTAACATACTATCAAAAATTTAAATCCCTTCATCAAACATTAAGTGTTCGGATGCCTTCCGATGGATGACACTCTTCCTGCCTCGATCGATGAAGTGTGGGCTTGCCAAAGCAAGGTGCATTAATCTATCTTGGTAAGGGTGCGAGCGGATAATTGTGATATCCCACTGTCGACATCGGGCCCCACTTAACAAGGTGACCTCAAAGGTTGAGCGCCTAGAGGCATAGGGTTGGCATGCACCATATGATGGATGCGAATAAAGAGTTATTCACCAACCATACAAGAATTGCATGAGGATGCAATTGGCAAGCGTTGCCTACCTAAATAACTACATCGTGAGAGGAAAGCCAAAGCTGACTCATTGTGTTGGTGAAATACGGATCTTGTCCACTAAGAGAGTAGCTCGCATGAACTCTCCGAATTGATAGTGAGGGCTAGTAGTTCGAATAAAATAGTGGGAGTTTTAATTAGAGTCCAAATTAAAATAAATTGTATTTTGAATCTTTGGTACTGATTTTATTCTGCATGAATTCTTGTAGAATTCCATGGCAAGTGGTTCACACTCCACTTTGTCTCTGAGAGCCATCCTTGAGAAGGATAAGCTCAATGGGACTAACTACATGGACTGGTACAGGAGCTTGAGAATTGTTCTCAGGCAAGAGCGAAAGCTCTATGTCTTGGAAGAAGAATCCCCCGAGGTGCCGACCGGGAATTCTTCCCGTGCTGATAAGGATGCTTACAAGAAGTATACCGATGATGCTTTAGACATCGAATGCCTCATGCTTGCCACCATGAACTCTGAGCTCCAAAGGCAACATGAGAACATGGGGTGCAAGGAGATTGACGAGCATCTCAAGAAAATGTTTCAAGGGCAGGCTCGTCAAGAGAGGTTCGACGTCACGAAAGCGTTGTTTCAGTGCAAGATGGGAGTTCGAGACTCAGTAGGGACTCACGTACTCAAGATGATTGGGTATATAGAGAACCTTGAAAGGCTGGGTTTTCCTCTGGGTCAAGAGTTGGCCACAGATCTGATCCTGCAATCGTTGCCGGACAGCTACGAGCAGTTTGTCTTGAACTATAACATGAATGAAATAGACAAGACACTGCCCGAACTCCTAGGCATGTTGAGAACTGCCGAAATCAATATGAAGAAGGCCAAGCCTACCAGCCCCATACTGATGGTGCATAAGGGCAAGGCCAAGGGCTTCAAGAAGACGAAGGTGGGACCTAAGTCACATCTTGAGCCCAAGTCTTCTGCACTGAAGAAGAAGAAAAGCACGGTGAAGGAAGGGAAATGCCACCACTGTGGCAAGGCTGGTCATTGGAGGAGGAACTGTCCTTCTTATATTGAGGGTCTGCAGAAAATGAAGGGAGGTATGACTTCCGCTTCAGATATTTATGTTATAGAGATTAACCTTTCTGCTCCTTCATCTTGGGTATTGGATACCGGTTGTGGTTCTCACATTTGTACAAATGTGCAGGAACTGGAAAGGAGAAGATTGCTGAGTAAAGGGGAGGTGGACCTGCGTGTCGGCAATGGAGCAAGAGTTGCTGCTGTAGCCGTAGGGGTTTAGCGTCTTTCTTTGCCCAGTGGGCTTATAATAGAACTAGATAATTGTTATTTTGTTCCGGCCATAACTAGAAACATTATATCTATTTCATGTCTGGACATGATTGGATTTTCTTTTATAATTAAGAACAACTGTTGTTCCATATTTAAGAATGATGTTTGTTATGCTGTAGCCCAACTGTTTAATGGTCTTTACGTTTTGAACTTAGACCATATGATCTATAATGTAGAAAATAATAAAAGACTAAGAACGAATGACTCAAACCCTACGTATCTCTGGCATTGTCGTTTGGGCCATATAAACGAGAAACGCATATCCAAGCTCCATAAGGATGGACTTTTGGACTCATTTGATTATGAATCATTTGAGCGATGCGAATCTTGTTTGTTAGGCAAAATGACAAAAGCTCCTTTCACTGGTTATACTGAGAGGGCTGAGGATCTCTTGGGTGTTGTACATAGTGATGTATGCGGACCCATGAGTTCCATGGCTTGAGGTGGGTATTTCTACTTCGTTACATTTACTGATGATTTCAGTAGATACGGATATGTGTATCTTATGAAGTGCAAATCCGAGACCTTTGAAAAGTTCAAAGAGTTCAAGAATGAAGTAGAAAACCAGTTGGGCAAAAGGGTTAAAGCACTCCGATCCGATTGAGGTGGTGAATACCTGAGTCACGAGTTCCGTGATCATCTGAAAGAGTGTGGTATTATATCACAGCTCACTCCACCTAGAACACCACAGCACAATGGTGTGTCTGAGAGGAGAAATCGTACTCTGTTAGACATGGTACGTTCGATGATGAGTCATGCAGACTTGCCTGTTTCCTTTTGGGGTTTTGCTTTAGAGACTGCTGCTATGACACTGAATCGCGCTCCAACAAAAACGGTTCTGAAGACACCATATGAGATATGGACTGGGAAACGTCCTAGTATGTCGTTCATTAAAATTTGGGGCTGTGAGGCATACGTGCGACGTCAAATGCCTGACAAGCTGGAACCCAAATCAGATAAATGTTATCTGGTGGGATATCCTAAGGAAACGAAAGGATATTACTTTTACCTACCGTCCGAGGGCAAGGTGTTTGTCGCAAGGACCGGTGTCTTCTTGGAGAAAGAGTTCTTATCAAGAAAGACTGAAAAGGTAGAACTTGAAGAAGTTCAAGAACCACAAATAGTGAATGAACCAGAATTGGATTCTGAATTAGGACTACAAGG
The DNA here is from genome assembly GCA_039513925.1 of Platanthera zijinensis. Taxonomy (NCBI): domain Eukaryota; kingdom Viridiplantae; phylum Streptophyta; class Magnoliopsida; order Asparagales; family Orchidaceae; genus Platanthera; species Platanthera zijinensis. The sequence continues at coordinate 100,815,624 of CM077092.1, forward strand.
TGTTGTAGCTAGAGAACCTACTCAAGAAACACATGTCCTGCGTAGATCTGGTAGACCAAGAATTGAGCCTGAGAGATATGGATTTCTCGTGTCTCAAATAGGTAATGTGTTGCTAATGGATCATGATGATGAACCAGCAACCTACCAAGAGGCTATGAATGGACCGGACTCCGACAAATGGCTTGAGGCTATGAAATCCGAAATGGACTCCATGTATGCAAACCAAGTTTGGAACTTGGTGGAACCACCTGAAGGGGTACGACCCATAGGGTGCAAGTGGGTCTTCAAGAAGAAGACCGACATGGATGGGAATGTACAGACATTCAAAGGGCGACTGGTGGCTAAGGGTTTTAGACAAATTCATGGTATTGACTATGATGAAACCTTTTCCCCGGTTGCCATGGTAAAGTCCATAAGGATATTGCTTGCTATTGCTGCGTATTATGACTACGAGATCTGGCAGATGGATGTCAAAACAGCTTTCCTTAATGGAAACCTCCTTGAGGAAGTGTACATGACACAACCCGAGGGTTTTGTATCCCCAAATGAAGCCACTAAGATATACAAGCTGAATAGGTCCATATATGGACTGAAACAGGCTCTCGAAGTTGGAATCTTAGTTTTGATGAGAAAATCAAAGAGTTTGGTTTCATCAAGAATGAAGATGAGCCTTGTGTTTACAAGCGAATCAGTGGGAGCATTGTTGTCTTCCTAATACTGTATGTAGATGACATACTGTTGATTGGAAATGACATTCCTACCCTGAAAGTTGTTAAGAACAACCTAGGGAACTGCTTTTCTATGAAGGACTTGGGTGAAGCGACTTATATACTTGGTATTAAGATCTATAGAGATAGATCGAAGAAGTTGTTGGGTTTGACCCAGAGTACATACATCGATAAGGTGTTGAAGCGGTTCAACATGCTTGAGTCCAAGAAAGGATTTTTGCCCATGTCTCATGGTGTGAATCTCTCTAAGGACCATGGTCCAAAATCTTGTGAAGATAAGGGCCGCATGAAGTTGATTCCATATGCTTCGGCAATTGGATCAATCATGTATGCAATGTTATGTACTCGACCCGATGTCTCCTTTGCTTTAAGTATGACTAGCAGGTATCAGTCAGACCCCGGTGAGTGTCACTGGATTGCAGTCAAGAATATCCTGAAGTACTTATGAAGGACTAAGGATGTGTTCTTGGTGTATGGTGGAGAGGAAGAGCTCGTTGTAAGTGGTTACACAGATGCTAGCTTCCAAACTGATAGGGACGATTCAAAGTCTCAGTCAGGGTTTGTGTTTTGCCTGAATGGAGGAGCTGTGAGCTGGAAGAGTTCCAAGCAAGAGACAGTTGCTGATTCTACAACGGAAGCCGAGTATATCGCTGCAGCTAATGCAGCGAAGGAGGCTGTATGGATTAGGAAATTCATCGGCGAGCTTGATGTAGTTCCTAGCATTGTTGGTCCCGTAGTTCTCTACTGTGATAACAATGGTGCAATTGCACAATCTAAGGAACCTAGATCCCATCAGCGCTCCAAGCACATACTTCGGCGGTTCCATCTTATTCGTGAGATTGTCGAACGAGGAGATGTGAACGTTTGCAGAGTGCCGACTGAGGAGAATATTGCAGATCCACTGACAAAGCCTCTCGCGCAGAGAAAGCATGATGGTCATACTAGATCAATGGGTATACGATACCTGAATGATCAAGTCTAGTGGGAGCCTTGTGGGTTGCATGTAAAGATATATTCTGTTGGCTGTTTATTGCTTATTCATATGATGAATTGTGTACCTAGATTTTCTTTTTACAATTAATGGCATATTCCGTTATTATGGTTTTTTTATATGATAGTTAAATGTTAACATAATGAATACCCTTAGAATGTTCGCTTCCATAGGACATCAAGTACGTGACTTGAATGTGAGAGCCTATGATTCATTTGAAGCTTCATGCTTAAAAGTCCCTGGTCATGGTATCATCATAGGATCTAAGGGTAATGATGATACATGAAGACTAGCACGTGCGTTGACTGATGACCAGTTCTCACAGGTCATGATATTGTGATATCAAGTCATCACGTGGGTACTTGTTAGTGAACAAGTTGTACTGGACAGACCCAACCAGAGACTACTTTGTGGATTGTTATCTAATCGTGTCACAAGTAGGTCTCTACTGACAATGGTGTTGTGGTCCTTTGACCTGAAGTCACAGCATTCATCAAGTGAGGAAGAGCATGCTTTGATGCCATCTAAAGTCTTCCTTGAGAAAGGTTGATGATAAGGGTGGTTGTTGGGCACGTTACGAATCATTTGGATGTTTGTGTGTGAGCAGATATGGAATTTGTCCTCCTATATGACAGGAGTTGCATCCATGGGCCCCTTGATGGAACTGGACTGAGAAATGCATGGCCATGCTTGGTGGAGTCAATATGTGATATTGGCCTCACCATTCTCTGGATGTCCATTCTAGATCAGGAAACTTGGATTGAGCTATTATGAGGGTGACACGGTCCATGCCTCTAGTTCTTTCCGGATGTAAGGGACAAAGGGACAAAGACAACGCTGATACATTGTTCATGAAGGCTTATGAGTTATAAACTCTTATTGCTTGGGGAGCAATGATGCATTGCTAGATGCCGCTCATTGTTTGTGAGGTTTATGGTTTGATACTTCCAAGATCAAGTGGGAGACTGTTGGAGTTACCATGGTGATCTAGAAGTTGTCAAACATGTAATCTCACTGCCAACACAATATGAGCCTGCAGGGTTGCACATAAGAGCTATGGAGGAGTTGGAAGATTGACCGTATTGGTAAAGGTTACCAATCACCATTATGTATGGGGTCAGGCAATTGTTGCCAATAAAGTTCATAGGGCATGGATAGTCGAAAGGTCGTCGAGAATGTCTCGACGACCAAGGAAAATCGTCGAGAATGTCTCGACGACCAAGGCAAATCGTCGAGAATGTCTCGACGACCAAGGCAATGTCGTCGAGAATGTCTCGACGACTATGGGGGTTTAGTCGAGAATCAATCTGATAGATTCGTCGAGAATCAAAGACTTTGTCATCGGGACTGTCCATTGATTCTCGCCGAATCTGCCTGATGATTCTCGCCGATCGATGAGTATCGTAGAGAGTTATCAAGTATGACTCGACGACTAAAGGCCATTCGTCGAGAATCGTCCCTGATTCTCGACGACTTGGCGGATGATTTTCGCCGAACGCCTTTGCCGATTCTCGCCGAATTCTTCCAGGGACCCTATGTTGTGTGGTCTGCGGATAGCCATTCCTTAAGGTATAAATAGACACTTAGGGTTTTGGAAAACGTGTGTGACTTGTACTTTTTGCGGCCGATTAGAACCCGACGGAAAGAGTTCCGCCGATCGCTCGTTCCGCCGCATCCCGCACATCGCCGGACGGAAGTGTTCCGCCGCCGCCGTGTCTGCTCCGCTGACCCTCCCATCTCCGGCGATAGTCGTTGTTCTTGCCTCTCCTGGCGCGGACCTAGCAGTCCGTGGAGTTGCAAAGGTGCGGATGTCTTCCTCCCAATTGTTCGTGCGACGAGCAGTTCGGGTTTCTCCTGCTCGTGTGGATTTCTGCAGAGACGTGGATATTATTCCACGTACAACTCCCCACCGACAACACTCAATACTTGGAGCATCTTCGTTGAGTTGTGACTCAACGCCACTAAGGTATTTTGCCCTAGTTATTTTGTTTACTTCTTGATACAACGATCATGGCCAGATCCAGTTCTCTTGGGTTGTTCTCGTACTTTGCCTTTCCGCTGCGTGCACAAAGTGTTGTGCCAACCCTCATGAGATAACCCAACAGTTTTCCCATTTATCGATCTCTCAAGGAACACAGTAAGGTGGAGTTAATTTCGAGGAGGGCTTGAGATTGAAGTCCTTAGGTTGGAGGTAACGAAATGGGGGGTTTTGATGGGTACGATAAAAGAAAATAAAACACTATCAACTACTCCTATGCAACGCCGCTATGCGAAGCTTCGCCAGGCGGGATGGAAGACTAGTTGGGCCGCTATGCACCCAATCTCTAGCTGGATGGGCGAGTAGGCTAGCGGATGAGGTGGAGAGAATGGCGGAAATCCTACTATGCAGGCCGCTATACACTGATTCACGAAGCACGCCACTAGAAATTGCTAGTGCGGCACAAAACACATCCACACCACAAAAGCACACCTAAAATATATAAGCATGAATATTAAATCACATAGACATGATTAACTCAACATGCTAACAATCAAAATACACTTCATAAATACAATGAAATCTACTATGATATCAATACAAGAGGAGGTGAGTGTGCGAAATCAAACGGCTCCGAAGTCTTATTGAGGATTCACGGAAGAAATCACCGGGTTGTAAATCCACGTCCAAGCTCGGTCCTCAACTGCATACGGGGTAGAGAAGGGCGGTCACCACCTTCCAATGGTTCCCGTCTTCTTCGTGTCATAACCTGGTGGAGAATGGCACAAACTGCTCAAAGCTTTGTGAATGCTAGGTCGAGATCTTCTTGAAGCTTGTGGATGAAGGAGGAGGCCGAGAGGATGCTCCGGCGTTTATTTGGCATTGTAAGCTTGCCCGGAGACCATCCCTAGGGTGGAGAATGAAGGGGAACGGCGGAACCCTTTGTCGGAGGCGAGAAACCGCGGAAAATGGGGAGCAATCCGAAAGATATTTGAATTAGGGAGAGACCTGCGATATTTATAGAAAGCAGAATTGAACAATGCGCACGATCACGGGCGCATGACCAGTGGTCGTGCGCACTATGGACAGTGATCGTGGGTATTGTCATGGCAGAATAAAGAGAAGAACTTAGGTACTGCGCATGAGCAATGGCGCACGACTAGTGGTCGTGCACACTATGTCCAATGGTCTTGCTATTACCCCAGACAGAACTCCAAGAAAAGAGGAATAAATGCACACGATCAGTGGCGCATGACCGGTTTTCGTGCGCACTACGTCCAGTGGTCGTGTGATTACCCCTAGAAGATTCTGGAAATCAGGCTACATTTCGCACGATCAGCAGCGCACGACCAGTGGTCGTGCACACTATATTCGATGATCGTGCGCAGTATTCCTTCTTCCAAATGTCCCCGGAACATGCACACGACCCGTAAACCCATCACCGATGTGTGCAGACATTCCAGACAAGCATAAAAAGGAGAGCAACCAATAAAAGCACTAAAATACACAAACACGGGACAAAAGGTTCACTTCCTATTACAATAAGGATAAGATGAAATATAAATGATAATGAACTAAAAGTGAAGTGCAAGCATAAGTAAATAAGCCAAATGAGTTCGAAAATAGGTATATAAAATGCACTCATCACCAGCTACATTTCATAGGATAGCAGCTTTACAAAGAGACTTGGTGGAGGAGTGTCTACCATCTTCGCCATTTCGCTAATGGCATAAATCTTGGTGTCTCAATCTTTGGTGAGAGATCTAAGGAACCTGTCATTTAGCTCATTATTGCTGAAGACCCTACCACAGGTTCTTAGTTCATTGACTGTCCTAAATAACCTTTCAAAGCAGTCAGCCACCTTTTTCAGATTTGCTTTGTCTGAAAGCCTCATACACATGTTTGAGCATGGACTTCCTATCATATCTAACTTCCTCAGAGCCTTCCATGTAGACCACAAGTGTGTCCCACATTTCCTTGGTGGTCTTGTAGTGTACAAGATTTTGGAAGGTTGAGTCATCAATGGCACTGGCTATGATATTTTGTGCCCTCTTGTCTATGGTAGACAGCACTACCTAATCTCTATCCATCTCTGTATATGCCTTGGGAAATCTCAGAGTTGGATCTATGGTGGAAGCCTTTGTGGGGATAAAAGGACCTTCCACAACTGTTACAAAGATCCTAAGCTCAGAATCTTCCATGAATAGTCTGATCCTTTACTTCTAGAGGCCAAATACTTCCTCCCTGTAGATTGGTAGTTTTATGGCCCCAAGCTCGTTATAAAACATTCCTGACCCTATACTTATATCTTATAGCTAACCTTGGAGGTATACTCAGATTGTTAAATCCTTTTTGAGTAACCTCCCTCTGATACCACTTGAAAGTTATTGCTTCAAGGTTTGCTAGTCACCTAGAGGGGTGAATAAGTCTTCTAAACTTTATTAGATCTTTATGTTGTTTATAAATTTGGTGATCTAGTTCTTGTCCTAATTACCTGCAATACAAGAAATAAACAAGCAACACAGCATGCACACAAATATTTATAGTGGTTCCCCAATTGGGTACATCCACTTTCCCTCCCACATATCCAACTGATTTGTTAGACTAGGCACAAACTCCACCAATATGCTCCTCAGAGCTTACACCTTAGGCCATCAGCCTTACACAGAGATTCATTTAAGAATCCAAACACATAACCATAAGGGTTCCTACCTCAGAGCCTTGTAGTGCTCCAACAGCTCAATGGTCCACTGACCACCTACCTCAGCCTTATTTCTAAGGCCTACAGCTCAGGCTTCTTAGACTTACTCTCAGAGTGCTGTAGCACTCCTACAACTCAGTACTTATCCAGGTACCAACCTCAGTGCCCTTCTAGGAACCTACATCTCAGTCTCCTCCAAGGCCTATAACTCAGTGAAACACTTATTAACTACAGCTCAGTGACTCACTAATCACCTACCTCACGCACTAGTCCCTACACTCAGGCTGAGAGGGTTTCCCTAACTCAGATCCACACTTCGATCCTACCTCAAAGAGCATCACTCTCCTCCCTCGGGAACTTATGCCCTACAGCTCAGATCCACACTTGGATCCTACCTCAGTACCCAAGCAGGGCACCTACCTCAGTGACAAATTAGTTACCTACCACTCAGGCACAAGGGGCCCTACACTCAGATTCAAATAAATTAATCCTATAGGAAAGTAATCAAGAAAATTTAAATACTTACTCTTAGTCAACTTGTTGGAGTGAGCAGATATCAGTCCAGCCCACTTGATGAAGAAGGAATTAGTCTTCTTCTACAGCTACCAATTTCTCTGTTGTACTGAAGCCAGCAGCTATTGTTGAAGGCTTACAACCCTTCACATAGAGACCTTCTATTGCTAATAGATTGAATCAGCCAACTTGTTCTTCAAGGAACACTCTTGCTGAATTAGAAGAAGCTTTAGATATCTTTGCCTTCGGGCGTTCACTGCTGGACTTTGCTTTCAAGCTTGTCGGAGAAGATGAAGTCCAGCCGCCTCTATTGCGTTTTTTATTGTCGTTCTTTTTGTTCGTTCTGTTAACCCTAATCTTCTTTTATTCTCTTCCTTTTATACCAGTTTATTTGAATCAACGACACAATTTGAATGTGGGCCAAGTCACGGATGGTGAGCACCATCTCCCTTAGAAGAAGACAAAAAGTACTTTCCGGTGTTGTTGAAGCTTTCCCGCATTGGTATGGTGTACCTTTACTGAGATCGACGAATGTTGATCTGGGTTCGACAAAATCCAAGTTGAGCTCGATGAACTCAGAGTCTTTCAACCTTTAACTTGAGCTTAACGAAATGTGAGCTAGGTTCGACGAATTCCAAACTGAGCTCGACGAACTCAGAGTCTTCAACCTTTAACTTGAGCTCAACGAAATCTGGGCTCAACTCGATGAACTCTGAATCTTCAACCTTTAACTTGATCTCGATGAAATTTGGGCTCAGTTCGACGAACTTCGAATCTTCAACCTTTAACTTGAGCTCGATGAAATTTGGGCTCAGCTCGACGAACTAATAATTTGGTTCGAAGATTACTGAATTGAGCTTTTTCTTTAGAAGCGTCCTGTGAGCCTCCCTCACTCACCGCTTATGTACTTAGAGAAATTTTGTTTGCTTAGTCTCAGCGGTTATGCCTTAGTCAAATTATCTGGCTTCCAGCTTCCTCTTCCTGTTCACCTGTCCAATCAAGGACAACCTGCATGTAAGAACTCAAGCATACATAAAATACATTATACCCCTTAGCATGATTGGTGATGCCTCTTCAAATCCTAAAGAACATTAAAGGACACAATTCCCAATAATACTTACAGCAATCCTAAATGCTTTCAGGTCTCAACAGCCCTCTCTCTGTCTATTTATTACGGTACGGAGTAGGATGTCAGTACTAAAGAATGTCTAGACATGGTGCAAGAGCTAATGGCAAGAATTAGATGTCCAGCCAGTATAACTGTGACCTTAGCTGTGTAAGTATTTGAAATGAACACGAAGAGGTGGTTGATGTCCCTCATGGATTCCACTTTCCAAGACCGAGTATACACGGAGATCAGTTGGAATGAATTTTCTGAAGCTTTCTTGGAGCATTTTATTCCTTCTACTACTCAAGACGAGCTTGGAGAAAGGTTTCTTCAATTGAAGCAAGGATCCAAGTCCGGGACAGAATATCAAAGGAAGTTTAAACACCTTGTAAGATTTCCTGACTCCTATGAGTTAGATTATCGCGAGTACGCAAAATAGTTTTATAAAGGCTTGCGAGATCTCCTAAGGCAAGCCCTTTTGTTTATAGCGGACGTGAGTTTGGCAGAGATCATTGATATGGCGAAAAGGCTGTAGGCAGATCACTTGGAAAGTAGTAAGAGACCAGTCGAGGGCGTGATAGAAGCAGGAGCCAGCTTTAGAAAGAGACATAATAGTGGAGGTGGAAGATGAAATCAAAGCGGTGGCTTGCATTTCCACCAGAATTATAGGATGGATCGTCCAGCCTTGCAACTAACACTACCTCCACATCAACCAATGTATTAGCAGCCTAAAGAAGAGAAACGAGCGAGTTTTCTTCCAGTGTAATCGGTCGGGCCACATCCGGCGTTATTTCCCATAGTTAGGAGGAGATGTCCTCCCTGTCTTTCCTCTGATATCCCTGTAAGGAAGAGGATAAGGTCATGGTATAGGACGAGAAACACGAGGAAGGAATCCTGAACTTGCTAGAGAGTAGGTGTTTGCTTTGGACATGTCTCAGGAGCCGAAGTGTAATCAACATTTGATTGCTTACACTTCGAGACATTTGAAGAAGCATGAGGTAAACTACCCAGTACATGATTTGTAATAGGGGGCAGTGGTGTTCGCATTAAAGGTTTGGAGACATTATTTGTATGACGTCCACTGCGAGATCTTTTCAGACCACAAGAATCTGAAGTATGTTCATACTCAGAAGGAGTTGAATTTGAGGGAGCGACAGTAGTTAGAATTTGTTGGAACACCCTATTACTAATTTGGGCAAGGATCACTATGTTTTTAGGAAAATTGGTTTGACCTAGATGTATAGTTGAAAATGTCAAACTAGAATGAGTCTAGGGCTTAGAACTTAGGTTTGAAGCTGGCCCCAGGACCATTCAAAGATCAAGACTTAGAGCCTAGAAGAAGACAATTTTCGTCGAACTAAGTTTGAAGAAACGTCGAAATCCATTCGACGCTCTCTGAGCTCAACCCTGCTAAGTCATCGAACTCCGTTCGACGATCTTCGAGCTCAGATCGACGATTTGTGTTCAGTTACTTTCCCAGTTGCTGAGCTCAGTTCGACGATCGTAGAGCTCAGTTCGACATTTTCTGTCTGCTGTGTTAATCCAATCTCTGAACTCAGTTCAACGATCGTAGAACTCAGATCGACGATTTCTGTGAGAGATTGACGCCTTATGAATTCAAATTCAAGGATAGTTATGGATTATAATCAGAATTAATTCTTGCATTGATTGCAAAGGATTTTCTAGCCGTTTCAATCAATCTGATGCAAGTTTCAAGTAAAGACTAAATGTAATATTGCTTAAGGACTTTCCCCAGATACAGTTGTCTATTATGGAAGTCATTTATGACTGATTAAATGGCCATCTAATAGAATATCTGATATACTCCTTCAGTTTTCATTCTGATAATATAGATACACAAGATACAGTGATCAACACAGTCAATACAAAGAGATAGAAGAATTAGTTCACATTATAGAAGATTGAACAACACAATTTCTTAGATCAAGATTTCAGCTTCTGTGATTTACAAATCTACTGAATCTTCAAGGGTTAAAAGGCTTCAACATCAAGGACTACAGACACCAAATATTTCAGCATCTGCTGGAGATCTGAAGCTTCTGAAGGCCTATCACCCTAGCAAATCTCTTACTCCTGAACCATTCTACATCTCAGGGGGAGCTTTGACAACACAGATAATCCACTAGTCTTCTCTCAGTGATTTGAGACAGAGAAGACATCATCATCTCTTTCTTTTTGTTTTCCTACTGTAAAAGTGTTGGAACCATAGGTTTTGATTTGAGTTCAGTCTTCTCCTTCTGTCTCTTGACCCAAGATATATCTATGGTCAAAGGTTAGTTTCTCTAGTTGTGTAGAATTGCCTGTCCAGATGAAAATCTGGCTAAGTAATTTTTTGTTCGACTATGGTCGAACGCCGCTCGACTATCGTCTATCGGCTGATCGACGATCGTCTATCAGTTGGTCGACGTTCTGTCTGCGTTGATAGTTCGACTATCTGTTGATAGGTCGACTATCTGTTTTGTTTGATAGTTCGACTATCTGTTTATAGGTCGACTATCTGTTTGCTTTGATAGTTCGACTATCTGCTTGGATAGTTCAACTATCTGATAGCTCGACTACATGTTGATAGGTCGACTATCTGTCCGCTTTGATAGTTCGACTATCTGTTGATAGGTCGACTATCTGTGTTGCTTTGATAGTTCGACTATCTATTGATAGGTCGACTATCTGTGTTGCTTTGATAGTTCAACTATCTGCTTGGATAGTTCAACTATCTGATAGTTCGACTATCTGTTGATAGGTCGACTATCTATTTTGCTTTGATAAGTCGACTATCTGTTGATAGGTTGACTATCTGTTTTCTGTGATAGGTCGACTATCTGCTTGATAGGTCGACTATCTGTTTTGTTTGATAGTTCGACTATCTGTCCTGATAGATCGACTATCTGATAGCTCGACTATCTGTTCTGATAGGTCGACTATCTGCTGAGGTAGTTCGACTATCTTCTTTGATAGTTCGACTATCTGGATCGTTCGACTATCTGTCTGATAGGTCGACGATCTCCGTGCTTCGGTCGACGATCTCCGAGGGTTGTTCGACGTTTTGATGTATGTTTTAAATAGTTGTGTCGTCTTCTGTGATGTGATTAATTTCATAATTATTTTGGCACATTTTATAAAAGATTATTTGAATAAATTGTGATAACATTTCCATGCAATATCTTTTCTATTCCTTATGCATGAGCTAATCTTTTCTGACAAAGTCATTTGTCTTATTATCTGAGATATGATTTCTGCTTTATCTGCCAGGCTGTCCTTTATAGTCGTTAGACTCAAAAGTCCTCCTTGGCTGTAAAGAGTCTCTTCTGATGTGACTTTCTCTTATATTATTTCATCAGAGTAATTTGCAGCTTCTTAGAAAGCTTTATCCTATTATAGGATATCTGTCTACAGTATTTTGTTTTGCTTTATGTTTTTTGCAGCCCAGCTTGCAGAGTTCAGAAGAAGACAAGATTCAAACTCAAGTAAGAGCCGTTGCTGCTATATAATGACTTCTTTGAAGAAAGAAATAAGCTAGTTCATATATACCAAAAAGCTATAAGCAGCATTCAAGCTTAAGAACTTACAGTTTCCAACTGCTCTCAGCTCATTTCACATCTAACTGAGAAGAAGTTTTAGTTCTTCACTCTTCTTCAACCTGAGTTCTCCTGCCTCCAGGAAGATTTACACTCAGAGCTTTTTGAAGAAGAAGAAGAAGAAGATAGCTGCCTGAAGAAGAAATTTTATTTAATATTATTTATCTTCTTGTAGCTTTTTCCTTCAGTATTTTCTGAAGTGTTTCTGCACTGAAGCAAGACTTCACCTGGACGTTCTTTTAGCCAGGGGGAGCCTTGATTCTTTTAGAGCTTTCTAGCTCAGTGCAAGTTATTGTACTTCTCTAATCTATTGTAAAATAGAGAATACACCTTAACCTCCTTTCCCCCTCCTGTACAGGGTTATTACTCCCTTCAAAAGTATCCCTTGGTGGCAGGGCACCTGATCAAAAACCTGTGTTGGTTTTTAGACACCTGATCAAAAGTCTAAAGGGTTTCTGGATCTACCTAAAGCAGATCTTGTTGGTGGCAGGGCACCTGATCAAAAACCTGAGTGGATTCCTACCTTGTTGGTAGAAGAGTGGACGTACCCAAGTTGTTTGGGGAACCACTATAAATTCCTTGTGTCGTCTGGATTGCTTTAATTAATTACTTGCATTGTGGCTGTGATTAGATTTTAACTAGGTTTGCTTGTTGCTGTTTAGGATTCCTAGCCTTAACTGTAATTACAGTTGGCTGCCTTTTGTGCACATCACTTGTGTTAGGCTTTAAGGTTTAATCTCAAATGTCTATAACCTTCATTCCACAATTAACTCCAAGGGAGTTGAGTAGACAGTCAACTTTGTTAGTGCAATTTTTGATTACTCTATTCACCCCCCCCCCCTCTAGAGTAGTATCTATCCCCTTTTCTTTCAATTGGTATCAGAGGGAGGTTGACTGACTGAATAGACTAACACCTAAGTCACAAGATCCTGATAGATACCAAGGTTTATAGATATTCACTTTCACTATCATGGCCCAGTTCAAGGATTACTCTAGCACCAGACCTCCAGCATGCAACTTAGTTAAGTTCAGCATCTGGAAGGCAAGGATTAAATTATATATGAACTCTATTGATGAGAGTATTTTTGCTTCTATTTTGACAGGACCACTAAGAGCACCTGCTGCAGCTACTGCCTCATCATCAACTGATATGAGTACAGTGCCTCCTCCAGACTATAATGATGAATACAAAAAGGCAAAGATAGCAGATGCCAAGGCAATGAACATTCTGGCTCAGACAATGTCTGATGAAGTATTCCAGAAGGTTGCTGAGTGCTCCTCAGCAAAAGCAATATGGGATACACTGAACAAGATTGTAGCTGGTTCAGCTGATGAGAGGAAGGATAGAAGGTCCAACCTTATCTCATAGTATGAGAATTTCAAGAAAACTGATGTTAAATTAGTTGAAGCCATGTACACAAGGCTCAGCTCAATCATTAATGAGCTGAGGACTCTTGACAAGGATATTTCATTGACAGAGGTCAATGATAAGATTCTTATGTGCTTCCCTAGCACATGGGATCTGAGGATCTGGCCTATCAAGGAGGCCAGAAGCACAACAGAAATATCAACAGAAACCCTTCTCGGCAAGCTCAAGTCTTTTGAGCAAGTGCTGAAGTCCAGGGAAGCTGAAGCTAAAGCAAAGACCCCAACTCCTACAAGAAAAGAGCAAATTCTTGCTCTCAAAGCTGCTGACACTTCTGAAGGCAACCAGTCCAATGAGGAACTGATGGCATTATTTGCCAAAAGGTTTCTCAAGATGGGAAGGAAAGACTTCAGGAAGAAGTCTTCAAAATATGATGAAAAACCAAGGTATGATCGCACTCCTACTAAAGAAATAATCTGTTATGGTTGTAGGAAGCCTGGACATATTCTCCCAGATTGTCCAGAGGAAAAGAATAAAGATAAAAGGAAAGATAAGGATCAGCACAGGAAGCATTCCAAGCCATCCTCCTACAAGAACAAAAAGAAGGAGAGAGGCTTTGTTGCTGAAACCTGGAGCGATTCTGATGATGAATCTTCCTCCTCAAGCTCCAGTGAGGATGAGGAAGAAAAGAAGGCAAAGGAAGTTTGCCTGATGGCAATTGATGCCTGCAGCAATCACTCAACTGCAGAGAACTCAGATTCTGATGAAGAAATGCTAACTGAAGATGAGGTATTGTCTTCTTATGACTTTACATCTGCTGAATTTAAATCTGATTTTAAATCTTTATGTTTAGATTTAATTAGTTCTGAAAAAGAAATAAAAGAGCTTAGAATTAAACTAGCTGAATCTGAATTGATTGCTAATGAAAACCGTAGGTTAACAGCAGAACTCACTAATGCTAGTGAAGAAATAAAATTCCTTAAGAATGAATTAGCTAAGTCCAAAAGGTTAGAAGAGTCTCTGAATGGTAGAAGCCTTAAGTTGCTTAAAATAACCAGCATGTCTAACACTAGGTCAGGCAATAACAAATTAGGCTTAGGAGCATCTTCTAGTGAGCCCCCAATCATTCTTAAAAACCAACTTTCAACTCCAGTGAATTTTATTTCATCTATTGGAATAAAAAACACTGAGCAAGTTAATCAAGTTAATAGAGCTTTAAATAAAGCTAAAAGCGAGAAAAGAAAACAGAAATTTAAGGAATTACAAAGAGAGTCGAACGCTGCTCGACGATCGCAGGCCCAATGGTCGAACGGAGATCGACGATCTGGGTACCAATCGTCGAACGCCGATCGACGCTTTCAACAAGAATTTCAAAACTACACCCAGAACTTTAGAAACCATGCATGGAGAATCCCACCTAGGAGATCTTACCCGTTAGGTTATCACCCTCAGCCTGCTTATTCATTTATTTCCAGTTTTTCTTATGTGAAAAACAAGGGACCCAAGGTTACCTGGGTCAACAATGTTTAAATTGATTTATTTGCAGGTGAAGACCTATCCTATCACTCAAAATAAGTGGTATTTGGATAGTGGTTGCTCCAAGCACATGATAGGAAATAAAGAACACCTATCAAGTTTCAAGGCAAAGCTTGGCCCAAAGGTAATCTTTGGAAATTCAAGCTGTGGTCAAACTGAAGGCTATGGCAGGATGACAATTGGAGCTGTAACATTCAAGAGAGTTGCTTATGTAACTGGACTAAAGCATAATCTAATTTCAGTAAGTCAGTTATGTGATGCTGGATACCAGGTATCATTCTCTAACTCCCTTTGTAATATTACTTTAAATAATAATGTTGTATTAGTAGGTATTAGACAAGGTAACATTTACTTAGTAGATTTTAACTCAACTCACTCTGAAATCTGCTTGTTTAATGAAGTAACCAATAACAATACTTTATGGCATAAAAGGCTTAGCCATGTTAACCTCAAGAATATATCTAGGTTATCTAAACACAACCTTGTTAGAGGTTTACCTTCTTGCCCCTACAAGAAGGAGAGCCTATGCAAAGCTTGTCAATTTGGCAAGCAAACCAAGAATTCATTTAAATCAGTAAATAAAAGTGATTCTCCTAGAATCCTGTATTTATTACATTTGGACCTATTTGGCCCAATAAATGTACAGAGTTTAGGAGGGAATTATTACACCCTAGTCATTGTAGATGACTTCTCTAGGTTCACTTGGGTATTCTTTTTGAGAACTAAGCCTGATAACTTCAAAGCCCTTACAGATTTTCTACTATGTGTGCAGACTGAGTACTCTACACATGTGGCCTTGATCAGAAGTGATCATGGTACTGAGTTTGACTCTCTTCTCATGCAAGAATTCTGTGAGAGAGAAGGTATCAAACATAGCTTCTCAGCTCCTAGAACTCCCCAACAAAATGGGGTAGTTGAAAGGAAGAACAAAACACTAATTGAAGCTGCTGGCACATTGTTGGCAGATGCTAATATGCCTCTTTCCTATTGGGCAGAAGCTGTTAGTACAGCCAACTATGTCTTGAATAGAAGTCTGATACACAAGCTTAAGTGTAAAACTCCTTATGAGTTACTTAAAGGAAAGAAACCTAAAATAAATTATTTTAGAGTTTTTGACTGTATAGTTTATATTCATAATAATAATAAAGATACCTTAGAAAATTTGAAGCAAAAGCTTCAATGGGAATTTTTCTTGGATATTCCCAAGTAAGTAAAGCTTATTGGGTATTTAATAAATCTTCTTCTAAAATTGAAGAGTCTGTTCATGTGTCCTTTGATGAATCCCAAATGTTTTACAAGGAGAAGGAAACTTCCCCTTCCTCAAGTTCATTATAGGTACAAGAATATACCAGAGATGTCACTCAAGAGATTCTCCATCTTTAAACTCTTCATATCACTGAATCAGATAGTGATGAAGACATTGCAGAAATTGTTGCTGTACCACCAATAGTAGATCAAATTCCTTCTGAGGAATTAAACCCAACTATTGCTGAAGATCACATCCCACCTGCTGATGTTGTCATACTTAGAGATCATCCTACATCTCAAGTGATTGGGGACATATCAGCTGGTGTTCAAACAAGACATCAGTTAAGACAGGATGTGATGCATGCTTGTTTCCTCTCACAGAATGAGCCTCTCACCATTAAAGATGCTGAGCTAGATTCCCACTGGATCATTGCTATGCAAGAGGAACTCAATCAGTTTGAGAGATGTAAAGTATGGACTTTAGTTCCAAGACCTAAAGGCCAACTGATCATAGGCACCAAGTGGGTGTATAGAAACAAGTTGGATGCAAATGGAATCATTGTAAGGAATAAAGCTAGGCTTGTAGCTCAGGGCTACAGACAGGAGGAAGGTATAGATTATGACCAAACCTTTGCTCCTGTTGCAAGGCTAGAGGCAATAAGGATCTTCTTAGCCTATGCAGCCTATATGAAGTTTAAGGTTTTTCAGATGGATGTCAAGAGTGCCTTTCTAAATGATGAGCTAAAGGAAGAGGTATTTGTTGAACAGCCACCCGGTTTTGTTTCTTCAACTCAGCCCTCACATGTATTCAAGTTGCAAAAATCTCTTTATGGACTAAAACAAGCACCAAGAGCCTGGTATGAGACTCTAGATAGTTTCCTGTTAGAGCACAACTTTGTTAGGGGAGTAGTTGATAGAACCCTTTTCGTCAAGCACCACAAGGACACAATCCTGTTAGTTCAAGTGTATGTGGATGACATTATTTTTGGTTCCACTGATCCCAAACTATGCAAAAAGTTCTCTAACTTGATGCATTCCAAGTTTGAGATGAGTAGTATGAGTGAGCTGTCTTACTTTCTTGGTCTCCAAGTAAAGCAAGTTGCTGATGGCATCTTCATCTCCCAATCCAAATATACCAAGGAATTGGTAAAGAAGTTTGGGATGGCTGATGCTTCAGCAATGCATACACCTATGGATACTAATGTAGTTATTGATTCTGATGATCAGGGAAAGCCTGTTGATCAAAAGAATTATAGGGCCATTGTTGGTTCCCTATTTTATTTAACTACAAGTAGGCTAGACATAATGTTTGCTACATGCCTTTGTGTTAGATTCTAGGTCAACCCCAAGGAATCTCATCTGATTCTTCTCAAGAGAATCATGAGATACCTGAAGGGATGTCCAAATCTAGGACTTTGGTACCTAGCTGAGTCAGAATTTGAATTAATTGGATATTCTGATTCTGATTATGCTGGTTGTCGAGTTGACAGGAAAAGTACCTCAGGAACTTGTCAGTTCCTGGGAGAGAGATTGGTCTCTTGGTTCTGTAAGAAGCAGGCCTCTGTCTCAACCTCAACTGCAGAAGCTTAATGTATAGCAGCTGCTAGTTGTTGTTCACAGATCCTGTGGATACAAAATCAACTTTTGGATTATGGGTACTCACACAAGAACACTAAAATCATGTGTGATTGTACCAGTGCTATCTCTATTGCACAAAATCCAGTGCACCACTCTAGAACGAAACACATTGAGATCCGGCACCATTTCCTGAGAGATTGTGTGGAAAAAAACAAGATCAGCCTTGAGTTCATATCCACAGACCTTCAGAGAGGTGATATATTCTCCAAGCCCTTAGATGAATAGAAGCATCTGTTCTTTTTAGTTCAACTAGGCATGATTAATGGAAGAGACTAAGTGTGACGTCTGCCTTGTTGAAACTTGTTCGAAGATAGTCGAACGACGTTTGAAGATAGTCGATCGGATCAAGCCTATCGTCGACCTATGGTTGAAGATAGCTTATCTGCTTGAAGATCGTCGACCGGCATTCGAAGATAGTCGAACAGGTCGAGCTTATCGTCGATCTATGGTTGACGACAGCTTGCTGTTTGTGAAGACAGAAATAGTCGAACGATTGATCGACTACTCTGCTTCAGGACCGATCGTCGAACGACCGTTCGACCATCGTCTCCAGTATCTTTTAAATAGATCGACGATTGTTGTTTTAATATAAAGCCGATGGTCGACCTAGGTTAAGAGATAGTTGCTTTTATCATCGACGGAGTGCGTCCTTTCGCATTCCGTCTTCCCGCTTGCTCTTTGTCTTGCGATTTCTGCCGCTCCATCCTCGCCGTCTCTCCCTCGTCTTCTCCAGCTCTCTCGATGGCGATTTCTCCAGCGCTCCTGGCAGTTGTAAAGTTTGATGCAGGATTCAGTATAGATTTCGACTCCTTCAGCTGTTGTGAACCAGGAATAGTGGAAATTCTAAATCTGTGCAAAGATCAAGGGTTAGAGAAGCTCATGTCTTCCAGAATAAAGATAAATACTCAAGAGATCAAAGAATGGGCTTTCACTTCGTCTTCAACTGACGATTCGATGACTGGAACCATTAGCGGAGAAGAGGAAACATTGACTCCCGCTATTTTAACAAAAAATTTTGGATTAATAAATGGAGAAGAAGAGTATGAGCAAGATGCCCCTGAGTTTGGGAGGATGCTGATAGAGCTGGGACATGCCGAAGGCATTCCCTCTAAGCTGCTGAAAGTAAACTTTCCATTTAAGATTAAGTTTCTTGCTGAAATAGTTGGAAAAGTGCTAATGGGAAAGCACTCCACCCACGATAATATTACAAGGCAGCAATTTGCACTAATGTGTGCAATTGTAAATAAGAAGCAGATCAATTGGGCAGGAGTATTATTTGATTTAATCAGGAAAAAGAATGGAAAGAAAGAAGTTACGCTGGGAAGGGTAGTTGGGATTTTTCTGAAGGAGAAATACCCCCATCTGTTAGTATCAGTTGCCACCTCCATCAACGCTAGCAAGAAGATGGATCCATCCCTATTCACAAAGTGGAAAAGGACCTTCCTGAAGCCCGCTCCCGCAGGGGTTGCTCCAGTTACATCTAAGAGCACCAGGACTGTCTCAGTCACTCCCCCCCCTTCTAGCAGCTGGCTCGGCAAATCCATCCCTTCTATCTTCTTCATCAGTTTTGCCGTCTACTTCAGTTGATGTTCCCTCAACTTCAATTGAAGTACGACCTTCTGCTTCTCCTCCTGCATCTCCTCTCCCGACTCATCTTGCTGGGATCTCTCATCCCAATTTTTATTTGTTGGTGTCTGAGATTTCTACTCCTCTTCATTCTCCAATTCCCTCTTCGGATCACATTGATCACCCTGCATCCACTCATCCTTCTCCAGTTCCATCTCCAGTTCATTCTCCAGCTCATCATGCATATACCATCCCTGTCGATCTTCCATCCTCTGAAATTCCCCCACCATCATCATCATCATCTTTTGAAATAACTCATGCATTTATATCTAGCATCCTGGAGCTAATTACCCCCTCAATCAAAATTATGATTGAAGAGGCGATTGCTCCCCTTGCTTCTTCTATCTCCTCCTTGACTGCTGCTATTCAAAAACTCTCAAAGTCTGCTGAGCCCTCTTCTTCTAGGGTCCTGGTTTCAGTTTCTACTGAAATCAGGCAGGGGGAGATGCTTGATGAAGATGTCTCTGAGCAGCCTTTGGCCTCCCCTCCAGCAGATCATCATGCAGTGGCAGAGAAAGCAATAGAAGATTCTGCTCCTCCTCCTCTATCTGAAACAGAAATTTCTGATGCAGTATTGAAATCTGAATTTATTGTCAAAGCTTGTTTAGAAGAATGTTCTACTCCCTTGGTTGCCCTGTACCTAGAAGGAATTATCACTTCCTTTCTAGATGAATTGTGGGAGTTAGGACACGCTGTGGTCGATTCTAAAGGTTTTCCCTTTACTTACTTTTTAGACTTGTTAACTGATATGCTTGTATGGGAATATCTGGAAGGGATGATTAGATGTCATTTAGAAATATTTTATTCATAATACTACAGATAAAATGGAAGAAGTTCTAGATGCTCAAGAACCCGTTATCCAAACTGCTCTAGAAGTTCAACCAGAATCAGGTGTTCAAAATTCTGAAGTTGCTCAGCCAGAAGTGCAAGCAGAACTGGTCACTATGACAGTTTCTGATCTTCAAGAATCAGTTGCAGATGTTCTAATCGAAAAATCTACTGTATGGGATGATTCCCCAGGTTTGGATTTAGATGCTCTCCTGGCACAGGATGCCATGGAAGAAGAACTAGAAAGAGCTGTTCGAAAGGAAAAAGAAAGAGCTTTGAAAGATGCTATTGACCCATATGATCTACCCATCTCTTCAAATTCTGAAGATGAAATCGATTCTGATGAGTCTGCTGAGTCTAAAAGAAAAAGAATTGCTAAAATGAAAAGAAAAGCTGTAGCTCCTCCTCCTACTAATCCAGATAATAATACACCTTATTATATACTGAAAGGGATTGATCCAAAGTCAAAAGAATTCCAGTATTGGATGTTATTTTCTAAGAACCAGCAAAAGCAAAGGAAAAAAGTCAAAGAGGTATGACTCTCCTGTCCCAAGATGGAATCCTAGAGGTCCTCCTCCTCCACCTCCCAGTGCAGGAGCCTCAGGAAACTTATCTTCTAAACCTGCTGCTTAGTCCGAAAGATCAAATCCATCTCAGTCAGCTCAAAGGAGAAGTTCACAAGGATACCAAGGTAAAAGTCAAACTGGCTATCAAAGACCTGATGCTGTTAAAGAACAAGTAAAGGAGGTAGTGTATCGAAGACCAACATTTTCCCCTCCTCAGTCTAAAGAAATCAAAAGCTCTACCTCTCCTAAGACAGATCACTCTGTGAAGGATGTTTCAAAAGGTAAGCAAATTATTTTAACTGAAAATTCTAGCAAGATATTTGTTAAGTCTGCTCCCCTTTCTTATCTAGCTATTCAGGATGAAGAACCAGTTGATACTTCTTCTGAGATTGTTTATGAAAGCCCAAAGCTTGATCCTAACTTTAGGATGGCTCGTTTTCTTGAACTCATTGGAGCAGCGCAAATTAAGAAAGCAAAAGCAGAAGGAAAGGACACTGCAGGATTGACCACATTGTAAAAATTCAGAATGAAGGAGCTAGACAAGTTCTAAGTTAGACCTGAGATATTCGATCCTTCAAAGTATATGGAAAAGCATCCTGAGGCAGTGGTCCCAAGAACAACAGAATTAAAAATCATTGGAGAACAAGACTTGAAGTTATCAAGAAAAGAAGCTCTAGATCCCTCAAGAAAGATTACTTTTGTTTCTAGCTCTTCTGATCCTAAACCTAACCCTGAAGCATCTTAATATTTCATTGATTGACAGTTAATTGTATATCTGTTTGATTGATGTTATCTGCTTAGTTATTTCTCTTTATGCATTTTATTTTACTTTTAGTAATTAGTTTTGTATGTTTTAGTTGTCGAGAGACTTAACTAAAATAGTGGGAGATTGTTGGAACCCTAGGTTTTGATTTGAGTTCATTCTTCTCCTTCTGTCTCTTGACCCAAGATATATCTATGGTCAAAGGTTAGTTGATAGGTTAGTTTCTCTAGTTGTGTAGAATTGCCTGTCCAGATGAAAATCTGGCTAAGTAATTTTTCGTTCGACTATGGTCGAACGCCGCTCGACTATCGTCTATCGGCTGATCGACGATCGTCTATCAGTTGGTCGACGTTCTGTCTGCGTTGATAGTTCGACTATCTGTTGATAGGTCGACTATCTGTTTTGTTTGATAGTTCGACTATCTGTTGATAGGTCGACAATATGTTTGCTTTGATAGTTCGACTATCTGCTTGGATAGTTCAACTATCTGATAGCTCGAATATCTGTTGATAGGTCGACTATCTGTCCGCTTTGATAGTTCGACTATCTGTTGATAGGTCGACTATATGTGTTGCTTTGATAGTTCGACTATCTGTTGATAGGTCGACTATCTATGTTGCTTTGATAGTTCGACTATCTGCTTGGATAGTTCAACTATCTGATAGTTCGACTATCTGTTGATAGGTCAACTATCTGTTTTGCTTTGATAGGTCGACTATCTGTTGATAGGTCGACTATCTGTTTTCTGTGATAGGTCGACTATCTGCTTGATAGGTCGACTATCTGTTTGTTTGATAGTTTGACTATCTGTCCTGATAGATTGACTATCTGATAGCTCGACTATCTGTTCTGATAGGTCGACTATCTGCTGAGGTAGTTCGACTAGCTTCTTTGATAGTTCGACTATCTGGATCGTTCGACTATCTGTCTGATAGGTCGACGATCTCCGTGCTTCGTTCGACGATCTTCGAGGCTCATTCGACGTTTTGCTGTATGTTTTAAATAGTATTGTCGTCTTCTGTGATGCGATTAATTTCATAATTATTTTGGCACATTTTATAAAAGATTATTTGAATAAATTGTGATAACATTTCCATGCAATATCTTTTCTATTCCTTATGCATGAGCTAATCTTTTCTGACAAAGTCGTTTGTCTTATTATCTGAGATATGATTTCTGCTTTATCTGCGAGGCTGTCCTTTATAGCCGTTAGACTCAAAAAGTCCTCCTTGGCTGTAAAGAGTCTCTTCTGATGTGACTTTCTCTTATATTATTTCATCAGAGTAATTTGCAGCTTCTTACAAAGCTTTATCCTATTATAGGATATTTGTCTGCAGTATTTTGTTTTGCTTTATGCTTTTTGCAGCCCAGCTTGCAGAGTTCAGAAGAAGACAAGATTCAAACTCAAGTAAGAGCTATTGCTGCTGCTGCTATATAAAGACTTCTTTGAAGAAAGAAATAAGCTAGTTCATATATACCAAAAAGCTATAAGCAGCATTCAAGCTTAAGAAATTACAGTTTCCAACTGCTCTCGGCTCATTTCACATCTAACTGAGAAGAAGTTTTAGTTCTTCACTCTTCTTCAACCTGAGTTCTCCTACCTCCAGGAAGATTTACACTCAGAGCTTTTTGAAGAAGAAGAAGAAGATAGCTGCCTGAAAAAGAAATTTTATTTAATATTATTTATCTTCTTGTAGCTGTTTCCTTCAGTATTTTCTGAAGTGTTTCTGCACTGAAGCAAGACTTCACCTGGACGTTCTTTTAGCCAGGGGGAGCCTTGATTCTTTTAGAGCTTTCTAGCTCAGTGCAAGTTATTGTGCTTCTCTGATCTATTGTAAAATAGAGAAGACACCTTAACCTCCTTTCCCCCTCCTGTACAGGGTTATTACTCCCTTCAAAAGTATCCCTTGGTGGCAGGGCACCTGATCAAAAACCTGTGTTGGTTTTTAGACACCTGATCAAAAGTCTAAAGGGTTTCTGGATCTACCTGAAGCAGATCTTGTTGGTGGCAGGGCACCTGATCAAAAACCTGAGTGGATTCCTACCTTGTTGGTAGAAGAGTGGACGTACCCAAGTTGTTTGGGGAACCACTATAAATTCTTTGTGTCGTCTGGATTGCTTTAATTAATTACTTGCATTGTAGCTGTGATTTGATTTTAACTAGATTTGCTAGTTGCTGTTTAGGATTCCTAGCCTTAACTGTAATTACAGTTGGCTGCCTTTTGTGCACATCACTTGTGTTAGGCTTTAAGGTTTAATCTCAAATATCTATAACCTTCATTCCGCAATTAACTCCAAGGGAGTTGAGTAGAAAGTCAACTTTGCTAGTGCAATTTTTGATTACTCTATTCACCCCCCCTCTAGAGTAGTATCTATCCCCTTTTCTTTCAATTGGTATCAGAGATTTTGACCGGGGAAGGGGCAGCCAGTTAAGCCATTACCGCATAGCGCCGCAACGCGGGGGCGATTCCGGACTGCAGCCCCAACAATCCCCCCCCCGGAAACGACCCCAGGGTTTCGAACCCGTACCCTGCATCTCCACCAATTGAGAGGACTTAGCGCTACCAACTGCACCAAAAGACCGGCCTAAAGGTCAAAGGCGCATACTAATCTTTATATCAAGATTTTGACCGGGGACGGGGCAGCCAATTAAGCCATTACCGCATAGCGCCGCAACGCGGGGGCGATTCCGGACCGCAGCCCCAACAAAAAGGCTTATCAAAACTCCCTTCAAAAGTTCTGAATTTGGTTTTTGAGACCTGATCAAAACTCAGTGGTGGCAAGACACCTTATCAAAAAATCATGATCTGGTTTTTGAGCACCTTATCAAAAGCTCATTGGTGCCCAGGACACCTGATCAACTCATCCTGCAGTGGATTCCTATCAAGGGTGGTAGAAGAGTGGATGTACCCAAGCTTTTTGGGGAACCACTATAGATGCTTGTGTCATCTGGTTGTTGTATGTTTGTTATTGTTGGGTGCTGTGTGATTCTTATTTCTTACTTTAACTTTATTTTTCTACAAGCACCTTACACATATAATTAAATTAAATCTTCCACTGCCTTACAATTTTATTATAAATATTATTTTAATATACTCTATTCACCCCCCCTCTAGAGTCAAGTTAGATCTTTCTCTCACTTTCAATTAGTATCAGAGCCAGGTTGGTTACTCAACATCAGAACTTTCAACAGATTGGTTGACCAGGCTAACACCTGAACATAAAAAATACTTGATAAGATAAACCTTCTATAGAGGATATTTATTACTCTTTATATTATACTTATTTTCATACAAAAACCATGGCACAGAACAAAGACTATGCTAGCACCAGACCTCCAGTGTGCAATCTTTCCAAGTTTGCACTTTGGAAGGCAAGGATTATATTATACATGAATTCTATTGATGAGGACATTTTCAATTCTGTTTTGACAGTGTGTCCAAGACCTCCAAAGAATACAAGGACAAGTGCTGTTCCACCTCCCTCAGGAACAGATGCTGAAATAAAGAAGTGGAAAACTGCAGATGCAAAGGCCATGAATATTCTTGCTCAGACTATGTCTAATGAGATATTCCAGAAGGTTGCTGAATGCTGCTCAGCTAAAGACATATGGGATCAGCTTTCAGAAATTGTATCAGGATCTGCTGATGAAAGAAAGGACAGGAGATCCCATCTCATATCCCAATATGAGAAATTCAAGAAAGGTGAAGCTGAATCAGTTGCAGACATATACACCAGGCTCAGTCGTATAGTCAGTGAGTTAAAGTCATTGGACAAGGAAATCACACTCACTGAACCCAATGACAAGATCCAGATGTGTTTCCCCAGCACTTGGGATTTAAGGATCTGGCCAATTAAAGATGCCAGAAGCCTAAGTGAAATTACCACAGAGGCACTTCTGGGCAAGCTCAAATCTTATGAGTTGCTCATCAAGAATAGGGAAGAAGAACAAAAGGCTACTTCTCCAGTCATCAGAAAGGAGAAGACCATAGCCTTCAAAGCTACAGAAGAGGAGCCTGAAGACAAAGCTACAGGAAATGATGAGCTCCTAAGTCTACTTGCCAAAAGATTCTATAAGATGGCCAGGAAGGACTTCAAAAAGAAGTCATTCAAAGGGCATGTGAAGCCTAGATATGATAAGTCCAACAGTAAAGAAATCATCTGCTTTGGATGCAAGAAGCAGGGCCACATTGTGCCTGACTGTCCAGAGAATAAAAATAAGGACAAGAAAGACAGAAATGAGAGAAGAAGAGACAAGGACACCAAAAAGAACAACAGCAACAGATCCTTATCCAAAAAAAAATAAACATACAATAAAAGGATTTGTAGCTGAAAGCTGGAGTGACAATGAAGAAGAATCAGAAGCCTCATCCAGCTCAAGTGATGATGAGGATGATGCTGAGGAAAAAGAATTCTGCATGATGGCAATCAATGCCTCCCAGCAAAACTCTGATGCAGAATATGAGTCTGATTCTAAAGGTGAAACTGGATCTGAAGAGGATGAGGTAATAAACTCTTTTGATTTTACTTCTGAGGAATTTTAAATTGAATTTAAGACACTGTGTTTAGATTTGCTAAGGTCTGAGAAAGAGATAATCTCTCTCAGAAATCAATTATCTGACTACAGTGTCCTAAAATCAAATAACCTCAAACTCTCTGAGGAGTTAGAGTGCTATAGAGAGGAGATAGCTGTACTGAAAAGTGAACTATCCAAGGCCAAGCAGTTTGAAGAATCCCTTAATGGGAGAAGCATCAGACTGATGGACATTACAAGTACAGTGAACTCAAGATTCAACAGTACAATGGGCTTGGGTGCTTTATCCAGCCAACCTATAGTATTAACAGCCCCGATTAAATTTATTTATGATAAAGGAAAGGGTGTTGTAGAGGTAGCTAGGAAGAATCTAGATTTACCTAAGGAAAATCAAGTTCAACATAAAATGTCGAACATAGCTCGACGATCGTCGAACAGAGCTCGGCGATCCAAGGCTGGATCATCGAACTCAGATCGACGACTTCTGAACTCTGAACTCTGGTATAGTCGATCTTCAAACGGAGCTCGACGATCTGACCCAAGATCGCCGAACTCAGGTCGACAATCGTTGAACAAAGCTCAGAGCTTTGAACCATCTTTCAGAGGTAAATCTCAAGTCAATCCTAGAAGTCCCTCATCACAAAGCTTCAACCCTTATACTGAATGGATAGTAACTCCTAGGAGATACCATCCTGAAGGATATAAGAGTCAGCCAGGGATGTCTTTCTTTTCTGAATTTAAAGGCTATCAACCTATACCCAAGGTAAACTGGGTCAAAAATATATAAGCTATTTATGTGCAGGTGAAGACCTATCCAGAGATGGCCCAACAATGGTATCTGGATAGTGGGTGCTCAAAGCACGTGACAGGGAACAAGGAGAATCTATCATCCTTCATAACCAAACTTGGACCCAAAGTAATTTTTGGTGATTCAAATTTTGGTCAAACCAAAGGATATGGTGTTGTTCAGATAGGTTCAGTCACTTTCAAGAAGGTGGCATATGTGGAAGGACTGAAGCACAACCTGATCAGCATCAGTCAACTATATGATGAAGGATATAAGGTGATTTTCAACAAATCCTAGTGCAAGATCAAGTCAGAGGATAACACAATTGTGTTAACAGGTAAAAGGAAAGGTAACATCTATCTTGTAGATTTTCTTTCAACCCATACAGACATTTTCTTATTTAGTTAAGTATGCAAACCAAATGATCTATGGCATAAGAGACTAATTCACCTAAACCTTAGAACCATTGCTAGGCTGACCAAGGACAACATTGTTAGAGGACTACCTTCTGGCCCCTACAAGAAGGAAGGACTCTGTAGGGCCTATCAATTAGGCAAGCAAACTAAAAATAGTTTTAAGTCACTTAATAAGAGTGATTAACCTAGGATTTTGTATCTGTTACACATGGATCTTTTTGGACCCATTACAGTATCAAGCTTAGGATAGAAATCTTATACTTTGGTGATTGTAGATGACTTCTCTAGATTCACTTGGGTATTCTTTCTGAGGAAGAAGTCTGATAACTTTAAGTGTCTGACAGAGTTTCTCAAATGTATACAGATTGACTTCAATACTCACATTTCCCTGATCAGAAGTGATCATGGGACAGAGTTTGATTCTCTTCTTATGCAAGAGTTTTGTCAGAGTGAAGGGATCAGGCATACTTTCTCAACTCCTAGAACTCCTCAACAAAATGGTGTAGCTGAAAGGAAAAATAGAACCCTATATGAATCTGCTACTACATTGTTGACAGATGCTCACCTACCTCTATCTTTTTGGGCTGAAGCAGTGAACACCTCCAACTATGTGTTGAATAGAAGTCTAATACATAAACTAAAGGGCAAGACTCCCTATGAATTGCTCAAAGGGAAGAAACCTAAAGTAGACTATTTCAGAATCTTTGGTTGCATTTGTTATATACATAATAATGACAAGAAATATTTAGCAAAATTCCAAGCTAAGGCTGGTGAAGGGGTGTTTCTGGGATACTCCATGATCAGCAAGGCTAATAGGGTATATAATAAATCTACTCTTTAAATAGAAGAATGTGTTCATGTTTCTTTTGATGAGACTAACATGTTTTATAAGGATAAGTCTGCTTCTACCATAGAACCATTATAGGTACACTCTCTATCAAAAAGTATGGACAGATTGCAGGTTAAAGAAAAGGATACAACTTTCCCACCTATCCAGTAAAAGGATGAGAGCAGTGATGATGAAGAGGATGTGCAACATCTAAAAGAGCCAGTTGTTGTTCCACAAGAGGAAACAACAACAATGGTTGGTGAACAATCAACACCCCTTGTTGATTTAGTAACAACAAGAGATCATCCAATCTCCCAAGTGATTGGAGACATCTCAGCTGGTGTGCAAACCAGAAATCAGGTCAACCAGAACCTGATGCTTACTTGCTTTTTATCTCAAGTTGAGCCTCAATCCATTCAAGATGCAGAACAAGATCCTCACTGGATCATTGCTATGCAAGAGGAGCTACATCAATTTGAGAGGAATAAAGTTTAGGAACTAGTGGCAAGGCCTAAGGATCACTCCACTGTTGGAACAAAATGGGTGTTCAGGAACAAGTTGGATGATCAAGGAGTCAATGTAAGAAACAAGACAAGGCTAGTTGCTCAAGGCTACTCTCAAGAAGAAGGAATAGACTATGACCAGACCTTTGCACCAGTTGCAAGGTTAGAAGCCATCAGAATATTCCTAGCTTATGCTGCTCAAAAGGGATTCAAGGTCTACCAAATGGATGTGAAGAGTGTTTTTCTAAATGGAGACATCAAAGAGGAAGTCTATTTTAGACAACCTCCAGGTTTTATCTCCTCAACTTATCCTGATCATGTTTTCAAATTGCACAAAGCATTATATGGTCTCAAGCAAGCTTCTAGAGCATGGTATGAGACCTTAGCATTCTTTTTTCTGGAAAATGATTTTATTAGGGGTATAATAGACCAAACTCTTTTCATTATAACCCATAAGTCTCATACCCTACTAGTACAAATATATGTAGATGATATTATCTTTGGGTCTACTGATTCAAATTTGTGCAAGAGGTTTTCCAACCTAATGCATTCTAAATTTGAAATGAGTAGCATGGGTGAGCTTTCCTTCTTTCTAGGATTGCAAGTCAAACAACATACTGAAGGCATATTCATTTCTCAAACCAAATATGCTAAAGAATTGGCTAAGAAGTTTGGTATGTCTGAAGCATCTTGTATGAAAACACCTATGCCTACTAATGCTGTATTGGATGCTGATTAACTTGGAAAACATGTTGATCAAACAACATATAGAGCAATGATTGGCTCTTTACTGTACCTTACAGCTAGCAGACCTTATATAATGTTTGTTACATGCATATATGCTAGGTTCCAAGTAAGCCCTAGAGAGTCACACTTAACTTTAGTAAAGAGGATTCTCAGGTATGTGAAAAGTTGTCCAAATCTAGGACTCTGGTATCAAAAAGACTCAGGATTTGAATTAACTGGATTTTCAGATGCTGATTATGCTGGATGCAGAGTAGACAGGAAAAGCACCAGTGGAACCTGTCAGTTCCTTGGTGACAGACTTGTCTCCTGGTTCTGTAAGAAACAAACATCTGTGTCTACTTTAACTACTGAAGCTGAATACATGGCAGCAGGCAGTTGTTTCTCACAAATTCTGTTGATTCAAAACCAGCTTCTAGACTATGGCTACAATTTAGAAGGGTCAAAAATCTTTTGTGATAATACTAGTGCTATCTCCATAGCACAAAATCCAGTCCTCCATAGTAGGACAAAACATATAGAGATTAGGCATCACTTTCTAAGAGATAATGTTGAAAAGAATAAAATTGAACTACAATATATCCCAATTGATTTGCAAAGGGGAGAAATTTTCACCAAGCCTTTGGATGAGAAGAAACATACCTTCTTCCTTAATCAGTTAGGAATGCTAGATGGAGGCTGTCTAAAATAAATTCCAAGATTTTGAAAATCTAAAAAAGACCAAGATTAGGCCAAAAACTTATTTCCTTTTGTGTCCGTAGGACAGTTTCTGTCTCTGAACTGCGCTCGACGTTTTCCCCAGAAATCGTCGAACGGCGATCGACGGTTTCCCAAAAATCGTCGAACGCAGATCGACGTTTCCTGAATCATCGACCTGAGTTCAGCGCCGCCTGATAGCTTAAAGCTATCCTTCCTTTTGTTTAGCGGTCGTCGAGCGGAGCTCGACGCTCTTCAATGTCATCGAACGGAGATCGACGATATTGAAATCTCTTCGACTTCCCTTAGAAGCCCCAATCGTCGAACAGAGTTCAACGATTCTTCCTTTCCGCCGTCGAACCCTAACATAAAAATCATTCTTCGTCGCCGTTCTTCGTTTACGCATTCATACTCTCTGCAATTTCTTTCTTTCCCTCCAAACTTTACTACACTAGGTTGTGTTTGGTAATATTTTTGCAGGTCTTCAATGGCAGTGAATGTTATGGCTCTCGCAAAGATGAAGTTTGACACTGGGTTTGATATCGATATGGATTCTTTCGATGGCAGCGATCAAATTTTTAAGGACATTCTGGAACTCTTCAAGGAGAAACAGTTGGTGGATATCATGTCGACCAGAATGAAAATAGCGGCCGACGAAATAAAGGAATGGGTTTTTACTGCGAACAATCCGGATGAGAAGACCATAGTCGGCACGATCAACGGGACTCAGGTACCATTGTCCCCTATTCTTCTGACTGAGGTATTCAACTTAAGTTCTGGAGATGATTCCCCCGATATGTCTGGTGAAGATTTTGATTCCATGTTAGATAGAATGGGTCACTCTGCTGTAAACCCTAGTAAGCTGTTCAAAAAGAATCTATCTGTTGAATATAGATTTTTGGCTGATGTTGTGGGCAAAGTGCTGCTGGTCAAGCACTCAGCACATGATACCATCTCAAGGTATCAGTTCTGTTTAATGGGAGCAATAGTTGACAAGAAACATCTGAATTGGGGATCTATCTTCTTTGATTTGATGAAAAAGAAAATTAACAAAAGTTTTGTAAATTTTGGGAGGATCCTAGGGGTTTTCCTACATTATAGGTGCCCTGAATTACTGGTTTCCAATGGGATGCACATCAATGCATCTAAGAGATTAACCTGTGCCCTATTTAGGAAATGGGACAGGCAGATTATAAATCCTGCAAAGACTGCCATAGCTTAAGGCACAAGGACTCCTGCAGTCACTTCCTCTCTGGCTCAAGAGGAACTGTCTGCCTCCTCTCCTCCTTCTCCTCTACTTATTTCTACCTCCATCTCCACATAAACCTCAACAATCACCTCAACCATAACTATCTCTTCCCCCATTACAATCTCATCACCTCTTTCTCCTCCCGAGACTTTAGAAACATTCCACCCCCTCCACTATTATCCACCTCTCACCATTCCATCATTCAACATCATGGAAGACTCCTTCATGGATGATTCCCCTTCCTCTCCTCTTGAGCTTGCTTCTACCTCCTCCTACCAATAACTACTTCAAGATATACTCTCCCAACCTTCCTTCACTCCATCCATATCCACTCCTATACCATCCATCCCCACCATCCCTATCTCTAAACCATCCATTCTACCATCCTCCACAGCATCAACTGCAGTCCATCCACCATCAGCTCCAGCCACCTCTTCCTCCACCTCTACTCAAGTATCCCTTGAGCAAGTGGATCTTTCAGCTCTGGCAGATAGGCTTTATGGGATACTGGCCCCCAAGCTAGTAGCCCTGCTGGAGACCTCCTTGGCTCCACTCCTCAAATCTATACAGGAGCTATCTGACAGGCTGTCTGCTATCTCCTCTCCTTAGGCAATTCCTTCAATAGAGTGCCTTGATCCAGTCCTGACTGAATCAAGGTAGGGGGAGATGCCTTATGAAGCTGAAGAAGTGCATGTTGCTCTAGTACCAGTGTTTACAATGGACCTCAGGTCACTATTGTGTGCTTTTGATATTCTTCATAGAAGATATTTACCAACTCAGGGAGTTGAAGACCTCACTAAGGCAATTGTGCCTATTTCAGAATGTGATCCCAGCCTGATTATATCATATGTCAATTCTCTTAAGGCTAAGGATGTTGCTGCTTCTGTTTGTACTACTGCTGCTACTACTGCTGCTGTTATATCTGTTGAATCTACTGACATTGAAATGCTGTCTATTGATGCTGATATTGCTGCTGCTGAAGAATTGGCTAGTTTTTTGGAAGAAAAAGTCTCCGAGACACCTGCTGTTTAATCTGCTCCTGCTAAAGTTCCTGCTGCTGTCCCAACACTTCCTGCTCCTTTTGCTCCTGAGAAATCAAAAATCAAAGAGGAATACATCAAGAGAATTGATGATCTGTATGACAAACCACAGAGTTCTGATAGTGACAAGTTCAGTACTGAATCTGATGACTCTACTGGCACCATTGCCAAAAAGAGGAAAGCTAGAAGCAAAGCTATGATGAGAGTTCCTCCTACCAAGGCCAAAGATGCAAATGACATACCATATTATATTCTGCATGACTGTCAGATTACAGAGCCCTGGATGCAATTTTCTAAGAATTAGTTAAAGGCCATGAGAAAGAAAAGGAAACTGGATAAGTATGAGAAAGGGTCCTCCCAGGATCAGCCTCCTCCTCCTCCTCCTCAAGACTAAGGATCAGGTGGAGGCTCAGCCTTTCAAACCTCTGCTTCAAAGCAAAGCTCCTCCCAATCTTCCAAGAGATATCATCATAGAGGACAATATCAGAAAAGTTATAAGTCTAAAAGAGGTCAACACAGAGGAAGTCAGAGAGAATATAGAACTTATTCCAGACAGCAAAGGGAAGGACAAAGACATATAGACTCAACTCAAGGTACTTTCCCTTACAAACTCAGAGATACTGTTGTTACAAGGACATCTACTGCTTCAGAAACAATAAATAGATATGAACCTTCAATTCCTTTTGAGGATCCAGAAAACAATCCTCTATCTTGGACTGCCAGGATGAAAGAACTTGCTGCTCTAGATCAATTGAAAAAGGCTAGAGAGCAAGGTAAAGATACTTCCAACATCTCTACTTTTTCAGAGCAAAGAAAGGCAAAGGTGGAGAAATATGCTTCAAGGAAGTTCTTTTGACCGAGAGGATTACATGAAACTGCATCCTGAGGCTGTAGTTCCCAGACCAAGATCTCAAACCTCCTTAGGTGCAGATGATGACAGAAGGTCAAAGAAAGAGGCTCTCAATCCCAATAGAGATTGTATTTAAGAAAGGCAGTGAAAGGAAATGAATTCTGTAAGCAGACAGTACATTCATCTTTAAACATTTGTTGATATTCTATCTGAATGCTGCTATGTCATATATTCTGCTCTGTTGTTTTAAGTTTTGCTTTTTTGTATATGCTTTTGTATTTCTTATTGAGTCCTGTAAATAGTAATCCTAACCAAAATAGGGGGAGATTGTTGGAACACCCTATTACTAATTTGGGCAAGGATCACTATGTTTTTAGGAAAATTGGTTTGACCTAGATGTTTAGTTGAAAGTTCAAATTAAAATGAGTTTAGGGCTTAGAACTTAGGTTTGAAGCTTGCCCCAGGACCATTCAAAGATTAAGACTTAGAGCTGAGAAAAAGACAATTTTCGTCGAACTCAGTTCAACGAAACGTCGAACTCCGTTCGACGCTCTCTGAGCTCAACCTTGCTAAGTCGTCGAACTCTGGTCGACGATCTTCGAGCTCAGATCGACGATCTGTGTTCAGTTACTTTCCCAGTCGCTGAGCTCAGTTCGACGATCGTGGAGCTCAGTTTGACGTTTTCTGTCTGCTGTGTTAATCCAATCTCTGAGCTCAGTTCAACGATCGTAGATCTCAGATCGACGATTTCTGTGAGAGATCGATGCCTTCAGAATTCAAATTCAAGGATAGTTATGGATTATAATCAGAATTAATTCCTACATTGATTGCAAAGGATTTTCTAGCCGTTTCAATCAATCTGATGCAAGTTTCAAGGAAAGACTAAATGGAATATTGCTTAGGACTTTCCCCAGATACAGTTGTCTATTATGGAAGTCATTTATGACTGATAAAATGGCCGTCTAAGAGAATATCTGATATACTCCTTCAGTTTTCATTCTGATAATATAGATACACAAGATACAGTGATCAACACAGTCAATACAAAGAGATAAAAGAATTAGTTTACATTATAGAAGATTGAACAACACAATTTCTCTGATCAAGATTTCAACTTCTGTGATTTACAAATCTACTGACTCTTCAAGTGTTAAAAGGCTTCAACATCAAGGACTACAGACACCAAATATTTCAGCATCTGCTGGAATCATCTTATGTTGGAGATCTGAAGCTTCTGAAGGCCTATCACCCTAACAAAGCTCTTACTCCTGAACCATTCTACATCTCAGGGGGAGCTTTGACAACACCAACAATCCACTAGTCTTCTCTCAGTGATTTGAGACAGAGAAGACATCATCATCTCTTTCTTTTTCTTTTCCTGTTGTAAAAGGCTTATCAAAACACCCTTCAAAAGTTCTGAATTTTGTTTCTAAGACCTGATCAAAACTCAGTGGTGGCAAGACACCTTATCAAAAAATCTAGATCTGGTTTTTGAGCACCTTATCAAAAGCTCATTGGTGCCCAGGACACCTGATCAAATCATCCTGCAGTGGATTCCTACCAAGGGTGATAGAAGAGTGGATGTACCTAGGCTTTTTGGGGAACCACTATAGATCCTTGTATCTTCTGGTTGCTGTGTGTTTGTTATTGCTGTGTGCTGTGTGATTCTTATTTCTTGCTTTAACTTTATTTTTCTACAAGCACCTTACACATATAATTAAATCTTCCACTGCCTTACAATTTTATTGTAATTATTATTTTAAAATACTCTATTCACCTTCCCTCTAGAGTCAAGGTAGATCTTTCTCTCACTTTCAGAATTTTTGTGTGATTATGAATTTACGTTGAACTACCACCCCAGGAAAGCAAACTTAATGGCAGATTCTTTGAGCAGAAAAGTACCTGATTCAAGCCCGAGTCTCGGATGATGAGTATGGAATTGACTCAAGTGCTCGAGGAGATGGAGATCACGTTGGTGT
The DNA here is from genome assembly GCA_039513925.1 of Platanthera zijinensis. Taxonomy (NCBI): domain Eukaryota; kingdom Viridiplantae; phylum Streptophyta; class Magnoliopsida; order Asparagales; family Orchidaceae; genus Platanthera; species Platanthera zijinensis. The sequence continues at coordinate 100,850,437 of CM077092.1, forward strand.
CTAAGGATCATTCCGAGACATATACTGAATATCTAACTTCCATGTGTATAATTTGTGACATTCGAGATCAAATTTGGGCAGAGCAAGGGAAGGATGCTGCTCTGGCTCTATTGATTAATGTTATTGAGGATGGATCTACTTAAGAGTATACTCTAAAGGACGACCTCGTTCATTTCTGTTGCAGTCTTTACATTCCCAAGGGCGGTGAAATTAGGAAGATATTTTGAGAGAGGCACATTAATACAAGTATTCGGTGTATCCCGTGATTTCAAAGATGTACAGTGACTTACGAAAGACCATGTTCTGGCAAGGAATGAAGAGTGCTGTTAATTATTATGTTACACACTGTAAGGCATGTTAGAAGGTGAAGGTGGAGTGCAAGAGCTCTGGAGAGTTGTTACAATCATTTCCAATTCCAGAGTGGAAATTTGAAGATATATCAATGGATTTTGTTCACGACCTTCCCCGATCACGATCAGGGAATGACTCGGTTTAGGTTATAGTTGATAGATTGACTAAGGTTGTCAGGTTTATTCCAATGAGGAAGGAGGCCCATATGGATGTATTGGTACATATCTTTGTGGAACAGCCTTAGAGACTCTGAGTGCTCAGAAGTCAGGTCCAGGTATTCCTGTCAGAGAGAAATCAAACTAGTGATCTCTTCTCTTAGGGACACACCCTAAGCCTTAAGGAATTTGACTTCCTTTTTCTGAGCCCTCAACCTCTTGCCGCATTCCTCAAAGGTATTGAGCAGAAGATCATACTTTTCGAGGAGCTCAGCTTCACGAGCAGATGGGCTGTCCTCGAGATCATCATCAAGAGACTCAGAGTCAGAGTCAGAGAGGGGGGTACGATCTTTTACCTTCACAGTAAATGGGGGGCAGTCTTCTTCTGAGTCAGAGCGACCCATTAGCCCGAAGTAGGCTTCCTCATAATCACTAGAGTCTGATGAATCAGACTCACTCAGTGTCTTTGTCTTTTTGGCAATGTAGCTCCTCTCCTTCTTCTTATCTCTAGAGGACCTGTACTCCTCTCCCTTCCCCTTGTCTTTCTTGCTTTGGTGGTTGTCAGCAATGACGTGACCTGGCTTATTGCATCCAAAGCAAATAATGTCAGCAGAGCGATGTTTGTTCTGTTTAGGTTCATACCTGTCAGAAGAGTAATTTTTCTTCTGATGTCTGGAGGAGGAGCCATCTCTCTTTCTTTGATTCCTCATCTTAAGGAACTTCTTGAATTCTCGAGTGATGTGGGAGAATTCTTCTTCAGATAGCTCTGAGCCGAAAGAGCATGGCTCAGAGTCTTCTTCCTCATCCCTTTTCCAAGAGCGGGACGAGGCTGCACCCTTGCCTTTCCTTGAGTGATTGGCTTTTAGGGCTACAATATTTTCTTTGGCAGCGGCTTTGTCGGCTTCTTCTTCAGCTTTTTTGGTGTTCAGCTGAAGCTTATAGGACATAAGCTTCCCAAACAGAATCTGGGGATCAGTTTCTGCCAGCTTGCCAAATTCTCTGATGGCGCAGATCTTTGTGTCCCATTCCTTAGTAAGGGATCAAAGGAATTTGTCATTTAATTCACCATCGGTGAACACTCTGCCATAGCCTTTTAGGGAACTGACGATCTTCAGGAAGTTCTCGAAAGTCACTCTGATCTCTTCCTTGGGACGTTGCCTGAAGGCCTCATACTTTTTGTTTAGAAGGGATCTTCGATCATCCCTTACTTCATCTGTGCCTTCCATCAGGATGATCAGGCAGTGCTAGATGTCCTTAGCAGTCCTGCAGTTGCTAAAGTTCTGCATCATGGAGTCATCGACGGCGCTGACAAGAATGTTCTGAGCCTTCTTCTCAAGACCGACTAGCACCATCTCATCCTTGTCCATTTCGGAGAGCTTCTTTGGCACCATCTTGGTCGGATCAATTGTGGAGGCCTTAGTGGGGATATAAGGTCCCTCCTCCACTACCATGAAATGTCGAAGGTCGACTACTTCTATGTAGAACCTGATCCTTTCCTTCTAGATAGGAAAGTTCAGCTTGGTGCACACTGGGATCTTTCCTGCATACTTGAGTCCGTCCATTTCTGAGATCTTCTTGACACTAGACACGAGATCTTACTCAAGTTGTTAACCTTATTGCTGAGTAACTTCCCTCTGATACCACTTGAAAGTCTCTAGTATCAACTAAATCCGCCTATGGGGGGGAGGGAATAGGTGTATTGCAGTCTTTTGCGGTATTTAAATTACCTGCATAAATAAACAAACACAGCACAGAAAAGCACACAAGTAATTATAGTGGTTCCCCGATTTGGGTACGTCCACTTTACCCCTTCGACCTATCTCCCACCAAGGGACGACTCGGTCACTTCACCAACCGGATTGAAATCCAATCCTCACACTACAGAAGGAACCCTTCCAACCAAAGGAGTCACTACTCCTCCACCGCGGGTTGCACCCAACCCTTACAACTAGGAATAGAAATTCCTTTACAACAAAATAAAAATTGAATGTACAAGAAATACAAACAAACTTGTGGAGAATCCGATGTCGCTCTTCATTCGTTGATGCTTTCTTGAAAGAGACGAAGAGTCCACGATCGGAATACTCTCTTGGAGAGGATCTTGACAAGATCGGCGGCGGCAAGAGGTTGCGGCGGCGATGCTTTGTGAATCCAATCTTTTTTGCAAAGCAAGCAAGGTCTACGAACGATCTCAGTTGGATCAGTCATCTCGATCGATTCATAATGAAGAACTAACATCGTTCAATGATTCGAGAGACAAGAGATCTCAAGAGATAAGCGTGAGACTCACTGCTAGCCTCGGTCCTGTCGACGAAAGATCAAAGAATCTCTGAGATCTGCAGCGGCGACGAGCTTGCGAGTGGCAACAGCAATAAGAGATTTTCGCGATCTGCTAGGGCACGACGTCGGCTTCTTGATTTCGCGTGAATAGTTACTGTAGATGTTCGAAATAAGCATGTATATATACCCAAGACAATTCTAATAACTGTTGTGGGGCCCATAAGGAAAAACCCTAGCCCCGGCTGAAACAGCGCACAGCTTCTTTGTTCGGACCAACGAACAGGCGAAAATTGCCTAAGGCAAAATCGGCGAGAATCGTTGGTGATTCTCATCGAATTCGGCGGGAATCACTCACGATTCCCGTCGATTCTGCCTTAGCTGATTTCCAATTGTAAAACTAGTCAGCCTGTGGGAATCGGCGGGAATGCAACCTGATTCTCGACGAATCGGCGGGAATCAGAACGATTCCCGTCGAAGTCAGCGAGAATCACTTGGTGATTCCCGTCGATTCTTCCTTAGTAGAATTTCTGATAGGAAAACAGTCATCCGGAAGAGGTCGGCGGGAATGAAGCCTGATTCCCATCGAATCGGCGAGAATCACAAGTGACTCCCGTCGAAGTTGGCGGGAATGACTTAGTGATTCTCGCCGATTTTAACTTAGACGATTTTTCTCTTCCTTTCTATGAACTTGGTCTTTGACCCATCTTTGCTCCTCTTCTGCTCTTGATCAATCTTGACCCTGTACTTGAAAATAAGTACACTCCAATAGATATAGCACACGTGAGTCAACACACTAATCTGCTCAATGAGGGATTACGTTGCGTAGACCCGTATATATTGACCCACTGCACCCTGACATTAGTGTGTACTTAGCATGGAATAGCTGCAAACACAACTTGATATAAAATCATCAAATACATTGTCAATTCAACTTAGCTTGTTCAGGGGCTTCTTCAAATCAGGTACATTGTGGATACAATACCCAACACTAGCTTCAACAATACCAGATGTTATGAACCAACTGCTAGGATCCAAGATAAACCATATAAGGAGGATGGACATGAGAATTCTATCCAGATGGGATAGAGTATTGACCAAAGAGGTTTCTAATCCACAGAAATAAGTCAAGAAGGATAAGAAGAAGAAAGAAATAGTTCAACAAGCAGAATCCTCCAGTGATTCTGAAGAAGAGGTTGTCTTCAGTTTAGATGAAGACCAACAACAAAAAGAAGCTCAAGATCAAGTAGAGAGAAGTCAGCACCCAGAGCAACATATAGTCTCCACTCCAGGGGAAGAACACCCTAAACCAGTAGTACAAGACACTAAACTATCTGAGCTGCCTGCCCAAGGGGGAGGCTTTGTTGTAGCTACTCTTGAGAGTGAGTATGATGTAGATACAGTGATGGACATTGTATCAGACATAAACTAAGAAGCACTGATCATTATTGAGAAGGAAGAAAAAAATATGAAGATGAAAGATACAGCTCAAGATAAGCAAGTAAGTATCTCCTTTAAAGATCCGGATGTTTAGGGAGAACCTTTTGTTTCCCAAACTAATCTTGTTCCTCCTATTTAGATACAGCAGAAGATAACTATGGAGGAGCTGTTTCCTGATTTACCTACAATAAGGACTAAGGGGGAGAAAAAATTAGAAGAAAAAGAACTGTCAGGAACTAAGGGGGAGGAGCTATTGAATGCCCTTTCTAATCAGGAAATAGTTGATATAGAAAGCTCATAACAATCCTCTGATGATTAGGAAGCCTCTATGGCTAAGAAGAGGAAGATGGTTGCAATCAGGAAAAAGAGCACAGGCTATAAAAAGGCCTTACAAACAGTCACTCCACCACCTGTTCCAAGCTTGGACTTCAGTTCATTACTGGTTTATCTGCATGTCAAATTGGATGAACAAAGGCAATCCTTAGAGAAATATGTGGATGAGTCAAATAAAGAACTGCAGTTTTAGCTGACTCAAGATATTAAATCCATCAGATTTGAATTTAATCTGAATAAGAAAGAGATGACATATTGCTTCCACAAGAGAGGTAAGGCTGTAGTATATTTGGTTGAGCAACAACAGTTGATAAAGACTGAATTTGAGGACTTTGCAACCAAGCAAGAATATATATTAGAAAATCAATTCAGGTCAAATGAAAATCTCAAAGACTACCATGAAGAAATTCTCAAAAAACTGGGAAGTATTTCTACTAATTTGAAAATTGAAATATTAAAGCAAATACAAGAAGATCTATTTGCTATCCAAACAACCATTGGAACCTCTCAAAAGACTATTTCTGATTACCTGACTAAATTCAAAGCCTACGAACAAGAAGGTACATAATATTTAGCTAATCAAATAAGGTTTCAAAAGAATGATTTGAGAGATCATATAGCTAGAGAAGTCATAAAGGGGGAGAGAATGTTAGTCATAGCCAGCTCTGATCATGCAAAATGGGTATCTAACACCATCAGAGCTACACTTGGATTTCCACCCCTATGTGAGGATGATAATACAACTGAGTATGGTGTTCAACCTGCCCACATTGAAGGGGATAAGCCAGAGGTTGCACAGGTCATTTTACCCCCAAACTGATTTTGATATGGTCCAGCAAGAAGTTCAGCAAATGTATAGCCCTCCACAGGAGACACATAATATTATTATTGAAAAGGTAGAACTGTCAGAGGATGCCAAGGAAGCTCAGAAGGAAGCACAGCTGTCCAAGAAAAGGTTTAGAGAACAGGTTGAATTAAAGCCTGATTTTGAGCAGTGGAGCCCTACTTCTAGGAACAATATTTTGACTGTCTGGAAAGCTGTGAAGGACAAGACATATGATAGATGTAAATGGTATTCTAAACAAGAGTGGAACAAGCATCAAGCCAGGCAAGAAGCCATTCTTCAGTACAGGAGGAGTGTAAAAGCTGGGAAGTTACCTGCTAATGCTCTAAAGCCTAGCAAGTACTTCACAAAACCTTTTCACTATTTTGAAAGACAAAGGATAAAGGATGAAGAACTGAAGAAGAAGGATCTGAAAGAAAAGAAACCAGCTGATGATACTTAACCTACTATGCAGGCTAAGATCAGATATGGGAAAGTAATTGTAATTAAGGAGCCTAGTCAATCTTAGGATAAATAGACTAATGTCTAGAACAATGTAATCTTTTTCTATGTTCTAAAGAAAAACATGTAAACCTAGAATTTTCTGATTAATGAATGAAATCAGTTTCAGTATTGATTTTAGTAGTTATCATGCATTGAAATATATGTACATTTATTTTTCTGTGTTTTATTATGAGTAATGTATATCTTTGACTAAGAGTTATGACTTCTCCAAATATGGGGAGATTGTTGGGTACACTAAAAAATATGTACCAGATTTGGAGAAGCCTCCACTTACTCAATGATATAAATCAGCTTGTATTTGATGGGATGTTTAAGTTTCATTGTGTTGGTATAAGGTTTGCATGAAACTTCTCTAAGTACAAGTGTCGACACTTGTGAAGAATTGTGTCGACACCCAGAAGTTATGTTGACACTAGAAGCAAGGCCTATGTCGACACCCAAGCATTGTGTCGACACCTGAGGAAGAATCTTTGTCGACACCCAGGAGTTATGTCGACACCTGAAGAAAGGCATGTGTCGACTCCCAAGAATTGTGTCGACACCTAAATAAGGTTTGTGTCGACACACAAGACATGTGTCGGCACATACTCAACGCCATCTATCAGCAACAGCTATACTGAGTCTGAATGGCTTGTGTCGACACATAGGACTTGTGTCGACAAACACTCAACGACATATGGACAACAATCCACGCCATCTATCAGCAACAGATATACTGAGTCTGAAGGGCTTGTGTCGACACACAGGACTTGTGTCGACACACACTCAATGACGTCTGGACATACACTCAATGCCATCTGTCTGCATCAGTTATGTCGAGACAAGGAGCAGTTGTGTTGACACACGGGACTTGTGTCAACACATACAAATAGAAGATATGCCGAGAAGCAGAAGAATGACTGTGTCGACACATTGAGTGTTGTGTCGACATCATCAAGGCTTGTGTCGACACTTTGTCTATTTTTGTCGACACATGTGAAGTAATTTGCTAAGTGTTTCCCATTAAGATATAAAGTCATTACAGAATTAGCTGTGATGGCTGAAGACTTGACAGCTGTCATAAACAACAGTTCTGACACCTTTGTCAGAACTATCAGAAGGTTGTTACAAACTGGATCAGCCGGTAACAATAGAGAAACTCTATATAAAGGACTGATCCATGACAACCAAAGCAACTAAGCAAGCAATTATAGGGGAACAAAATAACACAGAACCAGAGAGAGAACATAATAATAAGAAAGGGGGGAACCCTTAAGAAGGCAGATCCTGAACAGTCTACAAAGAAAGATTCAGATCTATTTCTGAATCTAAGAAGGGAGCTATCTGAAGATCAACTTCTACTCCAAGTCAGATCAACCTTATTTTGTTCATTCAAGAAGCTTTGAAAAAGCCAAGTCAGGTTGGATGAAGTATAAAGTTCATTCAAGAACTGATCAAGAAGCTCACATCAATTAAGAGCTATTTCTTGGTGAAATTTCTGTATAACTAAAATTCTTTTTCCTTGTAAGATCTTCTTAGATCTGAATTGTAATTCTATGAATAAAAGGCTGAGGTAGGGCTGAGAGCCTGAGGTGTAGGACTTGTGAACGTCTGAGTTGTAAGCCGTGTGATAATGGCAGAGATAGGGTTGTTGCCTGAGGTAGGGTTCTTGGGAAGAATCTGAGGTAGGACTTATATAAGTCTGAGCTGTAGGAACCTGTCAGGTTCTGAGTTGTAAGATCTGTGGATCTGAGTTTGTGCAAGGAAATTGAGTTGAATCCAAATCTCTACTGGATAGGGGAAGGGGGAAAGTGGATGTACCAATAACTTGGGGAACCACTATAAATCTGGTGTACTGTGCTGTGCTGTGATTATAGTGTTGTGAATTGTATTATCTATGCTAAGTTAGAATAAGATAATTGCCTAAAATTTATTAAAGAAAATTAGAACCTATTAACCCCCCCCCCTTTAGGTTTCTAGGCTCTTGAAATCAAGTCTTTCACAAAAGGACATGGATGTGGCTCCGTTCTAAAAGCCATAGCAAATTTTTGTGTGCGTGCTTTCTCTAGGTTTTGGTGTGACTAGCCATCGTTTTTATCTTTGACCACCCTCACCAAAAACCTAAGCCTACATTTCAACCTAATTAAGCCCTATTGATTTATGTTTATATGTTAGACTAGTGTCGTGGTGAGAGTGTCAAAGGGAAAGCCTATGGCCATCGCCATTGATGGATTTCTTTGGAGGCTATCATGATCTTCGTTCGTGCAATGTTATCTTAGTACACACGCTACACTCTCCCTAAATAGAATTTTAAGATTTACCAGATTTTTCATTTTAAAAGTAAAAATAATAGTGGAAACACATTTTAAGAAAAATAAAAACCTAATTTGTATGCTTATTAAGTTTTTCTACAAAAATAGCAACAAGCGTAGGCATAAGACTTCACATTTTACTCCTTAAGTTCAATTTTATTTTCTAGCATTTAAAATTTTTCTACTCCCTATAGGAAGTTGTTTGCTCGGGACTAGCAAACAGATAAGTATGGGGGTATTTGATAACTCTAATTATTGTTATTTTTGATTTACTATTTTCTAATTAATAGTTAGATATTTTATATCAATTTTATAATAATAAGTTTATAATTAACTAATTCTTATATTTTATATTTATTTGTTCTAATAAAATTATTTTCAATCTTGTTGGACTAAATTGTGGAATTTTTGGAGCAAAATTGGATTTTTCCTCTTTTCTACATAAACACGCCCGGTGACACACCCTCCTTGGGCGTGACTACGGGCGTGAAACAGACGAGCGATGAACGTCAACCCAAATCGTCAACAAGCGGTCGAAGAACCTCGACAAGCCCTTCGACACGCCCACCATGGGCATGTCTTATAGGCGTGACACCCATGCACGGGGCGTGCCAGCTAGTGGAAGACCGTTAATCCGCTGCCACGACAGATTAAATTGACACGCCTAGGTCACGGGCCTGACACAGGACGTGTCGGGTACGTTTCTAGCCAATTAACCAGTCGTTCGTGTCGTTGCCTCTAGTATGTCATTGCAGCTAGACACACCCCTGGTCACGTGCATGACCAGGGGGCGTGACGCCTCCATCAAGAATAGTTTACTCATGCCGTTTTCAGCTTCCCACCGTTTTAAAGAAACAGCTCTGACACGCCCTAGGTCACGGGCGTGACCTAGGGGCGTGACCCGTCAGTTAACAAATTTTGACGATTTCTCCTCTAACATTCCCGGGGTTTCAAGATGACGGTTCCGAGCCTGACGGCGCCCTAGGTCACGGGCGTGACCTAGGGCGTGACCAAATAGAATTTCTCCAATAAATTCCAGACAACTTCAGATGCTCGGAAAAAAAAATTTGGGAGTTGGAGTCTTGTAGTTTACTGTTTTATTTTGTTGTATTTTACATTTCTTAGTCTAGTTTTTCTTTAGGTTACAATTCAAGTTGCACTTTATTTTCATCATGTCTTTCCCTATCTTAGCTTGTATTTACCTAATGATGAGTACCAAAATTTCATTTAGCACTAGATCATGATGATCCTTGGAATAAAATAAACATTTATATTATATAAAAAAAATGTCTTGTTCTTGACCTTGCTAACTTACGATTTATTCATGAAATATATTTTGTCGATTTCATATTGCACAGATATGATCTTCGTTCTAAGATCCGTATACTAAATGACCGAGAGGTTGCGGATACGAGGAGATCACTCGAGGATAAAAGGAGTTGCATGCACCCCTTGAGAGAGGATGACATAAATCCTCCGGATTGGAGTAAAATCTAATAGGTTGGTTCAGCGCCTAAATCAAGCTTAGGGGTTTCGACTGGCCGAGAGGTCTTAATCGATCAACCTAAGGTTAGTCAAAAGCATTAGCTCGAGAGAGACGCTTTTCTACTTTAGGAACCTCCATGGATGAGTGAGAAATTTAAGAACTCGCATTACTATATTTTTCAAGAAGGTTTATTTTATCCCAAGGGGATTCTAGATCAAGTGCAAGCTTCCCCATCATCGAATTCCTCTTTCATAGTATAATGTTTAGTTCTTCCTTTTCCGTTTTAAACAAAAACCATCAACTTTCTTATCCAATAAGATAATAGCTCTTTCTTGTGAGTACAATTACTCGGCAAGCCCCGAGTAGATATACGACATTTGATTCTATACTCTGAATGATAGGTACACTTGCCTCATCAATTGGAAACACGCGTTAGCGTGGAGAAAATAACCATCAATACCCCTGCCTGACAATCCTTCCTTCCAGGGTCCGACTCCCGGAGTGACTCCCACACACCCCGGAGTGGACCTCCTCCAAGGTCCTTTAGACCTCCCTCTCGGCCATACAATGTGCCAACATCCCTAAGAGGGTCTTTCGGTACATCTGCCCATTGCGGATGAGATAGTACACTGACTTGTACTTGAATTTTTTTATCCATACCTTCCGGATACTCTCCTGTGGAAAGGAAGGTTGCGAATTGGTCCATCCACGAGGGGTGTTGATCCACCTCCATCAGTTCTCCCTCTTCAATGGAAGGGCAGAACAGGTGAGTGATAATTCCCCCTACCCAGGGACCGTGCTTTGCCAGTTGGTCCACTTGCTCATTCTCTTCCCTATCATGTGTCAGACGGAGAAGGTTTAGAACATGTCGATGACCCCCTTCACCTTCGTCAAATATAACTGAAGGGTAGGCTCCCTCGCCTCAAACTCTCCATTGATCTGGGAAGCCACCACCATAGAGTCAGTGAGGACCTCCACATCATGCACTCCTAGCTCTCTGGCTAGGAGGAGCCCTACAAATATTGCCTCGTACTCAGCGTGATTGTTAGTGATAGAAAAATGGATAACTATCATTTATTCTATCTTTGTTCCTTGGGTGATTTCCAAAATCACCCCTACCCCCAGGGAATGCTTACCTTAGGCACCATCCACCATCACCTTCCAAGGAACTGGGAGGGTGAGCTCTTCCTTCGCCACCTTGACCACATAGTTAGTCAGGAAGTCGGCCATCGCTTGGGCCTTGATCGAGAGGCGGGGAACAAAGGAGATATTGAACTCACTTAGCTCAACTGACCACTGGAAGTAGGGTCGGAGGCTTCGAGCTAAGATGACTAGAGCGAATGCTAGCTTTTCCAAGATGGGGTATCGAAGCTCTGCCTTCCTCAGGACCCAGCTCACATAATAGATGGGCAACTACTTCTTACCCTCTTCCCGGACCAGGATAGAGCTCAAGGCTTCTGCTCCGACCCCAAGATACAAAGACAGATCCTCCCCATCCTTCGGCCCTTGGAGCAGGGGGCCCGAGTTAACTACCTCTTCCAGGCCTGGAACACCTCTTCATATTCCCCAGTCTACTTGAACTTATTGCCTCCTCTTAATGCTTTGAAGAAGGTAGAACACTTCTCCCTAGCCCAGGAAAGGAACCTGCTCAACCCTGCCAACTTCCCTATCAAATACTGCAGCTCTTTATCATTCCGTGGCAATCCCAGCACCATGATCGCTCGGACCTTGTCAGGATTTGGCTCCACCCCTTTGGGGGGTGAGAAGGTGACCCAAGAACTTACCCCTGCTGGCCCCGAAGACATACTTCAAGGGGTTCAGCCTCATCTTGTACTTGCACAGGGTGGTAAAGGTTTCTTCTAAGTCCCGGAGGTGAGAGTCCACGTCTCGATTGTATATCATGAGGTCATCTACATATACCTCTAGGTTCCTCCCCTTATATTCTCGGAAGACCCTATCCATCATCTTCTGGTATGTTGCCCCTGCATTTTTCAGCCCAAAGGGCATCATTTTATAGCAGTAGCACCCATCCCCCATGATGAAGGAGACATCTTTGATATCGAGGGTGCATCCTGATCTGGTGGTAACCTGAAAATGCATCTAAAAAATTCATTATAGGAAAACTGACAGCTGAGTCAACCAACGTGTCGATCCGAGGCAAGGGATAACAGTCCATTGGGCATGATTTATTAAGTAAAGAAAAATCGACACACATGCGCCACCGGCCGTCTCCTTTTTTAACCATTACTACATTAGAGACCCAGCTGGGGTATTATATTTCGGATATAAAGCCAGCCTTAAGAAGCTTGGCTACCTCCTCCCTGATGGGCTCAGCCAACTTGTCCGCAATGGACCTCTACTTCTGCTAGATGGGGCGAGCTTTCGTGTCCAGGTTGAAGAGGTGGCAGGAGACATCCACATCGATCCCTGACATCTCTGCAGTTCTTCAGGTGAAGACAACCACGTTCTTCTGGATGCACTCCAGCATCCTGCCCTGGTTCTCTGGGGTCAGCCCCCAGCTAACGCAAACCTTCTCCACCCTGACTCCGAGGGTGAGAACCTCCATCTCCACCACCTCCTCTGCTGCCTCCAAACGAGACTGCTCCCCCAATTCTCCAAAATCTTCCCCTCCTGGGGCGAGAACTTCTTCCTCAGCTTCCTCCAAAGCCATTGCCTCGGCCGGCTCCTGGACTTCCTCCGCCACCTCCACCAAGGTGCGGTTCTCCTCCACCTCCATATCCACTGCTTCCTACTCCTTCTCCTACTCCATCCTATGCTCCATCTCCTCGGCCCTCTCCTGCCAAGAGATAGAATTCACCGTCATGATGTAGCACTCCCTTGCCACTTTGGGGTCTCCCCAAACCCAGACCTGGATCACATCGGCATTGAACATCAGGCATTGGTGGAACGACGAGGGGATACAATGGAAGACACTGATGAGGGGTCGGCCAAATATGGCATTGTAACTGTTGGGGGCGTCCCCGATGACGAATATAGAAGTGTGGGACTGCCCCCCTGATGAGTACATTTATAATAGGCTTTTTACTATCATAGTTGTAATCATGTCCACTATTTTCTACCCCTTTATGTAGTACTTGCGCGAGATTAGTTAAGAATTTGTATTATCATGAAAAGTATAGCACAGTTTGGAGTTTTAATTATTTCATGTATTTAAATATTCACTTATTACTTCATTTTCTTAATTTAGTTATTGCGAAACAATGGAACTAAAAGTCTTGGAGCAAATAGAGGAGTTCAAGTATCTAACATGGTTGATGACAGGAAAAGAATTGGTCACACACGGATAGGAACGCGCCTGTGTGCCAACCCGTATCCTATTCAGGATGGATCTGAATAATTAGAAGACAAGTAAGAGCACCACACGGGTGGGAACACGCTTATGTGCCCACCCGCGTCATTTTATGGACAAATTGAAGAGCTGCTTCCAACCAACCCATGTTTGAAGAACATGAAGAAAACACGGCCATGTCATATGACACGGCCGTGTCAGTACCTGTATCAGATGACACGGCCCACGACCAGACATGCCTATTCGTGTGGAACCGCCCTAGAACCATCAACACGGACTGTGACACGGCCGTGTTGGAACCCGTGTCTTACCCTGTTTGCAAGGAGACTATAAAAACCTATGTTAAACTTTTATTCTGGACTTTTTGATCATTTAATTTGGAACACTTCTGGAAGACGAAAGTGGAGTACCCAAGAGAAGGAGGAATTGAAGGAGATTTTCGTATGCATTTTAATCTTTCATGTATCCCTTTTAATCTTTCCTTTCTCTTGGTGATCTAACTTTATCTATCTTTTATTTTGATTGAACATTTTATTTGAACAATTTTGTAATCATGTATCTTCTTGTTTTCATTAAATTCATGGTATTTTATTCGTATATAGGCTTGCAAACATTGAGAATTATCCTAGTTATGAATTTTTCTTTTGTTTTACATGAATTCCAAACGTCTAGATTGAAAAATTGGATGTTTGCGATGATGGTTAAATGTTCATATTTGGGTATTATTTCTCATTGTATTTCAAATTTCATGATCGAGAAATATGCTGTTTGGATAATTATAATACGGATAAATGGGTTCATGGTATTTTAGAGATATGATTTCATGAATATATGTAGGAGATAGGGTAATGTATTTAATGCAAATTTCAGTGTTGTAAATTGTTCGAGAGAAAATTTACTCAACTTAGGTTTAGATTTTGAATTGCTCGAGAGAGAATTTGATAAATGTTTAACTCTTTATAATACAATGAATTTGATAGTTTTGTTATTTCATGATTACGTAAAATTGAATTAATAAGTGATTATGTTCATGTGAATGCTCTTAGACTTTTAGTCTTTTATCATCTTTAATCCTCCAATGTTACTTTATCACAGCAGTCATAGTTAGGTTTATTTAGATTAAAAATAAATTTTAATTATAGGTATGATAATAGAATGAGGATGAGTACGAGTATTTGAAAAAGTCCTGTGGAATATGACATGAGATGTAGATTTCTCCTATACTATGATTGATAGGTGCACTTGCCTGAAAGATTATGCAATCTTGCTTATGCCCATCTACATAGTTTTTTCTAAAGTGTAGAATGAATCTGCATCAAGTTAAACATACTTAGTAAAATTATCATCAAGTTTTTGGCGCCGTTGTAGGGGATCGAACCCGGGTCACCCGAGTGACAGGCGAGAATACTCACCACTTCTCAATACGACTAATGTTCTAATTCTATAGGCGAGAAACGTAATCTTCAACTTAACGAATTAGATGAGTGGAGAACAATGGCCTATGAGAACTCCCGGATTTATAAGGAGAAGACTAAACTATTTCATGACCGTCACCTTTGTAAACCTAAGAAATTCCATAAAGTCCTCCTTTTTAATTCCAGACTGTGTTTATTCTTAGGGAAGTTAAGGTCTAAGTGGTCTTGACCCTTCCAAGTTAAAGAAGTCTTTCCCTACGACACCGTCGAGCTAACTCACCCTCAGAAGGGAGATTTTAAAGTCAACGGGCACCGGTTAAAACTTTACTACGGTGCGCTTCCTCAAGACTTCACTCGTAAAGAAACTAGCCTTCATGTAGACTAGGAATTCATGTGTCGTATGATTTTTTTATATTTTAAAATTTTTTTAGTAAAAACTTTATTTAAATTTTAACCCAAAAATTGGTAATCAAAATCACTTAGGAGAAATTTCCAAATCAGAGGAGTACACGACCAAGCACCGCCCCTGTGCCTGGCCGTGTCAATCACACATCCACTCACCCGGCAGTGTCCCATATAAAACCTGGGAAAGTCATAATTTTATCCCGAGCACAACACGGCTCAACACACACTCGTGTGTGGTGTCATGTTCTCGAGCGTTAATTTACCCATATTCGTACAGAGAAGGACACGGGTACACACACACCAGTGTTTGTGCCTATGTGCATATTCTTATTTTGACTTAGTTTATACAAAGTAGGACACGGTTTGACACCCAGGCGTATTCTGTGTCGTGTCACATTTGACGAAACCATCCCGAGGAGGACACAGCTTGACACCCAGCCGTGTGAGTGGACGTGTGGACTTTATTGCTCTGAAACTATGTCGGGACACGGGTCTCGGACACAGCCGTGTTGTTGACTGTGTCCATCTGGCCTGCAGTTTTCCCGCTGTTTGACCACACATCTCGTTGGAGCTCGTGTTTCCCGCGGTTATTGATTCCCGAACACAGGTGCACACACTGCCGTGTGTCCACCCGTGTTCATCTTCTATATATAGGGGGCCGACTTCTTCTTATTTACCCTTATCCCCATCCTCCCCATTTTCATTTAATGCTCCCTCTCAGCGGGCTACAACATCCTCACCTTTAATGTTCGTGGATCCACTTCCTCCTTCTACGAATCATTTCTCCTAGGTAAAATTTTTGGGCTTACTTTCTTTTAATTTGATTGTTTTTAGTTCTTCTTCTCCACTCTATTCTCCCCTTTTGTTCTCCCTCTTCAAACAAAATAAACATCATTCTATGTTCGTAGATCATGTATTCAAGCCATGGCCAAGGCTGTTGCCGACGTCGCCCAGACCTCAAGGGGCTTACAATTAAAAGGCACGACGCCGCTGTGCCGCCACAATTCACATATCAAAATCATATAAATTGCTACAACCGTCTCCAGTCAAAAAACTTTCAGGACATTCGCATGATAGATTGGGACATCTTAGAAGCAATAGGTCTAGTGGGAGAAGTTCGAGAATTAATCTTTGTCGTGGTGTGGAAGGAGTTCTTCGCAATAGAGGATTTAGGCTTTCAGGAACTCACCCTGGAGTTCATGTCTACCTTGTTTTAAAATCTTAGACCTTCTTTGTTAGAGAATGGAAACCCGCAAGAGGGAATCATCTCATTTAGAGTGACCAGCACTTTTCATACGCTCACCTCCTCCAGGTCACCCAATACTTAGGGGTGTATGAGGAGTCGTTCTTCTCTACTACCGCCTACTCTGACCTTCATATTGATCTCCCTACGCGTGACCAGGCGGGCAATATTTGGGCCTGTCTCACATTCGAAACCTCTCCTTATGAAGCCAAGAGGTCTAAGGCCTCAAAGCTGGATTCTCCTGCCTCCAATATATCCACCACCTCCTTAGCCACACCTTGAGCTGCCGGGGAGAAAGCTCTGACGTGGTTAGTTGGCAGGATATCTTATACCTATATAGCATTCCGTCCCGCTATCCTGTCCACCTAGGTTACCTACTCGCCCAGTCCATCCTTCATCAGGCGGACAACTCATGTATCGGGTCTATTTGTGTAGCCCCCTACATTACTCACCTGGCAAAGAATATGGGCATATTCTCGTTTCTTCCTCCGATGGCCGTTGTTGCGAAGACTGTGCCCATCACCATGGCCAGTCTTCGATCTCTCCGCCTCGTCACCGCCCGTTAGGGCTGGGGCGGGATTACTTATGCCATTGCGAGACGTGGACCTAAGGCGATTGTCGACGACGATGACGAAGACGAGGTAGATCCTGACCTTAATGAGCCCCTACCCCATAACAAGCGGTAGGTGTCCGGCAGGCTGATTCCCCCAGCCCACTCCACCTACACTCATGGTGAGTCGTCTTCTGCCCAGCCTCCACCGTAGTCTCAGTACGCGCGTGAGTTACAACATTTCTATGATACCCATCTCTCGCCGCACCTTATGAGTATTGAGGAGTCCCAGAGGAGGACGGAGGACGCCATAGTTCAGATCCGTGCTCATTTGGGGATCTCTCGCCCATCACAGCCAGCCACTCGCCCACCTCACTCTTAGGACGATAAGGGTCCTACATACTTTTTATATGTATCACTATGTATTTGTCTATGTAGTGTTGTAGCATTTTTTTTATATGCTCCTGTATTCTCAATTTAACTATCTATTATAACATTTGCCCTTTTATTTTATGTGCTCCTTTATATTCATGATCGTCAGTTATTTATATGCTGGTGCAATTGCTCTCTCAGTTTTTTTTACATTGTAATGAGGACATTGCACGTTCTAAGCCTGGGGGTGGGTGCTCTTTAATTATACAATTTCTGTGATGGACATGATTACAATTAGTTTTTTTATGCTGTCATAGTACTCAAGATTGTTAAACACCCTTAATAAAAAAAATTAATTTTTTTTACTTCTCTTTAAGCTCTCATTAATTCATTTATTTGGGATTATAACTACTTAATTTACTTTCGCACGCTGATTAAAATGAATTGAAGTAGACTCATTGAGTGTTCAAATTTGTTGATTAGTAATTACGTAAAGAAATTTATTAGTTTAATTTTCTCTATATAATTAATTTTTAAGATTAGCCCTCTATATTATTAATTATCAATCACTCCATTTTAGAAAAAATAATTATCTATAATAAAGCGAGTTTATGAGTTAACATTTAGATAATTTTGTATTAGGGAATCAAGAAAAAATACTCTTTATTGATGTCTAGAATTTACCTTCTAGCAATCCTCAAAACATTTGCATAAGTTGTTTAGTGAGGGCAGAAATGACTTAGTCCTCCTTTTGTATAGTATAAGCCTTGCTATCCCACAACCTGATGCAGGCCACCCCTACGCGATGCTAGAATTGAAAATAACAAATGGGAAAGCCTAAGGGACATTTACCCGAACACCTAAAGTGCTTTGAAAACGTCCTAAGAGGCATTTCTACGAACATGTGGTGCGCGTGCAAAGTTGGAAATTTTGGCGGAGCTTTGTTTGTAACGGCGCGATCTCACAAGTGGGTTTCTCTCCACCAAACCTACACGAACAATCATATATATATATTGCATAACCTAACACAACACCTAAGCATTCCATTCCAAGCATTTTTCTATCAATATGGAGGGTGTTCCGGACTCAAGCAACGATCCGAAAATAGTCCGGATTCGGCCCTCAAAACAAATCGACAAGGATATACCAAACCCTCTTGAATCGTCCGAAATCAAAGGGCTAAACAAACCCCGATTTGCAAGACGCCCAAGGGGACCTATCCTTACCTAAAATCTTCGCGAAATCGGATAGGAAAGCAATATAACTTCAGATTTTCATATGCAAGCTTAAATCAATAGTTAGGATAAATTTTTGAAAACCCAAATCTCCACTACTCTCACAAATACAAGATGAAATCACACAATATTTAGGGGATAGGAAATCGTTACCCAAATATGAATTTAGAGGGGAGGAGAGGAGGAGGAGCAAGAGAACGTTGGAAGAGTCACACTTCCAAAGGGAGTCACCGGAGTCGCACCGGATGAGGAAGAACCGAGCTGCCTTCTTCGGAGTCACACCGGAGGAGGTAGGAGTCGCCGGAGCCGCAAGGAATAGCCCAAAGGGGGGGCGGCAGCAGCTGGGCGGCGAGCTTCTGGGCGTCGGGTTCGGCCAGGCCGAATAGAACGGGAGGGGGGGGGGGGCGGCTGAGAGCCGAATACCACTTAGGTCTTCTTCTTTTTTTCTTGTCCAAATCATCATATTCTCCCACTCCACATATATATATGGTTACACCACTCCATCCAACCCTTCTTCAAAATCAAAACTAAATCCTAGCCATTCAAATGTTTAACAAAAATTAAAATAACATCACACATAAAAATATAAGCTTATAAATTTATAAAATGAAAATATAATATTATTTCAAAGATGAAATAACATTATATTCATAACGAAGAGACGAAATGTCGCGGCGGTGGCGGCGGCGGAGGAGACGACGATGGTGGAGGCAACGACCATCAAAGTCCTTGAACATATAGCGGCAACGATCAAACGAGAGGTCCAAGTAGTCCATGTCCGCACGAGCAAATGGCGGAGCATCCTCGCCATCAATCCTCCCCCGCTCAAAATCACTCATCACCGATGAGTGGTCAGGGAGAGAATAGCTGGAGACAGCAACATCCACAAGTAGCATAGCAAGAGCGGACATCCACAGGGAAGGACAAACATTGCGGGTGTCCGCAATAGAACAGAACCTGTCATGAGCAAGTACAGCAGAAAACCTCATAGATGTGTCAGCATAAAGAAAAACGGTGCAGTTCTTACCATCCAATGCGAGAACCAGGAAACCCAAATGGAAGAGCGACACGAAAAAAATCTCACCTCTCAACCCACGAGAATTTGAAGTGGAAGAGAGAAACGTCGGAGAAAGCCGCTCATATGGAGACCAGATTTGCAAAATTAAATCCGAAAAATTGAAATGCGGTGAAAAATCGATTGCATCGTAAAAATCCGAAAAAATTGCATTAAATCCGAAATTCGAGAAAATCATGTAAGGATCGGCGCTCCAACGTATGAAATTCATTACAGGACCCGAAGGTATCCACTCGAGGGCCGACAAGACTAAACTTCGATCAATCACTCCGTAGTCAGAGGCTCTCCAGTATGTATAGTCGTGCAAGTGAAGCAAAGCAAAGGCACAGGTATAAGGCGGTGTCCTGTATACATGAAGTTCTTGTCGGGGCGAATGAAAATAATGTGCAAGACGACTTGATGGGTGATAATATCGAAAAGACACCAAATCAAAATGCACAAGCCTAGGGAGATCAAGCATAGTCACCAACAAAACACTATCCGTTGAGAGATATCTCGTGAAGTGATCCGTCGCGTATGAAGCATGAGCAGGATAAAGATCAACTATTATTAATATCAGCTCGTGAACATCTAAACGAGGGGCCAACGCTAGTGTAGGGGGTATCCAAGTAGGTATATCATAAAAGTGTAGACTATGACTAGCGGATCCACGTCCTAAAATGATATCTAATGTAGGCACACAAGCAGGAGGGAGGGTCGGTAAAATCGAGCCCGGGACTAAATCCAAATCCAAATGAATCTCACGCAACGGTGACTCAGTCAAGGGACACTCATCCAGGAAACTCAACGTCCAGGCAAACATCAGAATAATCGTCCAAGGATACCCTACCCTCAGGAGGAAACTCATCCAAAATAATAACTGAGAAATCCTCAATCTTTGGCTCACTCGACATAGGGATCATAGACTCGAGAGGGTACTCACTAGTATGGTGAACTGAAATATCACTAACAAGACATGTAGTGGCTAAAGGGGTACTCTCACAAGTCAAAGCCTCATCAACATCCCAAAAATCATCATCCAAGTCGCTAGGATATCCAGTATTCTCATCGTCAGAAAAATCGGCAGAATCAACGGGCACTATCGCACATGCCAGGATACTCTCATCTAACTGGACATCCTCAACAAAATCAGGAGATACCACACCAACGTCCAGATCAGTATCAGCAGCAATCTCAAAAGTAGTCTGGGGTGGCTCCGAAGTGGAGACTAACATAGCTGAAGCCCTAGGCTTGGTGGGGCAGGTCACGGCGTAGTGGCCAGTCACACCACAAGCATAACATAAAGCATTCTCCTTGGAAACCTTAACTGGCTTCCTATGCCTAACCTTCGACTGGATAACATCCCTAGTCGAGATAACAACAGAAGGTGGAACAGGGGACCCAGCATGCTCTGGTTCCCGCACGGCCGGTGTAGGTGTGCTCAAGATGGTGGGATCCTTTTGGGGCAAGGATCTAATGCGAGGCCGATCATCACTCCTATAATCAGAAAGCAATCTAGTGTCCAGGCGGGGTGAAATAACATCATGAGACGTCCTCATATGGGAGTATGGGGGAACGTGCTTGCTCGGTATAGGCAAAATCTTAGGCGGCGTTACACTCGGATAACCAGAAGACTGAGAATGGCAGTATGAGGGATAATAATCATCCATCAACAAATTCTTCATAAGTTGCCAACCTCCAAGTGAGCCAACGAGGGACGGTCCAAAACGTCTCTCCTCATTGACCCAGAAAGTCAGGGCTCGACCCGATAATTGCAATCTCGCAACGGGAATCCGGTGGGGGTCCACCAGGCGATATTGCTCAAAGTAAACTTCCATGTCATCTACCCAACGTAAGAAAACCCGCGGTTCACCTAACCCATCGTAAGTCGGAGCAGGAATTCTAACAAGCCTAGAGGTGCGCGATGGTGGTGTCGTAATTGCTTGACTAACCGTACTGGAAGGAACATGGGTCCTAAGCTGTTTCCTAGGGGCATCAAGATGCGGTGTCGGAAGCCGACCACCAAGTTGTGCTAACATATCTCTTATGTCATCACATTGGCGAGTAATCTCCTTGCGAAGGGCACCAACCGAGGAACATGGGGGAAGGGGACTCCCAACGCGTACCATGACAGACTAACGGAAAAAAGATAAATTCAAATTAGGAAAGCACTTAAAACTTTTTTTTTGTTTTTATATAACTAAAAATAAAAATTTTAAAACGAACGAAACGTACCTAAGTGCAAGTGGGGGTAGCTAAGTTCGAGCGGATCGTTGTCAAGTTGAGAAATTGACAAACCTGGCTCTGATACCAAATTGATGCAAGCCACCCCTACGCGATGCTAGAATTGAAAATAACAAAGGGGAAAGCCTAAGGGACATTTACCCGAACACCTAAAGTGCTTTGAAAACGTCCTAAGAGGCATTTCTACGAACATGTGGTGCGCGTGCAAAGTTGGAAATTTTGGCGGAGTTTTGTTTGTAACGGCGCGATCTCACAAGTGGGTTTCTCTCCACCAAACCTACACGAACAATCATATATATATTGCATAACCTAACACAACACCTAAGCATTCCATTCCAAGCATTTTTTTATCAATATGGAGGGTGTTCCGGACTTAAGCAACGATCCGAAAATAGTCCGGATTCGGCCCTCAAAACAAATCGACGAGGATATACCAAACCCTCTTGAATCGTCCGAAATCAAAGGGCTAAACAAACCCTGATTTGCAAGACGCCCAAGGGGACCTATCCTTACGGGAAATCTTCGCGAAATCGGATAGGAAAGCAATATAACTTCAGATTTTCATATGCAAGCTTAAATCAATAGTTAGGATAAATTTTTGAAAACCCAAATCTCCACTACTCTCACAAATACAAGATGAAATCACACAATATTTAGGGGATAGGAAATCGTTACCCAAATCTGAATTTAGAGGGGAGGAGAGGAGGAGGAGCAAGAGAACGTTGGAAGAGTCACACTTCCAAAGGGAGTCACCGGAGTCGCACCGGATGAGGAAGAACTGAGCCGCCTTCTTTGGAGTCACACCGGAGGAGGTAGGAGTCGCCGGAGCCGCAAGGAATAGCCCAAAGGGGGGGGGGGCAGTAGCTGGGCGGCGGGCTTCTGGGCGTCGGGTTCGGCCAGGCCGAATAGAACGGGAGGGGGGCGGCTGAGAGCCGAATACCACTTAGGTCTTCTTCTTTTTTTCTTGTCCAAATCATCATATTCTCCCACTCCACATATATATATGGTTACACCACTCCATCCAACCCTTCTTCAAAATCAAAACTAAATCCTAGCCATTCAAATGTTTAACAAAAATTAAAATAACATCACACATAAAAATATAAGCTTATAAATTTATAAAATGAAAATATAATATTATTTCAAAGATGAAATAACATTATATTCATAACGAAGAGACGAAATGCCGCGGCGGTGGCGGCGGCGACGGCGACGACGATGGTGGAGGCAACGACCATCAAAGTCCTTGAACATGTAGCGGCGACGATCAAACGAGAGGTCCAAGTAGTCCATGTTGGCACGAGCAAATGGCGGAGCATCCTCGCCATCACAACCTTTAACATTATACCCTTGCACACCAAATTTGGACCTATTCCCAATGCCTTTTGATACTCCACCACTAAATTTAACCAAGGCCAAGCCTTACCTATTAGCACACCTATCATTGAGATCTTCATGAAATGAGTTTATTCATAGTGATATGTGGCCTGAGTGCCTGTAAATTTGCACCCACTTGGAATGATCCCTACTATGAATCCCCTAAAAGAAAACATAGTGATATGTGGCCTGAGTGCATGTATACTGGCACCCACTCGGAATGATCCCTACTATGGACACTTGGTTAAAATAAAAATAAAAATATAGAGTTTCAATTAAAAAACATGGAAAGTATAATAAGTGCAAATTCTGGGGGTGATCTTATAATATTGATGTATGTTAATGTATTTACCATATAAAGGGCTCAATTGTTATCTAGGTGTGATATAAACCATCAAATTTATTTGATTACCACACCTATAATCGTCTATCCAAAGCCAAAAAGGTTACACCACCATACAAGTCCTAAGGATCCAACCTCACTTATTCTAACTAGAGCCGTGGAGAGGGTGTGAAAAGGTAAGTTCATGACTATCAATATTGGAACCTATAAGTATTGAAATACTAATGCATATCTTATAGAAATTGTTACTTTCTCCTCACGATTTTTATGGATGACTATACTTTTATTTCTAAGAAACAGTGAAAGATAGTTAAAACATATATTGGAGGAAATTTAAGAAGGTATATTTAGAAAAGTCTACTACACTATTTCTATACGATTACATCATCAAAGTTCACTTTAAATTCATAGCAACCAGTGTGTGAAAGCAAAATTTTTCATTGGTAACCCAAGTGTTTGAATTAGTTTGCTTAGGGACAAGCAAACATCTAAGTTTGGGGGTATTTGATGAGTACAATTATGATAGGCTTTTTACTATCATAATTGTAGTCATGCCCACTATTTTCTACCCCTCTATGTTATAATTGCACGAGATTAGTTAAGAATTTGTATTATCATGAATAGTATAGCACAGTTTGGAGTTTCTTTTATTTCATGTAATGAGCTATTCACTTATTACTTCATTTTCTTAATGCAGGTATTGCGAACCATTGGAACTAAAAGTCTTGGAGCAAATAGATGAGTTCACGGATCCAATATGGTTGATGACATGACAAGAATTGGGCGCACACCAGTAGCAACACACCCGTGTGTCTAACCATGTCCTATTCAGAATTGATCTGAATAATTGGAAGACAAGTCAGAGCACCACACGGATGGGAACACGCCCGTGTGCCCACCCGTTTCCTTTTCGGGAAAAATTGAAGAGCTGCTTCCAACCAACCCGTGTCTGAAGAAGATGAAGTACAACATGGCCGTGTCATATGACACGGCCGTGTCAGTACCTGTGTCAAATGGCACGGCCCACAACTAGACACGCCTATTCGCATGGAACCGCCCTAGAACCGTCAACACGGCCAGTGATACGGCCGTGTTGGAACCCGTGTCCGACCCTGTTTGCAAGGAGACTATAAAAACCTATGTGAAAATTTTATTCTGGACTTTTGGATTATTTCATTTGGAGCACTTCTGGAGGACAAAAGTAGAGCACCTAAGAGAAGGAGGAATTGAAGGATATTTCTGTATGCGTTTTAATCTTTCATGTATCAATTTTAATCTTTCCTTTCTTTTAATGATCTAACTTTATCTATCTTTTATTTTGCTTGAATATTTTATTTGAACAATTTGGTAATCATATCTCTTCTTATTTCATCAAATTCGTGGTATTTTATTCATATATAAGCTTGCAAACATTGAGAATTATCCTAGTTATGAATTTTGCTTTTGTTTTACATGAATTCCAAACGTCTATATTGAGAAATTGGATGTTTGTGATGATGGTTAAATGTTAATATTTGGGTATTATTTCTCTTTGTATTTTAAATTTCATGATTGGGAGATATGCTGTTTGGATAATTATAATACTGATTAATGGGTTCATGGTATTTTAGAGATATGATTTCATGAATTTATATAGGAGATAGGGTAATGTATTTAATGCAAATTTGAGTGTTGTAAATTGTTCGAGAGAAAATTTACTCAACTTAGGTTTAGATTTTGAATTGCTCGAGAGAGAATTTGATAAATGTTTAACCCTTTACAATAGAATGAATTTGATAGTTTTGTTATTTCATGATTACATAAAATTGAAAAAATAAGTGATTATGTTCATGTAAATGCTCTTAGACTTTCAGTCTTTTATCATCTTTAATCCTCCAATGTTACTTTATCCAAGTAGTCATAGTGTGATTTATTTAGATTAAAAATCAATTTTAATTATAGTTATTATAATAGAGTGAGGGTGAGTACGAGTATTTGAAAAAGCCCTGTGGAATACGACATGAAATGTAGATTTCTCCTATACTATGATTGATAGGTGCACTTGCCTTAATGATAATTAAATCTAGCTTATGCCCATCTACATTGTTTATTCTAAAGTGTAGAATGAATCCGCATCAAGTTAAATATACTCAGTAAACAATATCACCCCCCTAGAGTAACATGGAGTATATTGGGTATTGTATCCCCAAGAACCCATATTTGGTGAAGTCACACTTGAACTAAGGTGAATTAAGTTTTATATGATGTCTAGCTTGAGTTATGTGTTTGCAGGACTATATTGCCAAGTATAGAACAATGTCAGTCTACAATGGGTCACCAAACATAGGACCATACAATGTAATCCCTCATTGTGTGATACATGGTGTTGACTGATGTGTAACCTCTATATTGGGATACACTTCATGTTTCAAGCACTAGGATTGATTGGAGAAAGAAATGTTACTGAGTTTATTGAAGAAGAGAAAATTCTTTTGAAGAAATATTTTCTAAGTATTTCACTCAAGTAGTATTTTATAATAGTGTTGAATACTTAGTTTATACTCGAGTAAGTCTATCTGTACTTGAGTAAGGGAATGGCTCTCGAGTAGCCTGAATATAGCTCTCGAGTAGCCAAGTCAATCACTCGAATAGATCATCTCTTACTCTTGTGTTAACACAATTTCCTCTCTGAAAATTTTCCAACTCATTTACTCGAGTAGTCATATTAGTACTCGAGTAGATTATTCTTTTGTCTCGAGTTATAGAAGACAGGAATTCGTGTTGTTTTACTTCACTCGAGTAGTCAAGATCATGTACTCGAGTAGTCTATCTACTACTCGAGTAGTCAAGGTTTAATACTCGAGTGATAAGTTTTTCATCCCTCAGAATGTTTTATAAGTCCATTACTCGAGTAGTGATATCCATATACTCGAGTAGTTTATCTCCTCTCGAGTAGTCCAGTTCCAATTCTCGAGTAACCCGTTTTTTTCTCTCAGAAATTATTCCAAGTCTTTCACTCGAGTATTCCTTCTACCTCTCGAGTAGTTAATTTCTATTCTCTCGAGTAATACTTCTTGTACTCGAGTAGTTAAACTCCATGTCTCGAGTAACTATATTAGCACTTGAGTAAGTCATTGTGTACTCAAGTAGATACTCATTATTTCTAGATTTTCTCTAATTCATCTACTCGAGTAGTCTCATTCTACTCTCTCGAGTAATCTTATTAAGTACTTGAGTAGGTAATTATTTACTCGAGAAAAACAGTCAGTCTTTTCAGAAAATTTGCTAAGTCCAGATTTGACTGGAATTTCAAATGCCTTGACGTAATTGGTCCACGTGTACGTCATTAAGGCTAATTTTGACCGTTAGGGAGATCTTATATTAGGTCTTGTCATTTCGACTAACCCTAACAACAAGTGATGTCGAGAATTATTCTAAGAATTTCTGAATCATATTCTCTCTGTCCAAAAAGGGAAGCCGTCGCCGTCGATCTTCTTCGTACAATCGCTAGGGCTTTCAATCAAAGAGATTCAGATCAAGATTGACTTTCTGATCGAGATTGCTTTTCATTCCTCATCATCTCTCGGATCTTGTGAAGTCAAAGAAATTTTCAGATCCAGTTCTTGCCGAGATTCTTCTTCTACTTTTCTGATAGAGCCGCAAAGATCAAAGAAGAAGACAAAGGCCAAAAAATTCCAAATCTGAGAATTACTATTTGTATTTTCATATACTCTTAATTTAATTCTTATAGGAGATTTCTCTCCGAGTGTAGGAGCTTTTTGTCTCCGAGTTGTAGGAAGTTTTTTCTTCCGACTGTAGATCCATGTTGTGGATCGAGATTTTAGGAAATTTGTTCCGAGGCATAGGATTGGTTTTCAATCTGAGATACTGGAGTAGCCGAGTCAAGGGCTTTGCTAGATCCGTGAGGGAAAGTGGATGTACCCAAGTTTGGGGAACCACTATAAATCTTTTGTCGTCTGTGATTACTTGGTTGATAATTGTGTTCATAGATCTCTAAATTTTTTTCAGCAAAAAGACGCACAACTCACCTATTCACCCCCCCCCTCTAGGTGATTTAGGTAGATAACTGAACATTTTCAGAGTCCCACTAATCCTTCAACCTTCTTTCTCTACCATGAGAACCCAATCAAAGGTCCATCCGAGGCCAGCACCCTCTTGGCCTCCACCTTCATCACGTCAAATTCCTTCTTGAAGATGATGTTGACCAAACTCTCATTGTCGATGAGGATCCGGGAGACGGTGAAGTTCTCAACTGCTGTATGGATGACCAGCGCATCGTAGAAGGGGTCCAGATGGTCTGGCATGTCCTTCCATGAGAAGGTGATCTTCTCCTCCGGGGGTGGGGTCTGGGATGTGGAGCAAATGATCCAACGGTACATTGTGTGGAGACTTGCCTTCCAAGAATCCTCCACCCCCACCACCCCATGAATCACTCTGATTCCTCCCCGAGCCCCAACATCATCCCGATCCTCACACTTATAATCCTCTGCCCGAGGCAGGACTTCTTCGATCCGCACTCCCTAGCGGTCTAGCTGCTGCTGATGCTCCCTATTTCCTCTCATCTCGAGGAACTCCGGGCAAGTGGCTGTGGCATGCCCCTCCTCCGGATGGAATTCGCAGTAGGGACACTTCACCCTAACTTCTCTTCTCGTTCTCCATGCAGCTCTCCTCATCTCCCATAGGGATATGGCCATAGCCTGGTTCTGGTCAGGGAGAGGTGGTCTCTTGCCTTGCCTCCCACCTAGAGGGAAAAACTGACCCTGGCCCCCGTGGCGATTATCTCCCCTAAGGAAACCTCTCCGTGGCCCCTTGTCATGCCACTCCGGCCTCCAACCTTGTTGATGGTTTGGCTCCTAGTGCCCCCACCTGAGCTACTACTGATGTTGTTCCCTCTATTGGGGTTCAGCTCTCCTCTCCTCCTTACCTCTTCCACCTCTTGGCTTCTCTTCCTCCGTTTCCCACTTGGCCAGCTTCTAGGCAAACTCCGAGTTAGACGCCTCCCCGTCAACTTCCCTTGACTCCCTCTCAATTAGTTCTTCATATGAGAGGAGCGGCACCCTCTTCAGCTCCATTCTGAAGAAACCCTACTGTAGACCCAGGGTAAAGGCCATTATCAGGGTTTGCCCTAACATCTCTTAGACCTGGGTCACCTCCTCCTAGAACTGGTGCACTTAGCTCCCTAAGGTCTCGTTCACCCCTTGCTTGATGTGGAACAGGGACTCTGACTCCTTCTTCCTCCTCTTGGAGGTGGTGAACCTCAACATGAACCCCCAGCACAGGTCCTCGAAGCAGTAGATGAAGTTGTCCAGTAGCTGGTGGAACCACTCTCTCGCCTTCTCCTTGAGAGTGATGGCAAAGAACCTGCACTTGAACCCATCTGACATCTGTCGGATCGAAACCACATCCTCTAACCACTGGACGTGATGGTCTAGGTCTCCCTTCCCGGTGTAGTAAGACATTCTTGGCGCCCTGAACCCCTCTGGAACTAGGGTGGACGAAACCATTTCGCTGAAGCGGCTGCCTCTCCTTGCTGGGCGAGCTGGTGTGTCTCGCACCACCATCTCGCCAAACCGGCTGCCGCTCGGCGAGCCTGGGAAGAGCACTTGCCCGGGGAGCTCACATCCTCTCCCTTCCTCCGCAAATTACTTCCCAGCTCGCCTGCTGGGAGCGTCGTCGCCAAGGGCCGAGACCACAAGTATAAGTGCTGCTGGATTTGAGCACTCGGCACACGCGCCGAGTGCGAACCTGATGAGGCCAAACACCTCCTGCTTGAATTCTTCAAACATCCCCACCGTGGCGAGAGTGGGAAGGGGTGGCAATTTAGACCTATCCGAGCCTTTCCCTTCTCCTCCAATCATCGAGCTTGCTGAAGATTTTTTATTCTAACCACACTCCACGCTCACCACACCAGAATGTTGAAACCGAGAATTCGGTCTCTATGGAGTTCATCCTTGGGGAAGGGGTGATCGCGCACCTACTTCTCTCCTGCAAGAAAAATAACAAAGGAAAAGAAAAGGGAACTGACCCAAGGGCTCGGCGTAGAGGTCCCACCACACACCCGGAAGATCTTAGAGTGCTTACACTCCATTAGACATATTCCGAGCTAAGGCTACCTCAGAAAGTGCAAGAAGATCTGGAAACAAGAAATCATGCCTTCTGAGGTGTCCCTTGGTTCCTATTTATATTTTTCGAGGAACGTTCTGCCAACAGACATCTTTCGCTATTTTGAACAGCTATGTGCAGCCCAACTAGGACTGCCAACAACGTATCTCAACAATTTATAACAGCTATTTGCACCCCTAGTAAGCGTACCCAGGTAATTTGTCCTCTGGCCCAACTGTGCAGGTTCCAAGGATCTAGAGGTTGGCTCGCCACAGCTCGCCATCCCGCTGAGGCGGACGTGACCTGACTCTTGCAGCTCGCCTTACCTCCTTAGGCGAGCGCGAGGCAGGCCATCGTAGTCCGCCAACCCTCGTTCTGAGGAGGGATGGCAGTCAGGTCGCCTATGGGAGAGCGGGCTGGATGAAATAACTCGCGCGCCTCGCCCGCCTTGCCTTTGCGAGAGCGAGCTGGCCGTTTTGAGTATGCCCGCACGCTGTTCAAGCGCAAGCAGGTTGCCCAGGTCGGCTCACCTGGCCTAATGGACCCACTCGGCAAACACGGGGTTATACAATATATATTATCGCATATAAAAAACGAAATAGTTAATTAGGAGGGTTGGTCTTGTAAAGAAATTATTTTTGAGAGGTCTCCGGTTCGAATATCAGTATGTGCATATTAAAAAATATTTTTTTGTATATAAATATTATTTTAATTTAACCAAATAATTAAATAAAATACAAAACATTAGCATCAAAAGAATTCCTTTCTAAAAATTCCTTGTTAATTAGAAAGAAATAAATTCCTTGCTAAATTTAGCAAGGGTCATAATAGATACAAAAATTTTTCATTTCTAAATTCCTTGCTAATTAAATTAGAAACGAATTTTGCTAATTAGCAACAAATTTTGCTCCTTGCTAATCAAGGTTTTTCTTGTTGTGTAAGAGGACAGTTCCGCATCTACACGCCCCTAGTCAAGGGCATGAACGAGGGGCGTAACTCTCCACAAAAATTCCTATAAATTCCAGACAGAGCTAGGAGCTGAGGGGGATCTAGGAGGCATCTAAGAGTAGATTTTTTGAAGTTTCATTAGCTTAGTTTCCACTTTTCTTGCATTTCTTTTATATACTATTCAATTTCTTAATAGTTTTACTTTGTTAACTTTTAATTCTAGCTCTTTTATTCCAATCGTGTTGTTCTTTTCTTTTTTATGTAGTTTTAATATAATGCTGAGTAACAAATTTCAATTAGCACTTGTTCATGATGATCTTTGAATAAAATAAACTTCTTTTTCAAGCTCTCATTATTTATCGCTTTGATTTACCTTTGATTTCAATTGTGTCGAATTCACTTTTCAATATTAGGCATGAATCCTAGATTTACCGAGAGGTTGTGGATACGAGTAGATAAGTTAAAGGTAGAAGGAGTTTCATGCACTCCTCGAGAGAGGATGACACAAATCTTCCGGATTTGAGTCAAATCCAACAATTGGTTTCACCGCATTAAGTAAGCTTAGGGATTTCAACTTGCGAGAGGTCTTAATCGATCAACTAAAGTTTAGTCGAGAGAGGTGCTTTTGTAAATTAGGAACCTCTACAGTCGAAGTAGGTAGATTAGAAGCTTGAATTTTATGAAAAGTTTATTTTATTTCAAAGGGAGTCTAGATCAAGTGTTAATTTTAGGTCATACTTTTATTAATCTTCGATTTTTATATTCTATAAAATAATATTAATTGGTGTGAGTTGAAGTAGTCAATAGGCCCCGAGTATAATACGACACTTGATCCTATACTCTAGAAAAATAGGTATACTTGCCTTATCGATTTACAATTATGTTCTATCGTGAATTTTAACCATCATGTTTTTGGCGCCGTTGTCGGGAACTTATTTTGGTTGATATTTTGAAAACGCAAATTTTATTACTTTTATCACTCTCATTTTCTACCTCCAATTCTCTTGTTAGTTTTTTTTTCAATTCATTTCCATTAGGTAAATGTTGTTTTAATTTTCTTTCAAAAAAAAATAATTATCTCAATTGGCCGCCGTCCTTGCTAAACTTCAAAATAAACTAGATATTTTGGAAGCCGCAAAAAGCGCCAAATTTTTTATTATTATTGTAGTGCTCCTCATCGAAGTGAGGATTGTTATAATTATTATCATTATCAAAAAATTTCTTATGAAAATAATTTTGATAGTAATTATGAAAATAATTATTCCTACTTTATTGGTAATAATTCTTCAAATTTTCATGAAAATATTTTTTCAAATTTTTCTAATTTTCATGTAAATAATTTTTCAAATTTTAATGCAAATAATTATTTTGATTTAAACAAAATTTCTTCCACCTCGTATATTGGTCTTTCTTATTCACAAGATCAGCCGAAAAAATTCCCGAGTTGTGAGAATAATTATTTAGTTTCGAATTTTTATTCTTCTTTTTCCGCACCACAAACTTCTTCTTCTAAATTTGGGGAAGATTCACCATTTCAATTTGATCTCCCTCCCCAAAATTTAGAAAATATTAAAACTTATTCTAATAAATTTTTTCCGTCTTCAAATATTTATCCTATAGAGGAACATGAATTTTCATGTGCCCCATTAGTGTCTTAATCCGAAAAAAAGAAAAACTATTATATCAAGAATTAATAAATATTATGGGCACACCCGGTGACTTAGAAGGAGAACATGTTTCTTCTCCTACTACGCCTTCTTCTTCTTCTTTTATTCATGAATTTTCGTGCACAACCTATGAATATTTAGAAATCCAAATTCATGAAAATGGTGTGCCCAATGATTTTACTTTAAATGAATTTTTAGATAACAATTTAATTTTCGAAAATAAATAATCGGAGCCAAATCATATAGTTTTGCAAGAGCCTCCTCCTTGCGAAAATTTATCTGACGTGCTTCTTTTTTATTTTCCTTGCACTGACAAATTTCAGGAAGAAGATAAGTCATTGCAATCACACGTCATACCCGATCCACTTGCCGCTCATCTAAAAAGATTCAAATCACCTCAGGTATGGATAGGTAATTTGAATTTACATTTCCAAGTCCACTGCTAGAAGGAAAATCAATAAGAAAGCGGAGGAGTAGCCGGGCGAGCGTCTTCGGTGAATTCGCCGAAGCGTGAATTAAGGGAGTTGCTCGCTCACTTAAAATTTTATTTTCCTTTTTCTTAACAATAACCATCTAGCTAAAAGATGAGAAAAAGAAATGCGCTCTTGGGAGACACCCCTTGCTTACCCTTTCATTTATTGCATTATTTTCAATTAATCTATTACTTTTTTTCACTTATTTGGCATATAAACATTGGAGACAATGTTTATTTTTAAGAATGTGGGTGGGATCTCTTTTGTTGTTTTTATTTATGAAGAAAAAACTCGAAAAAATATTTAAAAAAAAAATTGATTTCCTTTTTATATATATTTTTAAAAAATATCTTTTTCTTTTTATTTAAAAAAACAAAATACGAAAAAATTAGAAAATCGAAACTTAATTTCTTAGAAAGGGACGATTGGGATATCACCCCATTTTACCTCTTAGTACCGATGAGAGCCCTTCACTATGTATACCTCGAGAAGTCTAAGAAGTAAAAAAAATAGGTTTAATTTTAATTAGAGAAATCATTATTTCTATATTTATTCACTTGCAAAATCTCTAGTATTCAACTTTTACATAGTGTTTTGAAATTTTCATTCTTTAATTGAATTTTGAATTTTGGAGTAGAACTATTGGCTATGTTATGTTCCAAGTTAAGTGCACGTGTAATATAATTTTATATAGAACTAAAAATTTAGCATACAATTAGATTTTTGTTATTCTAAATGCATAGAAACAGTTTATTCTACTTTTACTTTGAAATCGATAAAAGATCAAAAAATAATTTAGTTGAGTACGTAGAAGTTACTTGAGAAATATTTCGCCAATCAAGAGTAAAGGTATTCTTTCTCGATGTCTAGAACTTACCTTCTAGCTTTCTCAAGACTTGCATAAGTTAAACTTATTAGTATGAATAGGATATAAACATTTCTTTTGGCCATTTTGAGACTTTTCACCCGTACCTATCACTTTATCATTTGTTAACCCACTTTGAGCATATTACCCTACCTTTAGTTTTAGCTCCACCAAATATTTCACCAAGGACATAAAAAACATCCTAATCGCACACTTAAGTCGGAGCTCGATAATAGTTATATTTGAAAAACTTTGTGAGTGATTAGGAGTCATTTAAATTTAGTGACTATTTTTATTGAAAAGAATAGAAGCAGATTTGTCTCTCCTCTCTTTTAATAATATTGGAAAAACCTTAAAAAGAGGGAGAAATAAAATAAAAAGATGAAAAATGTTTAAAAAAAAGAAAAAGGTTTGGGGAGTTGGCTATGTTTTTAAAGCCATGGTTTCTTATTTTGTGTGAGCTTTCTTTAGGTTTTGGTGTGTCTAGCCATCGTATTTATCTTTGATTATCGATACCAAAACCTAAGCCTATGTTTCAATCTAGTTAAGCCATATTGATATTATACTTATAAGTTAGACAAGTGTCGTGGCGAGAGTGTGAAAAGGCAAGCCTATGGCCATCGACATTGATGGATTTCTTTGGAGGATATCTTGATCTTCGTTTTGTGTAATGTCAATCTTAATACACACGCTAGCTTCTCCCTAAATATAATTTTAAGTTTTACCAAATTTTCAATTTCAAAGCAGAAATAATAAGTGAAAACCCATTCTAGAAAAATAAAAACTAATTGGTATATTGAGTAGGTTTTTCTCTAAAATAGCTACGCGCATAGGCATAAGACTTCGCATTTTACTCCTTAGATTCAATTTTATTTTCTAGAATTAAAATTATTCTGCTCCCTATGGAAAGTTGTTTGCTCAGGACTAGCAAACGAGTAAATATGGAGGTATTTGATAACTCTAATTATTTACTTATTTTTATATTAATTTTATTTAACAAGTAATTATATTTTATTTAGTTTTTATTAATATTATAATTAATTACTTTCTTTTCTTATTTCAGGATAATATGAGCTGCAAATAGCATTTTGGAGCTTACTGGCTTGATCAGGAGAAGAAACTGAAGAAATCTGAAAAAATCGCATTTACACTCCCAAGTCACGGGCATGACCCTCAGGTCACGGGCCTGAACAAATGGACGTGACCCTCACAGAAGTTCCAGAATCCAATGCCACGTACATTTAAATTATACGGCCCCATGTTACGAGTGTGACCTAGGGCGTGACTAGGATACGGACATGACTTACAGTTGGAGCTCCATATTGCATTTCCATGTCGGATTAATATTACACGCCTTGGACAAGGGCATGACCTTTGGGTCAGGGGCGTGACTCACAGGCGTGACATCCAGCTCAGGCGTACCGCAGAATTATGAAGCCATATTCAGATCCAAGCAGTTTCAAGCTTATACGCCCTAGATCACGGGCATGACTTAGGGGCATGACATCTTCAGCAAATGCAAAATTAGCTCCCTCTGTTTCTCCTTCCCACCGTTTCCAGTAATAGTAAAGACATGCCCTAGGTCATGGGTGTGACCTAGGGGCATGACCCGCAAAATGGCAATTTTGGCAATGTTATCCCAACATTCTCTGCATTTCAAGAGGACGGTTCCGCACCTTACACGCCCCTTAGTCACAGGCATTACCGAGGGGCGTGACTCTCTAGAAAAATTCCTTTAAATTCTAGACAGAGTCAGGAGCTGAGGCGGGATTTAGGAGGCATCTAGGAGTAAATTTTAGGAAGTTTCAATAGCTTAGTTTTCACTTTTCTTACATTTCTTTTATGTACTTTTCAATTTCTCAGTAGTTTTACTTTGTTAACTTTTAATTCCCACTCTTTTATTTCAATCATGTTGTTCTTCTCTTTTTTATAAAGTTTTTATATCATATTGAGTAGCTAATTTCAATTAGCACTTGATCATGATGATCTTTGAATAAAATAATCTTCTTTTTCAAGCTCTCTTTATTTATCGTTTTGATTTACCTTTGATTTCAATTATATCGAATTAACTTTTCAATATTAGGTTCATATCCAAGATTAAGCGGGAGGTTGTGGATACGAGTAGATCACTCAAAGGTAGAAGGAGTTGCATGCACTCCTAAAGAGAGGATGACACAACTCTTCTTGATTGGAGTCAAATCCAATAGTGGGTTTCACCACATAAAGCAAGCTTAGGGGTTTTTACTAGCTGAGAGGTCTTAATCGATCAATCTAAGTTTAGTTGAGAGCGTATTCTTGAGAGAGGAGCTTTTATAAATTAGGAACCTCCACGGTTGAAGTAGGTAGATTAAAAGCTTGAATTTTATGAGAAGTTTGGAGTCTAGATAAAGTGTTAATTTTAGGTCATACTTTTATTAATCTTCTATGTTTATATTCGATAAAATAATAAAAATTTGCGTGAGTAGAAGTAGTCAACAGGCCCCGAGTCTAATACGATACTTGATCCTATACTCTAGAACGATAGGTATACTTGCCTTATCGATTTAGAATTATGCTTTAGAGTGAATTTTAACCTTAGGCCACTGCCCTACACACTAAGAGTAAGCTTTACTCCAACATCTCAGTAACCCTCCATGTCACCTACCTCAAGCCTTGCAACTAGCCTTATAAGTCAGTGTAGGAGGATAGCCCTACCTAAGGTAAACAGGCCCTACCAACTCAGGCACTCAGGCCCCACACACTCAGAATACTGATGTTCTTACAGAGATATAAAGTATAGTTTATAACAGAAGACTTTATTGAATTTAACCTTCAACTTTTTGGTCATCTGTAAAGAATGAACAACAGAAAGTTGTCCTAGAGCAGGGCAGGAGATTTGATCTTCAGCAATATCCCTTACTCCACCTTGATCTTCTACCTTCAATAGATAGGGAAAAAGATCAACCCCTAAGTCCAGATAGACTCAACTTATTCTTAGATCAGCTCTTAGAGAATCTACTGGAAGCACAAAGCATTTAGATCATTCACAACACTTCTAGTTCTCTACAGTAGCTCTAGCACTTCATAGCACCTAACAACATCTCTTACTTCAATCCAGCACTTCTCCATGTTCTTCTTTGACCTATAAGTTGCTTTTTATATGTCCCACCAATCTATAATGACTATTCAATCGATTTAACATCACATGGTTTAAAATGTAAAGGGCTATCCTTCTTTATTAGCTTTCCGCCAAAAATGGATCGTACCAAGTCAATGGCTACATTTGAATTTGTCTTAGTGGTTGGGCTGAGACAGGCTTCTATTTCAGTGGTAGATTGACTGTCTCAGCAGTTCTGCTGAGACAAGTCTGCTTTCTCAATAGGGCTGAGATACGCATAGCCTCAATGGAAGATGGCTGCGTCTCAGCAGTTTCGCAGAGACTAGACAGTCTTCTTAACAAATTTTCACAGAAGGATAAGACAATTACACCAACTTTCTAGAATGTTCTATCCATGTTTTAAAAAACTTAAAGCTATGAATAATTAATGTAGTAGGCTTACCAAATTCACCATGCACTTGGCGTTGATGTTGATGCCTCTTCAAATCTAAGGAACATTTAAGGGCAATATTTCTAACAATCTCCCCTAATTTGAAGAAGGCAGGACACATAGTAATGCTAAGATGTATTAATACATAAAACATATCATGATTAATTGGAAAACTGAATTCATCACTATCAAGACAATATTGCAGTGAACTGAATAACAAATATAAGCAGTAAGCAATTGTATTTAACCAACCAAAAATCTAACTAAACTATTTCTTGATAGTTTAACAAATATAACTTGTTCAAAATTTCCAGTTAATATTATGAATTATCATATTAAGTTTAACAAATATTTTTTTTAACAAGAGTTAACTGTATTGCAATTGAAGGTTTAACACATAGTGTTCAAAAACAATTAAAAGAACAACAAGTAAGATTCGGTTTTTCTCTTCTTTGTTGCAAAGCTTGATCCTTCATTTTGAACAGTACCTTGCAGGTTTGCACTCTAGGCTTTATTATCCTGCCTTTTGAAGTAGAGAAAAGGTTTAGGTAAGTAATCTAGAGGCATTTTTCTAGGACTATTACCCCTCACCAAATTTTCTTTTAAAATTCTCTCTTAGAGTGTTCCTTTCCAAATGTTTGAATCATTCTTCAGAGGAGTATACACTGCAAATGTTCTAGAGTTTCTGATAATGGCTCTACCAAGCATTGGTAATGGTCCTTTCTAAATCATCACTTAAGTATTCATAATCAAGATCATCTGCATTATCAGCTCTCCTCTTATCCATGAACTATTCAGTTAATAAAGTTTCCTCTCTTTTCCTCCTGGCTGCAAGTTATGCATTATGTGCCACTCTAGCTTGAGCAGGGAAATCTAGATTTTTTGGCCTAGACCTGTCCATTAAAGGCATGTGTAGAGAATTCCTTGTGCCTTGAATTACTTTGAAGGCTTGCTCATCAAAGAGTTTTGCCATCTGGTAGTCGCTAAGCTTCAAAGAAAATAAAACAACCGAACTAGCAATCCAATGAGGATATTATACCTATTGAACTATAGCTAGGGGACACAAGTGTCGTATTGAAATTCGAGAACTGTTGAGTACACATACTCGCACGAAGACTATTATTTTATCGACGTAAAATCTAGGGTTTAGAGAAACTAATTGCAATTAAGGAAATAAAACTATGCTAGACAGAGAACTACTGCAGTTAATTAAAGAGCTATTAGAAGTGATTACAACGAACGGCTGGAACTATGAAATGGAAATGCACTCGATCAAGAATCACCTAGGCTAAAGTCGACTAAGAATTGCGATAAAAACCTAAACTTAATAGGGTAAAGTTCCTTGACCGTGGACGTTCCTAAATCTTGAACATGCTTCTCTCGAAGTCGTGCCCAACTGAGTTTAGGAAGGTCCGACCGACTCTCATCTAAATCAGAGGCCTAAAGCTCGCTTTACGCGGTGAACCCCACTATTGGATTTTACTCCAATCCGGGAGATTTGGACGTCTGCCTCTATCGAGGGGTGCGTACAACTCCATTTAATCTTGAGTGTTCACTTCAAACTATCGGCCTCTCGGCTAGCCCAGAATGAAAGCAAAGGTGGAGAATATATATCGATGATATATCTCCAACCCAAAATAAGTCAAGAGTAATTCAAGGCCAAACCCTAAAAAGAAAAAAAGGTAGAATTAAAGCATCATAACTTAAACACTCGAACCTCGGATCATCAAGATCAAGTACAAGGAGTATTAGTTAATCATAATTGATTGGAGGAAGGGGGATGAGTAGTAAAGCATAGTAAGAACACAAGTAATAAGTAGAGAACACAACACTTTTATATTAATGAAAACAAAGAGCTAAAAACTTGGAAATAAAAAATTACAAGTGCATGAAAAGTAAACTAAGTTATCACTCACATTAAGCTACTAAAAGAAATACAAGAACTAGTACAAAAGCTTAAACTAAACTAGAGTTAAGGGAAAATACAAAATGAAAAAAAAAAGAGAGAAGGAAGAACAAGAAAAAGACAAGAAACCAAAGGGGTAGCACTTCCCCCTCTCAACCCCAGCTCTTTTGAAATGAATGGGGAGGGCTCAATTTATAGAAAAACCTAAGGGGGGTGACACGGCCAGCGACATAGCTATATTGTTGGTCGTGTCATGTATAGTTGACCTCGGGCAGCGGTTCTGGCAGGGGTGATCATGGCGTCATTGAAATTTCGGGTTCTCCTCTGTCATCACGGCCAGCAATACAGCCGTGTTGGTGGCCTTGTCGACTGCAGTTAATGGACTTTGATTCGTGATGCATTTATGGTGGGCAGCAGGCTTCAATGTGATGGCGACACACCGGGCGACACGACTGTGTGGGTGGCCGTGTCCTACTCGAGAGGTTCTTTAGCTTCTAGTAACACGGCGAAGACACGACCGTGTTTATTGGTCGTGTCCTTCTCTGGAGAGTCTTTAGCTTCAGGCAACATGACGGCGACATGGCCGGGTTGACACGCCCAGCAACCCAGCTAGAGACACGGCCGTGTCAACTGGCTGTGTCCTTCTCTGTAATGTCTCTAGAATTTTTCTCTGATGACATGCCATGTTGACACGACAAGGTTGACACGGCCTATGACACGGTCATGTTAGTGGCCGTGTCAGGTAATTTTTTTGCCAAAATTCTGGAAACCTGCAAAAATAGAAATAAACATTAGCGGCAAAAATATTTACATAAGAAAGATAAAAATAAGCTATAATACAAGATAAACGTGATAAAAATAAGGAAAAATAACCTAGTAGTTTAGACTACAAAACGTACTATCAAATTCCCCCAAACTTAAGCTTTGCTTGTCCCCAAGCAAAGATATAAAAACTAGATAATCATAAAAAGGTGACTAATCAAAAGTTCTAATTATGCCTACACAAGTACTATGCGATATTCTAAGTAGGAAAAAAGGGAAACGTAAATCTAAAACAATTATTTAGGTGTTGTTAAACTTTTATAAACTTTATTTAACGAAAATAAATCATCCAAAATTTTAACAAAATTCTTTAAATAGATTTAAGCAAAGCAATAAAAATGAAAAATGCATTGAGTTGTTACTAGATCCTAAGAGGCATTTTATACCCAACTTAAATAAAGAACAACAATCTAAATTTAAATCCAAGACTTAACTAGTCTACTAGTTTTCTTTACCTAGCTAAAAGAAAACTTAGGAACATGAATCAACAGGACTTAATATTACTGAAACGTTTGGTTTAGGCATATAATTAGAAATGGAATTCAAAGATAAACATGAAGGCTTAATATCACGCGAAACCAAAAATAAAGAGCTTCCAAAATATTCATAAAAAACATATATATATATTTTACTTTTCTTTTTCTTTTTCATTTTTTTTATTATTTT
The DNA here is from genome assembly GCA_039513925.1 of Platanthera zijinensis. Lineage (NCBI taxonomy): Eukaryota > Viridiplantae > Streptophyta > Magnoliopsida > Asparagales > Orchidaceae > Platanthera > Platanthera zijinensis. The sequence goes on from CM077092.1 coordinate 100,890,642, forward strand.
CAAAACAAAGGCCATCAACATTTTGAAATTGGCCACAAAAATAAGCAAAACTTTTGAGCATCCTTTTTCAAAAAGATTTCCAAAAAAATTTCAAAGCAAACCTATCACATCATGATATTTATGAAGCTCAAAAATTTAAGCGTGACAAGAAGTGTTGTAAAAATTGGCTTTGGTGAAAATGGTATGAAAAGTGGAGTTATCAAATGAAATTGGAAAAAGGTTCAAAAGCGGTAAACTAGGTGGATAATTTTAGGGTTGGCAAGAAGACTCAAACGAAAAAAAAAATATCCTATATCATTTTCATGCTCCTAAAGTTTGCCTAAAGCATTAGTTCTGAAAAATTTCAAAAAGTAGGTCCTAGAAATTAAATAGAGATTAATGAACTTAGTTTAAAAATTAGGATAATATGAGTCTAGAATCGTTCACATCTACTACACTAATCAAAAGTTGACTTTACAAAAATTATCTAAAAATGAAAAGGAAAATAGTGGATGATGAATTTTTGAGAAAGTAAAGAAAATAAAGAAGGAAAACCATAATGGTAATGCGAGTTTTAGAAAAATATTTCTCCTTAACATACTACCGTGAATTAGAAACAGGGCATGGCAAACATTTTACTTGTGAAACATAATTAAAAAGGACGATTAGAAAAATTATAATTAATTAAGTTATTTTTGTCAGATTTTGAGAAAAATAAACAAAATCTAGGGGTACTATTGAAATACCAAAACGTCTAAACTATTAAAGTGAAAACAAAAAGCATATATGTTTTTTTTTTATTTTTGAAATTTTCTCTTTTTTTCGATTTTGGAAATATTTTCTTTTTTGGGGGATTTTAAGATATTCAAATTTTTTTTGGGTTTGTTTTTTAAAAAAAATATACACAAAAAGCAAAATATTTACTCGAAACAAAAAGAAGTAGGAAGTCCTCCTCCAAGCTTAAAATGGACATTGTCCTCAATGAAAAAAAAGGGGATTGGAGAAGGAGACAAAATGAAATTACAGATTTGAAAAACAGAATTGAAAAATAGGTACTTTCCCTGATTTATTTGCTGCGAAAGCTGAGTGATGTCGCTCCCCCAAATGTCTTCTTTGGACTTCTGATGGATTTATCAACGTTGGAGTAGGCGATCGCAGAAGCTTCAGCTTGTTAGAGCTGTCCGGGGCAAAAATTGTAAAATAAAGAAAACAGAAAAAGATTACTTTTTTCCTCCCAAGAGCGCTCTTTGTTTAAAGCGTCATTTGAGCTCGACTCATCAAAATAATATTGTCCAAAAATATTGTTGTCCAGAATAAAAATTAAAGTTTTTAACAAAAAACAAAAGTTCAAAGTTAGAGTTCGTGTAGTAGATACTTAACAATGTTTAGACTATCATCATCATCACCAGAGAAATAAAGTTTAAGATGCTGACCATTCACTTTGAAATTACCTTTATCAGGGTGAGAAATCAAAAAAGTTCCATAAGGAAAAACTTCTAAAACAGTAAAGGGCCCAGACCAACGTGACTTTAATTTTCCAGGAAATAAACGTAATCAAGAATTATACAAAAGAACTTGGTCGCCCGGCTTAAAGATTTTAGGGTTCCTTAAGTGTTTATCGTGAAAATGCTTCATCCGCTCTTTATAAACTTTGTTATTCTCGTATGCATAAGAGCGCCACTCGTCGAGTTCGTTGAGTTGAAATTTTCTAAGGTAACCGACAGAGTGGGGATCGAAATTTAAAAATCTTAAGGCCCAAAAAGTGCGGTGTTCTTATTCTACGAGTAAATGGCACAATTTTCCCATAGACAAGCCAATACGGCGTACATCCGAGGGCGGTTATGGACGCTTTTCGGTAGTCCCACGGTGTAACGTCCCGATTTGCGCTATGCCCCTCGTGCGCGCTTTTTAGTCAGGAGAACTGATTTAGGATCAGAGAGTGCAGGCGATCAGGCGCACACTTGTGGGGAAAAGAGAGGTTGGGCCTGTGTAGGACACGGGTAGAGATACGGGCGTGTACCTACCCGTGTGCGTCGAGTTCTCGAGATGAGTCAAGTTCTCGAGAGGTGTCGAGTGGTTCTCGAGAATGTGTGTCCCGATCAGGACACGTGTGGGGACGCAGGCATGTACCTACCCGTGTGCGTCGAGTTCTCGATAGGTGTCGAGTTCTCGAGAGGTGTCGAGTGGTTCTCGAGAAAGTGTGTACCGAGCAGGACACGGGTGGGGACACGGGCGTGTCCCTACCCGTGTGTGTCGAGTTCTCGAGAGGTGTCGAGTTCTCGAGAGGTGTCAAGTGGTTCTCGAAAAAGTGTGGCCCGAGCAGGACACGGGTAGAGACACGGTCGTGTCTCTACCCGTGTGCACATCTTCAGAAGCCGTTCATGTCACCCGGGGCAGGACACGGGTGAGAACACGTGCATGACCCCTCTCCCTTGGTGCTAGATCTATAGTTATTCTTAGACGAGACATCGACTCAAATGAGTCTTGATGTGTGAGAAGAAGATTTCTAGGAGGGCCTTTCTAGAACTTGTGTTCTAATGTTTAGTCATCTTCAACCTCCCCTTTTTCAAAGTGATGATGGGGGTGGATTCGTGAAGAGGAATGGCCTTAAGAGGGTGAATAAGAGTGAAGGAACTTCTGATTGCGATTTGGGAGACCGGCTTGAGGAGGAAGATGAACCGATGCCGTTCATTCCGCTTCAAGATGAGTGCAAAAATCTGTGTTTTGCACGCAGCGACCTTCTTGGCTATTTTCAGGCAAGAAAAGGTCAGATCTGGTCTTTCGATTAAACATGAAAGTTGTAGCCCTTGAAATTACCTTTCCAACGAGTGGTTAAATGCCTTCAGGTGAAGTATATAGCCATGGAAATGTCTGATCGAAGTAGAAGCTGTAGACTAAGCGCACAGAAATTGTATTCTGTATGCAGCAGGCTTTAGAGCCGATTTCGTGTGGGATACATTCTGATCTTGGTTACAGACTGAGCATGAAATTTGTAGCCCATGGAAATATCTTTCCATAGAGTTGTTACACGCACTTACAAGATTCCTGTAGCCACGAGAATCTTCGGTTGAAGTTGATGTCCTGCAGGTGTACTGCACCTGAAATTCTTGGATTAATTTTATAATTGAATTTGATCTCGGAAGAGGCTTTGTAACAATCCGACGTTAAGTCGTAGGTAAATCATAATATGTAGGGTTATGATAATTAAACTCATGAAGAAACTATTGGATAGTCCCTACGTAAGTTAATGGTGAAATGGCATGTGATTGAATGAAGTGACTTTGTGGGGGATAATGAACAGATGACAATTAGTGGTCTAAGCACGAGAATACTAGAACTTGTGTATTCGGTCGGTGTTGATTGATACGATCATTTATGGTGATAATCGGATGAGAAACTCATGTGCTCACGAGTGATTGGCTTGGTAAAATAAATGTTGTTGGTTTCGTGGGAAGAGTCATGAATGGACGGTTGGGCTTGTCCTTGGTTTTCATGTCCCGAGGCATCCTCCATGCCTAATGGTCAGTTGGGCTTGGTCCTCGTGCTCATTTCCGAGGCTCCTTCCGTACCACAGTGTGGTTGAGTGGCTCGCGGTGTGAGTCGACACGCGGTGTCGTAATCCCGGGTTAAGGATAGTGTGGCAGGTCTATGGGCTCACCAATCGTCACACCAATGGGAGTCGATAGCTAGACCTTGGGCGGTTGGGCTTGGTCCTCGTGCTCTTTTTTGAGGCTCCTTCCGTGTCACGCACAGGCTAGTTCGGGGCTAGGATCTCGGTGCACATCTACCTGGTACACCCGCATAGCCGTAGTACGCATGTGAGCTCTGTTTTTGTGTTCTTAGCGTTTGGGCGTACGAAGGCCTAGGCTAGGTAGTGTGGAGACCAGCCTTGTAGTGGAGATGCCCGCTCAACTATCACCGTCCGACCACGACGGTTGATGCCTTAGAGGTTAGCTACCTGCTCGAAAATTGGGAACTTCAAGTCTGTGTCGACATAGCGAGTGTATGTGCGTGTTCATGGGTTAGTCATTGCATTACATACATGTCATTACACTCCATTGCATACACAAGATCCTCATCGTATAAGTTTGTATGGGCACTCCTATAAGATGAGTTTCTTACTGCTAAACGATCCTCAACTTATATGTTTGTATGGGCATTCATATAAGTTGAGTTACATTCTGTTATAATACTATACTCTCATACTGCTATAGATGATAGAACTGCTAGAATAAGTTGTTGCTTATTTATTACACTGCTTATTTCACATTGAGATATATCACCTGCTAGTACCTAAGTTTCATTTATATTGTACCCTGTTCCTTTCTCCGCCCGGTGCCGAGGAGTCACCGGGGGAGCAGATGTGAAGCCACTTAGTCTTTATGACTAACGGTTCTACGTCTTCCTTTTTAGGAGGAAACCCCACAGGTGGAGAAGCAGGGTACTGTCGCTACTGTCGGTTACTGATGTGAGTGTGAGAGGCTTTTGTTGTACCCATTTTGGTAAAACTATTTACGTACTCTGATGTTAGAAGCTTGTTGAAGCTTCTCTACTGTTGATTATTTTATGGACTATTCCCTTGGTGTGGATTTGACTTCTATGTTGAGAGGTCTAAGTTGTTAGCCTAAATCACCTAGAGGGGGTGAATAGGTGAAATGCGTGTCAAATGCGGAATTAAAAACTAGCACAGCACACATCAAGCAATCACAGACGACAAGAGATTTATAGTGGTTCCCCAACCTTGGGTACGTCCACTTTCCTCACCGATCTAGCAAATCACTAGACTCGGCTACTCCACTATCTCGGATTGAAAACAATCCTACACCTCGGAACCACGTTCCTACAAAACTCGATCCAACTGGATCTACAAAACTCGGAAGAAAGATCTTCCTACAAATCTCGGAGAAAAACTCCTACAAAGAAATTTAGGTTTGAGAATAAAAAATCAAAACAACAATCTCAGATCTGGATCTTTGACAGTCTTCTTCTTTAGGAACTTCGGCTTGATCAGAAAAGGTTGAAGATGACTTGAAAGAGATCCACGAATCTGAAAACTAGAACCACCTCGATCGAGAAGATAGATCTGAAATCTTTGAGGCTCGGCGAGATCGAGTGATTCACTTTTGTCTGGATCGCTGGAGAAATAGTCGTTGAAGACGGATATTGGCGATCCAGAGTTTCTTCCGTGAACAACGATGGCGGCGGCGGCGTGAGAATTAGGGTTCACGGAATTTTCTCTTTCTTAAAAAGAATATCTCTGTAATCTTGTTAATTAGTCAATTCTGAAATGACCTATTTATAGGTGGACTCCAACGGTCATAATCTTAATTAAGGATGACACGTGGACCAATCAGAATTGACGGATTTAAAATACTTATGGCGAATTCGAACTTAGAAAAATTCTGGAATAGAGAACTGCTAGACTCGAGTAAGAGAAGATATACTCGAGTATGGGAATTTAGATACTCGAGTGACAAAGAGGATTATACTCGAGTATGAGAGGAGAAATTCACTGAGTGAAAGATGAACCTCTCGAGTATCAGAAGAGATATACTCGAGTATCAGAAAAGATATACTCGAGTATCAGCAAAGATATACTCGAGTATCAGCAAAGATATACTCGAGTGAAGGAGAATTACTCGAGTATCAGAATAGTTACTCGAGTATTAAAATCAACTACTCGAGTATCAGAATACTTACTCGAGTATTAAAATCAACTACTCGAGTATCAGAATACTTACTCGAGTATTAAAATCAACTACTCGAGTATCAGAATACTTACTCGAGTATTAAAATCAACTTACTCGAGTATGACTACTTGAACTTGCAGAGAAGAGAAGAAATGGAGCTACTCGAGTATGATACATGATTTACTCGAGTGATAAAGTTACTTACTCGAGTATGAAAAGAACTTACTCGAGTGACTAACTAACTACTCGAGTATAGATTTATCTACACAAGTATTCAGAGCCTACTCGTGTAAGTCTAACTGATTACTCGAGTATGTCTAGCTAGCTACTCGAGTATGTCTAACTAGCTACTCGAGTATTAAGTCTGATACTCGAGTATAAAAAGGGGTTACTCGAGTATTTTGGACTTAGAAATATTTTACTGAGGAAATTAGCTCCAATGCTTCTGTCCATCAATCCAAGTGCATGAATGAGAAGTGTATCCCAATAGAGAGGCTATACATGGGCCAACACTTTGGATCACACAATGAGGGATTACATTGCATGGTCCTGTGTTTGGTGACCCATTATAGACTGACATTGGTCTACACTTGGCAATTAGAACCCTGCACACATACAACTCAAACACCACATCAAATACATCTTAATTCATCTTAGTTCAAGGTCTGACTTCCTACAAATCTGAGGTATTGTGGAGACAAACCCCAACATATGTTATATTTGGTTGGGTTGGCAATGTATGATATTGGTTATGGACGGCAGGATAGGCGTCTTGTGGTACAGGTTAGCCCGAGTGTTAGTGCTACCGCAAGGCGACTGTTTTGGACATAAGATCCATCTCGTGCCGTGTGTTGTGTTTCAGGAGGGGGGGATCTTACAAATAGTATCAGCTTGCTACGATCCTGAACTGAAGAAGTCATTAAACAATGGTGCCACCCCCGTTCGGTTGGTCAGTTTCGGGACAAACTAACTTAGCGGAAGAAGTGGTGTGCCCATATGTAATTCACACTAAGTTTGTCCATCTTTGACCTTAGATTAGCCGACCTAACCTTAAGTTTGTACCTTACGTGTAGATCCTAGTACATGTTGAGCCGGTGAGGGGCTCCCCCGCCCCGTCCGTACCTATACAATTCCAACAATCCGAGCTGGGGCAGACGATCACAACTATCCTGTACGCCTTCAGGTCCCAATCTCAGCAAGCCCCCATACAACAGCAGGGTCCGGGATCCACTTGGTTAAGCACTTTCCGAGCTCTCTCCCCTCCTACTTACCTTGGGACAGAGTCGGACGTGTGTACGGAAGAATGGATCGACACTGTACAAAAACTGTTAGCAGGAATAAGGTGCGTAAACAAAATGGCGGTGACCCTTGTAGTGACACTCTTAGAGCTGCACGTCAAAAAGTGGTGGAAGTCCCTCATGGGCTCCACTTTTCAAGGACGGATGTACACGGATATCAGTTAGAGCAAATTCTATGAAGCCTTTTTAGAGCATTTCATCCCCTCAGTAGCTCGGGATAATCTTGAAGAGATATTTTTACAACTGAAGCAAGGGTCCAAGTCGGTGACAGAATACCAACGGGAGTTTCAGCACTTGGCTTGATTTGCTGACTCTTATGAGTTGGATGATAAAGGATACGCAAAATGATTCTACAAAGGCTTGCGAGACCCCCTGAGGCAAGCCCTTTTGTTTATACCGGACTCTAGTCTAGCCGAGATTATTGACATGGAGAAGAGGTTGGATGTGGACCATTTGGAAAGTGGTAATAGGCCAGCTGAAGGGGGATGAAGTTTTCATGATCTATTTCGAGCTGAAGGAGTTGGCCTTGGATATCAAGGATGTGCGGGTGGTGCATGATTTCCCCGAAGTGTTTTCAGAGAAATTGCCAGGATTATCCCCACACAGAGAAGTAGATTTTCAAATCAAGTTAGTACCGGGTTCTAAGCCTGTCTCCAGGACTCCTTAACGGATGGCCCCAAAGGAACTCGTGGAGTTTAGGATTCAATTGTAAGAGTTGGTAGAATTAGGATTTGTTCGCCCCAGCTCATCACCTTGGGGAGCCCTTGTCTTATTCGTTAAAAAGAAGGATGGAACCCTGCGATTATGCATGGATTATCGGGAGCTCAAACGACTGACGGTACGAAACACTTATCTGTTACCTCTGATCGATGAGTTGTTCGATCAACTGGTGGGAGCGCATTGGTTTTCCAAGCTAGATTTGCGCGCGGGGTATTATCAATTGAGAATACAAGAGGATGACATTCAGAAAATGGCTTTCAGTTCAAGGTACGACTTGTATGAGTTCACAGTGATGCCGTTTGGGCTCACTAATGCCCCATCAGCTTTCATGAGCTTAATGAACAAAGTGTTCGATCCCTACCTAGATGTTTTCGTCATTGTTTTCATTGATAATATCTTGGTCTACTCCAAGATTAAGGAAGATCACGTCGGGTATCTAGCCTTAGTACTGAAGAAGTTAAAAGAGCACGCCCTGTTTGCCAAGTTCAGTAAGTGTGAATTCTGGCTTAAGGAGGTTGCCTTCTTGGGTCATGTGATCAGTGGGGATGGGCTAGCTGTGGATCTGGCCAAAGTGCGTGCCGTGAAGGAGTGGTCACCTTTGAAGTCAGCGGCCGACGTGCGGAGTTTCCTTGGGCTAGTCGGGCACTACCGCAAGTTCGTTAAGGGATTCTCAAAGGTTGCTCATCTTCTTACTTCCCTAACAAAGAAAGGTGTGTAGTATGAGTGGACACCCCAATATGAAGCTGTGTTCCAAGAACTAAAGGACAGACTTACATCTGCACCCATCCTAGCCCTTCCCTCCAGGAAGGAAGGATTACAAGTTTATACGGACGCATCATATCAAGGAATGGGAGTGGTATTGATGCAACACGGGAATGTGATTGCCTACGCTTCAAGAAAATTGAAGAAGCATGAAATCAACTACCCAGTAAATGACTTGGAATTTGGGGCAGTAGTGTTTGCCATGAAGATTTGGAGGCACTATCTATACAGCGTTCACTGCAAAATATTCTCGGATCATAAGAACTTAAAGTACGTCCATACCCAGAAGGAATTAAATCTGAGACAACGACGGTGGTTGGAGTTTTTGTGCGATTATGAATATACCCTGAACTACCACCCTGGAAAAGTAAATTCTATAGCTGATGCTTTGAGCAGGAAGGTACCGGAAGCAAGTTCCGAGTCCCAGTTGGTGCGTATGGAGTTAGCTTAGATGCTTGAAGAGATGGAGATCACCTTGGTGTATAAGGACCAATTGGATGGGTATACGGAGTATTTTAACGCAATGAATATAGTTTGCGACGTGCGAGACCGGATCTGGGCAGAGCAAGGAAGGGATGAGGCTCTGGCCCCAGCAATAAAGTCAATTGAAGGTAGGACAACTAGCGAGTACTCTCTAAAGGACGGCCATGTTCATTTTCGTGGCCGGCTTTACATTCCAAGGGCGGTAATATTCGGGAGGATATCTTGAGATAAGCACACTGCTCTTAGTATTCTATGCACCCTAGGCTTCCTAAGATGTACGTCGACTTGCGGAAGACCATGATTTGGCCGGGGATGAAGAAAGACGTCAGGTATTTTATTACACAGTGCGAGGCCTGTCAAAGAGTGAAGGCAGAATGCAGGAGCCCCGGTGGATTGTTGCAGTCATTGCCCATCCCCGAGTGAAAGTTTGAGGATGTTTCCATGGACTTTGTCCACGGTTTGCCTCGCTCCCGCTCAGGGAATGATTCGATATGAGTAATCGTTGATCAGTTGACGAAGGTAGCCCGTTTTATACCTATGAAGAAAGAAGCACACATGGATGTTTTGGTACGCCTTTTCGTGGAACAATTCATACGGTATCATAGCATGCCAAAGGCAATTTTTCTGACCGAGATGGTCGGTTTACCTCTAGGGAATGGAAGGCGGTGCAGGAATATTTGGGTTCGCGTCTTACCTTAAGCATAGCGTTTCACCCTCAAACCGACGGGCAATCTGAAAGAACTATCAGGATATTGGAAGAATTATTGAGGTTGTGTGTGTTGGATAGAGGAGAGCCGTGGGTAAGGATCCTTCCCTTGGTAGAATTCTCATACAACAACAGCCATCAAGCTGGAATCGGGATGGCGCCCCATGATGCCCTTTATGGAAGAAGGTGTAGAACACCCTTGTCTTGGGTGCAGGATGAAGATCTGAAGGCTTTGGGAATTGAATACATAGATAATACTGATGCGGCTGTGAGGCTAATATGGGACCGCATGCCCGAAGCTCATAGTCGCCAAGCGAAATATTATAATGCAAAGCATCAGACAGTGGAATTTAAAGTGGGAGACAAGGTATTTTTGAAGATAAGGCTGATGCATGGAGTATCTCGGGTATGTGGTGTGAAGAAGCTCAGCCAAAGGTACGTTGGGCCCTACGTCATCTTGGAAAGGATTAGCCCATTGGCCTATCAATTGGAGTTACTGCCAGAGCTAGAGAATCTTCATGATGTATTCCATGTGTCGTCACTCCGAAAGGCGTTGTTGCGGCCTGAACAATATGTTCCAACCACTGACGGAGAAGTTACGACTGATAGGTCGGTGCGACTAGAGCCTGTGCGGATAGTAGACAGCAAAAAGAGGACTTTGCGTCGCAAAAGTGTTCCACTAGTGAAAGTGTTGTGGTCCAATCATGGGAAAGAGGAGTATATGTGGGAGTCGGTGTTCTTGATGCAAAAGAGCTACCCAGAGCTATTTCATCAAGGTAATCTTTAAAAGAATATTTCATTTTATGTTTATGTATGTTTTTCTCTCCCCGTAGCCTTAACCTCATTTCGGGGACGAAATCTTTTATTTTGTTTATAGGATTTGTAACGTCCCGATTTGCGATAGGCCCCTCGTGCGCGCTTTTGAGTCAGGATAACTGATTTAGGCTCAGAGAGTGCAGGCGATCAGGCGCGCACTTGTGGGTAAAAGAGAGGTTTGGCCTGTATAGGACACGGGCAGAGATACGGGCGTGTCCCTACCCGTGTGCGTCGAGTTCTCGAGAGGAGTCAAGTTCTCGAGAGGTGTCGAGTGGTTCTCTAGAATGTTTGTCCCGAGCAGGACACGGGTGGGGACGCAGGAACGTCCCTACCCTTATGCGTCGAGTTCTCGAGAGGTTGTCGAGTTCTCGAGAGGTGTCGAGTGGTTCTCGAGAAAGTGTGTCCTTAGTAGGACACGGGTGGGGACATGGGTGTGTCCCTACCCATGTGTGTCGAGTTCTCGAGAGGTGTCGAGTTCTCGAGAGGTGTCGAGTTCTCGAGAGGTGTCGAGTGGTTCTCAAAAAAGTATGGCCCGAGCAGGACACGGGTAGAGACACAGTCGTGTCTCTACCCGTGTGAAACATCTTCAGAAGCCGGCCGTGTCACCCGGGGCAGGACACGAGTGAGAACACGTGCATGAACACGGCCATGTCATGTGGCATGGGTAGTGGACACGGTCGTGTCCCTACCCGTGTTGGTGTCCAAGCGACACTCGAACCGTTGACACCGTTTCACCCGAGCTGGACACGGGTAAGGACACAGCCGTGTCCCTACCCATGTCACTTTTGTATATAAGAGAAAAAGTGAACCCTTGCCGTCTAATTCTCTTACAAACCCTATTTTCTGAAGTGTAATTTCTGGAGGAGGAAGATTTTGCTAGAGCCAACCAACCCCGTGAGGAAATGCCACCGTCATTAAGGTAAAAACGTTGTCAACGAGAAGGATGACAAGATCCATGGCCGGAAAAGGCGGGACCACAAGAAATGAGGTGAGCTTCCTCACCTCTCCCTTTGTGCTAGATCTATATTTATTCTTAGGCGAGACATTGACTCAAATGAGTCTTGATGTGTGAGAAGAAGATTTCTAGGAGGGCCTTTCTAGAACTTGTGTTCTAATGTTTAGTCATCTTCAACCTCCCCTTCTTCAAAGTGATGATGGGGGTGGATTCATGAAGAGTAATGGCATTAAGAGGGTGAATAAGGGTGGAGGAACTTCTGATTGCGATTTGGGAAGACCGGCTTGAGGAGGAAGATTAACCGATGTCGTTCATTCTGCTTCAAGATGCGTGCAAAAAGCTGTGTTCTACATGCAACGACCTTCTTGGCTATTTTCAGGCTAGAAAAGGTAAGATCTGGGCTTTCGATTAAACACGAAAGTTGTAGCCCTTGAAATTACCTTTCCAACGAGTGGTTACATGCCTTCAGGTGAAGTCTGTAGCCACGAGAATGTTTGATCGAAGTAGAAGCTATATACTAAGCGTGCAGAAATTGTATTCTGGACGCAGCAGGCTTTGGAGCCGATTTCGTGTGGGATATAGTCTGATCTGGGTTGTATACTGAAAATGAAAGTTGTAGCCCATGGAAATATATTTCCATAGAGGGGTTACACGTACTTACTAGATTCCTGTAGCCACGGGAATCTTCGGCTGAATTTTTGGTCCTGCCGGTGTTCTGCACCTGAAATTCCTCGAATAGTTTTATAATTGAATTGGATCTCGGAAGAGGCTTTGCAACAATCCGACGTTAAGTAGTAGGTAAATCATAATATGTAGGGTTGTGATAATTCAACGCATGATGAAACTATTGGATAGGCCCCACGTAAGCTAATGGTGAAATGACATGTGATTGAATGAAGTGACTTTATGGGGGATAGTGAACAGATGACAATTAGTGGTATAAGCACGAGAATACTAGAACTTGTGTATTCGATCGGTGTTTATTGATATGATCATGTATGGTGATAATCAGATTAGTAAATCATGTGCTCACGAGTGATTGGCTTGGTAAACTAATTGTTGTTGGTGTCGTGGGAAGAGTCATGAATGGACGGTTGGGCTTGGTCCTCGGTGTTCATGTCCCGAGGCATCCTCTATGCCTAATGGTCGATTGGGCTTGGTCCTCATGCTCATTTTCGAAGCTCCTTTCGTACCACAGTGTGGTTGAGTGGCTTGCGGTGTGAGTCGACACGCGGTGTCGTAATCCCGGGTTAAGGATAGTGTGGCAGATCTACGGGCTCGCCAATCGTTACACCAATGGGAGTCGACAACTAGACCTTGGGCGGTTGGGCTTAGTCCTCGGTGTTCACGTCCAGAGGCTCCTTTCGTGCCGAGTGAACGGTTGGGCTTGGTCCTCTTGCTCTTTTCCGAGGCTCCTTCCGTGTGACGCATAGGCCAATTCGGGGCAAGGATCTCGGTGCACATCTACCCGAGACACCTGCTGAGCCGTTGTACGCATGTGAGCTCTGTTGTTGTGTTCTTAGCGTTGAGGCATACGAAGGCCTAGGCTAGGTAGTGTGGAGACCATCCTAGTAGTGAAGATTCCCGCTCCACTGTCACCGTCCGGCCACGACGGTTGATGCCTGAGAGGTTAGCTACCTACTCAAAAAGTGGGAACTTCAAGTCTGTGTCGACATAGCGAGTGCATGCGCGTGTTCATGGGTATGTCATTACATTGCATACATGTCATTACACTCCATTGCATACACAAGATCCTCATCATATAAGTTTGTATGGGCACTCCTATACGATGAGTTACTTACTGTTGAACGATCCTCAACTTATATGTTTGTATGACATTCATATAAGTTTAGTTACATTCTATTATAATACTATACTCTTATGCTGCTATAGATGATAGAACTGCTAGAATAAGTTGTTGCTTATTTATTACAATGCTTAATTCACATTTAGATCTATCACCTGCTTGTACCTAAGTTTCATTTATATTGTACCCTGTTCTTTTCTCCGCCCGGTGCCGAGGAGTCGCCGGGGGAGCGGATGTGAAGCCACATAGTCTTTATGAATAACAATTGCTACATCTTCCTTTTTAGGAGGAAACCCCATAGGTGGAGCAGCAGGGTACACAGCCGGACAACCAGGCAAGGATGACAGGGCCTGAGGGAACGGTACGGTCTCTACCGTCGGTTACTGATGTGAGTGTGAGAGGCTTTTGTTGTACCCGTTTTTGGAAAACTATTTACATACTCTAATGTTAGAAGCTTGTTGAAGCTTCTCTACTGTTGATTATTTTATGGACTATCTGCTTGGTGTGGATTTGACTTATATGTTATATTTATTTGGGTTGGCAATGTATGATATTGGTTATGGCCGGCAGGATAGGCATCTTGTGAACAGGCTAGCCCGAGTGTTTGTGCTACCGTAATGCGGCTATTCTTGGCATAAGATCCCTCTCGTGCCGTGTGTTGTGTTCGGGGGGGGGGGGGGGGGGGGGGGGGGGGTCTTATACACGGAGCATCGTCTAATTTTGCTGACAAGTCTTTCCTAAAAGATGAAACAATCTTTTCTAATATTTTATTTATTTCTCTATTCACTACTTCGACTTGTCCGTTAGTTTGGGGGTGGTAGGAGGTTGATAGTTTATGCGTAACGCCGTATTTAGTAAGAATTTTAGAAAATTGTGCGTTACAGAAATGAGAACCCCTGTCACTAACGATGGCTTGCGGCGTACCGAATCTAGAAAATAATTTTTTAAAAAACGAACTACAATTCGGGAGTCATTCGTAGGAAGAGCTTGGGCTTCAGCCCATCGACAAACGTAATCAACGGAAACTAAAATATACTTATTTCCGAAGTTAGAAGGAGGGGGGCCAACAAAATCGATCCCCCAGAGGTCAAAAATTTCGCACTCAAGGAAATAATTTTACGGCATCTCATTTTTATTGGAAATGTATCCTGACCGTTGGCAACTATCACACCTACTCACAAAGGCTTGCGTGTATTTAAACAGGCTAGGCCAGTAAAAACTCGCGCAAAGCACCTTGTGAGCGGTGCGAGAAGCTTGATTGTGCCCACCTGTCGGACCTTCATGTAAGTGTTTTAAAATATCAACTCCTTTTTCATAAAAAACACATCTCCTTATCACTTGGTCCGAACAGATTCTGAAAAGATACGGGTCTTCCCAAAAATAGTTCTTCAGCTCAGAAAAGAATTTCTTCTTTTGCTGAGAGTAGAACTCTTGTGGGAGCACCCGGGCCACTAAATAGTTGGCGATGTGTGCGAACTAAGGAGAAGTATATGTGTTAATTGAAAGAAGCTTCTCATCAGGAAAATAATCATTAAAATATTTTTCATCTAACTTTTCTATAAAAGGGTTATCAAGACAGGAGAGATGGTCGGCGGCCAAGTTCTCGTCTCCTCGCTTATCACGGATCTCTAAGTCAAACTTCTGGAGGAGTAAGACCCAGCGAATCAAGCGCGGCTTGACATCCATTTTGCAAAGAAGATATTTGAGGGTTGAGTGGTCCATAAAAGCGATAATTTTTGAAAGTGTAATATAAGGACAAAATTTATCAAACACGAATACAACGGCTAGGAGCTCCTTCTCGGTCGTGGTATAATTTTCCTATGCAGATGTGAGCATCTTACTTGCGTAATAGACGGGGTGGAAGTTTTCAGATATGCGTTGACCTAATACGGCTCCCACCGCAAAACTACTCGCATCGCACATTATCTCAAATGGAAGGTCCCACTCTAGAGCTATCATAATAGGTGCGTTAATTAACATTTCTTTAATTAATTCGAAGGCAGAAAGACAAGAGTCATCAAAAATGAATGGGGCATCTTTTTCTAAGAGATGGATAAGGGGCTTGGTGATCTTGGAGAAGACCTTTAAGAAGCGGCGGTAGAAACCAGCGTGACCCAGTAAACTTCTTATAGCTTTGATGTTAGTAGGCGGCGGCAGCTTCTCGATAACTTTTATATTTGCAATATCGACCTCAATTCCTTTCGCAGAAATTTTAAGAACAAAAACTAACCTTTTCCTCACCATAAAATGGCATTTTTCCTAATTTAGGGCAAGGTTAGTTTCTTCGCATCGTTTTAAGACTTTTTCTAAATTTTCCAAACAACTATCAAAGGAATCGCCGAACACGGAGAAATCGTCCATAAATACCACCATAATGCTTTCTACGTACTTGTCAAAGATAGCGACCATACATCGCTGGAATGTAGCTGGCGCATTGCACAATCCAAACGGCATTCTTTGGTAGGCAAAGGTGCCGAAGGGATAAGTAAATGTAGTTTTCTCTTGGTCCTCGGGAGAGATGGGGATTTGAAAATACCCCGAGAGGCCATCGAGAAAACAATAAATGCTATGGCTGGATAATCGTTCGAAAATCTGATCGATGAATGGCAAAGGAAAGTGGTCCTTGCGGGTGGCGTCATTCAACTTACTATAATCTATACACATCTGCCATCTCGTCACCGTCCGTGTCAGGATTAATTTGTTATTCTCATTACTAACTACCGTTATCCCTCCCTTCTTTGGCACAACCTGAATGGGGCTAATCCACTTACTATCTGATATAGGTTAGATAATTCCTGCGTCTAAGAGTTTCATAACCTCGCCCTCAACTACTTCTTTCATGTTCGGGTTTATACGGCACTGAGGTGGTATTGAATTGCGTGAATTATCTACCATTAAGATTTTGTGAGTACAAAAAGATGGGCTTATGCCCTTGATATCGGAAATTTGCCAGGAAATAGCTCGACGATGCTTACGTAGAACTAAAAGAAGTTTTTCATTTAGGACATCCGTGAGGTAGGCCGAAACTATAACTAGCAGCTTGGAGTCTTTTTCTAAGAAGGCGTACTTGAGATGTTCAGGAAGTTCTTTAAGTTCTAGTGTAGGGGGTTCTTCATAAGAGGTTTGAGAAATTCTTTCTTTTCAAATACTATATCTTCGTAAATCTTTTTAGACAGAAAATTAAAAGGGGTGGAGCTGGTGGCCAAGGCCGATTCTTGCAGCGATTCAGTTGGAAGAGTAGAAGAGGAACAAAAATCAGAAAATTCTTTTTCAAAATCAGATATAAGATAAGAGGATTCTACACTTTCTTCACTTAGGTGTAGCGATTCAGTTGGAAGAGAAGAGGAGGAACAAAAATCAGAATTTTTTTTCAAATTTAGAAAAGCAGTAAGAAGTTTCATCACTTAAGGATTCTAAGAAGAAACAGGAGTCATCATTTGCTAAGGTGTTTTTCATCGAGGTGGATAAAGAAAGTGACTTCGTCATCGTCTACTCGAAGGAAGATCTTACCATTGCTTACGTCAATGATAGTTAGGGAGGTGACAAGGAAGGGTCGGCCAAGGATCAGGGGAACCTCGACGTCTTCTTCGATGTCCAAAATGGCAAAGTCCACCGGGAAGATGAACTTGTTGACTTTAACTAAGACATCCTCCACGATTCCTAACGGGTACATGACGGATCTGTCGGCAAGCTGGATACTCATCCGTTTGGGGTTGAGGCTACCAATTCCTAGCTTTTTAAACAACGAAAGGGGAATCAGGTTAATACTCGCACCTAAGTCGGCTAATGCGTTCTTGACAAAAAGATGACCAAAGACACACGAAATAGAAAAACTACCCAGGTCACTGATTTTCTTTGGTAAGCGATTTGTCAAAACCGCAGAGCACTCGGCATTTAATGTGACGTGCGAAAGGTTCTCTAAGTTCTTTTTGTTGGTCAGGAGGTCCTTAAGGTACTTGGCGTACTTTGGCATCTGGGAAATCGTTTCATGGAAGGGCAAATTTATGTGGATTTGCTTAAACATCTCAAAGAAATAGGAGTATTGATCGTCCTGATGTTGTTTATTAAGTTCGGAAGGGTAAGGCGGATTTGGATTATTTTTAAAGATGGGCGGTGGAGTGAGATGTTTTTCTAAAATGGGGGTGATAACTTCTTCAGCAAAGGGTGGAATTTTTAAAATGGGAGCGGATCTTTGATTTTTTAGAGCGGGGGCGGAGCTTGCCTCGGGCTCTTCACTTACCATACCGAGAACTTGCTTCCCCCTCCGAAGAGTTTTAGCTTTCGCTTTCTCTCTCGGGTTGGGCTCATTATTGGAAGTAAGAGACCCTGCGGGTCGCTCAGAAATAATTTTAGCGAGCTGCCCCACTTGATTTTCAAGACTTTTAGTGCTTCTAGTTAAGGTTCTTATTGTAGCGTCATTTGTGGCGATATATTTGGAAATTAACTCCTCCAAGCTTGGAGGTTTTGGAAAGTTTTGAAGAGGTGGTGGTGGTGCAGAAAAATCATTTTGTGGTGGCAGGCACATCGCGTTCGAAGGATTACTCGAAGAAAAATTCGGGTGATTTCTTAATGCAAGATTATAACTATTCAGAAAATTAAAACCAGGAGGATGAAAATTCGCAGCAGAAAAATTATTAAAAGCATTTGTTGGCATATTGTTAACAAAATCTAATTGTTCTGGGGCAGGAGTTATAGATTCCCATACCTGAGGGGCATAGGCAGCAGTCATCTCCGTTATCTTTTTACTTAATATTTCAACTTATAGAGCGAGTTGGGAGACGTTGTTCACTTCAAAGATACCTGCAGGTTAGTTTGGGCAGGACCTAGGCACATTCCACTAATAAGGGTTCATGGCCATGTCCTCGAAAAGATCAAGAGCTACTTCCGGGGTCTTATGGTTTAAAGTACCGCCATAAGCTGCGTCTATCATTGCTTTATATTTTGATTTAGCCCATTATAAAACGTCAGCACTTGTAACCATACATGCAAAGCGTGATGTGGGCATCGTCTTAATAATTCTTTAAATCTTTTTCAGGTTTCGTATAAGGTTTCAGAGTTTATTTGTCCAAAAGCGGAAATGTCATTCCTAAGTTTTACAGTTTTAGCTGGCAAAAAATACTTCGCCAGAAATTTTTTAGTTAATTAATTCCAAGTTATGATGCTATTTTTAGGTAGAGTGTTCAACCACTGCTTAGCCTTAGTTCTTAGAGAGAAAGGAAAGAGTTTAGGCTAATAGCATCATTTGTAACACCATTTATTTTGAAGGTGTCACAAATTTCAAGAAAGCTTGCTATATGTGCATTTGGATCTTCATCTTGTAGTCCGTCAAATTGCACATACTGCTGCATCATTTGAATTATGCTAGTCTTTAATTCGAAGTTATTATTTGCTATAGCAGGGCGAGCTATGCTTGATTCTGTTCCCTCGAGATTCGGTCGTGCATAATAGGACATAGTCCTTTGCAAGGCTTCATCTACTTTAGGTTCTTCCATTCTTAGAGTAGAGAATGACTTGGAGTCCTCAACCGGCACTTGGATAGTAGGACCTTGAAATCGCGATCTTATCGGAAGAGTACGCTCAATTTTGTGGTCCAAGTCTAAAATAACCGGCGGACTCCCGCTGGTCATGCACTAAAAGAAGAGAAGAGAAGAAAGAGAAATAAAATAAATTAGAAAGAAAAGCTAGATTTTTTTTTGAAATAAATTTTTTTAATAGATTAACTCCCGAACTTCCCAAAGACTACCCGGTGAAGGGTTCGCAAGGTACTAGACAAGATAACGGCACTTAAGGTCTCTTTGCCCTTTTCGAGAGAATTAGGTGGCGTAGAAAAATTATGAAGTGGGTTACTATTAAGACCGGTAATAAAAAAAAATTTGATTTTATAATTTTTAAGAAAGAGGATGAGAAAGAGAAGAGATAAAATTAATAGGTTCGTGTTTTCAATATATCAACGAAAGTTGCTCCCCGGAAACGGTGCAAAAAACTTGGTGGTCGCTAAGCTTCGAAGAAAATAAAAGCAACCGAACTAGCAATCTAATGAGGCAAGTATACCTATCGAACTGTATCTAGGGGACGCAAGTGTCATATTGAAATCCGGGAACTGTTGAGTACACTTACTAACACGAAGACTATTATTTTATCGACGGAAAATCTAGGGTTTAGAGATACTAATTGTAATTAAGGAAAGAAAACTATGCTAGAAAGAGAACTACTACAGTTAATTAAAGAGCTTTTAGAAGCGATTACAACGAAGGGCTGAAACTATGAAATGGAAATGCACTCGATCAAGAATCACCTCGGCTAAAGTCGACTAAGAAATGCGATAAAAACCGAAACTTAATAGGGTAAAGTTCCTTGACCGTGGAGGTTCATAAAAATTGAACATGCTTCTCTCGAAGTCGTGCCCAACTTAGTTTAGGAAGGTCCGACCGACTCTCGTCTAAATCGGAGGCCTAAAGCTTGCTTTACACGGTGAACCCTACTATTGGATTGTACTCCAATCCAGGAGATTTGGACGTCTGTCTCTCTCGAGGTGTTCATACAACTCCCTTTACTCTTGAGTGCTCACTTCAAACTATCGGCCTCTCGGCTAGCCCAGAATGAAAGCAATGGTGGAGAATATATATCGATGATATATCTCCAACCCAAAATAAGTCAAGAGTAATTCAAGGCCAAACCCTAAAAAGAAAAGGTAGAATTAAAGCATCATAACTTAATCACTCGAACCTCGGATCATCAAGATCGAGTACAAGGAGGATTAGTTAATCATAATGGAGTGGAGGAAGGGGGATGAGTAGTAAAGCATAGTAAGAACACATGTAATAAAGGAGAGAACACACCACTTTTATATTAATGAAATTAAAGAGCTACAAACTTGGAAATGAAAAATTACAAGTGCGTGAAATATAAACTAAGCTATCACTCACATTAAGCTACTAAATAAAATATAAGAACTAGTACAAAAGCTTAAACTAAACTAGAGTTAAGGGAAAACACAAAATGAGAAAAAAAAGCGAGGGAAGAAAATGTAAAAGACAAGAAACCAAAGGGGCAGCACCTCCCCCTCTCAACCCCAGCTCTTTTGAAATGAAGGGGGTGGGATCAATTTATAGAAAAACCTAAGGGTGGTGACACGGCCAGCGACACAGCCGTGTTGCTAACCATATCATGTATAGTTGACCTCGGGTAGCGGTTCTGGAGGGGGTGATCATGGCGTCATTGAAATTTTGGGTTCTCCTCTGTCGACACCGCCAGTGACACAGCCATGTTGACTGCAGTTGATGGACTTTGATGCTGGATGAATTTATGGCGGGCAGTAGGCTTTGATGTGATAGCAACACGCCTGGAGACACAGCCGTGTGGGTTGGCCGTATCCTTCTCGGGAGGATCTTCGTCTTCCTGCAACACGGCGGCGACACAACCATGTTAATTGGCCATGTCCTTCTCTGGAGAGTCTTCAGCTTCTCGCAACACGGCAGCGACACGACCAGGTTGAAATGCCCAGCAACACAGCTAGAGACACGGCTGTGTAAACTTACCGTGTCCTTCTCTAGAACATCTCTGGAATTTTCCTCTGGTGACACGCTATGTTGACACGACAAGGTTGACACGCCCTATGACACAGCCGTATCAGTAGCCATGTAAGGTCATTTTTTTGCAAAAATTAAGAAAACCTGCAAAAATAGAAATATACATTTGCGGCAAAAATATTTACATAAGAAAGATATAAATAAGGTATAATACAAGATAAACGCGATAAAAATAAGGAAAAATACCCCAGTAGTTTAGACTACAAAACATACTATCACCATCTTGGCATTGCTCTCCTCCCCCCTTTCTGTCTTCTTCAATAAGCTTGTTTTCCCTCATTAGAGTGGTGGCTTTAATCTTGCTAGACAGTGTTTGGAAATAACTTTCATTGTCAGCTAGCAATTCATTTTTTAGCAGAATTGCTTCCTCCATAATTTTGATGGCAGTAGTAGTAATGTGGGTGTTGACATGATCTGTTGCACCCCTGATAACATCATCAGTTTTACTCACAAAGTTATTTATATAGCCCATATCAGTTGTAGAGAATTTTAGCCTTTTATCAATGGATCTGAGAATGGTGGATTGGGTCTTGACAGATTGAGTATCTTTTTCAAACCAGCTAGTCACTTGGCTATTCAGGTGAACAGTTTCATCCATAGAAACCATGATCTCTGTCATCAGCTCATCTTTGAATTTAGAAATAGACTAGTCTATGTAAGCCATCATTAATGTGGTTTGTTCATCTAATAGGGCTCTTATAGTTCTGAGGACGGAGTTATTTAGATTTGTTGATCTCTCAGCCAATAGGGTGGATGGAATGACCTCATCCTGAATAGGGACTTGTGAATGCTCCCCCTCAACTTTAGTAGTATTTTTTTGAGGAACATCTTTCTTGTCCAATACTATATCTGCTGTAATATCTAACTCACCATCTTTAACTGAGTCAACATTATAAGACCCCGTTTTTGGGGATCTTATGCCCAGAACCGCTGTTTCGTGATGACACTAACAACCGAGAAGGTTGTCACCACAAATCGTCGATTCTATAGGCAATACACAATCATGACCATAAAAGAAATAGAAATAATCATATTTAAGTAATGAGTCCACAATCACAATGCCATATAAGCGAGTCCACATAATATAAAAGCTGATCAGCCTGAAATAGGAAGTCTAAAAGAAATGATAAAAGGGCTCCTGCCCAGTACATATAATCCTCACTATATAACGCTCGTGGAAGAAAAGCTACCAATCACTAATGGATCCCATGACTGTTGTTGTTGCTGCCACACCTGGACTAGCTGGTTAATCTCCTGCTAGATGCGTTGGTTCCCCTGGTACTACACCCTGTCTTACAGCTGGATTCCCTAGTGTTATTCTCATCAGGTCATTATTTTAAATTAAGTCTTGGTCCCCCTTCTCCCCCATACGACACCTAGGTACAGTTAGGGGG
Organism: Platanthera zijinensis; assembly: GCA_039513925.1. NCBI lineage: Eukaryota > Viridiplantae > Streptophyta > Magnoliopsida > Asparagales > Orchidaceae > Platanthera > Platanthera zijinensis. Next base: position 100,912,841 of record CM077092.1, read on the forward strand.
AGGATGAGAGGAAGGTACTAAAAGTGGAGAGTAAGCAAAAATAGGTGACAGTGGCCCTAACTAACATATGCTAAAAATGTATCTATCATAATGTTAGTAGGCGTTGGGTCCATTGCCCACAATGTCCTATATTTGAGGAAGTCAATCTTGTCAATGATATACATATAGTTGTCGATGATATACATATAGTTGTAATTGATAGTGATGTGACAGGTGGTCACAAAGTGAATATGTTGGAAAGGCAAGAATTTTCCTAAGCCCATTGACGTTTAGTGGAATAGACTCACTCAACGCCATATAGCTATAGGCAAAAATATGGCAAAGTAATTTGGCATTGAGTTATGAAGACACACTCAACACCATACAACAAAAAAGCTGAGAGTTGAACTGAGTTTAGAGTTTGTCAAGCTGAGCTCAGCGTTCGTCAAACTAAACTCAGAGTTTGAGATTCTTAATTCGTCAAACTCAATTAAGAATTCGTCGAAGTAAGTTAAGAGTTCATCAAGTTGAGCTCACCGTTCGTTGAACTCAGTTCAGCATTCGTCGAACTCAGTTCAAAGTTGAGTGAGGCAGGCTGGGACTGTCAAAGCCTAAGGTTTAAGAGCCAAAAAAGTGGCTAAGTCCACAGGCATTGAGTGAAGGTCATTCACTCAATGCAATAGCCTCATAAGTGTTGAGTAACACTCAGTCGGTCAAAGCCAGTGTTTCTAATCACAGAAATTTGACTAAGTCAAAAGAAATTGAGTGAGGTATGCTCACTCAACGCTCGTAATGCCTAAGATGAAAAAAAATTTCTAAGGCAAAAAGCGTTGAGTGATGAAGAAACACTCAATGCTCTCAACGCTAGACAAGCAGGAAGATTTTTGCTAAGGCAAAAAGCATTAAGTGAAGTATTCTCACTCAACGCTTTCAACGCCTAACTTACAAAATGTATAGGCTAAGGCTCAAGGCGTTAAGTGAGGTGTGCTCACTCAACGCTCTCAATGCCAGGCAGGCAGAAAAGGCTGTAGAATTGGTTATGGCTAAAAGCGTTGAATGGAGCATGCTCACTCAATGCTATCAATGCCTAGATAGGCATAATTCTGTCTAAGTGCTTTGGCATTGAGTGAAGCTCATTCACTCAACGCTTATTCTACTAATGCTCGATTTTTGCTAAGTCCACAGGTGTTGACGTCAGCAAAATCGATAAAGTCAACTAAGTTAAAATCAAGTAAGGAGAAGCTACAGAAGACAACAAACTCTGCCGAGAAGTTACTGTACGTCTTCTTCTGTTAAAGCAAGGCGCAACTGGAAGCTGCAGGTGGGGACCACTGATCTCTAAGAGTCGTTGATCAGCGAACTTCAAAAGTATGAGATGGGCCAAGACACAAGAGAACTTTTAGGGGATTATCAACTTAAAAAGATAACAGCCGACTCATCTTCCTCGCCATTGATGTATGTAAAAATCTTGAAGCTCTCCTGCAAGAAAAATTTCAGATAGTTGTGCATCTCCATCTGCCACAGCAGGATCAGAAATAGTTCTGAAGAAAGAAGAACCTTCAGCCTTCCGCAGGTCCAATAAGCTGCTTGAAGACTCAGGATCAACAGATCTTTAGCCTTCTACAGCAAGTTCAGGAGTCAGCATTTGAGTTCCTCCAGCAAAAAATTTCTCTACTGTGAGGAGAGTTAGAGCAGAAATTTCTCTACTCTAGTTGTTGACAGAAAGAAATTTCTGTTTTAAAGTTAATTAAAATATTTCTTGTTGTAAGATCTTTCTAGATCTAAGCTGTAGGGCCTTGGGCCTAAGGTAGGGCAAATTTGCCTGAGCTGTAGGACAGGGCTCCTCTCATAGTGTAGGGTCTTGCTGGGATCTTAGGTAGGTGAGTTTTACTCACTAAGAAGTAGGGCAATATTGTCTGAGCTGTAGGAGAGTGAATCTCATTGAGTTGTAGGAGAAAGTTTGCTCTTAGGTAGGGCTATCCACCATAGCTTGAGAGGTAGGGCTTAATTGCCTGAGGTAGGTGATACTTATATAACTGAGTGTAGGCCCTTGTGGCTAAGGTGCGAGTGTTAGAGGAGACTGAGAGATATGAGGGATCTGAGGTGTAAGCTCTTTAGTGCATTGTTTTGGAGAAATTCCTTGACTAATAGGAAGTTTACAAGGTGGGAGAGAGTGGATGTACCCATAATTTTGGGGAACAACTATTAAAATACTTGTGTGCTTTTCTATGATTGTTTTTTGTTTGCAGGTTCTTAAAAAGCATTCATCTATTCAATCACAAAGTAACTCAAGAATAAACAAAAAGAAACTCAAAAGACCTAGACAAACCTATTCACCCCCCCCCCTATAGGTTGCTAGCTACCTTGAAAATAAGAACTTTCAAGTGGTATCAGAGGGATGTTGCTCAAAAAGGGATTTTACAATCTGAGTGATCTCCAAAGGTAACTGTAGTTAAGTGATCATGGGCTCTAGAGAGAGCCAGAGAGAGCTGAGTTCCATGAAACTACCCATCTGAAGGAAGGATATTTTTGGAATATAGAAAGAGAGGGTGAGGCTATTTATGGAAGACTATGATCCAAGGATCTTTGCAATAGTCAGGGAGGGACCTGTCATTCCTATAAAGGTCTCTGCTCTGGATGCCAACATTAGGACAGCAAAAACATACTCTAAAATGGCAAAAGATGAGGTCATCTTAGCTGACTTGGACAAGAGGGCACAAAACATCATTGCCAGTGCAATAGATGACTCAACTTTTCAGAACTTGGTTCACTGCCTGACCTCCAAGTAGATATGGGACACTCTTGTGGTCTACATGGAGGATACTGAAGAGATAAGGGATGATAGGAAGTCTTTGCTCAACCAAGAGTATGAGGATTTCAGGTAAAATCTGAAAGAGAACATAGTTGCCAGCTATAAAAGATTTTTCAGGATCATAAATGAATTGAAGACTTTTGGGAGGGTCTTCAATAATTATGAAATAAATGATAAGTTTCTCAGATCTCTCACTAAAGACTGGGATACTAAGATCTGTGCCATAAGAGAGGTGGCCAAGCTTGCTGAAACTCCTCACCAAACAATGTTTGGAAAGCTGCTCTCCTATGAGATGCAGCTAGTTGCCAGGAAAGAGGAGGAGGCCACAAGCAAATCCCAAGTCAAGGAAAGGTCCTTGGCCTTCAGAGCAGAAAGCACAAGGAAGGGCAAGGAGAGGATTCCCTATCCTCCAAGAAGACCAGCTGAGAAAGACAGCTCAGAAATAGAAGCATCAGATAGCAGCATATCTGATGAGGATTTTGCATCTTTCTCCAGGCAACTCCAGAGGCTGATGAAGAAGAAGCATTGGAAGAAGTGGCCTTCAAATTCCACTCATCAAAGGAAGAATCTGTATAAGACTGACAAGTATGGTTCCAAACCTAATAAATTAAACTCTTCTAAAGTAGTTTGCTACTATTGCAGCAAGCATGGGCATATGATAGCTGACTACCCAGAGAAGAGGAAGGAGGCAGAGGAGAAGAAGCAGCATCAATTCAAAGGGAAGAAGGAGAAGGCCTTCATTGCTAATAAGGAAAAGAGTTGGACAGACTCATCATCTGAGTCTGAAAAGAGGAAGCCTATATTGGGCTATTTACTGCTTCTAAAGATAAAGTTGTTGCAGTAGGAGAATTCAATCCTCTAGTGAGGATAGGAATCAAGGCCCCTCTGTAACGCCCCCAGTTTTTCTGCGTTTTGTTTGATCATTGTTTGGCATTACGATGACGTGTTGTCGGCTTTTGCCATTGTTAGAGCGCGGTCATAGCTCTTTAGGTTCCTTTAGTGGTCCATTAGTAGCCTATTTGCAAGATTCCCCAGCTAGCCGGAGTCTGTTTTTGTGACTCGGCTGGGCCTCTCAGGGAATGCTTGTGTTTTGGCTTCGGGAGGTGTTAGCCCAAGTTTTGATCGTCGGATGTTGTTTTTGACTTCGCCGTTTTGTTTGTAGCTGTGGTGTTTAGCTACGGTGCGAGTTTTGTTGAAGTCCGAGATCGTTTGTTTTCGCGTCGTCTCGACGTTTGTTTTGTTAGCTGGTAGTGGCTACCCGTTTTTTTGTTCATGGCCTTGTGCGGTCGAGCTTGGTGAGGTTGGTGCAGTGTTTTTTTCTTTTTGTATATATATATATATATATATATATATATATATATATATATATATATATATATGTTTGTATATATGTGTATATATGTAAAGGCATATATATTTTTTATATAAGTATATATGTTTATATATATATATATATATATATATATATATATATATATATATATATATATATATATATGTATATTAGATATTAAAGCCATAAGATAAAGATTTTGAGTAGGTGGCTTTGGTGTTACTTATATATATATATATATATATATATATATGTGTGTTGTACACACACACACACACACACATATATATATATATATATATATATATAGATAGATATGATGATGGATGTGAGCTGGTTGAGTGAGGGGGCTCGGGATAGCTGCTAGTGCTGCTTAGGCTTTATATTATAATAGCTTAGTGGATGTTAGTGGCCGGTAATTTTAGAATAGTTTAAGCTTAGTGTTGTTAGATAATAGTATATTAATGTTAGTGGGCTGAGTAATTAAAGATTATCCCTTATCTTCTTCCCCATTTCCCGAGCTAGCTTCAGCTTGTTAGCTTCCAGCGGAAGGAAGTGAGCGGGAGGGGGAGGAGCTGCTGCTTTGACCAGCAATTCCTAGTGCTCTGGTGCTCAGTTTGCTCGGGTAACAGCAGATCCGGGTTGCTCTCGCCGAGAGCAAGCTTACTAGGTAAGTGTCTCTTGCTTTAAGGCTGTCATTAGGGAGCTAGGGATTTCGGGTTTCTCCTTCTTCTTCCCTAATGCTCCAGCTTTGCCTATAGGTGGCCAATCTTGCCGCTGGAGCTTAAGATTGGAGGTTTACGGCTGTTTCCGAGAAGTAGAGGCAAGTGGCTCCCTTGCTCTTGCCTAATTGTTTGTTTTAACCCTTGCTCAAGTATTTATTCCTGTGCAATAGCTAGATCAACCGACCTCGGGCTGCTCCGATTTCTTTTTTTCCTTTTAATTATCCCGGTTTTTATCTGGTTAATAGCTGGTGCCAATGATTTGGTCGTAGTTTATTGTAGAATTAAGGTTAGGGTTGTTGTGCTTGGGTAGGAGGGGTAGGGGTGAGTGGTGGGACGTTTTCCCAACTCCCTCTACATGCCTGGTGTTGAGAGGAGCTAGGGTCGGGTCTGGTTTTTTTTCTAAGGACCAAGGTGTGAGTGAGGTCCACTCACTCAACGCCAGGTGTGTTTGTGCGGCTAGGGGCCCAGGCATTGTGTAAGGTCCACTCAATCAACTCCAGGTGTGTTTTGTGCGGTTAAGTGCTGAGGCATTGAGTGAGTCGACCTCACTCAACGCCAAAGCAGGTCTGGCGTTGAGTGAGGTGAACTAACTCAATGCCGCTGCTACGACTTGCGGTTAAGTCTTTGGCATTGAGTGAGTAGGCCTCACTCAACGTCGTAGTCAAGCCTGATGGGGTTGAGTGAGTCGACCTCACTCAACGCCAAAACAGGTTTGGCGTTGAGTGAGGAAGACTCACTCAACGCCAAGTCTTTTTCCCGCTGTCAACTCTGATGGCGTTGAGTGAGGAGGCCTCACTCAACGCCATAGCAAGTTTGGCATTTAGTGTGGAGGCCTCACTCAACGCCGAGGTTTAGCACGATGGCATTTAGTGAGTCGACCTCACTCAACGCCATAACAGGTTTGGCGTTGAGTGAGGAGGACTCACTCAATGCCAAGATGTTCTCTTGCATTTTAGCCCGATGGCGTTGAGTGAGGTAGACTCACTCAACGCCACAGCGAAGGCTTGCGGTTTAGCCCTTGGAGTGGAGTGAGGGTACCTCACTCAACGCCGTAGTTTTTTTTAGGCTAATGCTATAGCCTTGGGATGTGTGTTCATTTAGGACTGTTAGAGGACTTTTACCTTCCTAAGGGGATGTGTGGGGTGTTCGGCTAGTTTTTGCACACCGACTCGTGGGCTATGGTCGGAGGGTGTGTTTGTTTCTGGCCTCTGGAGGGGATAATTGTGTGAGCTTAGCTGTGGGCACCATTAAGTTTGGACATTGTGGCCAACTTATTTAGGTGTGTGGACCCTAAGGCGGCCACCAGTTGTGTTTCACCCTTGAGTATTTTTTGGGGTCTGGTTTTTGTTGTTGGTACTGCCACATGCTCCAGCCCCTTGTTTTTTTACACCCCGGTCATTTGCCCACAAACTTAGGATTGTTAGCTCTCCCGTTGTCTGTTTTTTGCTTTTCCTCCTATTATACTGATACTTTACGGCTACAGGTTGATTCTTTCCGCAGAGCAGGTAGCTTTTGTGCTCACACTTGGTGTGATTTGTCTTTATTGTCTTTTTTAACAATAGTTCTTTCTTTTTCCTGCTTCTGCTGATTTGATTCCTTATTGCCGGGTTGGAAAACCCTTTTTTATTAAGTAATCTGGAAATTTTTTTTCTTTTGATTATTTCCTTGCTGAGGCATTCTTTTTCTTGAATTCCTCAGGTCAAGGTTGTATCCGATTCAGCGGTTGATTCCTTCTAGTAGACTTGCTAGTAGCCTCCAGGGTAGCTGAGTTGCAGATCATTCACCTTGTGAGGTAGTTATCTTTCTTTTCTGTATGGACATGAACACTCACCGGTGGGTTCGTGTCGGGTTGTCGACACCCACTGGTGGCTTACTTGTTTTGCTGGATATGAATTGAAACTGCTGTTTTTCCCTCTTGGGGTTGTTTACTTGCTTCTGTGAAGGTTTTATGCTAGGTTGCATGTTAGGTATTTTAAAACCCTAAACAATTATATGTACCTCATGCATAACATATTTGTGAAACTAAAGCACTATTTTCTTAAAGCGTAAATCATATCTTTTAAATATAAATATTATACTCACCTTAGGTGTCGTGCATACTATAAGTGGTCTCTTGAGAGCCCTCATACTCATTTAGGGTGTCAAATCAATTAAATCAAGTATTTTTCCGCTGTAAACAAATATATATTTTTCCTAGGGTGGACTAGCTGATCCACTGTGCTGAGGGATACAACCTTTAAATAAACTGGTTTTCTACTAAATTAAACTTGTGATTTGTGGTGTCGTTGCGTTGCCTGAGCGTTGGCAGTTATCCCCTGCTCGACATGGCATCACAACGCGTGTTTTCCCATACTCTTATACTCCTTAACCTCGGGGAAAATGGGGTTGTGACAGTTGGTATCAGAGGGAGGTTTGCTTGACAAGTTGGTCGGGCAACTTTTCCTTTTGATTGCATTAGAAGTATAGCTTCATAAGCATACACTCACTGATATGTCATCAACACGTCTTGGCCGATGCACGAACACTACACTCATAAGCATAAAGAAGTATACGGGGCATATTATGTAGTATGGGATGCATAATATGCCTTCGTATATGGATCCACCATAGGAGGCAACATGTGAGGGTTATGTAGTATGGGATGCATAACCTGACCACATGAATGCGGCTAGCACATTTTTCATTTTTGTTGCATGGGAATGCTATGTAGTATGGGATGTATAACATTTTCATGTGTACGCCGCCCATGGCATGCATTAAGGCCTTTTTAGAATGCATAGCACAGCATGCATAGCATAACATTTCATAAGCACAACGTGTCAGGCTAAAGATTTGCATGATGACATATGTACACACATTGTTTTGAGTCAAAATGAATATAAAAGCATGCATCCATGATTTAGGCACATGAGTTAGTGTGATGGTAGTGAACCATCTTATGTTAAGCATAACATCATCATTATAAAACAAATCCCAGAACAAGATTTGTAGTTGCAATTCATATTTAAGTATGCTTGTCTGTACTGGGTAGACTTGTTCAAGTGGTTGGGATTGGTTTTAACTAGGACTGGTGCGATTATAGGATTGCGAAGCGTCCTACGACGTGATCGACTCCCCAATCTACAGATGAGTCTTCAGGATCCCAGAGCGAGGCCCTGATCGAAAGTTTGCGGCTAAGTAACGAAGCCTTATCGAGACAGGTGGTGGTCATGCAGAGCCAGATCCAGTCCTTGGTTGCTGCAGTGGCAGGGCAGGCTCAAAGAGCTCAGGACCCCGTTGGGGGTGTAGCTGTTCCTCCACCTCCTGCTCTTCTTGTGCCTCCAGTTGTAGTGCCCCCAGAGATGGACTTCATATCCCAGTTTTAGCGACTTAGGCCCCCTACTTATGACGAACAGGTGAATTTCATGATTTTGGATGACTGGCTGATTTCTATAGAGGAGATGTTCTTCTATTCCGGGATCACAGATGATCAGAAAGTAATGCTCGCTGCCTACTAGCTCAAGGGATTGGCAAAGAGTTGGTGGCTAAGGGAGAAGGAAAGTATGGTGGTAGGATGCACCTAAGAGTCGTTTAAGGAGATGTTGTTGAGTAAATTTCTGCCCTCGGTCGAGCGGGACCGGTTGATGAATGACTTCCTGCATTTGAAGCAAAGGAAACTCACGGTTAGTGAGTATTAGGTTGAGTTTAGCAAACTGAGTCGGTTTTCTCCTGGACTTGTGAGTGTTGAAGCAGACCGGGTTAAGAGGTTTCTGGGTGGGCTAAGAAGCGACATTCAGCAGTTAGCAAATGCCTACGGAGAAGTCAGTTATGCTCGAGTGGTGGAAGCTGCTTTGAAAGTTGAGGCAATTGAGAATGCTAAGAAAAGAGGCCTGCAGGCGAGGCAAGACAAGCAGAAGTCTGTTGGGGGGAAAGGCCCCCAGGAACCTGATGCAGTTTCAAGGAAGAAGACCAAGGGGACGTGTAGCTTCTGCGGCTGGCCAGGCCACCCCCTGGAGAAGTGCTTCAAGAGAATGGCAGCACAGAAGAAATAATAAGTCCATGCTATCTAGGGTACTCCCAGAGGGGATGTGGTGTGTTCCCTGTGCGGAAGGAAGGGGCATGATGTGGCCCGTTGTTGGTCGAAAGATAAAGTTTGCTTTCAGTGTGGGCAAAAGGGCCATCTCAAGTCGGGGTGCCCACAGGCGCAGCCCGTTCTCCCAGTAGATCCATTGAAGGCGTTGCCGCCACCCCTGCGCGTGGATAAAGGCAAGGGGAAGCTGAATGTTATCTCTTCAGAGGAAGCGTTGACCTCGACCCAGGTCATTTCAGGTTAGATTTCTTCCTAACTTGAATTTTCTACCTCTTGTATAGTTTAGATTTTGTTTTCCCTTAGTTATGTGGATTGCTATATAGGGAGATTTAAGGTAAAGAACCGTTGAGCGTGCGTTCTTTTCGATTCTGGCGCCACCCACTCTTTTGTTGCTAGGGCTTTCGTGGAGCGATTCCATTTTGGCCTAGATCATGTTGGTTGAGCTTTCTGCGTCAAGTTCCCTTTGGGCGACTCTGTGATTTCAGACTTGGGTATTCAGGGCTGCCAATCTTGTTGGGAGACTTTCTAGCAAAGGCAGATATGAAAGTGATTGATCTAGAGGACTTCGACGTTATCCTAGGCATGGATTGGTTGTCCAAATATGATGCGGTTATCCAGTGCCAGGGTAAGCGCTTCGACTTCGTGAAGGACAACGGTCAGCCCGGGAGCGTTTATTCCAATCCACTTCAGGAGTCTCCGGTTATTTCTGCGGTACGTGCTCGTAAGTTGCGTGTTTCGGGTTATTTTTCATGTTTTGTCTCTCTGGTAGGGGCAGATGTTAGTGTGCCGAGGTTGTAATAGATTCCAGTTGTTTGTGAGTTCCCTGATGTTTTTCCTGCTGATCTTCCCGGTCTTCCACCCGATAGAGACGTCGAGTTTGTCATAGATTTGGATCCGGGTATGCGTCCTATTGCTAAGGCGCCGTACCGCATGGCCCCACGAGAGCTGGAGGAGTTGCGAATCCAGCTAGATGAGATGTTGTGAAAGGGTTTTATCAGGCCGAGTTCGTCACCCTGGGGTGCGCCTGTGCTATTCGTAAAGAAGAAAGACGGGTCGATGAGGCTATGCATCGACTACAGAGAGCTGAACAAGGTTAAAATTAAGAACAGGTACCCTCTGCCTCAGATTGATGATTTGTTTGACCAGCTGCGCGGTAGTGTTGTATTTTCAAAGATAGACCTTTGTTCGGCTATCACCAGTTGAGGATTCGGGAGTCAGATGTTCCGCGGACGGCGTTCCGATCTCGTCATGGGCATTTCGAGTTCTTAGTCATGTCATTTGGTTTGACTAATGCGCCTTCAGCTTTCATGGATTTGATGAACCACGTGTTTAAGGATTACTTAGACAAGTTTGTGATTGTCTTTATTGACGACGTTTTGGTGTACTCCCGAAAGAAGAAGAGCATAACCGACATTTGCGTATAGTCTTGACGACTCTGAGAGACCATAAGCTTTACGCCAAGTTGAGCAAATGTGAATTTTGGTTTCCTCAGGTATCTTTCCTCGGCCATGTGGTTAACAAGGAGGGGATCTCAGTAGACCCAGAGAAGATCACTGTAGTTATGGAGTGGGCGAGATCTGTTACTCCTCGTGAGATCAGAAGCTTCTTGGGTCTGGCAGGTTATTATAGAAGATTTGTGAAGGGGTTCTCCACCCTGTCTGCGCCATGGTCTAGGTTGACCCAAAAGAATGTAGCCTTCGTATGGGATGACAAGTGTGAAGAGGCTTTTGAGGAGCTAAAGAGAAGGCTATGTTCAGCCCCTATTTTTTCTTTGCCTACTAAAGGTGCTTAGTTTGATGTATATGTGGATGCATCGCATATTGGGCGGGGATGCATACTGATGCAAGGCGGGAAGGTGATTGCGTACGGGTCGAGACAGCTAAAGAATCATGAGAGGAATTATCCTACGCACGACCTAGAGTTTGCTGCTGTGATCTATGCTCTGAAGTTGTGGAGGCATTTGCTGTATAGGGTGCAGTGCAGGATTTTTACTGATCATAAGAGCTTGAAGTATGTCTTCACGCAGAAGGAGTTGAACCTGCGTCAGCGGCGATGGTTAGAGTACGTGGCAGACTATGATGTTGAGATTCAGTATCATCCGGGGAAGGCCAATGTTGTGGCCGACGCCCTGAGTCGAAAATCAGGGAAGATTTTTGGTCTCACAGCCGAGTTGTTAGTAGAGGAGTTTCTGTTGATGGGCATTTCTGTGGGTAGTTGTGATGTGCAAAGTAGCCTGGAAGTGGCAGAGCCTTCATGGATCGCGCTCACAAGATTGTATCAGAAAGATGATCCTGACCTTCTGCGGTTGTATCTTCGAGCTGAGGAAGGTGAGCTGCCAGATTTTTCTATAGATAATTCAGGTACCTTGAAGTACCGTGGCAGGTTTTGCATTCCCGCTGTTGGCGATATCAGGGTTATGGTGTGCAGGGAAGCCCATGGGTCTAGCATTGTCTACCACCCAGGATCCACCAAAATGTACCGCGACTTGAAGCAGATTGCCTGGTTGTATGGGATGAAAGGAGACTTAGTCAGATTTGTTTCTGAGTGCAACACTTGCAAGCAAGTGAAGGCTTATCATGGAAGACCAGGTGGCAAGATGACCCCCTTGGAGATTCCAACTTGGAAGTGGAAAAGCATCTCGATGGATTTTATTACAGGCTCGCCAAGATCTCCTGGGGGTCATGATTCAGTATGGGTGATCGTGGACAGGCTGACAAAGTGTGCTCATTTCGTGCCATTCAGGATCGACTACCCGATGAGGAAGATAGGTGAACTGTATGTGTAGGAGGTCATCAGACTGCATGGCGTACCCGTGAGCATTATATCGGATCGAGACTCCAGGTTCACATCTCATATTTTGAAGAGTCTTCAGGAAGGATTGGGGACAGATTTGAGATATTCCACTGTCTATCATCCGCAAACCAACGGTCAGACGGAGCGGGTAAATCAGATTGTTGAAGATATGATCCGATGATATATTCTGGACCATGGTGGTGCGTGGGACGAGCGTTTGCGGCTTATGGAGTTTGCATATAACAATAGATATCAAGAAAGCTTGCAAATGGCTCCTTTTGAGGCTTTATATGGGAGGCACTACAGGACTCCCTTGTTTTGGGCTGAGGTTGGCGAGGGACCGTTGCTGGGTCCAGAAGCACTCGAGGAGATGGAAATTTCGGTGAAGCTCATTCGGTAAAAGCTTCGATTAGCCCCGGAGAGATATGAAAAGAACGCCAACCAGCGTAGATCAGATTTGGAATTTGCTGTGGGGGACCATGTGTTCTTAAAGGTTTCTCCGATGACTGGGATCAAGAGATTTGGAAAGAACCGAAAGTTGGACCCGAGATATGTGGGGCCATTCAGGGTTGTTGAGAGGATCGGTGTGGCAGCTTATAGGCTGGATTTGCCCGCAAATTTTCCTGACGTTCATGATGTTTTTCATGTCAGTCAGCTGCGGAAATGTGTCCATAGTGACAGGCAGCTTTTGGATTCTTTGCCTCTGTTGGAGCCGAACCTATCTTATGTGAAAGTTCCTGTCCGCATTTTGGATGCTCAGGATCGCGTGTTGCAGAAGAAAACAATTCCTATGGTGAAAATTTTGTTGAAGAACCATGATGTAGAAAGCGCGACATGGGAGCTAGAGTCGGCAATGAGGAAGGCTTACCCTTATCTGTTCCCCTGACTTGTGCCTGGTATGTTTGCACTCTTTCTTTTATGGCTTTTGATTAGCTTACTCTTTTCCCTTTTGTTAGAAGGGTTGTGCGCAAAGTTTCGGGGCGAAATTTTCTTTTGGGGGGAGTGACTGTAACACCCCCGGTTTTTCTGCGTTTTGTTTGATCATTGTTTGGCATTACGATGACGCATTGTCGGCTTTTGCCATTGTTAGAGCGTGGTCATAGCTCTTTAGGTTCCTTTAGTTGTCCATTAGTAGCCTATTTGCAATATTCCCCAGCTAGTCGGAGTCTGTTTTGGTGACTCGGCTGGGCCTCTTAGGGAATGCTTGTGTTTTGGCTTCGGGAGGTGTTAGCCCAAGTTTTGATCGTCGGATGTTGTTTTCGACTTCTCCGTTGTGTTTGTAGTTGTGGTGTTTAGCTACGGTGCGAGTTTTGTCGAAGTCCAAGATCGTTTGTTTTCGCGTCGTCTCGACGTTTGTTTTGTTAGCCGGTAGTGGCTACCCATTTTTTTGTGCATGGCCTTGTGCGGCCTAGCTTGGTGAGGCTGCTGCAGTGTTTCTTTCTTTTTGTATTATATATATATATATCTGTATATATATGTTTGTATATATGTGTATATATGTAATGGAATATATATATTTTATATAAGTATATATGTTTATATATATATATATGTATATTAGATATTAAAGCCATAAGATAAAGCTTTTGAGTAGGTGGCTTGGGTGTTACTTATATATATATATAAATTTATGTGTGTTGTACACACACACACACACACACACACACACACACATATATATATATATATATATATATATATATATATATATATATATATATATATATATATATGGGGCACTGAATTTCCGCGCAGCGCTTTTTGGACAAAAAAACGCGCTCTCCGGAAAAATGAAAAAAACACCCCTTTAACAGCATTTTTAGAAAAAGTGGTCAACATGACAGTTGTAGATCTCGACGAGATCTACAACTTTTATGTTGACCACGTTTTCTAAAAATGCTGTTTATGGGGTCAATATTCAAAAGGCGCGAAGGGGGTCCGCGCAAAAAAAAAAATCGTAATATTTACCGGGCGGAACCCCCTTCGCGCCTTTTGAAAATAGACCTCCTAAACAGCATTTTTAGAAAAAGTGGTCAACATGAAAGTTGTAGATATCGTCGAGATCTACAACTTTCATGTTGACCACTTTTTCTAAACATGCTGTTTAGAGGGTGTATTTTTCGTTTTTCCAGGGAGCACGTTTTTTAGAGCAAAACACGCTGCGCGGAAATTCATTAATCTGACATATATATATATATATATATATATATATATATATATATATATATATATATTAGATTAGATTATGATGGTTATGAGCTGGTTGAGTGAGGGGGGCTCGGGATAGATGTTAGTGCTGCTTAGGCTTAGTATTATAATAGCTTAGTGGTTGTTAGTGGCTGGATATTTTAGAATAGTTTAAGTTTAGTGTTGTTAGAAAATAGTATATTAATGTTAGTGGGCTGAGTAATTAAATCTTATGCCTTATCTTCTTCCCCATTTCTCGAGCTAGCTTCAGCTTGTTAGCTTCCAGCGGAAGGAAGCGAGCGGGAGGCGTAGGAGCTGCTGCTTTGACATGCGATTCCTGGTGCTCTGGTGCTCGGTTTTCTCGGGTAATAGCAGATACGGGCTGCTCTCGCCGAGAGCTAGCTTCCTAGGTAAGTGTCTCTTGCTTTAAGGCTGTCATTAGGGAGCTAGGGTTTTCGGGTTTCTCCTTCTTCTTCCCTATTGCTCTAGCTTTGCCTCTAGGAGGCCGATCTTGCCACCGGAGCTGAAGATTGGAGGTTTCCGGCTGTTTCCGAGAAGTAGAGGCAAGTGGCTCTCTTGCTCTTGCCTAATTGTTTGTTTTAACCCTTTCTCAAGTATTTGTTCCTGTGCAATAGCTAGATCAGCCGACCTTGGGCTGCTCCTATTTCTTATTTTCCTTTTAATTATCCCGGTTTGTATCTGGTTAGTAGCCGGTGCCAAGGATTTGGCCTAATTTTATGGTAGAATTAAGGTTAGGGTTGCTGTGGTTGGGTAGGAGGGGTAGGGGTGAGTGCTGGGACATTTTCCAACCTCACTCGGCATGCCTGGTGTTGAGAGGAGCTAGGGTCGGATCTGGTTTTATTTTCTAAGGACCCAGGCGTTGAGTGAGGTCCACTCACTCAACTCCAGGTGTGTTTTTGCGGCTAAGAGCCTAGGCGTTGAGTGCGGTACACTCACTCAACGCAAGGTGTTTTTTGCACGGTTAAGTGCTGAGGCGTTAAGTGAGTCGACCTCACTCAACGCCAAAGCAGGTCTGGCATTGAGTGAGGTGAACTCACTCAATGCCGCTGCTAAGAATTGCAGTTAAGTCTTTGGCGTTGAGTGAGTAGGCCTCACTCAACGCAGTAGTCAAGCCTGGTGGCGTTGAGTGAGTCAACCTCACTCTACGCCAAAGAAGGTTTGGCGTTGAGTGAGGAAGACTCACTCAATGCTAAGTCTTTTTCCCGCTGTCAAGTCTGATGGCGTTGAGTGAGGAGGCCTCACTCAATGCCATAGCAGGTTTGGTGTTGAGTGAGGAGGCCTCACTCAACGCCATAGTTTAGCCCGATGGCGTTGAGTGAGTCGACCTCACTTAACGCAATAGCCGATTTGGCGTTGAGTTGAGAGGACTCACTCAACGCCAAGCTATTCTCTTACGTTTTAGCTGATGGCATTGAGTGAGGTAGACTCACTCAACGCTACAGCCAGGCTTGTGGTTTAGCCCTTGGAGTGGAGTGAGGGTACCTCACTCAACGTCGTAGTTTTTTTAGGCTAATGTTATAGCCTTGCGATGTGTGCTTCTTTAGGACTGTTAGAGTACTTTTACCTTCCTAAGGGGGATGTTGGGGGTGTTCGGCAAGTTTTTGCACGCCGACTCGTGGGCTATGGCCGGAGGGGGTGTTTGTTTATAGACTCTGGAGGGGTGAATTGTGTGAGCTGAGTTGTGGGCACCACTAAGTTTGGACATTGCGGCCAACTTGTTTAGGTGTGTGGAACCTAAGGCGGCCACCGGTTGTGTTTCACCCTTGAGTATTTTTTGGGGTCTGGTTGTTGGTGTTGGTACTACCACACGCTCAAGCCCCTTGTTTTTTTTACACCCCAGTCATTTGCCCACAAACTTAGGATTGTTAGCTCTCCCGTTGTTTGTTTTTGGCTTTTCATGTTATTATACTGATACTTTACGGCTGCAAGTTGATTCTTTCCGCAGAGAAGGTAACTTTTGTGCTCACACTTGGTGTGATTTGCCTTTATTGTCTTTTTTAACAATAGCTCTTTCTTTTTCCTGCTTCTGCTAATTTGGTACCTTATTGACGGGTTGGAAAACCCTTCTTTATTAAGTAATCTGGTATTTTTTTTTCTTTTGATTATTTCCTTGCTGAGGCATTTCTTTTCTTGAATGCCTCATGTACAGGTTGTAGCCGATTGAGCGGCTGATTCCTTCTAGTAGACTTGCTGGTAGCCTCCAGGGTAGCTGAGTTGCAGATCATTCACCTTGTGAGGTAGTTATCTTTCTTTTCTGTATGGACATGCACACTCACCGGTGGGTTCGTGTCAGGTTATCGAAGCCAACTTGTGGCTTACTTGTTTTACTGGATATGAATTGAAACTGCTGTTTTTGCCCTCTAGGGGTTGTTTACTTGCTTCTGCTAAGGTTTTATGTTAGGTTGCATGTTAGGTATTTTAAAACCCTAAACAATTATATGTTACTCATGCATAATATATTTGCGAAACTAAAGCACTATTTTCTTAAAGCGTAAATCATATCTTTAAAATATAAATATTATACTCACCCTAGGTGTCGTGCATACTATAAATGGTCTCTTGAGAGCCCTTATACTCATTTAGGGTGTCAAATCAATTAAATCAAGTATTTTTCCGCTGTAAACAAATATATATTTTCCTTAGGGTGGACTAGCTGATCCACTGTGCCGAGGGATACGACCTTTAAATAAACTGGTTTTCTACTAAATTAAACCTGTGATTTGTGGTCTCATTGCATTGCATGAGCGTCGGTAGTTATCCCCTGCTCGACGTGGCATCACAACGCGTGTTTTCCCGTACTCTGATACTCCTTAATCTCGGGGAAAATGCGGGTTGTGACACCCTCTAACACTATCAGACAGTGACTCAGAGGAGGATGAAGAGGCCCACAGCTATAGAGGGCTTATTGCAATGACAAATGAAGAGGGCAGCCAGGACTAGCCTGGTCAAAGCAAGGTACATTCTTTACCCAATTTTTCTTCTATGTCTGGGTATGAGACAAGTACTTGCTCAAAAACCTCTTCACCTAGTGGTGAAGAAGATTCTGGATCTGAAGGAGAGTCAAACAACTGATTGACAAGTATGGAGAACTTCTGAATGCCTTTAAGAAAGTCAAGAAGTTGTCTAAGAAGCAAGCTAAAGAGATTTCATCTCTTGAGCTTGCAATTGCCCAGCAGACTGTAACATCTAATCTACTGGATCAGAAATCCAGGGAAATAAGCCAACTGAAGTCCCTCTTGGACATCAAGATAGCCTCCATCAAGCATAAGAACTATCTCATCAGGGAGCTTGAAGATAGGCTTGAGAAGGAGAAAAGAATAGTGGCTAGCTATTCTAAGCTAAGTATAATACTACCCTTTATATACACCTTCTCCTCTCAAATGGGTAACAAGGGGTTGGGATTCAAGGGAAGCACAAGAGCTGCTCCTTCCAAAAGGAAGGGGAAATCTCCAACTCAGCCTATTGCTTCCAATCCTCCCATTCTTTTTAGAAAAGTTTTGTTACCTTCTAACAGGTATGACAAGGAAAGCTCCTGTAGTCACTAGGAGAATAATTATTCCTCAGGGGTGAACAAAGATGTTCACTGCCATGGTGAAAGCTCTAGCCGAGTGAGTTATTTTATGGATTCCCATGAGAAAACTCAAATGGCCCAAACTATACCATTTGGTTTTGGTGCTTCAGCTCCAACACAAAAAAAATGTTGTTGCAGCCAAGGCTCTGAATCTGACAGCTTAGGCTCAGACTAAGGGCAAGTCTAAGAATCAGGCTTATTTAGGCATTTCTGATGCCATCAAAAGAATGCTCTCTGAAAAGAAGCCTGCTTCTGATAGCTCTTAGAGCAGACCAAACAAGCCAGCTAGAAGACTTGTCTTCGGTCAAATTCTAGCTGAAAGAAATCAAAAAAGGGCTGCAGCACATCCTCCTCCTGTTATGACTACTTCTAACCAAGCTGGATGGGCTACATAGAAGAGAAGATATAATATTTATGAATGTTTGTGTTGTAGTAAGATAGGGAATTTTTCCATTGACTACTGGCACAATCCCAATATGGCCAGAGCTAGGGTCAGTCCACCTGTCCGAAATTCTGTTGGTGAACATGTTCAGTTTCATACTAATATGCACCTACGACCCAATAGATATTTAGGGCCCTAAGGTTAAGTAAACTGTATATTTCATGTTATTCAAAGAGGCTATCCCCCGATATGATACTTCGATAGTGGTTATTCCAGGTACATGACTGAGACAAGGAGAAACTTGAAGGAGTATACTCTAGTAAAAGATGGACCCAAAGTAATATTTGGGGGTTCAGATAGAGGGGTAACAAAGGCTATGGTAATATCACAAATGGCATAGTCACCATCACTAAGGTGGCTTATGTTGAAGGGTTGCAACACTACCTTATAAACATAAGCCAGCTCTCTGATCTTGGCTATATTATTGTCTTCCACAAGGATGAGTGCCTAATTAGGAGGTCAAGTGACCAAGAGGTCATCTTGAAAGGCACTAGGAGTAGAAATGTTTATTGCTTAAACTTTATATGTTTAGATATAGATTCTCCTATCTGTCAAGTAGTAAATAAGAAAGCCTCTTTTTGTGTCCTATAGCACAAAAGGCTAGCCCATGTAAATTAAAAGACTATTGGTAAGCTTTTCAATCAAGAGCTAGTTAGGAATGGTCCCAATGTGAAGTGCTCCAAGGAGGGCATTTGCTCTTCTTGTCAAAAGGGCAAGTAGACAAAATCTTCCTTCAAGGGTATTGGGACAAAGATTATGTGAGGTGCCTATACCTCCTGCATATGGACTTATTTGGTCCTATGATAGTTCATAGTCTTGGTAGGAAGGTCTACACCCTTGTGATGGTTGATGACTTTTCCAGGTTTGCTTTGATATTCTTTATAAGGAGAAAGAATGAAACCCTTGAAAACTTCACTATGTTTGTCAAACAAATTCATAATGAGTTCAACAACTCTGTGGTCAAAATTAGAAGTGACCATGGGACTGAATTCAAGTCTGATAGTATGACAAGGTTCTGTGAAGAACATGGGATTAATCAAGAATTCTCTTCACCTAGAACACCCCAGCAAAATAAGATTGTTGAGAGAAAAAATATAACTCTCTTAGAGGCTAGAAGGACCCTACTAAATGACATATCTCTCCCACAATATTTCTGGTTGAGGCAGCCAACACTGCATATCATGTCCTCAATAGAGCCTCTATCACCAAGAACCTCAAGAAAACTCCCTATGAGATCTTGTAAGGCAGAAAACCAAACCTGAGCTATCTAAGAATCTTTTGTAGTAAGTGTTATGTGCTTCATAATGGAAAGTCCTATGTGACTAAGTTTGCTGTCAAATCCTTTGATGGGATTTTTGTGGGGTATAACAATCATAGCAAAGCCTATAGGATCTTCAACTTGAAAAGCCAGGTTGTAGAAGAATAAGTTCATGTAATTTTTGATGAGTCTACTATAATTAACCATGAGCTGCAAAGCTCCTCTTATAGTACTGCAGGTACAAAATAGATGATGGACACACTAACCATCAAGAAAGCATCACTAGTCATTCAAGAGGAAGAGGATACTCTAGAAGATCTACCAGGGACACTTAGAGTGGATGAAGATCAACAAGAGGCTACACCTGAATCTGCACCTAATGCTGATATTAAAAGAAGATTGCCACCTGCAGTCAGACATATTGGAGATCATCCAGCACACCAGATCATTGGAGAGGCAAGCCATGGAGTAATAATAAGGAGCAGAAGTCTGAACACAGCCATGTACTCAAGCTTTCTGTCACAAGTAGAGCCCAAGAAGTTTGAAGAGACCAACAAAGATCAGCATTGGATTGGAGTTATACAGGAGGAACTAAACCATTTCAAGAGGTGCAAGGTTTGGAAGCTTGTTCCCACACTATAAGGACATAATGTCTTTGGAGTCAAGTGGATCTACAGAAACAAGCTTGATAAAAGTGGCATTATAATCAAGAGCAAAGCAAGACAAGTGTCTAAGGGGTACAGGCAAGAAGAAGGTATTGATTTTGATCAAACTTTGAACCATGTAGCAAGATTGGAGGCAATCAGACTGTTCATTGCATATGCTGCACAAAAGGGATTCAAGGTCTAGCAAATGGATGTGAAGTCATCCTTCCAGAATGGTGACTTAAAAGAGGAATTCTATGTTGAGCAACCTCCAGGTTTTATAGTTCCTAACTCACCTGATTATGTTTATAGACTTAGGAAAGCTCTATATGGGCAGAAGCAAGCCCCTAGAGCATGGTATGAGACTTTGTCTAGCTTTCTCATTGAGAACATATTCTCAAGGGGGAAGATAGATAAGACCCTATTACTAAGGGAATCTAAGGGTAATATCATACTAGTTTAGATCTATGTAGATGACATCATCTTTGGAACAACTAATGATAACCTCTGCAGGAAGTTTGCTAAAATTATGAAGGGGATGTTTGAGATGAGCAGTATGGGTGAACTTAAGTTCTTCTTGGGTCTCTAAGTAAGACAGACTGATGATGGTTTATCCCAGTCTAAGTTCACTAGGGAGTTAATAAAGAAATTTGATATGGAGAATTCCTCCACCATAAGAAATCTCATGGGATCAAGTATGCCAATATGAAAGGATGAGGCAGGGAAACCTGCTGATGAGACTTTGTATAGGGGGATTATTGGTTCCCTTATTTATCTATTTACTAGTAGGCCAGACATCATGTATGCTACATGTGTTTGTGCTAGGTATCAGGCTTGCCCCAAAGAATCTCATTACTCTACTACAAAGATAATTCTGAGGTATCTTAAGGGCACACCAGATCTTGTCCCATGGTACCCGAGGAATGGGGAATTTGAACTAACTGGCTATTCAGATGCAGACTTTGCAGTCTATAAGGAGGATAGGAAGAGAACTTCTAGCACCTGTCAATACCTAGGTGGAAGGCTAGTTTTATGGAGCAGTAAGAAACAAACTAGTGTTTTAATTTCAACTATATAGTCATAATACATCTCAGCAAGTAGCTGTTGTGCTCTGTTGCTGTGGATCCAGCATCAGCTCCAGGACTACAACCTTCAAATATATAGAAGTCCTCTATTATGGGATTCTACTAGTGCAATCTCAATTGCTAGGAATCCTGTCTCTCATAGCAGGACTAAGCATATAGTGATTAGGTATCATTTCATTAGGGTGTATGTGGAATATGAAGACATCACCCTTGAGTATGTTCCCACAAACAAGCAAGTGGCTGATATCTTTACTAAGCTACTAAATGAAGCAAAGTTTATCACCTTTAAATTTGAACTGGGTATGTTAAACCTGATATTGCTTCAGTTTCTCCTCATCTTATTGCAAGCTATTATTTATATTTTGCAGATGGAATTTCTCTTCAAAGAAATGAAGATTCTCCAATTGGGGGGGGGCATGTCCTGCATAATTCCAACAATTCACTACTGACTAGTTGAGGGGGAGTAGATGATAAGAACCCTACCAGCTATTTGCTAAATTCAAAAAGGGGGAGGAAAAGATGATCAGATTAATGTTCAAGTATGACAGCAGCAATTCAGGGGAAGCAGGTGCAGTGATTTTACACTCGAGCTGCAGGCAAGGGAGTGTGGTAACTATAGATCATTTCTCAGTTATATAGTCTTTATTCTTATTACTGCATGGTACTGTGTATGTCATTGACTCACTTACATTAGAGTTTTGACTTCCTAAAATAGGGGGAGATTGTTTGGTTTATTGCCCATAATGTCTTAGATTTGACGATGTCAATCTTGAAAGTGAGGGATAGATCTTAACTTTACTTAGAGTTATTATATATTTATATAAGAAAAAGTTCACAGCACAAAATAAAGAAAGAGAGCAAGCAATCCAGACAACACAAGGATTATAGTGGTTCCCCAAAAACCTGGGTACATCCACTCTTCTACCACCCTAGTAGGAATCCACTACAGGATGAGTTGATCAGGTGTCCTGGGCACAAATGAGCTTTTGATCAGGTGCTCAAAAACCAAACTAGATTTTTTGATCAGGTGTCTTGCCACCACTGAGTTTTGACAAGGTTCTCAGAACCAGAGTTCACTTTTGAAGGGAGAGATAACCCTGTACAGATGGTGGTAAAATAAAAAAGGTGATGATGTCTTCTTTGTCTCAAATCACTAAGAGAAGACTAGTGGATTATTGATGTTGTCAAAGCTCCCCCTGAGATGTAGAATAGTTCAGGAGTGGAAGCTTTGCTTCAGGGTGTAGGCCTTCAAGTAGATGAAAATCTTCAGCAAGCTCTGTAGACAAATTTGAATATGTTGTCTCTTGAAAGCTCTATATCTTGTTGTTATTTCTGAGCCTCTCTGCTATATATCTTTTCTATCTTGCTATATATTTTATCTTCTGTATAATATATATATATATCCACTGGGCTGAGGAAAGTCATTTGAATTCTTGTCTGATATGGCATAGACATTTCCAAGAAAGGAAACTGTCTTGGAAAGGTAACTGACAATAAACCTCTGAATTGATTCATATTTAATGCAGCCTCCCAACGGCTATATTCATAAGAATATTTAGCATTAAATATATTAGCTGTAATTGTATCAATAGCCTTAATTAAATCTGCCAGCTGTAAATAAATCTGTCTGAAAAACGGCACAAGAAAATGCCAAAAATGAATCTTTTAAAGCTTCCTGAAAAACTGCACAGAAATAGTTGAACTCCGTTCGACTATTTCTGGACTGCAATAGTTGAACTCCGTTCGACTATTTCTGGACTGCAATAGTTGAACTCCGTTCGACTATTTCTGGACTGCAAAAGTTGATCTCCGTTCGACTATTTCTGGACTGCAATAGTTGATCTCCGTTCGACTATTTCTGGACTGCAATAGTTGAACTCCGTTCGACTATTTCTGGACTGCAATAGTTGAACTCCGTTTGACTATTTCTGGACTGCAATAGTTGAACTCAGTTCGACTATTTCTGGACTGCAATAGTTGAACTCCGTTCGACTATTTCTGGACAGCAATAGTTGAACTCCGTTCGACTATTTTTGGACTGCAATAGTTGAACTCCGCTCTGATACCAATTGAAAGTGAGAGTAAGAACTATCTCAACTCTAGAGGGGGGTGAATAGAGTTTATTTAAATTAATTTCACAGTTGAAAGTAATCAGCAAATATAAAATTCAGTTTATAGTATAGTGTAGAGTGCTAGTAAAGAGTTAAAAACAAGGAAGTAAAGAGCACAGCACACAACAAACCAATCACACAAGCAAGCCAGAAGACACAAGGAAATATAGTGGTTCCCCAAACACCTGGGTACATCCACTCTTCTACCACCCTTGGTAGGAATCCACTCAGGATGAGTTGATCAGGTGTCCTGACACCAATGAGCTTTTGATAAGGTGCTTAAAACCAAAACTGGATTTTTTGATAAGGTGTCTTGCCACCACTGAGTTTTGACAAGGCTCTCAGAACCAGACAGAACTTTTGAAGAGAGTTCAAGAACCCTTTTACAGCAGAAAAAGAAAAGATAAAGAGGTGAAGTTGTCTTCTCTGTTCTCAAATCAAATGAGAGAAGACTAGTGGATCTTTTGTTGTCAAAGCTCCCCTGAGTTGTAGACAGGTTCAGGAATGGTAGCTTTGCTCTAGGGTGATAGGTCTTCAGAACTTTTGATCTCCAGCAAAGGATTGTTTCAGCAAAAAGGCTGAAAAATGAGGTGTCTGGAGTTCTTCAGATGAAGCTGTGATCACTTTTCTGTAAGCAAAAAGGTTGTTATGCTGATTCTTCAGAAAATGATCACTTGTTATCTGTCACAGCTTGATTCTAGTTGTTGTGTTCTCTGGGTGTTGTATATTCTCTCTGAATCATAAAGAAAAAGAAAGATCTTATTCTCTAAAATAATTTTTGTCAAAGATAGCCGTTGGCAGTCATAAATGTCTTCCATAAAGAGTCTTTTCTTCTAGAGGAAGGTCCAATAAAACATTCCCTGAATAATTCCTTGAAACTTGCTCCAGAATAAAGACAAACGGCTGGCAGATCTCCTTAACATAAATGCTGAGAGATTTCAAAAACATTCCAACGACTGGCAGCATTTGAATCCTTAGAATCGTTGATCTCTCAGAAAAATCGTCGATCTGAGCTCTACTATCGTTGAACTGAGCTCAGAGAAGGAAACAGATCAAAGAAACAGAAAACGTCGAACTGAGCTCGAAGATCGTCGAACCGAGCTCAGCGACCTGAAGAATAGCTGAAGAGAGATCGTTGACCTGAGCTAGAAAATCGTAGAATGCAGTTCGACGACTAAGCAAAACTGACTGAAGGCAGATCGTCGATCTGAGCTCGAAGATCGTCGACCGGAGTTCGACGATTTATCGAAGTTGAGCTCAGAGAGCGTCGAACTGAGTTCGACGTTTTGTCGACCTCAGCTCGACGAAAAATGCCTTAGACTTGGCTCTATATCCTGATCTTGGAATGGTCCTGGGGGCAGCTTCAAACTTAATTTCTAAGCCCTAGACTCATTCTAATGTTGACCTTTACAACTATACAACTAGGTCAACCTGGTTTCCTAAGACAAACATAGTGATCCTTACCCAAATTAGTAATAGGGTGTTCCAACAATCTCCCCCTATTTGGGTTAGGATTACTATTTACAGACAGAATTTAGGAAATAAATAAGCATACATTCAAGACAGAAACTAAAACAACAAAGCAGAAGGGAAGATATAGCAGCAAATGCAGATCACAGGAAAAAAATCAGCAAGTATCCAAAGGAGGATGATTGTTCAGCTTACACAACTTACTTCTTCTCAGTTCCCTTTTTAAACAAAATTTCTCTATTTGGATTGAGGGCTTCTTTCTTGGATCTTCTATCATCTTCTGCACCTAAGAATGTTTGAGATCTGGGCCTTGGAACTACAGCCTCAGGGTGCAGCTTCATATAATCTTCAGGATTAAAGAATTTTCTTGATGCATATCTCTCCAGTTCTTTCTTTCTCTGATCTGATAGAGTTGATATGTTGGAAGTGTCCTTGCCTTGCTCTCTGACCTTTTTTATTTGATCAAGAGCAGCCAACTCTTTCATTCTAGCTGTCCAGGACATGGGATTGTTCTCAGGATCCTCAAAAGAAACAGGAGGTTCATATCTGTTGATGGATTCAGAATCAGTAGGAGGGGTCCTGGAGACAACTGCATCTTTTAGCTTATAAGGGAAAGGACCTGAAGTAGAATCAGTATGGCCGTGTCCTTCCCTTTGATGAAATCTGTGCCCTCTCTGGCTTCCTCTATATTGGCCCCTTCTAGATTGATATCCCCTTTGATGTTGCCCCCTTTGATAATATTTCTGATAAGACTGGGAGGAGCTTTGCCTGGAAGCTGGAGCTTGAGGGGCTGAGCCTGAACCAGAATATGGAGGAGGAGGAGGAGGAGGCTGATACTGAGAAGATCCTTTTTCATACTTATTCAGCTTCCTTCTCTTCTTCATAGCCTTTGATTGGTTCTTGGAATACTGCATCCAGGGCTCAGATATGGGGCAGTTATGCAGAATATAGTAGGGAATGTCATTAGAATCCTTTGCCTGAGCGGGGGGGACTGACATCATGGCCTTGCTTCTGGCCTTCCTCTTCTTGGCAATAGTATTTGCAGAGTCATCTGAATCAGTTTGGAATTGATCACTCTCTGAACTTTGAGGATTGTCATACAAATCATCAATGCTTTTTATGAATTTCTCTTGTAACTTCAACTGATCGGCAGTCAGGGCAGGAGCAGCATCAGAAATTTGAGCAGAAGGAACTTTTGAGGCAACAACAGCAGTAGGAGCAAAAACAACAGCAGGTGCAAGATCTTCTAGGTAAGAAGCAACTTCTTCAGCAGCAGATGTATCTTCACATACAGGAACCATTTCAGTATCTTCAGTAACAGCAGCAGCAGCTTCAACAACAAGAGGCACAATGGCCTTAGTAGCAGCATCAGAGATGGAAACATAAACATCCACATCCTTCCAGGAATTTACATATGCTTCAATTAGGCTGGGATAATAGACAGAAATAGGCACAATGGCCTTAGACAAGTCTTCAGTGTGTGGAACTAGCAAAGATCTGAAGTAAACTGTATCAAACACAAAGAGCAAGCTCTGGAGGTCCATTGCAAAAGCAGGAGCAGACTCAGGCACAAACACTACTTCAGAAGGCATCTCCCCCTGCCTGGATTCAGGGATAACTGAGTCAAGGCACCCAGAAGAGGTAATTGCCTGAGAGGGAATGAAGGAGGAGAGCTTGGAAGACAGCTCCTTGACATGGGTCAGGAGTGGAGCCAGAGTGGTCTCTAGTAATGAGGTTAGCTTAGGAGCTAGCAGCTCATATAACCTGTCAGCCAGGGCAGATAAATCTACATGCTCAAGAGGGGCTTGAGCAGAGGTAGGAGAGAAGGTTGTTGGAAGGATGATTGCTGGAGCTGGTGGCATGGAGAATGAGGGTATGGATGGTTCTGAAAGGGGAAAGGAGGGGATTGAAGATGTTGAGGTGTAGATAGGTGAGGCAATAGAAGGTGAGAAGGATGGTTGGGAGAGAATTTCTTGCAGCATTTGTTGGAATGAGGAGGTAGAGGGAGGCTCAGGAGGAGTGGAGGGAGAATCATCCATAAAGGAATCATCTGCAAAGGAAAATGATGATGAGGTGAAGCTTGGATAAGAGAAAAGAGGATGGAATTCCTTTGAGGTAGATGCTGGAGGAGTAGAAACTGGTGAGGAAATGTTATTGGGTGAAGATAAGGCTATGGTGGAGATTGGAGGTGAGGATGAAATGGCTGGGGTAGAGACAGCTGGAGGAGGAGGAGAAGCAGGCAGCACTTCTACTAGGGCAGAGACCAGAGGTGGAGTGACTGAGACAGTCCTGGTGCCTGAAGATAGTGGTGCAGCAGCTCTGGAGTGGTTTACAATCTGCCTGTCCCATTTGCTGAAAAGGGCACAGGAGAGCCTCTTGGATGCATTAATGAACATCCCTGAAGAAGTTAGCAACTCAGGGCATCTGGAATGCAGATAGACCCCTAGAATTCTCCCAAAACTGACAGCAGTCTTACTCAGCTTTTTCTTAATCAGGTTGAAGAAAATTGATCCCCAGTCTAGATATTTCTTATCAAGCAGAGCTTCCATTAGACAAAATTGATATCTTGATATGGTATCATGGGCTGAGTGCTTGGCCAGAAGCACTTTCCCAACTACATCAGCCAAAAATTGAAATTCTATTGACAGATTTTTCTTCAGCAGTTTGCTAGGGTTCACAGCATTGTGACCCATTCTATCAAGCATGGAGTCATACTCCTCTCCAGATAACTCTATGGAATCTTCTCCAGAACTAAGATTAAAAACTTCAGTTAAAAGAGCAGGGGACAATTGTACCTGAGTCCCTTTTATGACGCCGACGACGGAGTTCTCGTTCCCGTCTGTCGCTGTATAACACCATTCCTTTATCTCTTCCGATGCAATCTTCATTCTGGTAGACATTATTTGCGATAGCTGCTGATCTCTGAATAGATTAAGAATATCCTTGAAGCGCTGATCGCTTCCATCAAACGAGTTCATGTCGATATCAAATCCTGTGTCAAATTTCATTTTGGAGATTGCAGCATTGGATCCAGCCATTGTACCTGCAACAAAGAACCAAACACACCCAAGCGTAGAAGATTTGGAGGGAAAACGAAGAAAGTTGCAGAGAGTATGAAAGCGCAAGAGATGAACGATGGCTGAAGAAATGATTTTATATTAGGGTTCGACGGCGAAACGGAAAATCGTTGAGCTCAGTTCGACGAAACGTCGATCTCAGCTCGACGATTTGGGCTAAGGAAGGAATCTGAAGAGACGTCAATATCGTCGATCTCCGTTCGACGATGTTGAAAAGCGTCGAGCTCCGCTCGACGGCCTCTGAACAGAAAGAGAGAAAATCTGGAGCTAACGGAGGCGCTGAACTCAGATCGACGATTTAGGAAACGTCGTTCTCTGGTCGACGACTTTTAGAAAAACGTCGATCTACGTTCGACGATTTCTGGGAAATCGTCGAGCGCAGTTCAGAGACAAAGCCTATCCTACAGTCACAAAAAGAACTGATTTTTTAGCCTAGTCTTGGTCTGTTTTATCTTTTCAAAAATCTTGTAAATTAGATTAGGCTTCCTCCATCTAACATGCCTAACTGATTTAGGAAGAAACTGTGTTTCTTTTCATCCATGGGCTTGGTGAAAATATCTCCCCTTTGCAAATCAGTAGGGATATATTGAAGTTCTATTTTGTTTTCCTCTACATTATCCCTTAGAAAGTGATGCCTAATCTCTATATGTTTTGTCCTACTATGGAGGACTGGATTTTGTGCTATAGAGATAGCACTAGTATTATCACAAAAAATTTTAGACTTCTCTAAGTTATAGCCATAGTCTATGAGCTGATTTTGTATCCACAATATTTGTGAACAGCAACTGCCTGCAGCCATATATTCAGCTTCAGCAGTTGAGGTTGACACAGATGTTTGCTTCTTACAAAACCAAGAGACAAGTCTGTCACCAAGGAACTGACATGTTCCACTGGTGCTTTTCCTGTCTATTCTGCATCCAGCATAATCAGCATCTGAAAATCCAGTTAATTCAAATCCTGAGTCTTTTGGATACCAGAGTCCTAGATTTGGACAACTTTTTACATATCTAAGAATCCTTTTAACTAGAGTTAGGTGTGACTCTCTAGGGCTAACTTGGAATCTAACACATATGCATGTAGCAAACATTATATCTGGCCTACTGGATGTAAGGTACAATAGAGAGCCAATCATTGCTCTATATGTTGTCTGATTAACTGGTTTCCCATGTTCATCAGCATCCAATACAGCATTGGTAGGCATGGGTGTTTTCATACAAGATGCCTCAGACATACCAAATCTCCTAACCAATTCTTTAGCATACTTGGTTTGGGAAATAAATATGCCCTCAGCATGCTGTTTTACTTGCAATCCTAAGAAGAAGGAGAGCTCACCCATGCTACTCATTTCAAATTTGGAATGCATAAGGTTGGAAAACTTTCTGCACAAGTTTGAATCAGTAGATCCAAATATGATATCATCTACATAAATTTGTACTAGTAGGGTATGAGACTTATGGGTTCTAATAAAAAGAGTTTGGTCTACTCTCCCCCTAACAAAATCATTTTCCAGAAAAAAGCATGCTAGGGTCTCATACCATGCTCTAGGAGCTTACTTGAGACCATATAGTGCTTTATGCAATTTGAAAACATAATCAGGGTGAGTTAGAGAGATAAAACCTGGAGGTTGTCTAACATAGACTTCCTCTTTGATGTCCCCATTGAGAAATGCACACTTCACATCCATCTAGTAGACCTTGAATCCCTTGTGAGCAGCAAAAGCTAGGAATATTCTAATGGCCTCTAACCTTGCAACTGGTGCAAAGGTCTGGTCATAGTCTATTCCTTCTTGCTGAGAATAGCCTTGGGCAGCTAGCCTTGCCTTGTTTCTGACAATAATTCCTTGATCATCCAGCTTGTTTCTGAACACCCACTTTGTTCCAACAATGGAGTGATCCTTTGGCTTAGGCACTAGTTCCCCAGCCTTATTTCTTTCAAATTGATGCAACTCCTCTTGCATTGCAATGATCCAGTGTGGATCTTGCTCTGCATCTTTAATGGATTGAGGCTCAACTTGAGATAGGAAGCAAGTGTGCATCATGTTCTGGTTGACCTGATTTCTAGTTTGCACACTAGCTGAGATCTCTCCAATTACTTGGGTGATTGGATGATCTCTGGTTGTTACTAGATCAACAGGGGGTGTTGATTGTTCACCAACCAGTGTTGGTGTTTCCTCTTGTGGAATAACAACTGTCTCTTTAGGATGATTTTCTTCAAGAGGTTGAACTTCTTCTTCATCATCACTGCTCTCATTCTTTTGTTGAGAGGTTGTATTCTCTTCCTTAACCTGTAATCTGTCCATACTTTTTGAAATAGAGTGTACCTGCAAAGGTTCTATGGTAGAAGTAGACTTCTCCTTATAACACATGTTAGTCTCATCAAAGGTAACATAAACAGATTCTTCAATTTTGCAAGAAGATTTATTATATACCCTATATGCCTTGCTGATCATAGAGTATCCCAGAAACACTCCTTCATCAGCTTTAGCTTGGAATTTTGCTAGATACTTCTTGTCATTATTATGAATATAACAAGTACAGCCAAAAATTATAAAATAAGCTATTTTAGGTTTCTTCCCTTTGAGCAATTCATAGGGAGTCTTGCCCTTTAGTTTATGTATCAGGCTTCTGTTTAGCACATAGTTGGAGGTGTTCACTGCCTCAGCCCAAAAGGATAGAGGTAGGTGAGCATCTGCCAATAATGTAGTAGCAGATTCAATTAGGGTTCTATTTTTTCCTTTCAGCTACCCCATTTTGTTGAGGAGTTCTAGGAGCTGAGAAAGTGTGCCTTATCCCTTCACTTTGAAAGAACTCTTGCATAAGAAGAGAATCAAACTCTGTCCCATGATCACTTCTGATCAGAGCAATGTGAGTGTTGAACTCAATCTGTATATATTTGAGAAACTCTGTCAAACACTTGAAGTTATCAGACTTCTTCCTCAAAAAGAATACCCATGTGAATCTTGAGAAGTCATCTACAATCACTAAAGTATATGACTTCCCTCCTAGGCTCTGTACAGATATGGGTCCAAAAAGGTCCATGTGCAACAAGTACAGAATCCTAGATGAATCACTCTTATTTAGTGACTTAAAGCTAATTTTAGTTTGCTTGCCTAATTGACAAGCCCTGCAGAGTCCTTCCTTCTTGTAGGGGCCAGAAGGTAGTCCTCTAACAAGGTTGTCCTTGGAGAGCTTAGCAATGGTTCTAAGGTTTAGATGTCCTAATCTCTTATGCCATAAAACATTTGGCTTAGATATAGAATTGAATAAACAGATATCTACTTTAGATGAAAGAAAATCTACTAAGTAAATGTTACCTGTCCTTTTACCTGTTAACACAGTTGTGTTATCCTCTGACTTGATCTTGCACAGGGATTTGTTGAAAGTCACTTTGTATCATTCATCACATAGCTGACTGATACTTATCAAATTGTGCTTCAGTACTTCTACATATGCCACCTTCTTGAAAGTGACTGAGCCTATCTGAGCAGCACCATATCCTTTGGTTTGGCCATAATTTGAATCACCAAAAATCACTTTGGGTCCAAGTTTGGTTATGAAGGATGATAGGTTCTCCTTGTTCCCTGTCATGTGCTTTGAGCACCCACTATCCAGATACCATTGTTGGTTAGATACTGGATAGGTCTTCATCTGCACATGAACAGCTTATTTGTTTTTGACCCAGTTAACCTTGGGCCTAGGCTGATATCCTTTGAATTCAGAAATGAAAGACATCTCAGGTTGACTCTTATAGCCTTCAGGATGATATCTCCTAGGAGGTATTATCCATTCAGTATAGGGGTTAAAGCCTTGGGATGTGGGACTTCTAGGATTGAATCTAGATGTGCCATTGAAGGAATGTTCACAGACCTGATCTCTGTTCGACGATCGTCGAACTGAGTTCGACGATCTTGGGTCAGATCGTCGATCTCTGTTCGAAGATCGATTATACTGAAGTTCAGAGTTTGGATATCGTCGAGCTGAGGTCGACAATCTTGGGTTAGATCGTCGAGCTCTATTCGACGATCGTCGAACTCTGCTCGACGCAATCTGTTGAACTGAAGTTTTCTCTGGCAGATCTGCATTCTTCCTAGCTACCTCTATTACTCCCTTTCCTTTGTCAGAGACAAATTTGATTGGAGTTGTTAATATTATAGGTTGGCTGGATGAGGGACCCAAGCCTAGTGTGCTATTGAATCTAGAGTTCACTGTACTTGTAATGTCCATCAGTCTGATACTTCTCCCATTTAGGGATTCTTCAAACTTTTTGGCCTTTGATAGTTCACTTTTCAGTGAAGCTATCTCCTCCCTACAGCATTCTAACTCCTTAGAGAGTTTGAGATTATTTGAGTTTAGGACACTGTATTCAGATAATTTGTTTCTAAGAGATACTATCTCTTTCTCAGATTTTAGTAAGTCCAAGCACAATGTCTTAAATTCAATTTTAAAGTCCTCAGAATTAAAATCAAAAGAGTTAATTACCTGATCTTCTTCTGATTGAGTTTCTGAGTCTGAATCTGATTCTGCATCAGAGTTTTGTTGTGAGGCATTGATAGCCATCATGCAAAATTCTTTTTCATCTGCATCATCTTCATCATCACTGGAGCTGGATGAAGTTTCAGAATCCTCTTTTGTCTCACTCCATGTCTCAGCAACAAAACCCTTCCTTGTATTTTTGTTCTTCCTGGAGGAGGCTTTGTCTGAGCTGTTCTTTTTGAAGTCTATCTCTTTCTTTCTTTCTCTTCTATCCTTTCTGTCCTTGTTCTTGTTTTCTGGACAGTCAGGCACAATGTGGCCTGGTTTCCTGTAGCCAAAGCATATAATTTCTTTATCATTATTTGACTTATCATACCTTGGTTTATCATGTCCTTTGTATGGCCTTTTTCTGAAGTCTTTTCTGGCCAGTTTGTAAAATCTTTTGGCCAGTAAGCTGACCAACTCCTCATTGCCTGTGAGCTTTTCTTCAGGCTGATTCTCAATGGCTTTGAAAGCTATTGACTTCTCTTTCTTTGAGGTTAGTGAGGCAGCCTTCTGTTCTTCTTCTCTGTTCTTAATGAGCATCTCATAAGATTTGAGCTTGCCTAGGAGAGCTTTAGTAGTGATTTCATTTAGACTTCTGGCATCTTTAATTGGCCAGATTCTTGAATACCAAGTGTTGGGGAAGCACATTAGGATCTTGTCATTAAGCTCAGTCAATGAGATTTCTTTATCCAAAGTCTTTAGTTCATTGACAATCAGACTTAATCTGTTGTACATGTCTGCAACTGACTCAGCTTCTCCTTTCTTGAAGTTCTCATATTGGGTTATGAGGTGAGATCTTCTGTCTTTCCTCTCATCAGCAGATCCTGAGACAATTTCAGAAAGTTTGTCCCATATTTCTTTAGCTGAGTTGCATTCAGCTACCTTCTGAAAGATCTCATCAGACATTGTTTGAGCTAAGATGTTCATAGCCTTGGCATCTATAGTCTTCCATCTTTTAATTTCAGCATCTGTTCCTGAGGGAGGTGGAACAGCATTTGTGCTTGAGCTTGTTGGTGTACTTGGACAAACTGTCAAGACAGAATTGAAAATATCTTCATCAATAGAGTTCATGTATAATTTAATCCTTTCCTTCCAGAGTGTAAACTTAGATAGATTGCACACTGGAGGTCTGGTGCTTGCATAATCCTTGTTCTGTGCCATGTCTTTGAATGATATAAGATATAAAGAAAAATAACCCTCTTAAGAGATTGATCTTATCAAGGATCTTTTGGTTCAGGTGTTAGCCTGTATGAGCAACCAACCTCCCTCTGATACCAATTGAAAGTGAGAGTAAGAACTATCTCAACTCTAGAGGGGGGGTGAATAGAGTTTATTTAAATTAATTTCACAGTTGAAAGTAATCAGCAAATATAAAATTCAGTTTATAATATAGTGTAGAGTGCCAGTAAAGAGTTAAAAACAAGGAAGTAAAGAGCACAACACACAGCAAACCAATCACACAAGCAAGCCAGAAGACACAAGGAAATATAGTGGTTCCCCAAACACCTGGGTACATCAACTCTTCTACCACCCTTGGTAGGAATCCACTCAGGATGAGTTGATCAGGTGTCCTGACACCAATGAGCTTTTGATAAGGTGCTCAAAAACCAAAACTGGATTTTTTGATAAGGTGTCTTGCCACCACTGAGTTTTGACAAGGCTCTCAGAACCAGACAGAACTTTTGAAGGGAGTTCAAGAACCCTTTTACAGTAGAAAAAGAAAAGATAAAGAGGTTAAGTTGTCTTCTTTGTTCTCAAATCAAATGAGAGAAGACTAGTGGATCTTTTATTATCAAAGCTCCCCCTGAGTTGTAGACAGGTTCAGGAATGGAAGCTTTGCTCTAGGGTGATAGGTCTTCAGAACTTTTGATCTCCAGCAAAGGATTGTTTCAGCAAAAAGGCTGAAAAATGAGGTGTTTGGAGTTCTTGAGATGAAGCTGTGATCACTTTTCTATAAGGAAAAAGGTTGTTATGCTGATTTTTCAAAAAATGATCACTTGTTATCTGTCACAGCTTGATTCTAGTTGTTGTGTTCTCTGGGTGTTGTATATTCTCTCTGACTCATAAAGAAAAAGAAAGATCTTATTCTCTAAAATAATTTTTGTCAAAGATAGCCGTTGGCAGTCATAAATGTCTTCCATAAAGAGTCTTGTCTTCTAGAGGAAGGTCCAATAAAACATTCCCTGAATAATTCCTTGAAACTTGCTCCAGAATAAAGACAAATGGCTGGCAGATCTCCTTAACATAAATGCTGAGAGATTTCAAAAACATTCCAAAGACTGGCAGCATTTGAATCCTTAGAATCGTTGATCTCTCAGAAAAATCATCGATCTGAGCTCTACGATCGTCGAACTGAGCTCAGAGAAGGAAACAGATCAAACAGACAGAAAACGTCGAACTGAGCTCGAAGATCGTCGAACCGAGCTCAGCGACCTGAAGAATAGCTGAAGAGAGATCGTCGACCTGAGCTAGAAAATCGTAGAATGCAGTTCGACGACTAAGCAAAACTGACTAAAGACAGATCGTCGATCTGAGCTCGAAGATCGTCGACCGGAGTTCGATGATTTATCGAAGTTGAGCTCAGAGAGAGTCAAACCGAGTTCGACGTTTCGTCGACCTCAGCTCGACGAAAAATGCCTTAGACTTGGCTCTATATCCTGATCTTGGAATGGTCCTGGGGGCAGCTTCAAACATAAGTTCTAAGCTCTAGACTCATTCTAATGTTGACCTTTACAACTATACAACTAGGTCAACCTGGTTTCCTAAGACAAACATAGTGATCCTTACCCAAATTAGTAATAGGGTGTTCCAACAAATCTTGTCAATGATATACATATAGTTGTCAATTATATATATATAGTTGTCAATGATATACATATAGTTGTAATTGGCAGTGATGTGACAGATGGTCATAACGTGAAGATGCTGGAAAGGCAGGAATTTGCCTAGGTCCACAGGCGTTTAGTGGAATTGACTCACTCAACGCCATACAACAATAGACAGAAATATGGCCAAGTAATTTGGCATTGAGTGATGAATACACACTCAATGCCATACAATAAAAAAGCTATGAGTTGAACTAAGTTCAGAGTTTGTCGAGCTGAGCTCAGCATTCGTCGAACTAAACTCAGAGTTTGAGATTCTGAATTCATCGAACTTAGTTCAGAATTCATCGAAGTAAGTTCATAGTTCGTCGAGCTTAGATCACTGTTCATCGAACTCAGTTCAGAGTTGAATGAGGCAGGCTGGGATAGTCAAAGCCTAAGGTTAAGAGGTAGAAAAGTGGCTAAGTCTGCAGGCATTGAGTGAAGGTCATTCACTCAATGTCATAGCCTCATAAGTATTGAGCAACACTCAGTCAGTCAATGCCAGTGTTTCTAAACACATAAATTTGGCTAAGTCCAAAAGCGTTGAGTGAGGTAAACTCACAGAATTCTCTCAACGCCTAAGATACAGAAATCTTTTCTAAGGCAAAAAGCGTTGAGTGATAAAGACACACTCAACGCTCTCAATGCCAGAGAAGAAGGAAGATTTTGGCTAAGGTAAAAAACATTGAGTGAAGTATGCTCACTCAACACTCTCAACTCCTAAATTACAGAATGCATAGGCTAAGGCTCAAGACGATGAGTGAGGTGTGCTCACTCAACGCTCTCAATACCAAGCAGGTAGAAAAGGTTGCAGAATTGGTTAAGGCAAAAAGTGTTGAATGGAGCTTGCTCACTCAATGCTGTCAACGCCTAGATAGACAGAATTCTATCTAAGTGTTTTGGCATTGAGTGAAGCTCATTCACTCAATGAATATTCTACTGATGCTTAATTTTGTCTAAGTCCACATGTGCTGACGTTAGTAAAATAGACAAAGTCAACTAAGTTCAAATCAAGTACGGATAAGCTACAGAACATGACCAACTCTGCCGAGAATTTATTGTATGTCTTATTCTGTTGAAGAAAGGCACAACTGGAAGCTGTAGGTGGGTATCACTGATCTCTAAGAGTCACTGATAAGCGAACTACAAAAGGATGAGATGGGCCAAGACACAAGAGAACTTTTAGGGGATTATCAACTTAAAAAGGATAGCAGCCGTCTTAATCTTCCTCGTCATTGTTGCATGTAAAAATCTTGAAGCTCTCCTGAAAGAAAAAGTTCTTATAGTTGTGCAGTAATTATCTGCCGCAGCAGGATCAGAAATAGTTCTGAAGAAAGAAGAACCTTCAGCCTTCGGCAGGTTCAGTAAGCTTCTTGAAGACTCAAGATCTATAGATCTTTATCCTTCTACATCAAGATCAGGAGTCAGCTTCTAAGTTCCTCAAGCAAAAATTTTATCTGCTGTGAGGAGAGTTAGATCATAAATTTCTCTGCTCTATTTGTTGATACAGATAAATTACTCTGTGTCAAAGTTAATTAAAATATTCTTATTATAGGATCTTTCTGGATCTGAGTTGTAGGGCCTTGAGCCTGAGATAGGGCAAAATTGCCTGAGCTGTAGGAGAGGCCTCCTCTCTGAGTGTAGGATCCTGCTGGGATCTGAGGTAGGTGAGTTTTACTCACTGAGAAGTAGGGAAATATTGCCTGAGCTATAGGAGAGTGAATCTATCTGAGTTGTAGGAGCAAGTTTACTCTGAGTTAGGGCTATCCTCCATAGCCTGAGTGGTAGGGAATAATTGCCTTAGGTAGGTGATACATGTAACACTGAGTGCAGGCCCTTGTGTCCAAGGTGTGAGTCTTGCAGGAGACTGAGAGATCCTGAGGGATCTGATGTGTAAGCTCCTTAGAGCATTGTTTTGGAGAAGTTCCTTTACTAATAAGAAGTTTATAAGGTGGGAGGAGAGTGGATGTACCAAAAATTTTGGGGAACCACTATAAAAATACTTGTGTGCTTTTCTATGATTGTTTTCTGTTTGTAGGTTCTTAAAAAGCTTTCATCTATTCAATCACAAAGTAACTCAAGAAGAAACAAAAAGAAACTCAAAAGACCTAGACAAACCTAATCACCCCCATCTAGGTTGTTAGCTACCTTGAAAATAAGAATTTTTAGTATGTATATAAATGAACAAAAAGTAAAGGGACGACACAAGGGAAACAGTAATATGAAGTAATGGTAAAACAACTAATTGTCATCATAGAGAAAGTAACCTTAACTTATAGGAATGCCAAAAGAGACTTATAAGTTAAGGGTCATTTAGCAAGGCCTAACGTATAATAAATACCAGAATAATTTATACATTGGGGGTAGATGTTTTATACAGTGTTATATATGAAATGAAATGTTGTGCATGCTGATTTATTTGTATCACACTAGTGCAGTGCACCCACCCGACTATATGTGCACAGACCTTTAGTTCCCCCATTTAGAGTTTGCTAAACTCTCATGTACCTCTCGTTAAGGCAAACAGAGGAAGTGGGTTGGGTCTCCCAACTCCTAGGTCGGTATTCACACTACACAGCCTAGACCCTATGAATGTCTTGTTTTCAAGGTTAGCTAAACACCTAGAGGGGGGGGTGAATAGGTTTTTTTTTCTTTATTTTACCTTTTCTAATTTGTTATCAGATTTCTGTGCCTGTGATTATGTTAATTATCATCTTTCAAGAACATTCACAAACGACACAACAATTTTATAGTGGTTCCCCAATCTTGGTTACATCCACTGTCCCTCTGCGCCTATCTAATAGTGTGTTAGATTCGGCTCTCCCTCTAAAACTCAACTACTTAATAGCTTATAGCATAGATCCTACAGGACCACACAGGTCACACAGACTTAACAATTATTCACTAAGCCAACCCTCAGGTCACAACGACCTTTCACCCAGCACTTAGCCAAACACAGATCACAAAGACTTTAGCCTTTATAAAACGGGCTTACAACTCTAGATTCACCAAGAATCTTTACACAAGAAAGAAATAGAGAAAGATTATATGATTAGACACCAGATCAAGAACTCTGTGTCATCTTCTTCCAGGACTGAGTAGATATCAGCCCAACCATTTTTTGTTGAAGACAATGATGTAGGCAGTAGATTCTTTCTTCAAATAGCTAACCTTCCTTCTGCAAAACTTGTAGATCTGCTCCCTCAGAATGAATTCTGATCCTGTTGTTGCGAATGGTAATTGCTCCAGCTATCTCCTTCCCAGCAAGATTCTCTATGCAAAACTCCTTCTTCAGGCTCGACTAAAATGGCGAGGAAGAAGATGATGTTCCCCCGCCCTTCTTCTCGTTTTCAGAAAACCTAGCCGAGGAATCGATTGTTCTCTTAGTTGTGTTGGTTCGTTTTTCTGCTCTAACCGATTGCTTCCTTTTTTACTCTGAAGGCCAATCGAGTAGTGGGCCCACCACAAGGATTGATGAATGAGATTAAGCCATCCAACACATCTCTTCCATTTAAATTTGATTTAATGGATCCTCGCTGTGTGTGTGGGTCCCAGCACTTTATGATGGAAATATTCCTTGGAAAGTGCAGAAGATGATGACAGCTGGCCGCCAATGTATATGGCAGCAATTCCGTACCATTTGAATTTTGGTTGACAATTTGACTTTGTTGATGTCAGCATGACCCAGCATCTCTGGACTTAGACAAAATTCAATCATCAAAACCAAATGCATTGAGTGAGTAGGTATCACTCAACGTTCACTTAGACAAAATTCAATCTAAGTATTAAGTTCGACGAAAGCTGAGCTCCGTTCGACAAACGTCGAGCTCAGCTTGACGAATGCAAAAGTTCAGTTCGAACTGCAAACTTAGATCGATGAAAGGCTGAACTTAGTTCAACGAAATCTAGGCTAAACATAGTAAATTAGCTCAGCTCGACGATTGTCGAGCTCAGTTCGATGAAGCTGAGCTTGATGAAAGTCAAGAAGTCCACACTTTTGTACTTAGCCAAATTTCTACTCCAAGGCGTTGAGAGCATTGATAGCATTGAGAGCGTTGAGTGAGCTTACCTCACTCAACGCTATTTGCCTTAGCAAATATTTCTGCGCCTTGGCATTGAGAGAGTAAGCTCCACTCAACGCAAAACTACTTAACAGAATTTTTTGTTATCTGGCGTTTAGTGATTAAGCTACACTCAATGTCTGTGGACTTAGTGAAAATTTTGCCCAACTTTTCTTTGGAGTTGACTGGCACAGTAACACTTAACGCTAAAACTTTTATGGCTTTGAGTGAGTAGACCACACTCAATGCTTATGGACTTGGCCACATTTTCAGCAAATTTCACTAGGCTTAGACTGACTTAGCCTGACTCACAGCCTTTTTGTTGTATGGTATTGAGTGAGTAGACTACACTCAACGCTTGTGGACTTAGGCACATTTTTGGCTATCTTCCAGTTAGGCTGAGACAGACTCAACGCTATATTTTATATGACATTGAGTGAGTAGACTACACACAACACTATATGTTATATGGTATTGAGTGAGTAGACTACACTCAATGCTTTTGTACTGAGCACAAATTATACTAGATATTATTGAGTCCATTCCTCTGGCATTGAGTAAGCTTGCTCCACTCAATGCCAATGGACTTAGGCGATTTTTGGTATGTCCAGCAACCACTTTGTGTGTCCTCATGTCCAATCAATATGATATGGACTACCTACACTCAAGACATCAAATGCACATCAAATATAGTTGATGTGTGTGTCATTGACGTGTTTGACTTCTCAAAAATAAGTGACATTGGGAACAATGGACCCAACAATCTCCCCCTATTTGAAGAAGTCAAAACCCTCATCAACCCTTATCAAAAAGGTTTTCTTTACTTGGTCAATGATACACACTACCTATACAGGAAAATGAAAATCAAAATTCTGATAAGCTATAAGTAAATGTACCTCACTTACTCCCCTTGTTTTGCTGCAAGGTTGTTGTCCATAATTGAGTGTCGCATGTCTTTCTTTCCCCTTTGCCATCTAAAGACTGTATGGTTATGTATCCCCTTGCTCTGATATGTCTCCCCCTTGCTAGGGCCTTCTCTCCTCTCTCCCCCTTTTTGAATTCTACAGAATTGGCATATGGGGGTTGGCCCTTCAATTGGCTGACCTTTTCTCTTCTCTCTAGAAGAACTTACTCCACCTCAGTATAAGCATCAGTGAACTGATACTACTTGGGAGTATGTATGTCCAGCAAGAGGAACAATACCTAAACAATAAAAAATGCAAAAGGGAGTGCTTAAAGCTATGCCAAGTTCAACATACCAAACACAAATTTGAGGGTGTTGAACTTTGCTTCATCTAATGTCTTAGTGAAGATATTTGTCACTTGCTTGTCTGTGGGGTCAAACTCAAGACTGATATATTCCTTCTCCACATGCTCCCTAATAAAATCATAACTTATTTTTATATGCTTAGTCCTGCTATGTGAGACAGGATTCCTTGCAATAGAAATTGCACTTGTTGAATCACAGTTGAGAGGAGTTCTACTTACCTGAAGGTTGTAATCCTGGAGTTATTGTTGGATCCACAGCAGCTGCTTGTTGATATAAATTCTAACTCCGGAGTTGATATAGCCACACTAGTTTGCTTCTTGCTGCTCCAAGAAACTAGCCTTCTACCTAAGAACTAACAAATTCTAGTACTGTTTTGCCTGTCTTCTTTGCAACCTACAAAGTCTTCATCTGAAAATCCATTTAGATCAAAATCTCTGTTTATAGGGTACCATAGGCCAGGATCTGGTGTGCCCTTAAGATACCTCAAGATTCTCTTTGCTGCAAAGTAATGAAATTCTTAGGGCAGGCCTGATACCTTTCACAGACACATGTGGCATACATGATATCAGGCCTACTAGCAGTCAGGTATAGAAGAGAGCCAATTCCTCTATACAAAGACTCATAAACCACTTTCCCTGTCTCATATTTGTCTATTGGCATACTTGATCCCATGGGAGTTCACATGGTTGAGGCATTCTCCATACTATATTTTTTTATTAGCTCCCTAGTGAACTTGGACTAGGATATTAACAAGCCATCATCAGTTTGTCTTACTTGGACTCCCAAGAAGAACTTGAGCCCACCCATGCTGCTCATTTCAAATATCCCTTGCATAAGTTTATCAAACTTCCTGCAAAGGTTGTCATTAGTAGATCCAAATATAATGTCATCAATATATATCTGGACTAGGATAAGCTTGCCCTTTGATTCCCTTAGGAATCGGGTCTTGTCTATCTTCCCCCTTGAGAATTTGTTCTTAATTAGGAAGCTGGACAAGGTTTCATACCAAGCCCTAGGAGCTTGCTTTAGCCCATATAGAAGTTTCCTAAGCTTATAAACAAAATTGGGAGAGTTAGGATCTATAAAACCTGGTGGCTGATCCACATATACTTCCTCTTTTAGGTCTCCATTCAAGAATACTGACTTGATATACATCTGTTAGACTCTGAATCCCTGATGGGCTGCAAATACAAGGAAGATCCATATGTCTTCCAGTCTGGCAACTGGGGCAAAGGTGTGGTCAAATTCTATGCCCTCTTCTTGCCTGTAGCCTTTAGGAACCAGTCTAGCCTTATTTTTTATAATAATACCATCTTGGTCCAACTTGTTCTTATAGATCCACTTAGTCCCTATGACATTTTGTCCTTGTGGTCTAGGGACCAACTTCCATACCTTACATCTCTTAAATTGGTCCAGTTCTTGTTGCATTGCTCTAATCAAGAACTGGTCCTTGATTGCTTCTTCAAACTTCTTTGGCTCAACTTGAGACAAGAAGCTTGAGTAGATAGTTGTATTCATGCTCCTGCTTCTGTTTTGGACTCCATGATTTGCATCGCCAATAATTTGGTGTACTGGATTATCCCTTAGATGTCTGGTAGCTGGATGCAATCTAGCTTCTGCTTGCTGATCTTCAGGTTTTTCAGCTAGCTAGTCTTCATTTTATTCAGGTAAGTTATCTCCTTCTCTTGGAGTAGGCAGTCCATCATCATTTTCTTAGACTTTGGGGGTAGCTTCCTTGATGGTCAGCTTATCCATCAATTTCTCTGTACCTACAATACTATAAGAGGTGGAGCTTGGCAGCTCATAGTTAACCATGTTGGATTCATCAATACAACATGCATTGACTCATCTTCAACTTGGGTAGTTAAGTTGTAGACTCTATATGCCATACTATGACTATTTTACCCAAAAAAGATCCCTTCATGGGACTTTGTAGCAAACTTAGTTAAATGAATTTTTCCATTGTTGAGCACGTAGCACTTGTAACCAAAGATCTTTAAATAGCTCAGGTTTGGTTTTCTGCCCTTCAAGATCTCATAGGGAGTCTTCTTGTGGCTCTTGGTGATAGAAGCCTTATTAAGGACATAGCATGGAGTGTTAACTGCCTCAGCCCAGAAGTATTCTGGGAGGGATTAGTCCCTTAGTAAGGTTCTACCAGCCTCTATGAGAGTCCTATTTTTCCTCTCAGCAATTCCATTTTGTTGGGGTGTTCTAGGAGAGGAAAACAATCCCTAGCTCTTCACAGAACCTTGTCATACACTCAGACTGAAACTCAGTGTCATGGTCACTTCTGATTTTGACCACAGTGTTGTTGAATTTATTCTAAATTTGCTTGACAAATGTCTGAAAGACATCAGGGGTTTCAGATTTCTTCCTTTGAAAGAACACCCAGGAAAATCTGGAAAAGTCATCAACAACCACAAGAGTGTAGACTTTCCTACATAGACTTTGAATTGGCATAGGACCAAACAGATCCATATGCAAGAGGTATAAGCACCTCACTGAGTATTTGGTGTCAATGCTCTTGAAGGAGGTCTTAGTCTGTGTAACATCTCTACCCGTCAAGAAGAATATAATAGAGGGTCCGGCCGGGGCCCCACACCATATTCCACAAACAGGCGGAGACGCTACTAAATAATATCATAACCAACGCATCCTAACACAGAGCATTCTAGCGGAAGTTTCACGGTTGAATTCATGAACTCAAGATAAACAATATTGTCCACTAACATAGGAATGCATATATATACATCAAAAGAGTCTGGCCTTAAGGCCTTACAACAGTTTCTCTTAACAAGAGTGTGGTTTCCATACATCGGCACGCAGGCCGGCCACACATGAACAAAAGAAACAAAACAAAACAATGCCTTCGAGGGCAGCAACGCAGCTTTGGGCTTCAGCCCGCTAAGTCCCGCTCGGACCAGCTCCTCCAGCACCTGTAAGAACCAATCCACCAAATGGTGGCAAAACAGGGCAACGGTCAGCATTCAGCTGACCAATTATAACGACCCTGCCCCTGGCACGGGGCAGCAGAATTCCATCCCTGCATAACATTCATCCACATGATATATAGCCATTCAAGCAAGACGTGCACGCCCGCACCGTCACATATCACAAACGTCGGCTCGACGGCCCGACGCTCCGTGCACTCAGGGCATATTCACACCGTTCAGAGGTCCCAGACATAACGGCGCACTATGAGCATTCTAGTCTGATCGGCTCACCGGCCGTCGACTCTCGCTATGTGATCCTAACAGGGTCTTAAGCACCCAAGGTTAGACAACCATAACGCGGGTACAGATCCACCTTTCCCGTTGCTCACATCGTCAGACTCACGCCTGGACTGACGCGGGTACAGTTTCACCTTGCCCGTTCCACCATTTCCTAGTTGCAGCCTCACAGCTCAACTTTCCACCAGTAGCACTCACGGCCACAAGAGAGTCCAACTCTCATAATTTCCTGGACTTCCTCCAGTACTTTTATCCATCATGCATACAAGCAATCATCACGGAGCCTTCTCCGATATGCAACCAAGCATCACCAATCCAGACCATGTCCAGATGTGCTTCACACAGCATGCCTAGATCCGTACTCCAATTCCGGACTCTAACAAGGGGGACTTCATATATCTACCCCAAGGGACGCCACAACCCACCGCACACTCGCGGGAAGGGTTTTCCCTATGCAATGCAGGAATTAAGGACTTCACATGTCCAAGCAGGAAATCGTTACCCTAGGAGTTCGCTTCGGAGCCATGGAGAGAAAATTGAGACGGATGAAAGCCTTTGCAGCAGCGTTGCCTTCGCAAATCCGAACTCGGCTCGTGATTTGGACCACCGTAGCACCACCGGCAGCCGGACTCCACTTCCTTTTCTTCCTCCTTGCTCTCACCTCTCTCTTACTTTAGAAAGAGAAGATGAAAAAGAAGAATGAGCTTCTCCCCCCTTTTTCCGGCCT
This sequence comes from Platanthera zijinensis, assembly GCA_039513925.1. NCBI lineage: Eukaryota > Viridiplantae > Streptophyta > Magnoliopsida > Asparagales > Orchidaceae > Platanthera > Platanthera zijinensis. The sequence continues at coordinate 100,957,090 of CM077092.1, forward strand.
TATCAGCCCAGGAATGAACTCCAGCCACAGGATCTTATTTAAAGAAAATGAAGGGCCACGATCTACTGAAAATTCCCCTGAAATTTGGCCGATACGGCCTGTGACACGCCCGTGTCACAGGTCGTGTACCCTTAAGCGGCACACGCGGCAGTCGCACCGTCTGAAATATTCGAGAACACGGGCATCGACACGCCCGTGTCGAACCTGACACGCCCGTGTCAGTCATGAGACACGCCCGTGTCTCCTGTTACACGGTACTCACCGATTTCCAAAACCAGTACACGGGTCGGAACACGGCAGCTGACACGCCCATGTCCAGCCTCACACGCCCGTGTTCCCGGCCGTGTTCAAGGCCGTGTCCTGCTCTGACTTTAATAGGTCAATTTCGAAAATTCATTCGAACACGCCCTGGGACACGCCCGTGTTGAAGGCCGTGTCCCAGGCTCGACGATCGTCGACTCTCAAACGTCGACTAGCCTGAACACGCCCTGGGACACGCCCGTGTCCCAGGCCGTGTACACCCGACACGCCCTGGGACACGCCCGTGTCCCAGGCCGTGTCTAACAGCCTCCAACCCAAAATTGTGTACAAACATATTTTGAGATTTTTGGGGTGTTACAATCCTCCCCCCCCCCCCCCCTTAAAAAAATTTCGTCCCGAAATTTGAAGACAAAAGGGAGAAAATAATAAAACATTTATATGTTTCTATTACATATATAACGAGCGAACAAGTTACGAAAATAACTCGGGAAACTCGGCTCGCATGGTCTGCTCGCGCTCCCATGTTAGCTCTTCTCGGCCACAATTGTCCCACCGGACTTTGACCATCCCGATCACCTTGTTCCGCAACTGTTTCTCGGCTCGATCCTCTATCCGTATAGGCTTCACCTTTGTCGTTAGCCCATACTCAACTGGCACTCGATCATTTTCAACTATATGAGCTGGATCCTTGACTGCTTTGCGTAACACCGAGATGTGAAACACGTCATGCAATCCACTCAATTCCGATGAAAGAGCTAACCGATAGGCAGCTTCCCCAATTCGCTCCACCACTTCAAACGGACCAAGGTATCGCGGACTTAGCTTTTTCAACCGCCGGATCCGAGATACGCCTTTGAAGGGCTTAATCTTTATATAGACCCATTCACCCACCGCGAACTCCTCGTTCCGGTGCTTAGCATTGTAATACTTGGCCTGCCGATCTTGGGCTATTAGGAGCCTCTCTCGAATAGAGCGTATTGTTGAGGTAGCATCCTCGACTTCCTTTTTGCCTAAAAGTTTAGTCTCGCCAGTTTCTGCCCAAGCTAGCGGTGTACGACACTTGCAACCATACAGCGCTTCAAATGGGGCCATGCCTATACTCGCTTGATAGCTATTATTATAGGCAAACTCCACCATAACAAGATGTTCTTCCCACTTCTTACCGAAGTCCAGGGCGCACATACGGAGCATATCCTCCATCGTTCTGTTGGTTCGTTCAGTTTGGCCATCCGTTTGCGGGTGAAAGGCCGTACTGAATGCTAACTTCGTGCCCAACATCTGATGAACTAATCTCCAATCCTTTGAAGTAAAGCGCCCATCTCGGTCACTTACGATGCTCCGGGGAACACCGTGCAATCGAATTATCTGCTCCACATAGAGCTTTGCCAACGTTTCCACTGAATCGTCCCGCTTGTTTGGTATAAAGTGAGCCACCTTTGTCAACCGGTCTACAATCACCCAGATTGAGTCATGGCCACGCTGAGATCTCGGCAATCCGTGCACGAAATCCATAGAAATTTCCTCAAATTTCCATTGCGGAACCGGCAACGACTTCAGGAAACCACTCGGCCGTTGACATTCTGCCTTTACCAAAGCACAAGTACGACATTTAGCCACATACGCGGCTATGTCCTTCTTTAAACCAGGCCACCAGAACAGTTTCTTCATGTCTTTGTACATTTTTGTGCTCCCAGGGTGAATTGAATACTTTGCAAAGTGCGCTTCATATAACAGCCCTTCTCGCAATTTACCCGCACTAGGGACGCACAATCGGCCATCCTTTCGTAACAAGCCATCATTCCAGGAGAACTGATCACCAGATTCCTCCTTTGCATATCGTTGGAGACTTTCATCTAACTCCGTTGCCCGCCGAACCCTGTCAGCAAGGTCATATTGAACTTCCAACCAGTTCATGCTTGCTTCAGTTGAAGAATCTCTTTCCATACAAGATATCTCCAAGGCTTCCAACTCTTGGACTAACCGCTCATCATGTATCCGCAACCAATTTGCCTGCACCGGAGCCCGACGACTCAAGGCATCAGCGACCACATTTCCCTTTCCGGGAACATAGTGAATGTCGAAGGTATAATCCCCAAGGAATTCCATCCACCTTCTTTGTCGCATATTCAACTCCTTTTGATCGAGCAGATACTTTAAGCTTTTATGATCGGTATAAATATCTACTTTCATGCCATATAGATAATGCCGCCACAACTTTAGCGAAAAGATCACCGCCGCCAACTCCAAATCATGGACGGGGTAATTACGCTCATGCACTTTCAATTGACGTGAACCATAAGCGATCACCTTGCCAAACTGCAGGAGAACGCAGCCTAAGCCGCTTCCTGACGCATCGCTGTATATTTCAAATCCATCTGTACCACATGGCGACGTCAACACAGGCGCCGTGGTCAAACGACTTTTCAGCTCCTCAAAAGCTCCTGCGCACTCCGGCGTCCAAACGAACTTCTGATCCTTTCTCGTCAACGTAGTCAGAGGCAAAGCAATCCGGGAGAAGTTCCCCACGAACCTCCTATAGTAGCCCGCCAGTCCAAGGAAACTCCTGACTTCGGCCACTGAAGATAACACTGGCCAATCCCGAATGGCACTTATCTTAGCCGGATCCACCGCTATGCCCTCTCCACTTACCACATGGCCTAGAAAAGCCACCGACGAGAGCCAGAACTCACACTTTGAGAACTTGGCATACAGCTTATTCCTTCGCAAGGTATGCAATACTAATCGCAAATGGTTTGCATGATCTTTCTCCGATTGTGAATATACAAGGATATCATCAATAAACACAATCACAAACAGATCCAGGTATTCGTGGAACGTACGATGCATGAGATCCATGAATACCGAAGGCGCATTACATAAGCCGAACGTCATCACTGTGAACTCATAAAGACCATAGCGTGTGCCAAACGCTGTCTTGGGAATGTCACATTCCCTAATCCGCAACTGGTAATACCCGGACTTCAAATCCAACTTCGAATAGACGGTTGAGCCCGCTAGCTGATCGAACAAGTCATCAATCCGAGGAATTGGATACTTGTTTTTCTCCGTCAGTTTGTTTAGTTCACGATAATCAATACATAGTCGCAAACCACCGTCTTTCTTTTTCACAAAAAGAATAGGCGCGCTCCAAGGTGACATACTTGGGCGTATGTATCCCTGCTCCAACAACTCTTGCAACTAAACTTTCAGTTCGGCCATTTCTTTTGGCGCTACCCGATACGGCGAACGGGCCACGGGTTTTGCACCCGGCACCAGCTCGATAGCGAAGTCAATTTCCCTTTGGGGAGGTAACCCCGGAAGGTCCTTTGGAAACACATCAGCATATTCCGACACAATCGGCACTTCACTCACACTGGCCTTTGGCGCCACCGCCTCTATGAGTGTGAAGAACAACTCCGCACCCTTCCGAACTGCCTTAACAACTTGGAGAGCGGATAACAACATCCCACTCATCCCTTGCATACCAATGAACTTGGTCTCTCGTTCGGTATTTTGCCCAAGTGTGACTTCTTTTGAAGTGCAATCAATACAGGCACGTTGCTCTGAAAGCCAGTCCATACCAAAGATTATATCAAACTCTTTGATCGGCAATACTAGTGTTTCCACCTTGAACTCCCGACTTCCTATCTTGACCTCAAGACCGCAAGATCGATCCGCGCACATCAAACATCCGTTAGGCAACAACACCTTTACACTGTCTGTCTTGGTCCGGATAGGCACCCCGACACGCAAGACAAAATCCTCAGACAGAAACGAATGTGAAGCACCTGTGTCGAACAGTGCTCGCGCCGGATACTCTCGTATAAGGACAAACCCTATAACATGACAATTAAAACAAGCACAGCACACCAAAAGTATAAATATTGAAACTTAAGCGCACCTGTGACGACATCAGCCTGCTTAATGGCCTCCTGTTGTCCAAGGTTGAAGACCCTGGGCTGCGCGTGCGAGGCAGAAGACTCCACCACAGCCTTCCCCTTCTCCGCATAAGACGCTCCCGTCTTCTTATCACCCTTTGGAGGACCAAATCGGCATTCACGTGCGAAGTGTCCAACCTTCCCGCACGTAAAACAAGCACGAGCTCCAATCCCAGATGTGTCCGTCACAGTCGCAGAAGGAGTTTGTCCAGAAGACTTAGACTTCTTATTCCATTTCCTTCGGTAGCCAAACTTGTCCGGACGCTGCGGCTTAAACTCCGGCTTTCCAATCGCCAAGTTTCCCTTTGCTTGCCCCCGTTTCAAGTCCGTCTCCAAAGAACGAGCCGTACAGACTAAGGCTTGGAATCCCTGACTCACAGAACTCGAGAGAAAATACCTTAGCTCATCTCGCAGTCCCGCATAAAACCGACTAGTCTTACGCTCTTCTTCGGCGAAGATCGAGCCCGCATATCTTCCCAAACGGGTGAACTCATGCAGGTAGTCATCCACACTTCGATCTCCCTGTGCTAACCGTTGGAACTCCATTTCCATCGACATCCTTTGCTGCATCGGCAGATGTTGTGCTAAGAACAACCGAGAGAATTCTTCCATTGTAATCTCTGCCAATTGCCTGCCGGCCAAGTGATGCAGTTCAATCTCATCCCACCACAATCGCGCCTCTCCTTCCAGTAGGAAAGTGGCTAACATCACTTTCTGTTCCTCCTCAACCCTGATAGCCCTCATAATCCTCTTAATTCTTGCAAGCCAATCCTCTGCTTGGGCCGGTGTACCCGCCCCATGAAACTGCGGAGGGTTAAAGCTCAAGAATTGCTTCCATTGTTGATCTGCTACCCGCGGATCAACTTCGGCTTCTATCGGTTCTTGCCGTACCCCAGCTTGCGTTGGCACCACTGCAGGACGTGCTTGCCCCGCTTGCTGAGCATTCATCACAGCAAGTACCGTTTCCGTGATGAGACAGACTGTTTCAGCGGATGGAGGAGTTGTGGGCACCTCGGCTGGTGCCGCACTCGCAACAGAACGTTGTGGTTCGGACTGACCCGCAACACTTCTGGTCACCTATATGTGTAAAACACACAGGTTAACGACCAATAAAAACGGCAATCATACAAAGAGAATACACAAGTTCAACAAACAAGTGTATTTGCATTCCTAAGTGGACAATCTTGAGTTCAAATTAAGTGTTATAACGACGGCACTGACACGTGCTCGCCCCCTCTCAAAAGAATTCGTCCGCGAATTCGGAAGAGATCGACCAACAAGCTGATACCAAATTGTAACATCTCTACCCGTCAAGAAGAATATAATAGAGGGTCCGGCCGGGGCCCCACACCATATTCCACAAACAGGCGGAGACGCTACTAAATAATATCATAACCAACGCATCCTAACACAGAGCATTCTAGCGGAAGTTTCACGGTTGAATTCATGAACTCAAGATAAACAATATTGTCCACTAACATAGGAATGTATATATATACATCAAAAGAGTCTGGCCTTAAGGCCTTACAACAGTTTCTCTTAACAAGAGTGTGGTTTCCATACATCGGCACGCAGGCCGGCCACACATGAACAAAAGAAACAAAACAAAACAATGCCTTCGAGGGCAGCAACGCAGCTTTGGGCTTCAGCCCGCTAAGTCCCGCTCGGACCAGCTCCTCCAGCACCTGTAAGAACCAATCCACCAAATGGTGGCAAAACAGGGCAACGGTCAGCATTCAGCTGACCAATTATAACAACCCTGCCCCTGGCACGGGGCAGCGGAATTCCATCCCTGCATAACATTCATCCACATGATATATAGCCATTCAAGCAAGACGTGCACGCCCGCACCGTCACATATCACAAACGTCGGCTCGACGGCCCGACGCTCCGTGCACTCAGGGCACATTCACACCGTTCAGAGGTCCCAGACATAACGGCGCACTATGAGCATTCTAGTCTGATCAGCTCACCGGCCGTCGACTCTCGCTATGTGATCCTAACAGGGTCTTAAGCACCCAAGGTTAGACAACCATAACGCGGGTACAGATCCACCTTTCCCGTTGCTCACATCGTCAGACTCACGCCTGGACTGACGCGGGTACAGTTTCACCTTGCCCGTTCCACCATTTCCTAGTTGCAGCCTCACAGCTCAACTTTCCACCAGTAGCACTCACGGCCACAAGAGAGTCCAACTCTCATAATTTCCTGGACTTCCTCCAGTACTTTTATCCATCATACATACAAGCAATCATCACGGAGCCTTCTCCGATATGCAACCAAGCATCACCAATCCAGACCATGTCCAGATGGGCTTCACACAGCATGCCTAGATCCGTACTCCAATTCGGGACTCTAACAAGGGGGACTTCACATATCTACCCCAAGGGACGCCACAACCCACCGCACACTCGCGGGGAAGGGTTTTCCCTATGCAATGCAGGAATTAAGGACTTCACATGTCCAAGCAGGAAATCGTTACCCTAGGAGTTCGCTTCGGAGCCATGGAGAGAAAATTGAGACGGATGAAAGCCTTCGCAGCAGCGTTGCCTTCGCAAATCCGAACTCGGCTCGTGATTTGGACCACCGTAGCACCACCGGCAGCCGGACTCCACTTCCTTTTCTTCCTCCTTGCTCTCACCTCTCTCTTACTTTAGAAAGAGAAGATGAAAAAGAAGAATGAGCTTCTCCCCCCTTTTTCCGGCCTTATCAGCCCAGGAATGAACTCCAGCCACAGGATCTTATTTAAAGAAAATGAAGGGCCACGATCTACTGAAAATTCCCCTGAAATTTGGCCGACACGGCCTGTGACACGCCCGTGTCACAGGCCGTGTACCCTTAAGCGGCACACGCGGCAGTCGCACCGACTGAAATATTCGAGAACACGGGCATCGACACGCCCGTGTCGAACCTGACACGCCCGTGTCAGTCATGAGACACGCCCGTGTCTCCTGTTACACGGTACTCACCGATTTCCAAAACCAGTACACAGGCCGGAACACGGCAGCTGACACGCCCGTGTCCAGCCTCACACGCCCGTGTTCCCGGCCGTGTTCAAGGCCGTGTCCTGCTCTGACTTGAATAGGTCAATTTCGAAAATTAATTCGAACACGCCCTGGGACACGCCCGTGTCGAAGGCCGTGTCCCAGGCTCGACGATCGTCGACTCTCAAACGTCGACTAGCCTGAACACGCCCTGGGACACGCCCGTGTCCCAGGCCGTGTACACCCGACACGCCTTGGGACACGCCCGTGTCCCAGGCCGTGTCTAACAGCCTCCAACCCAAAATTGTGTACAAACATATTTTGAGATTTTTGGGGTGTTACAGTCTGTTTTCCTTTTGGCATGCAGAGCAGATACCCTCCTTAGTGCATATTGACTTAGGCCCATTCCTAACCAGCTCATTGTTGAATAACTTGCCTATGGTCTTATAATTTAGATGGGCTAGCCTCTTGTGCCACTGGACACAGGAAGAGGCTTTCTCATCTGCAATAAGGCATACAGATGAGTCTTTGCTATAACATAAGAAATCTAAACAGTACACATTTCCACTCCTAGTGCCTGTTAAGATGACCTCTTGGTCACTTAACCTCCTAATTTGGCACTCATCCTTGTGGAATACTATATCATAGACAAGATCACAGAGTTGGCTAATGATTATCAGGTTGTGTTGCAACCCTTCAACATAGGCTACTCTAGTGATAGTGACTATGCCATTAGAGATCTTACCATAACCTCTAGTCACTCCTTTTTCAGATACACCAAAGTTAACCTTTGTTTAATTCCTTACTGGAGCATAATCCTTCAGCATGGACCTTATTCCAGTCATGTGCCTAGAACATCCACTGTCCAAGTACCATATAGGGGTATGAGCACTTGGACTATCCTGCAAAACACACATCAGTTAACCTTAGGACCCCAATTTTTATTGGGTCCTTGGTGTCTGTTAGACTGAAAATAATCTGTCTGCCTACAGCTTTTCTAACATGCAAGCTGACATTTGCTCTTTGCACACTATGATTGTGCCAACAATCAATAGTAAAGTGGACTACTTTTCCACAACACCAACAATCATGGATGTTGTACCTTCCTTTTGGAGTTAGTCTAGTGGCTTTGTTAACAGTAGCTCTGGGTCTATAAGGTGTAGCAGCAGTCCTGTTCCATGATTTTCCATCCCCGGCCAGACAAGTGGTGGGTCTTGCAGTAGAAGTGCTTGGAATATCTTGAGCACTTCTAGAAGCAGCTTTCTTTTCAAAAAGCATACCCTTGATGGCCTCAGAGATGCCCTGGTCAGTTCTACTGACAGCCTTCCCTTTTATCTTAAAGTGGGCTGGAGGAATTTGAGAATAGTCAGTAGTTTTACCATTGACTGAAGGGGCTGTTGCACCAAACACAAATGGTCTAGGATGGGCCATTTGTATTTTATCATAGGTACTTGCACCTTTGTTGTAACTGCCACCATATTGTGGAACATCTTTGTTCACATAAGATGGTCTAGCATGATTCCAGTGACCAAAAATACTCACATGGCCATGCTGTTGGAAAGAAATTGCACTCTAACAAATTTTACAAGAGGCTTAGAGGCTAGTGGCTCCACATGAGCTTTGCCCTTTCCCTTTGGATTAGCAGCTCTTGCACTTCCCTTTAATCCCGACCCTTCCTTTCCCTTTTGGGAGGAGAATGAGTCAATTAAGGGAAACACTATGCTAGGCTAGGACTAGCTAGCCACTAGTTCCCTCTCCTTTTGAAGCTTTCTTTCAAGATTCCTGATATGCTTATTCTTTAAGGTTATGGTGCTCATCTGAATGATTGTCATATTCTTCAGTTTGCTAACTTCCTGCATCTTAAGATCCAGCAATTTTATTGATTCTGAAGCAGCAAGCTTTAAAGAGACAATTTCCTCAGCCTGCTGTTTGGCCAAGATCTTGCTCTTCTTTAGAGCCTACAGAAGTTCACCATATTTATCAATCAATTGATTGATGTCTCCCTCAAATTTTGAGCCATCATCATCACTTGATACAAAGACACGATAATTTATAACTGATTCATAATCTGAACATGCAGAGCTAGTAATAGAAATTTCCTTGCTTGGACTAGGCTGATCCTGCTTGATTTTTTCATCTAACTTAGCCATCAGCCCAAGATAGCAGCTGACATCTTCAGAATCTACCTCGAAATCACTATCAGATTGTGATAGAAGGGCCCAATCTTCAATCCTGGCAGTAGGATGAACCTTCTGAGCTTCTTCTTCTAAAGTAGCCAGCCTTTTGATGTAGTTTTCTTCTACATCTCCTTCTTCAGTAGAGTACAACCCAATATAAGCTTTTTCTTCTGACTCTGATGTGGAGGAGTCAGTCCAGCTTCTTTTCTTTTTGGAAATGAGGGATTTCTCTTTCTTGCCTTTTTGTTGGTTGTCCTTTTTCTCACTGTGTTCCTTCCTTTTGACTGGGCAGTCAGCTATCATATGCCCAGGTTTTCTACAATAATAACAAGTTATGTTAGAGGAAACTTGTTTACCAGTTTTGGAACCATACCTTTCCTCCTTAGAGGACTTTCTTATGCCTTTATAGTGGTCATCCTTGGGATGAGAGGAGGTGGAAGGCCTTCCTCTCCAGTGCTTCTTCCTTAAGAACTTCTGGAATTGCCTAGTGAAGGCAGCAAAATCTTCATCAGACCATTGGCAGACAAATGCACTTCCCTCTGATATTCCAGAATCAGATTCAGCATCTCTCCTTGGTGGAGAGGGCTACTTTCTTCTGCTTTTGCTGGTGCCTTCAGCCTTGAAAGCTACCGTTTTATCTCTTGCCTGAGACTTATTGTTGTTCTCCTCTTCTTTCCTTGCTGCCAGCTGCATCTCATATGACAGCAACTTCCCAAAGAGTATGTGAGGAGCAGTGTCACCCAGCTTTGCCACTTCTCTAATGGCACAGATTTTTATGTCCCACTCTCTAGAGAGAGATCTAAGAAACTTGTCATTCAGTTCATAGTGACTAAACACTCTTCCATAAGTCTTAAGCTCATTCACAATCCTAATGAACTTTTTATAACAGGTGTGTACAACCTCGGGCTCGCTGCCCGGCGAGAGGGGCCTAGGCGAGTCGAGAGGGCTCAGAAGAGAAGCTCCGCGGCGAGAGGGGCCTAGGCGAGAGGAGAGAGGGTTCGGCCCGGCGAGTAGAGAGGGCCTAGGCGAGTCGAGAGGACTCAGAAGATAAGCCCCGAGTAGAGAGGGCCTTGGCGAGTCGAGAGGACTCAGAAGAGAAGCCCCGAGCAGAGAGGGCCCAGGCGAGTCGAGAGGGTTTGGCCTGGCGAGAGGACCCTAGTGAGAGGTTCTTCGAGAGAAGGGTCGTCTTGTTTTCAGGGCCGGTTCAGGTAAGGTCGGGCCCACCTTCTGGGTGTAAGACCCCCCTCCCGGAACACAACACACGGCACGAGGGGAGTCTTATGCCCGAAATAGCCGCCTTGCGGTAGCACTAACACACGGGTTAGCCTTTACCACAAGACGCCTATTCTGCCGGCAACAATCCATATCACAACAATTATGCCAACCCAACCATAACAGAAAAGTAAAGCTAAAAGCAGTTCAGTTCACAGCTAAGTTAAAGTCCAAAAGTAGCGGAAGATAACAAGCACAATAGGCTTGTACAAAAGAACAAGTGTCTAGAAATGTTTTGCCAAACGGCTACATGAAAACACTCACGACTGTCACTGACGGTGCCGATGGCACCACCACCTCAGGTCCTATCATCCGGGCCTGGCTGTCCTGCTGTATAGTCCGTTGCCGCTCTACCTGCGGGGTTTCCTCCTAAAAAGGAAGACGTAGCAACCGTTAGTCATAAGACTAAGTGGCTTCACATCCGCTCCCCCGGCGACTCCTCGGCACCGGGCGGAGAAAGGAACACAGGTACAATATATATACATAAGCAAGTAAACAAGCAGGTGACAGTAAATATGGTGAAGTATAGACTACGCTACACAACTAGCAGTTCTACAAATATCAATAATATATGATAGCAGGTATAATTAATCAGAATAGTAACCTAACTTATAAGAGTGCCCATGCAAACTTATAAGTTAAGGATCGGCTTAACAGTATAGTAACTCATCGTATAAGAGTGCCCATACAAACTTATACGATGAGGATCTTGTGTATGCAATGAATGACATGAAATGAATGTTATGCTATGACCGAATCATGCGCACGCACATGCAAGTTGCTATGTCGACACAGACTAGAAGTTCCCACTTTTCGAGCAGGTAGCTAACCTCTCAGGCGTCGTCCGTCGTGGCCAGACGGCGACAGTGGAGCGGGCGTCTCCACTACTAGGTGGTATCACACTACCTATCCTAGGCCCCCGTACGCCTCGACGCTAAGAACACAACAGCGGAGCTCACATGCGTACTACGGCTCAGAAGGGGTCTTGGGTAAATGTGCACCAAGAACACAGCCCAACCTGGCCTTTGATTTCGAACCGGATGGAACCTCGGAAACGCACGAGGTGCAAGCCCAACCGTTCTCATGGCACGGAGGAGATCTCGGGTTATGGACACCAAGTATCTAACCCTACCGCCCAAGGTCTACCCATTGGCTCCCATCGGTGTGACGACTGGCGAACCCGTAGACCTGCCACAATCATTATCTCAACATCGCGACACGGTGAATCGTCGCACATCACATGCCCCAAAACAACTCACTCGATGCTACCCGTAGGGAGACTTCAACTCTAAGCATCGGTTGTTAATAAACCCCTTGGGGTCGGATTACAGTTACAAAATACTCTTCACATAGTGTTCATCATGTTCACGCCCACCTACTCAATGAATTCACCTCAACACTACGCACAATAGATATGTTCAACACCAAATTGTATAAATATATCCTTTACCAATATCAACTCCTAATATCTAGCCTTCCCATCCAATCCATTTCTCTACCATTGCATGGTTATCCCTTATAACACAACCAAATGAGTAACCATACTAAATTATAGTAACAACGACATTATAGATATATGGGAGCAAGATATCACATGAGCAAATCACAATCATTGCAAGAGTGCTAACATTATAAATTAACAAGTGCATTAACATAGGATAGTCCAATACTAAAACTGGGATTCCCGGAGCTACAGGAATCCGATCACAATGCACAACCCCTCGTTGGAAAGGTATTCGCGAGGGCTACGACTTTCGTGTTGAGTCGATCGCCCAGATCTGGTCGCAACATACCAGAAATTCAACTCGAATACGTACAGGAAACAGTTTCCTGTACAGGAATTTTCCCGAACGCAGCGGACTCGAACCAGCTTTCCCGTGGCTACAGGTATCGCATGGAAACGAGCAACCACTTGTTGGAAAGGTAATTTCAAGGGCTACGACTTTCGTGTTGAGTCGATCACCCAGATTTGGCCAGAACACCTCCGTAATCGGCCACGAAGGTCGCCGCGTGCAGAAATCAGATTTCTGCACGCATCTTAAGGCGAGATAAACGGCATCCGTTCATCTTCTTCCTTGCAACGACCTCTCATAAACTTCTCCAGAAATCACACCCAACCTTATTTCTCCTTTCAAAGCCAAACCCTCAACGAAAACCCCTCTCATCTCCACTTTGAATGATGAGAAGGTTGAGGGAGACTAAGCCTAGAAAACCTAGGCATGGCTTATCCTAAGAACTCTCCTCCTCACCATCAAGACTCTATGGAATCGATGTCTCTCCTAAAATAACTATAGATCTAGCACCAAGGGAGAGGGGAGGAAGCTCACCTCAAGTCCAGCGGTACCACCATGGCCGGCCATGAGCCTCGCACTCCTTCGCGGCGGCATTGTTTTTCCCTTGACGGTGGCGGCGTTTTGATTCCTCCAAGGATGGCTCCGGCAAGCTCTTCCTCCTCCTCCAGCCAAGAACTCTCTCAGGAATTTCGGGGCAGAAGAAAGGGGAGTGAATGCTAGGGTTTTCAACTTTTTTCCTTTTTATACATCGCAGACACGGGTAGGCACACGGCCGTGTTCCTACCCGTGTTCAGGTGACACGGCCGTGTTGCCTGCCGTGTCTAGGGCCATGTTCATCCCAGAACAACTTTCTGCCGGGTCAGGGTTGCGGCACACGGGTAGAGACACGGCCGTGTCTCGACCTGTGTCCTCGGCACACGGGTAGGGACACGCCGTGTCCCAATACCCGTGTACCTCTCTGACTGGAAGCCTATTTTTATGAGGCACACGGGTATGGACACGGCCGTGTCCATACCCGTGTCAGCCAGAAATGCCATTTGCCTTGTTTTCCTCATTTCCCGTACATTCGCACCTGTTCCCCCACACCCCCATTGGGCTCACCACAGCCCCCTAGACTCAAACACGCAATCAAGGGGCCTAGCGCGAATTGGGACGTTACAAATCCTATAAACAAAATAAAAGATTTCGTCCCCGAAATCAGGGTAAGGCTATGGGAGTGAAACACATAAAAGGGAACTATGCTTTCAAATAAAATTCTTACCTGTAGTAAACAATTCCGGGTAGCGCCCTTACATCAAATCCCTTGGCTCCCATGTGAACTCCTCCTTCCCATGATTAGACCATAGCACTTTCACCAAGGGAACACTTTTGCGGCGCAAGGTTCTTGTCTCGTTATCAACGATCCGCACCGGCTCCAGTCGCACAGACCTATCAGACGCCACGGCACCATCCGCCGTGGGGATATACTGTTCAGGCCGCAGCAAAGCCTTCCGAAGCGACGATACATGGAACACGTCGTGAAGGTTCTCCAGCTCCGGTGGTAACTCCAATCGATAGGCCAGAGGGCCAATCCTTTCCACTACGACATAGGGCCCAACATACCTTGGGCTGAGCTTCTTGACTCCACGTACCCGTGACACTCCGTGCATCGGTCGAATCTTCAGGAACACCTTATCACCCACTTGAAACTCTACCATACGGTGCCTTGCGTTGTAATATTTCGCCTGTCGGCTTTGAGCCTCTAGCATTCGATCCCAGATCAACCTAACCACCGCGTCCGTGTCATCAATATACTCATTTCCCAATGTCTTCGGATCTTCGTCTTGCACCCAGGACAAGGGTGTTCTACACCTCCTTCCATACAAAGCTTCATGAGGTGTCATTCCAATACTGGCTTGATGACTGTTATTATAAGAGAACTCCACGAGGGGTAAGAGCCTCTCCCACGGTTCTCCTTTATCTAGCACACACAACCTCAGAAGGTCCTCCAATGTTCGGATGGTTCGTTCAGACTGCCCGTCCGTTTGTGGGTGAAAGGCTGTGCTAAAGGCGAGGCGCGAGCCCAAATAAGCCTGTACAGCCCTCCATTCTCTTGAAGTAAACCGACCATCCCGATCGGAGACGATCGTCTTCGGCACACCATGGTACCGCACAAATTGCTCCACAAAGAGACGCACTAGGACGCCCACCTGCGCCTCCTTCTTCATTGGGATAAATCGTGCTACCTTGGTCAACCGGTCAACTATCACCCACACAGAATCATTCCCCGAGCGCGAGCGAGGTAACCCGTGGACGAAGTCCATGGAGATGTCCTCAAATTTCCATTCGGGGATGGGCAACGACTATAGCATTCCACCGGGGCTTCTGCATTCCGCCTTCACCATTTGGCAAGCCACACAATGAGTAACGAAGTACTTGACGTCCCTCTTCATGCCCGGCCAACACATTGTTTTTCTCAAATCGGTGTACATCATTGCGATCCCCGGGTGCACCGAGTACTTGGAGCAATGGGCCTCCTTTAGAATATCCTCCCGAATGTTGTCACCTTCGGGGATGTAAAGCCGGCCACGAAAATGGATGAGGCCGTCTTTTAGGGAGTATTCTTCCGTAGTCCCATCCTCCATTGACTTGAAAGTCGGGGTTAAAGCCGCATCCTTCTTTTGTTCCGTACGGATCCGGTCTCGTATGTTTCAAACTATACTCATCGCGGCCAAATATTCTGTATACTCTTCCGGTTGATTCTTAAAGACCAAAGTGGTTTCCATCTCTTGCAGTGTCCGGATTAACTCCATCCTCATCAAGCGGGATTCCGTGCTCGTTCCCGGTGCCTTTCGGCTCAAGGCATCAGCTACGAAATTAACCTTCCTGGGGTGGTAGTTCAAGGTGAATTCATAGTCGCACAAGAACTCCAACCACCGCCGCTGCCTCAAGTTTAACTCCTTTTGGGTGTGAACGTACTTCAGATTTTTGTGATCCGAGTAGATCTCGCAGTGGACGGCGTATAAATAATGCCTCCACATCTTCAAGGCGAATACCACCGCTCCCAACTCTAGATCATGCACCGGGTAGCTGGCTTCATGCTTCTTCAACTGTCTTGAAGCATAAGCGATCACATGCCCATTTTGCATCAACACAGCTCCCATCCCTTGATACGACGCATCCGTGTAAACTTGAAAGCCCTCCTTCCCAGATGGAAGAGCTAGGATGGGTGCAGTCGTCAATCTGTCCTTCAACTCTTGGAATGCAGCTTCGCACTGGGGTGTCCATTCAAACGGCACACCCTTCTTGGTCAGCGTAGTAAGGGGAAGGGCGATCTTCGAGAAGCCTTTCACGAACTTGCGATAGTACCCGGCAAGTCCAAGAAAGCTCCGTATGTCGGCCGCTGACTTCAATGGCGACCACTCCTTCACGGCCCGCACCTTGGCCGGATCTACAGCTAGCCCCGCCCCACTAATCACATGGCCCAAGAACGCGACCTCTCGAAGCCAAAACTCACATTTGCTGAACTTGGCAAACAAAGTGTGCTCCTTTAGTTTCCTCAGCACTAAAGCTAGATGTTCGGCGTGTTCTGCTTCAGTCTTTGAGTAGACTAGGATATCATCGATGAACACGATGACAAAGATGTCCAAATAAGGGCTGAACACCTTGTTCATCAAGCTCATAAAGGCGGAAGGGGCGTTTGTGAGCCCAAACGGCATCACGGTGAATTCATACAAACCATATCTCGAACTGAACGCCGTCTTCTGAATGTCATCTTCTTGTATCCTCAGCTGATAATATCCCGAACGCAGATCTAACTTGGAGAACCAATACGATCCCACCAATTGATCAAATAGTTCATCAATGCGCGGTAGGGGATAGGTGTTCCGCACCGTTAACCGGTTCAACTCTCAATAATCAATACATAACCGCAAGGTGCCATCCTTCTTTTTGACGAACAAAACGGGCGCTCCCCAAGGCGACGAGCTTGGGCGAACGAACCCTGCTTCCACCAATTCCTGAAGCTGGACTCTAAACTCTGCAAGTTCCTTCGGAGCCATTCGGTATGGAGCTCGCGAGACGGGCTTGGCACCCAGAATTAGCTTGATTTGGAAGTCCACTTCCCTATGCGGGGGTAGTCCCGGCAATTTCTCGGGGAATACCTCGGGAAATTCTCGCACCACCCGCACATCCTTGACCTCTAATGTCAATTTCTTCAACTCGAAGAAAATTACATAGACCTCGTCCCCTTCCATATGAGATTTCATAGCTTGGATTGAAGATAATAATTTACGGGGTGCGAATTTAATACCTTGGAAGATGACTTCCGAGTCTCCATGCCTCAACATAACTTGCTTCTCCGCACAATTGATCCTGGCGTGGTGCCAGTTCAACCACCTCATGCCCAGGATGAGATCGAACTCCGGGATTCTTAACACTGTAGCCGGAGTTTCAAAGAACTTTCCTCCAATAATGGTGTCGAAGTCGCAACTTGCTGACGACGTCATCTCAGAGCCGTCCGGAAGGCGCACCCTTTCAGTAGTGCCCGTGAAGTGTTGCACTCCCTCCAAGTCCTTCACGAAGTCTGCCGAAATGAACGAGTGAGACGCACCCGTGTCAAATAACGTATAGGCGGGCCTCCCGCTAACCATGACAGTGCCTAGGTTCCAAAAAGGTAATCACCATTCCAAAATTGCGCGTATCATTTGTATCGTAAATCTAACAAGTCATATAATATTAATAAATTTTGCACGTACCGGTGATGACTTCCTGCGGATTTCTCTCCTGAGTCATATCCAATGCGAATACATGCTCCCGTGCATGTCCTTGATTTCTCCCTGGTGGTCCTCTTCCTCGGCCACGCAAGTGCCCTCGCCCCCGTGGAGCTACTGGAGGGGGAGCAATAGGAGCATCCCCGATCAGTCGCGGGCAAACTCGTCGGACATGCCCCGGTTGGTTGCACTCAAAACATATCACCTCACGTCGGCCCCCAGGTTATTGATAATATTGCTGCTGCGGTGGTGGTGGTAAAGGTAGTGGTTGCGGAATTGGGTACTCCACCCGATAGTTCCGGTTGACCCACCGACCGCCTCTGTGGTTTCCCCTTCCTCTGCCATGATCATTCCGCCTTCTATTACTAGGGCCGACTTCAATTACTCTGTAAGACCCCCTTTTTTTTCTTTTTTTTCAACCACCGGGGGTCTTAGCCCAAAATTGCCGCTTTGCGGTGGCACCGACATCTCGGGAAGGCAACCACTACAAATCGCCAATTCTGCCGGCCCTTTTCGATCACAAACGAGAGAAGCATTTATACAAAAGTGTAAACAAGTCCACAGAAAACATGTATATAAGAGAGAATCATATCCAGTCCATCAATACAATAATAAGAAAATAGATAAATGGGCTTGAGCCCAGTACATCAGAGTCCTCACTACAAGTCTCTCATCACGGAAGCTAAGGAAATGCTAATCACTCACGGAGCTGGTCGCAGGTGCACCGGTGCTAGACTGTCCCACCTCCATGCGCACCGTACTCCGCTGGTGCTGGTCCCTGTCTCCCATCCGGAGCTCCTGTAATGTTTGGTTCGAAAACCATTAGTCATAAAGACTAAGCCCTATCATCCCCTACCCCTCCCACCACGGCTCCTAAGCACCGGCGGAGAGGAGGAAAGGGAAGCTACAAAAGTGGAGAATAGACAAGCAAGTGTCGGTGGACCTAACTAGCAAGTTATATCGGGGAGCAGTATAAATGTTGTAATAGGTAGAACAATTAATAAGAAGCAATTTATATAAAAAGACAACTAGAGAACAGTAAGTAAGTATGTAAGTAACCTTAACTTATATGAATGCCCATACAAACTTATAAGTTAAGGGATCTTCTGCAAGGCTCCCATCGTATAAAAAGTCCCATACCGATTTATACGTTGGGGTGACGGTTATATGCAAACATGCTATGCCATGATTCATGCAAGTGCAACCCACACACACGACTCTATGCGCACAGACCTTTAGTTCCCCCTGTTCGGGAGGCTAGCTTCACCCCAGGAACCTCCGTAGTGGCAAACGGAGACAGTGGGTCGGGCCCCCCCCACTCCTAGGCGGGTAACCACACTACCAGGCCTAGCCCTTCCGTACGCCCCTAGAAGAACACAACCTAGAGTATCCGCGTACTGCTGCTGGATGTACCCTCCAGACTTTTCTCCGAGTCATCGTACCGCTGTCGGTGTGATCGATCGCCTAGTACCGATGACCCACCACCTTTCTCCGTACTCCAACCCTCGAGCCCGCGGCCCCCCGGACAGTACTGTCCGTGCATCTACCTTCAGAGCTACTGTCTGATGGCAAGTAATCCTATAATTCTACTTTCCTAGCTACCGGGGAGTGAGTGTGTGCAACCCTAGTTATACTAGTTGCTCTTTTAATTTATTACTCCTATGGTTTACGTTAGCCCAGGACTGCCCCCGGTATACCCCGTGAAGGGCTCTCAAGGGGCACTAGGAACCAAGACGGTGCATTACGGCCCGAAGTTCCCTTTCGCAAGGCACTTATTATTATTGGTTGTCTACCCTTTACCCAATCCCCTTTTAATGTTATAATGAATCTAACCCTAGCGTATTAAGACTCTTCCTCTTCCTCCCGGGCGGACGGTCTTTCGTCGTTCCCGTACTCTCTTATCCTAACCAGTCCCACATTCTACTTATCCTGACTTCTAATAATGAACTCATTCTAAATTTGCCCTACCAACCATCGATTATCAGAATTCCGTGGTTTTACTAAATGCAGACCATCCTAAGCTATATGTGGTACACAAGGGGAGGTACTCCAAATTATCTTCCAAATCTCCTATAATATTTACTGGAGGACTATCATGACTTAATTAGCTTAAATCCAGAAATTTATAATTTTCCTAATTAATCTGATATTTATTTTATTTTTCTCAAAGATTGGCCATGGGTAATTTTTAACATGAACTACATGATATTCTTAAGTTATGGCCGCCCAAAAATTGTGATCACTAGATAACAGTAAGGTATCATCAAATACTAATTTGCAGGATTTTACAAAAGATATTTAGCCTCTAATTAATTTATCCATTATAATCCTATTATTCTCATGTAAAGAAGGAAGTACTGAAATTACTCTTCATAAAATTATGGAAAAATTACTGATTAATAGTATGATATAGAAGAGATCATTGTGCAAAGAATCATAATTTTATCAGCTTGCTAAGCACCAAAATAGATTTAATCCGATATCCATGATAAATAATACTTAATGAAGCAAGCCCTAGAATTAAGCTTCTAGAAAATCCCCTAAAAATTCACAGAGTTTTGAAATCATAATAAAGGTTCTCTGCCTAAATTTCATCAATTTTCCAGGAAGTTTGTACTCTCTAATAAATTTTCTAAGCAAATCATGCAACTACCAATTCATTAAAGAAGTACCCAAAATAGTGAGCATAAAATTCATAGAAAAATATCCAGAGCTTGTACTACCCCTATAATCCACTCTACCCAATTCCCATCACTCTTCAATGTGGTTTGGTGTCATTTCCTATCTCTATAAGTTTTGAGCCCTAAACTAGGGTTAGGTTTTTAGACATCCCAACGATCTCCAAATCCACTAAAATTTCATCCAGAGAACTATATTAGCCCTATGGTTCTCATAATCCGACCTCGGTTCAATCCAAGGTCATTTGACCACATGACCTTCACAAACCACCAAGATCCATCCTTAGGGTTTGGCCTTGGTCCTTAGGGTAAACTTACCCCGATCCACCTCAAACTCCATGAGGGGGTGCTAGAGAACATTACTAGCCAGTGGTAAAAATCTCAGCCTCTGTTGAGGTGATCTCACCACTCAAACTTCAAAAGTGCACTTTTAACCTAAGACCCCTTATTAGGGCAAAACTTAGGGTTGATCAATTCTAAACCAAACCATCTCCAAGTGAGATGAAAAATTATACAGAACCTTATGGTGAACCCAGGGACCACTCACCAAAATTTGGGAGGGTTTGGAAATTATTTAACCACCTAATTAAATTCGGCTAGGATTATTGAATTTTTCTAAAAACTATAGAAAAATATTCTCCAAAAATTCTCATTTTTGGATATCACCTAGATATATGTAAGATTAGACCACATCCCAAATTTCAAGTCGTTTGGATGACTGGATTGGAGTGGGGAATATTTTTAAGGTCAAGGCAACCCTCTGGATAGACCTCACCAAAAAGGGTGCTGTGGTCTAACCAGGAATCCAAATTGAATGAAATTAATTTTGAATAAAACTAGACTTCAAGGGCTACAGTTTCTATGTTGACCACTTTTCCTGTAGGAGCCTCTAAGTATTTTTCCCAAATTATTTAACATGACAGAAATCTCATTCAGAAATTGATTTTACAAATAAAATCTAATTAAAGGCACTGTTCATCTTCTTCTACAGCCCGAACCAGAGACTGAAAACCTAATTTTCCTGTAGCCTTTCCAAGCTATTTCCCGGCCACCCAGCCATTTCCCTGGCCGGCCACCACCACCACCACCTCCGTTGAGGCGAGGGCTAACGTCGGGCGGCGGCACGGCCGCCGGAGAGGCGGTTTCCGGCGAACCCGCCACCATGATATTTTCGGAAAACCACCATTACGCTCACCTGATCTGGCTCTTTTGAGCCCGATATCTCTCCTAACGATTCCTAAGATCTATCCACAGAAGAAGAGGGAGGGGAGGACCTTGTTCGCGGGTTGAAGGCGTGCAGAGCGTCGGGAAGCCATTTGCGCGGTGGTGGCGTCGCCGGAAATTCTTCAACAGCAAGGAGGAAGTCTGAATAGTTAAGGGAGTGTAACCTTTTCCTCTTGCAGTCAGGAATCTATATAGATGAGCCAATGGGGAGGGGAAAGGGTGGAACGTTGGAGATGAAACGTTGGCGGCCATTAATCACATTCTTATGACGTTTCGGTTATGCCGAATGGCAGTTGAAAAGTTGGGAATGAAGAGGTGCTTGCCAGGTGGCAATTTCCTATTGGACCCAATTTTTCCTTAATTATTAATATAATTAAAGTAGGGAACGGCTCATGAATGCTCTTGATTTTTCATCCCCACAGCCAGAATTTATTAAGGCGTCGGTTACCGAAATTTCCAGTCTGGCTGACGTTTCGGCCTTGGTCACGGGCGTGACACATGGGTCACGGGCGTGACAGGCCCGGTTAGTAGTTCTGGGTTCGACGATCGTCGAACTGAGATCGACGATCGTCGAAGGATGGTCACGGGCGTGACACTTGGGTCACGGGCGTGACAGGCCTGGTGACTAATTCTGGCCGACGATCGTCGAGCTGAAATCGACGATCGTCGAGCGTGGTCACGCCCAATGTCACGGGCGTGACAATGCGGGTCACGGGCGTGACATGCCTGATGTCTAGTTCTGGTTCGACGATCGTCGAACTGGAATCGACGATCGTCGAGCGCGGTCACGCCCAATGTCACGGGCGTGACAGGGCAAGTCACGGGCGTGACATGGCGTGTGTTCAATTTTGGGTCGACGCCCGTCGACCTGAAGTCGACGGTCACGGTCACGCCCTATGTCACGGGCGTGACATTAAGCGTCACGGGCGTGACAGGCAGTGTGGTCAAATTTGGTTCGACGATCGTCGAATCGGGATCGACGATCGTCGAGCGTGTCACGCCCTTGTCACGGGCGTGACATGGCGGGTCACGGGCGTGACCAACCCGTGACCCGATTTCTTAGCCGATTTATTTCTAGTTTTTGGGCTCCCTAGGATTCTACCACAACCAACCGACTCCTAGGGGTCTAGCCGGAAATGGGATGTTACAAATCCCAATAAACAAAACAAAGATTTCGTCCCCGAAATCAAGGTTAAGCCTACGGGACTCAAATCGGGAAAAGTTAAGCTTGTAACATCCCATGAGAACCGAATGATTACCTCCCTACGCTACGTTTGTTTGTGCGGTTCCGAATCTAAGGTTTAACTCGCCCACCTAACTAGGTATATTCACCCCAATAAACAAAAGATTAGCCCCTATTCTTGAAATTTCCATTCCATTGGTTTAAAACAGGAAGGCAAATGATTGTTCAGAGGGGTTTTGAGGTATACCTGACGAAAAAGTTCCGGATATTTTTGCCGCATCAAGTCCTGTGGCTCCCATGTATGCTCCTCCTGCCCATGATTGTTCCACAGAACCTTGACCAACGGGACCTTCTTTCTCCGCAAGACCCGCACTGCCGTATCGTCAATCCTGATAGGCTCCATGTTGACTGACCGATCCGAGGCCACCGGGCCATCTGCCGAGGGAATCAGCTGCTCAGGGCGTAGCAGAGCCCTCCGAAGTGAGGAGACGTGGAAGACGTCATGCAATCCCGCTAACTCCGGCGGTAGTTCCAGTCTATAGGCTAAGGGGCCGATCCGCTCCAGGATCCTGTAGGGCCCCATATATCTCGGACTGAGCTTCCTCCGCCCGCGAACCCGCGAGACTCCGTGCATCGGCCGTATCTTCAAGAAGACTCGGTCCCCCACCTGGAACTCCACTTGGCGATGTCTCGCATCGTAGTATTTCGCCTGTCTACTCTGGGCTTCCAACATCCTGTCTCGGATCAATCTGATCTGAGCATCTGTATCTCCCACAAACTCCGAGCCCAGCGCCTGCGGATCCTCATCCTGAACCCATGATAGTGGGGTTCTACATCTCCTTCCGTACAACGCTTCGTATGGAGCCATGCCTATGCTGGACTGATGAGCGTTGTTGTACGAAAACTCGACCAGTGGCAACAATCTCTCCCAAGGCTCGCCACGGTCCAAAATACACAGTCGTAACAGATCCTCCAGTGTACGGTTTGTGCGCTCTGTCTGTCCGTCGGTCTGAGGGTGGAAAGCTGTGCTGAATGTCAACCGAGAACCCAGATGGGCCTGGACTGACCTCCATTCCCTGGATGTGAACCGCCCATCCCGATCCGAAACGATAGTCTTGGGCACCCCATGATAACGCACAAACTGCTCGATGAACCTCCGTACCAATACACTGACCGGCGTGTCCTTCGCCACTGGGATGAATCTGGCCACCTTTGTCAGCCTGTCCACTATCACCCAGATCGAGTCGTTCCCCGCACCTGATCTAGGTAGCCCATGTATAAAGTCCATGGCTATATCCTCAAACTTCCACTCCGGCACTGGAAGCGGCTGCAGCAATCCTGCCGGGTTCCTACACTCCGCCTTCACGAGCTGGCAGGCCTCACAATGCGTCACAAAATATGTAATATCTTTCTTCATACCCGGCCAGTACATCGTCCTCTTTAAATCCTTTACCATCTTGGTGATCCCCGGGTGCACCGAATACCGGCTGCAGTGAGCTTCCTCCAAAATGTCCTCCCGGATCCGTCCTCCTGCTGGTATGTAGACTCTGCCCCGGAAACACAGAAGCCCATCCCTCAAAGTATAATCTCCTGTCGTGCCTTCCTCCAAGGCCCGGAATATCGGCTCAGCTCTCTCGTCCAGCCTCTGCCCATCTCTGATGCGGTCTCGGATATCATCTGTAGTAGCCATCGACCCCAGGTACTCCATGTACAGCTCCGGGTCATCCTCAGATACTAGCGAAATCTGCATCTCCTCGAATGATCTAATCAACTCCAAGGCCATCAGCTGCGGGCCTACTCCAGTCGTACTCGCTCTCCGGCTCAGAGCATCCGCAACCACGTTCGCCTTCCCCGGATGGTAGTGCATGGTATACTGGTAGTCCGAAAGGAACTCCACCCAGCGTCTCTGCCTGATGTTTAACTCCTTCTGGGTGTCGACGTACTTCAGATTCTTGTGATCGGAGAAGATATCACAATGTACCCCGTAGAGATAGTGCCGCCAGATCTTAAGAGCAAAAATGACTGCCCCCATCTCCAAATCATGCACGGGGTAGTTCTGCTCGTGCTGCTTCAACTGACGGGAGGCATAGGCGATTACGTGCCCATTCTGCATAAGGACGGCGCCCATCCCCTGATAGGAAGCATCTGCATATACCTGAAATCCCTCCCTCCCTGATGGGAGAGCAAGGATGGGGGCCGAGGTGAGACGATCCTTCAGCTCCTGGAAGGCAGATTCGCACCGCGGCGTCCAAGTAAAAGGGGACTCCTTCTTCGTCAGAGACGTAAGAGGAAGGGCAATCTGAGAGAACCCCTTTACGAACTTCCGGTAGTAACCGGCAAGTCCCAAGAAACTCCGAACATCCGTGGCCGACTTTAGTGGTGGCCAATCCCGTACTGCCTGGATCTTTGCCGGATCCACTGCCAGACCTGCTCCACTGATGACGTGACCCAGAAATGCCACCTCTTTTAGCCAAAACTGGCACTTGCTGTACTTGGCATACATCTCGTGCTCCCGCAGCTTCTCCAAGGTCAAGGCTAGATGTCTCGCGTGCTCCTCCTCCGTCCTTGAATAGATGAGGATGTCGTCGATGAATACAATGACGAAGACATCTAGGTATTCCTCGAACACCCGATTCATCAAAGTCATGAATGCGGAGGGTGCATTCGTGAGCCCGAACGGCATCACGGTAAACTCGTACAAGCCGTATCTGCTGCTGAACGCCGTCTTCGGGATGTCCTCCTCCCGAATGCGAAGCTGGTAGTATCCTGATCTCAGATCCAGCTTTGAGAACCAATGGGCTCCCTCCAGCTGGTCAAATAGCTCGTCTATCCGTGGTAAGGGATAAGTATTCCGGACCGTCAACCGGTTTAGAGCCCGGTAATCTATGCACAGTCGGAGGGTCCCGTCCTTCTTCTTAACGAACAGCACCGGAGCTCCCCATGGTGAAGAGCTAGGCCGAACGAACCCGGCCTCCACTAACTCCTGAAGCTGACTCTGGAACTCCACCAACTCCTTTGGGGCCATTCGATAGGGAGCTCTGGATACCGGCTTAGCCCCTGGTATAAGCTGAATCTAAAAGTCCCTCTCTCGGTGCGGGGGTAACCCTGGTAGCTTCTCCGGAAACACGTCGGCGAAGTCCCGCACCACTGGAATATCTGCAATGGAGTCCTTGGCTACGACCGCCTCAAAGAGGATCTGATAAACCTCTTCCCCCTGCAGGTGGGCCTTAACGGCCTGTATAGAAGAAAGTAAGGTGCGGGGTGCTGATGTAATACCTTCGATAACAATGAAGGAGTCGCCGTGCCTCACGGTGATCCTCTTTGCCACGCAATCGATCTGGGCATGGTTCCAGTACAGCCAGGTCATGCCCAGAATCAGATCGTAATCTGGCATCCTCAAAACCGTCGCGGGTGCCTCAAACGCCTTTCCGCCGATCCTTGCTTCCATATCACAATGAGTAGAGGTCAATATCTCCGATCCATCGGGTAGGCGCACCCTCAGCATCTTCCCGGTGCTCAGCTCCACTCCTGCCAGTCCTTTCACGAAATCCTCTGACACGAATGATTGCGACGCACCGGTGTCAAAGAGGGTGTGAGCGGGCTTGCCGCTAATGAAAACTATGCCTGGGGTGATTAAGTGTCTTAGTATTTTGTTGCAGTTCATCTTCTCTTAAATTTCTAAGCAGGTTACGTCTGAAATAGTAGTTTGTATGAAGAAAATTTAAAAGTGCCGCCATACCTGTGATAACCTGCTCCGGGTTCCGAGGCTGTGTCAGGTCTAGAGCGTACACCTGCTCTCTCTCTTGCCTACGGCCTCGATCCTGAAATCCTCGTCCTCGGTCCTGTCCTCGTCCGCCAAACTGTCTGGGGGGTGGAGCGCCCTGATGTGCTGGTGGGGGTGCTCGCCCCACTGGGCAGTTTCGCTTGATATGCCCCGGCTGGTTGCACTGATAGCATACCGGTGGCTGCCCTGCCGTCCTTGGCATTTCCAGCATCTGTATAGGCTGGGGAGCCAATACCCCCTGAGTCCTCTGCTCCTGCCCAAACTCCTGACGGGGCTGATCCCCGTTCCTTCTCTCTCCAATAACTTGGCCTCGAGGGCGGTCTCTACGTCCTCCAATCACTGTATCATCAGCCGGTCTCTTCCGGCTCCTCACTGTAAGCTGATCCGCCTCTCTCTTCTTAGCCATCTCCAGAATCCTGGCCAGACTCCCCTCTGAAACGAAAAGGAGGGCCTGCCTCATGTCATCCTGCAGCCCCTTATAAAACCTCCGGGCATAGCCAGCATCGTCTAACTGGTAAGCGTCCGCATATCGGGCCAGGTGTGTGAACTCCTGATAGTACTCCACCACGGTCCTGCTCCCCTGCCTCAACCGCAGGAACCTATCCTCCAGGTCATCTCTCGCCGACTGAGGTACAAAGTGTCCCAAGAGCGCTGCTCTGAACTCCTCCCAGGTAATATCAGCACAATCCACCCCTGCAAAGGTGGTGTCCAGCTGAGATTTCCACCATCTCTTTCCGTGTGACTCTAAGCAGGAGACTGCCAAGGCAACTGCCTCCTCCGTGGGGCATCGAATCCCTGCCAGCATCTCGTAAATGGTGTCCAACCACTCCTCCGTATGTACTGCGGACTCCGTCCCCTGGTAGGATGGAGGGGATAGTCCCCGGAAGACAGTCATCCAATTGGCCCCGGGGTTCGGCTGTGGGGCCGGGGCTTGCTGAGCTCTGAAGGCCTCCAAGATGGCCGTCAATGTTTGCCCCATCTCCGTCTGCTGGAACGGAACGGGTGCTGGCGGAGTCAGGACCACATCCGGGGCCTGAGGTGTCCCCTGCTGCGATGTAGGGTTCGTCGCAGGCTACAAGCAAAAATTCCATTTGTTAGAGAGCGAATGAATGGAATTTAAGAAGAGTTATAATGGACTTTCACATGTGATTTCCCTTATGGGCACACCACTGCTTCCGCTGCTAGTTTGTCCGCAAACTAAGCTCGCACGGGGGTGGCCCAAGGTTTCTGTGGACTACTTCTCTTTCGATCGAGGTCTGCGCTTTGATACCACTTGTAAGACCCCCTTTTTTTTCTTTTTTTTCAACCACCGGGGGTCTTAGCCCAGAATTGCCGCTTTGCGGTGGCACCGACATCTCGGGAAGGCAACCACTACAAATCGCCAATTCTGCCGGCCCTTTTCGATCACAAACGAGAGAAGCATTTATACAAAAGTGTAAACAAGTCCACAGAAAACATGTATATAAGAGAGAATCATATCCAGTCCATCAATACAATAATAAGAAAATAGATAAATGGGCTTGAGCCCAGTACATCAGAGTCCTCACTACAAGTCTCTCATCACGGAAGCTAAGGAAATGCTAATCACTCACGGAGCTGGTCGCAGGTGCACCGGTGCTAGACTGTCCCACCTCCATGCGCACCGTACTCCGCTGGTGCTGGTCCCTGTCTCCCATCCGGAGCTCCTGTAATGTTTGGTTCGAAAACCATTAGTCATAAAGACTAAGCCCTATCATCCCCTACCCCTCCCACCACGGCTCCTAAGCACCGGGCGGAGAGGAGGAAAGGGAAGCTACAAAAGTGGAGAATAGACAAGCAAGTGTCGGTGGACCTAACTAGCAAGTTATATCGGGGAGCAGTATAAATGTTGTAATAGGTAGAACAATTAATAAGAAGCAATTTATATAAAAAGACAACTAGAGAACAGTAAGTAAGTATGTAAGTAACCTTAACTTATATGAATGCCCATACAAACTTATAAGTTAAGGGATCTTCTGCAAGGCTCCCATCGTATAAAAAGTCCCATACCGATTTATACGTTGGGGTGACGGTTATATGCAAACATGCTATGCCATGATTCATGCAAGTGCAACCCACACACACGACTCTATGCGCACAGACCTTTAGTTCCCCCTGTTCGGGAGGCTAGCTTCACCCCCAGGAACCTCCGTAGTGGCAAACGGAGACAGTGGGTCGGGCCCCCCCCACTCCTAGGCGGGTAACCACACTACCAGGCCTAGCCCTTCCGTACGCCCCTAGAAGAACACAACCTAGAGTATCCGCGTACTGCTGCTGGATGTACCCTCCAGACTTTTCTCCGAGTCATCGTACCGCTGTCGGTGTGATCGATCGCCTAGTACCGATGACCCACCACCTTTCTCCGTACTCCAACCCTCGAGCCCGCGGCCCCCCGGACAGTACTGTCCGTGCATCTACCTTCAGAGCTACTGTCTGATGGCAAGTAATCCTATAATTCTACTTTCCTAGCTACCGGGGAGTGAGTGTGTGCAACCCTAGTTATACTAGTTGCTCTTTTAATTTATTACTCCTATGGTTTACGTTAGCCCAGGACTGCCCCCGGTATACCCCGTGAAGGGCTCTCAAGGGGCACTAGGAACCAAGACGGTGCATTACGGCCCGAAGTTCCCTTTCGCAAGGCACTTATTATTATTGGTTGTCTACCCTTTACCCAATCCCCTTTTAATGTTATAATGAATCTAACCCTAGCGTATTAAGACTCTTCCTCTTCCTCCCGGGGCGGACGGTCTTTCGTCGTTCCCGTACTCTCTTATCCTAACCAGTCCCACATTCTACTTATCCTGACTTCTAATAATGAACTCATTCTAAATTTGCCCTACCAACCATCGATTATCAGAATTCCGTGGTTTTACTAAATGCAGACCATCCTAAGCTATATGTGGTACACAAGGGGAGGTACTCCAAATTATCTTCCAAATCTCCTATAATATTTACTGGAGGACTATCATGACTTAATTAGCTTAAATCCAGAAATTTATAATTTTCCTAATTAATCTGATATTTATTTTATTTTTCTCAAAGATTGGCCATGGGTAATTTTTAACATGAACTACATGATATTCTTAAGTTATGGCCGCCCAAAAATTGTGATCACTAGATAACAGTAAGGTATCATCAAATACTAATTTGCAGGATTTTACAAAAGATATTTAGCCTCTAATTAATTTATCCATTATAATCCTATTATTCTCATGTAAAGAAGGAAGTACTGAAATTACTCTTCATAAAATTATGGAAAAATTACTGATTAATAGTATGATATAGAAGAGATCATTGTGCAAAGAATCATAATTTTATCAGCTTGCTAAGCACCAAAATAGATTTAATCCGATATCCATGATAAATAATACTTAATGAAGCAAGCCCTAGAATTAAGCTTCTAAAAATCCCCTAAAAATTCACAGAGTTTTGAAATCATAATAAAGGTTCTCTGCCTAAATTTCATCAATTTTCCAGGAAGTTTGTACTCTCTAATAAATTTTCTAAGCAAATCATGCAACTACCAATTCATTAAAGAAGTACCCAAAATAGTGAGCATAAAATTCATAGAAAAATATCCAGAGCTTGTACTACCCCTATAATCCACTCTACCCAATTCCCATCACTCTTCAATGTGGTTTGGTGTCATTTCCTATCTCTATAAGTTTTGCGCCCTAAACTAGGGTTAGGTTTTTAGACATCCCAACGATCTCCAAATCCACTAAAATTTCATCCAGAGAACTATATTAGCCCTATGGTTCTCATAATCCGACCTCGGTTCAATCCAAGGTCATTTGACCACATGACCTTCACAAACCACCAAGATCCATCCTTAGGGTTTGGCCTTGGTCCTTAGGGTAAACTTACCCCGATCCACCTCAAACTCCATGAGGGGGTGCTAGAGAACATTACTAGCCAGTGGTAAAAATCTCAGCCTCTGTTGAGGTGATCTCACCACTCAAACTTCAAAAGTGCACTTTTAACCTAAGACCCCTTATTAGGGCAAAACTTAGGGTTGATCAATTCTAAACCAAACCATCTCCAAGTGAGATGAAAAATTATACAGAACCTTATGGTGAACCCAGGGACCACTCACCAAAATTTGGGAGGGTTTGGAAATTATTTAACCACCTAATTAAATTCGGCTAGGATTATTGAATTTTTCTAAAAACTATAGAAAAATATTCTCCAAAAATTCTCATTTTTGGATATCACCTAGATATATGTAAGATTAGACCACATCCCAAATTTCAAGTCGTTTGGATGACTGGATTGGAGTGGGGAATTTTTTTAAGGTCAAGGCAGCCCTCTGGATAGACCTCACCAAAAAGGGTGCTGTGGTCTAACCAAGAATCCAAATTGAATGAAATTAATTTTGAATAAAACTAGACTTCAAGGGCTACAGTTTCTATGTTGACCACTTTTCCTGTAGGAGCCTCTAAGTATTTTTCCCAAATTATTTAACATGACAGAAATCTCATTCAGAAATTGATTTTACAAATAAAATCTAATTAAAGGCACTGTTCATCTTCTTCTACAGCCCGAACCAGAGACTGAAAACCTAATTTTCCTGTAGCCTTTCCAAGCTATTTCCCGGCCACCCAGCCATCTCCCTGGCCGGCCACCACCACCACCACCTCCGTTGAGGCGAGGGCTAACGTCGGGCGGCGGCACGGCCGCCGGAGAGGCGGTTTCCGGCGAACCCGCCACCATGATATTTTCGGAAAACCACCATTACGCTCACCTGATCTGGCTCTTTTGAGCCCGATATCTCTCCTAACGATTCCTAAGATCTATCCGCAGAAGAAGAGGGAGGGGAGGACCTTGTTCGCGGGTTGAAGGCGTGCAGAGCGTCGGGAAGCCATTTGCGCGGTGGTGGCGTCGCCGGAAATTCTTCAACAGCAAGGAGGAAGTCTGAATAGTTAAGGGAGTGTAACCTTTTCCTCTTGCAGTCAGGAATCTATATAGATGAGCCAATGGGGAGGGGAAAGGGTGGAACGTTGGAGATGAAATGTTGGCGGCCATTAATCACATTCTTATGACGTTTCGGTTATGCCGAATGGCAGTTGAAAAGTTGGGAATGAAGAGGTGCTTGCCAGGTGGCAATTTCCTATTGGACCCAATTTTTCCTTAATTATTAATATAATTAAAGTAGGGAACGGCTCATGAATGCTCTTGATTTTTCATCCCCACAGCCAGAATTTATTAAGGCGTCGGTTACCGAAATTTCCAGTCTGGCTGACGTTTCGGCCTTGGTCACGGGCGTGACACATGGGTCACGGGCGTGACAGGCCCGGTTAGTAGTTCTGGGTTCGACGATCGTCGAACTGAGATCGACGATCGTCGAAGGATGGTCACGGGCGTGACACTTGGGTCACGGGCGTGACAGGCCTGGTGACTAATTCTGGCCGACGATCGTCGAGCTGAAATCGACGATCGTCGAGCGTGGTCACGCCCAATGTCACGGGCGTGACAATGCGGGTCACGGGCGTGACATGCCTGATGTCTAGTTCTGGTTCGACGATCGTCGAACTGGAATCGACGATCGTCGAGCGCGGTCACGCCCAATGTCACGGGCGTGACAGGGCAAGTCACGGGCGTGACATGGCGTGTGTTCAATTTTGGGTCGACGCCCGTCGACCTGAAGTCGACGGTCACGGTCACGCCCTATGTCACGGGCGTGACATTAAGCGTCACGGGCGTGACAGGCAGTGTGGTCAAATTTGGTTCGACGATCGTCGAATCGGGATCGACGATCGTCGAGCGTGTCACGCCCTTGTCACGGGCGTGACATGGCGGGTCACGGGCGTGACCAACCCGTGACCCGATTTCTTAGCCGATTTATTTCTAGTTTTTGGGCTCCCTAGGATTCTACCACAACCAACCGACTCCTAGGGGTCTAGCCGGAAATGGGATGTTACATACTCCTTCCGCAGGTCTCTTGCCACATCCCATGTGGTCCGCCTCCAGTCTCTTTGCCATGTCAATGATTTCTGCCAGGCTTCCATCGGCTATAAACAAAAGGGCCTACCTCAGGGGATCCCTTAATCCTTTGTAGAAGCGCTTCGCGTAGCCTCTATCGTCCAAATCATAGGAATCGGCAAACCTAGCGAGGTGTTGGAACTCCCTCTGGTACTCCGTTACCGATTTCGATCCCTGCTTCAGCTGCAGAAATTTTTCTTCAAGTCCATCCCGAGCAGAAGAAGGGATGAAGTGATCCAGAAAAGCCTCGGTGAACTCGTTCCAACTGATGTCCGTGTACAACCGCCCTTGGAAGGTGGAGCCCATGAGGGACTTCCACCACCTTTTGGCGTGCAGCTCTAGCAGCGTCACTACCAATGTCACCGCCATGCTGTTCGGACATCTTATGCCAGCCATCAATTCTTGCACGGTATCAAGCCATTCCTCGGTGCACACCGGCGATTCTGTCCCAAGATAGGCAGGAGGGGACAGGGCACGGAAGGTGCTCAACCAGTTGGAGCCTGGCGCTTGTTGTTGCACCGGAGCTTGCTGGGCTTTAAATGCATCCAATATGGCTGACAGCGTTTGTCCCAGTTCCGACTGCTGGAATTGTGAAGGGACGGAAGGGGTAGGAGTGCCCCCAACCGGCTCCACCTGCGCTGGGACCTATACGCAAGGTACAGATTAGGGTCAGGTTGGCTAAAACTAATGTCAAGGTTGGACAACTTAGTGTGAATTACATATGGGCACACCACTGCTTCCGCTAAGTCGGTTTGTCCCCAAACCGACTAATCGAACGGGAGTGGCCCATTGCTACCTGACTGTTGTAGGTGAAGATCGGCTAACTCTGATACCATTTGTAATACCCCCCTCCCGGAACACAACACACGGCACGAGGGGAGTCTTATGCCCGAAATAGCCGCCTTGCGGTAGCACTAACACACGGGTTAACCTTTACCACAAGACGCCTATTCCGCCGGCTACAATCCATATCACAACAATTATGTCAACCCAACCATAACAGAAAAGTAAAGCTAAAAGCAGTTCAGTTCACAGCTAAGTTAAAGTCCAAAAGTAGCGGAAGATAACAAGCACAATAGGCTTGTACAAAAGAACAAGAGTCTAGAAATGTTTTGCCAAACGGCTACATGAAAACACTCACGACTGTCACTGACGGTGCCGATGGCACCACCACCTCAGGTCCTATCATCCGGGCCTGGCTGTCCTGCTGCATAGTCCGTTGCCGCTCTACCTGCGGGGTTTCCTCCTAAAAAGGAAGACGTAGCAACCGTTAGTCATAAGACTAAGTGGCTTCACATCCGCTCCCCCGGCGACTCCTCGGCACCGGGCGGAGAAAGGAACACAGGTACAATATATATACATAAGCAAGTAAACAAGCAGGTGACAGTAAATATGGTGAAGTATAGACTACGCTACACAACTAGCAGTTCTACAAATATCAATAATATATGATAGCAGGTATAATTAATCAGAATAGTAACCTAACTTATAAGAGTGCCCATACAAACTTATAAGTTAAGGATCGGCTTAACAGTATAGTAACTCATCGTATAAGAGTGCCCATACAAAGTTATACGATGAGGATCTTGTGTATGCAATGAATGACATTAAATGAATGTTATGCTATGACCGAATCATGCGCACGCACATGCAAGTTGCTATGTCGACACAGACTAGAAGTTCCCACTTTTCGAGAAGGTAGCTAACCTCTCAGGCGTCGTCCGTCGTGGCCAGACGGCGACAGTGGAGCGGGCGTCTCCACTACTAGGTGGTATCACACTACCTATCCTAGGCCCCCGTACGCCTCGACGCTAAGAACTCAACAGCGGAGCTCACATGCGTACTACGGCTCAGAAGGGGTCTTGGGTAAATGTGCACCAAGAACACAGCCCAACCTGGCCTTTGATTTCGAACCGGATGGAACCTCGGAAACGCACGAGGTGCAAGCCCAACCGTTCTCATGGCACGGAGGAGATCTCGGGTTATGGACACCAAGTATCTAACCCTACCGCCCAAGGTCTACCCATTGGCTCCCATCGGTGTGATGACTGGGGAACCCGTAGACCTGCCACAATCATTATCTCAACATTGCGACACGGTGAATCGTCGCACGTCACATGCCCCAAAACAACTCACTCGATGCTACCTGTAGGGAGACTTCAACTCTAAGCATCGGTTGTTAATAAACCCCTTGGGCTCGGATTACAGTTACAAAATACTCTTCACATAGTGTTCATCATGTTCACGCCCACCTACTCAATGAATTCACCTCAACACTACGCACAATAGATATGTTCAACACCAAATTGTATAAATATATCCTTTACCAATATCAACTCCTAATATCTAGCCTTCCCATCCAATCCATTTCTCTACCATTGCATGGTTATCCCTTATAACACAACCAAATGAGTAACCATACTAAATTATAGTAACAACGACATTATAGATATATGGGAGCAAGATATCACATGAGCAAATCACAATCATTGCAAGAGTGCTAACATTATAAATTAACAAGTGCATTAACATAGGATAGTCCAATACTAAAACTGGGATTCCCGGAGCTACAGGAATCCGATCACAATGCACAACCCCTCGTTGGAAAGGTATTCGCGAGGGCTACGACTTTCGTGTTGAGTCGATCGCCCAGATCTGGTCGCAACATACCAGAAATTCAACTCGAATACGTACAGGAAACAGTTTCCTGTACTAGAATTTTCCCGAACGCAGCGGACTCGAACCAGCTTTCCCGTGGCTACAGGTATCACATGGAAACGAGCAACCACTCGTTGGAAAGGTAATTTCAAGGGCTACGACTTTCGTGTTGAGTCGATCACCCATATTTGCCCAGAACACCTCCGAAATCGGCCACGAAGGTCGCCGCGTGCAGAAATCAGATTTCTGCACGCATCTTAATGCGAGATGAACGGCATCCGTTCATCTTCTTCCTTGCAACGACCTCGCATAAACTTCTCTAGAAATCACACCCAACCTTATTTCTCCTTTCAAAGCCAAACCCTCAACGAAAACCCCTCTCATCTCCACTTTGAATGATGAGAAGGTTGAGGGGGACTAAGCCTAGAAAACCTAGGCATGGCTTATCCTAAGAACTCTCCTCCTCACCATCAAGACTATGGAGTCGATGTCTCTCCTAAAATAACTATAGATCTAGCACCAAGGGAGAGGGGAGGAAGCTCACCTCAAGTCCAGCGGTACCACCATGGCCGGCCATGAGCCTCGCACTCCTTCGCGGCGGCATTGTTTTTCCCTTGACGGTGGCGGCATTTTGATTCCTCCAAGGATGGCTCCGGCAAGCTCTTCCTCCTCCTCCAGCCAAGAACTCTCTTAGGAATTTCGGGGCAGAAGAAAGGGGAGTGAATGCTAGGGTTTCCAACTTTTTTCCTTTTTATACATCGCAGACACGGGTAGGCACACGGCCGTGTTCCTACCCGTGTTCAGGTGACACGGCCGTGTTGCCTGCCGTGTCTAGGGCCGTGTTCATCCCAGAACAACTTTCTGCCGGGTCACGGTTGCGGCACACGGGTAGAGACACGGCCGTGTCTCGACCCGTGTCCTCGGCACACGGGTAGGGACACGCCGTGTACCAATACCCGTGTACCTCTCTGACTGGAAGCCTATTTTTATGAGGCACACGGGTATGGACACGGCCGTGTCCATACCCGTGTCAGCCAGAAATGCCATTTGCCTTATTTTCCTCATTTCCCGTACGTTCGCACCTGTTCTCCCACACCCCCATTGGGCTCACCACAGCCCCCTAGACTCAAACACGCAATCAAGGGGCCTAGCGCGAATTGGGACGTTACACTGGGTCCCAGAGGTGTTTTTACTCTTTTACCCTGCGTGGGTTGCGTTTAGTCTTTTAAGACAGCGGAGTTTAGCTGTTGGCAGACCCAGCCAAGGGTATTCTGGTATTTTCACAGCAGCATAGTTTGGTTATTAGCAGTCCCAGTTCAGAGGCCTATAAATAGACCGGTAAGGTTCCTTAGAGAAGGAAGCATTCTTGACTCCTCTTATCTTTCCTAAGGCACCTAGCTCAGTTTTGGCTAGGGAGGGGAAGAGCTCTAGTTCTAGTCTCTTCCGGGTAAGAGGTGGGACCTCCTCACTGAAGCCTCCGTTCTAGTTCTTCGCCTGGAGAGTGATCCCAAGGGAGTAAGCACGAGCTGCCTCAGTAGTTCCGAGCTTTAGGTGGAGTCGGCTTTGCAGGCTCCAACATTTTTGGTGTGGTGAGCGTGGAGCTGCAGCCTGTGCGGAAGAACGAGGGGTTATCTCATGGCGGGAGATGCGGGAGGAGGAGGCGAGAGGTCCCCCAGCCAGGAGGAGTATGTTGGGAGAACAGAGTTCATGTCGTCCATTGGCGGGATCATGGATCTCCTCAAACAACTCGCACAAAGAGGCGAGTGCGAGACCCCCTCTCCTCAGGTGCCAGATCTCGCGCCCAGGGGAGGGGCCGACTCAGTGAGGATAGGTGAAGATGCACCTGGGAGGCGGCCAGGAAAAGAGGTAATGGCGGAAGGAAGTCGGCGAGAGGTGGAAGGTAGGGAGCTCTTCCCTAGTCCGGCGAGTGCCGCGCCGGTGGACCTCGTGGCGCGAGTGGACCAGGTGAAGTCACTGGCGAGAGGATCTCCTTTTTGCGAGTTGGTCCTCTCGGCATCCGTTCCAGAAGGGTTCTGTGAGCCGGAAATGAACTACTACGTGGGGAAGGATGACCCCTCCAACACTTGCAGTGGTTTGAAGACGCAGTTTCCATCAGACCCATGACGGACGCCTTCAAGTGCCGCCTCTTCGCCATCACTTTGAAGGATAAGGCTAGGGATTGGTTCCACCAACTCCCAACTGGTTCCATTTATTGCTTCGAGGACTTTAGCAGAAGTTTCCAGCTGCGGTTCTCAACCTCCAAAAAGAGGAAGAGGAACCCGGAGTCCATCTTCCTGATCAAGCAGAGGGCAGACGAGTCTTTGGCGCAGTACGTAGACCGCTTCCAGGAGGAGATGTTGGACATTCAGGAGGTGCCTGGCTTCGCCCTCCAGATGGCTTTCACCGTGGGGCTAAGTGAAGGCTTCTTCAAGATGAGCCTCACCAGGAAGGCGTCGTTGTCCTTCGAAGGGTTGATGGAGAGGGCCGCGAAAGAAATAGCCATGGAGGCGGCAAATCCGGCATTCGCAAAGAAGTTGGCAAGGTTGACGGAAGTGGAACAAAGGGAGCCTGGAGGGGGAAGGCAGCCAGAAGGAAGGAGGAGAGAGGAACTAAGAGGGCCCGTGCACCCGGAGCCGGGGTGGAGACAACCAGGAGGCCCGGTTCAGGGACCTGGGAGAGGTCCTCCGCAGGGGGGAAGAAACTTTTATCAAGGACCAGGAAGGTTTCACCCGCTAGGATGGGGGCATGGTTCGAGGCTGCTCCCACCCCCACCACAGCAAGCTATGGCCATAGGCAGAGGGAGAGGAAGAGGAAGAGACCGATGGAGAGCGGGAGCAGGGAGGAGGAGGAATCCCCCAGAAGAGAGACGTGGGGAGGGAGTTTTGCCCTATTGTGACTTCCACGAGGAGGAGGGTCACGCGACGGCAACATGTCCCGAGTTCTTGGAGTTGAAGATGGGAAAAGGAGGAGAAGACCGACAACCGGCAGTGCGGATAGTAGAGGTGCCGGGAGCTGGGGAGGAAGATCGGTGTGTAGACCGGTCAGATACAGGAGATCGAGGGGGGATTGGAGTGATTCATGGGGGGGTGGGGATCTAGGCCACCTGCAAGGCCAGTCTTCACACTATGTATCGTCGGAGCGTTGCCTCGACGTCGCAAACCCCGCCCCCGGATGAGAAAATCACGTTCTCCATAAGGGACCTACCTGACCACGAGGACCCTTTCTGTGACGCGCTGGTGATCAGGACTGCCATCGAGAACTTCACGGTATCCCGCATTCTGGTGGATAATGGGAGTTCCGTTAATGTAATCTTCAAAAAGGCTTTCAACGAGATGAGGGTGGAGTCTCGAAGGGTGTTGGCGGCGGATGGGCCGTTGTTTGGTTTTTCAGGAGAAAGGAAGGAGGTTGAGGGAGGAGTAGGACTTCAGGTGACCTTGGGGGGGTTGTCCAGGAATTGTCATTTCGTGATAGTGGACGCTCCCAGCAGTTACAACGCGATCTTTGGGCGCCCTCTTATCAGCACCTTTAGATGCGTTCCGTCCTCTTTTCATCAGTGCCTGAAGCTCAATTCGGGAGGAACCCAGATCAGGGTGAGAGGAGACCCGAAAGCGGCTCGAGAGTGTTATGTAACGGCGTTCAACACCATCTCGTGGATGGAGGATGCGGAGGAGCTGGGAGCAAGGATGGAGAGAGAGGAGCTGGGGAGAGTGGGAGCAGGAGTGGAGGAAGATCTGGTAGCGGAAGAAGAGATGGCAGAGGGAGAGGAATTGGAGATAGTAGTGGAGAGGGGCATTGCGGTGGAGCCAGTGATGGCTGGAGAGCAGGTGGCTGGAGGAGTAGGAGTGGAAGGAAGTCTGGTAGCGGAAGAAGAGATGGCTGAAGGAGAGGAGTTGGAGATAGTAGTGGAGAGGGGCATTGCGGTGGAGCCAGTGATGGCTGGAGAGCAGGTGGCTGGAGGAGAGGAGTTGGGGAGAGTGGGAGCAGGAGTGGAGGAAGATCTGGTAGCGAAAGAAGAGATGGCAGAAGGAGAGGAGTTGGAGATAGTAGTGGAGAGGGGCATTGCGGTGGAGCCAGTGATGGCTGGAGAGCAGGTGGCTGGAGGAGCAGGAGTGGAAGGAAGTCTGGTAGTGGAGGAGGAGATGGATGAAGGAGAGGGGTTGGAGAAGGGAGAAGGAGGAAAGGCCCAGGAGAGGGTGGCTGCTGTGGAAGTCTCAGGAGTTTGGAGCGGGTCGAAGAATCTAGAGGAAGATCTGAGAGAGCAGGAGGAGGAAGAACCCTCGAGGTTGAGGGCGGCGGTAGAAATTCTGGAGTTCGAGATCCTCACCAAAGAGGGGAGAAAAGAGAAGATAAGGATCAGCGGCGAGCTCACTCCGCAGGACCAGGAAGAAATTCGGAAGTGTGTAGAGGAGAACATTGATGTCTTCTCCTGGAGCGCAGCAGACATGCCGGGGGTCGACGCGGATGTGGCGTGCCATCGTCTCAACCTCGACCCCGGGGTTCGCCCCATTCAGCAGAAGAAGAGAGCCATCGCCTCCAAGATGGCCGGGCCCATCAGAGAGGAGGTAGAGAAGCTGCTCCGGGCGGGATTCATATCGGCTAACAGGTATCCGGGATGGGTGAGCAACGTTGTAATGGTGAAAAAGGGGGAGGGCAAGTGGAGGATGTGTATCGATTTCTCTCTCTTAAATAAAGCTTGTCCTAAGGATTGTTACCCCCTGCCTCGGATCGACGCGCTGGTTGACTCAGCCCTCGGTTTCTCACTAATGAGTTTTTTAGATGCTTTTCCAGGGTACCATCAGATACGCATGCACCCTCCGGACGTCAAGGATGTCACCTTCGTCACGGAGGATGGTTGCTTCAGCTATAATATGATGCCCTTTGGGCTAAAAAACGCGGGAGCAACCTACCAAAGGATGATGGACCGGATCTTCTGGGAGCAGAAGGGGAGGAACCTCGAGGTCTACGTGGACGACTTGATGGTGAAGAGTCGGGACCTTGAGTCTCATGTCCTAGACCTGCAGGAGACTTTTGCAACCGTTAGAAAGTACAAGATGAGGCTTAACCCTTTGAAATGTATGTTCGGGGCCAGCCGAGGGAAGTTTTTAGGACATCTCCTCACCCCTAAAGGGGTGGAGCCCAATCCTGACAAGGTGAGGGCGATACTGGAGCTGGGGTCTCCTAGGAATGTCAAAGAAGTCCAACGTCTCACTGGTAAATTAGCCGGTTTGAGCAGGTTCCTCTCCAGAGCGGGGGAGAGGTGTTCTTCTTTCTTTCGAACCCTAAGGGGAGGGAAGGAGTTCGAATGGACCATTGAGTGTGAGAAAGCCTTCGCGGCCCTAAAGCAGCAACTCACTCAGACGCCGCTACTTCAGGGGCCGAGGGAAGGGGAGACCTTGTTCCTCTACCTCGGGGTAGGGACGGGGGCGGTCAGCTCAGTCCTTGTCCGCGAAGAAGGGAAGAGGCAGTTCCCAATTTATTATGTAAGTAGAGTCCTCAAGAAGGCAGAGCTGAAGTACCCCATCCTCGAAAAGTTGGCCTTCGCTCTCTTTGTATCGGCCCGGAAGCTCAGACCCTATTTCCAAGCCCATGCCATCCAGGTTGTGACGGATCACCCCCTTCGCCGTATCCTCGAGGGGGTCGAACACTCGGGGAGATTGGCCAAGTGGTCGATAGAGCTCAGTGAATTCGACCTCTCCTACGTTCCTCGAGAAGCTATTAAAGCACAAGTGGTGGCAGATTTCTTGGCGGACTACGTACTGGAGGCCAAAGAAATGGGGGTACCTCCCATAGCAGCATGGAAGATGCTGGTAGACGGAGCTTCTGGTAGGAATTCTTTCGGGGGAGGGGTCATCCTGGTGAGTCCTGAGGGGACTAGGATTGAGCAAGCTTTGAAAATACACTTCACCCTCACCAATAATCAGGCGGAGTATGAGGCCATCATCGCCGGACTTCGGTTGGCCAGGGAGTTGGGTATACAGGATATCAGGGTCTTCACGGACTACTTGGTGGTGGCGCGACATATCAGCGGAGAGTTCGAGGTGAGGGAGCCGACTCTCCAGTTGTACCTAGTGAAGATAAAAGGCATAGTTGGACAGTTCCACAGCTTCTCCATTCAGCATGTTCCTCGAGAGGAGAATGCTCGGGCAGACCTGCTCGCGAAGTATGGCCCTCAGGCCGGAGGGACCATGACCGAGCTCTTCAGACCCTCCATAGAAGAGGGGGAGGTGATGGAGATCGACCAGGAGAGGTCTTGGATGGATCCCTTGGTGACTTTCCTGGCGTCGGGGCGACTGCATGAGGGGGATCTCGAGAAGAAACGGATCCGATACAAGTCTGCATACTATTTGTTGAAGGAAGGAGTACTTTATCGAAAAACGCTGTCTGGACTGTTAGCCTGATGTGTATCCGAGAAGGAAGCACCAAGGGTGCTGGAAGAGGTCCATTCGGGAGAGTGCGGGAGCCATTCGGGAAGTCGAACCTTGGAAGGGAGAGTGCTAAGGCAAGGCTATTTTTGGCCTACCCTACGAAGAGACGCAGAAGAGCTTGCCAAAAGGTGTAGAAAGTGCCAAGAGTTTGCTCCCTTGCAGCTCCTTCCAGCGCAAAGGCTGCGAACGATCACCTCTCCTTGGCCCTTCGCCATATGGGGATTGGATCTGGTAGGACCGTTTCCTCAAGCCAGTGGTCAGAGGAGGTTCCTACTGGTCATGGTGGACTACTTCTCGAAGTGGTTAGAAGTTAAGGCCCTGGCAAAAGTAACCTCACAGGTGGTGAGGAATTTCGTATGGGGGGAGATTATTTGCCGGCACGGGCTTCTGTTGCGCGCTAGGGTTCGAAGAAAATAAATGCAACCGAACTAGCAACCCGATGAGGCAAGTATACCTATCGAATTGTAGCAAGGGGACACAAGTGTCGTATTGAAATCCGGGAACTGTTGGCTAAGCTTACTCACACGAACGCTATTATCTTATCAACGGAAAAACTAGGGTTTTAGAAAATCTAAGCGCAATGGAGAAATTAAAGCAAACTAGAAAGAGAACTACCGCAATTAAGTTACGCTATTAAGAAAAGAACTATGCTAGAAAGGAAACTACTGCAGTTAATTAAAGAGCACAAGATAGGAGTTTATTACTAATGGAAGAAAATATGAAATGGAAATGCACCCGATCGAGATTCACCTCGGCTAAAGACGATTAAGAAAATGCGATAAAAATCTAAACTTAATAGGATAAGGGTCCTTGACCGTGGAGGTTCCTAAAGCTTGAACACGCTTCTCTCGAAGTCGTGCCCAACTGAGTTTAGGAAGGTCCGACCGACTCTCGTCTAAATCGGAGGCCTAAAACTCGCTTTACGCGGTGAACCCCACTATTGGATTTTACTCCAATCCGGGAGATTTGGACGTCTGCCTCTCTCGAGGGGTGCGTACAACTCCCTTTACTCTTGAATGCTCACTTCATTCTTTCGGCCTCTCGGCTAGCCCAGAATGAAAGCAAAGGCGGAGAGTATATATCGAAAATATACCCCCAACCCGTGATTAATCAAGAGTAATTCAAGGCCCTAACCTAAAAAGAAAAGATTGATTAAAACATCATAACATAATCGCTCTAACCTCGGATCATCAAGATCGAGTACAATGAGGATTAGTTAATCATAATGGAGTGGAGGAGGGGAGATGAGTAGAAAAACATAAGAAGAACACAAGCTAAGGGAAGAACAATTTTATTAATGAAAAAGGGCAAGTTACACTAATGAAAATAAAATTACAAGTGCATGAAAATTAAACCCTATTCTAGCCCTAC
Organism: Platanthera zijinensis; assembly: GCA_039513925.1. NCBI lineage: Eukaryota > Viridiplantae > Streptophyta > Magnoliopsida > Asparagales > Orchidaceae > Platanthera > Platanthera zijinensis. The sequence goes on from CM077092.1 coordinate 100,999,589, forward strand.
ATTAAGCACTAAGCAAGAAAAAAATTACATTAAAAGCTAGCACAAACTAAGATTAAACTAGGGTTAACCAAAAAGTACAAAGAGAGGGAGAGAGAGAGAGAGAAAAAGCATGAAAAAGGATCAAGAAACAAAGGGGCAGCACCTCCCCCACTCAACCAAAGCTTGCTGGTATGGGGAGGAGGGGGGCTCAATTTATAGAAAATTTCTCGGGTTGGTCACGCCCTCTGACACGCCCTAGGGGGGGCGTGTCAGGGGGCGTGACAGGTACGGATTTGACCTCGGGCTCTGGATTCTGGCGGGAGGGATGATTGCTTCGGTACGTCGGTGGTCACGCCCTAGGTCACGCCCGTGACAGGGGGGCGTGACAGGCATGTCATGTCCAAATCATTGGTCGGAAATCCATCAGTCGCTGAAAAAGGAAGGTGTCACGCCCATGTCACGGGCGTGACATGGGGCGTGACAGTACTATTTGCGTGCTGAGGCGGAAGGGCATTTAATGCGGCGGCAGCTTTGCGGCAGAGGGCGACACGCCCCTGGTCACGCCTAGTGACACGCCCAGGGAGGGCGTGACAGGGGGGCGTGATAGCGGTTTTGACCGTTTTCTGTCCCTTCCATCAGGTGTCCTCGGGATCGGGTGACACGCACTAGGTCACGCCCAGGGAGGGCGTGACATGGGGGCGTGACAGGCCATTTTGGCAATTTTTCTGAAAACCTGCAAAAAGACAGGAAAAAGTTAGTGGCAATAAAATTTACATAAAAAGGATAAAAATAAACTAATAATAGACATAATTTGTACAATATAAAATATAAAATACGATAATAGTTTAGGCTACAAAACGTATTATCAAATTCCCCCAAGCTTAAGCTTTGTTTGTCCCCAAGCAAAAATATAAAAACTAGATATTTATTAAAAGGACTAATCAAAAAGTTCTAATTATGCCTACACAAGTACTATGCGAAATTCTTAGTAGGGAAAAGGTGAAATGTAAGTCTAAAACAATTATTTATGTATGGTAAAACTTTTATAAACTTTACTTAATAAAAACAAATCATCCAAAATTTTAACGAGATTTTTTTAAATGGACTTAAGTAAAGCAATGAAAATTAAAAACACGCATTGAGTTGTTACTAGATCCAAGCAACGTATTATAATTATATCAATTTAATTATCAAAAATCTAGGTTTAAATCTAAAACTAAAACTGATTTACTGTTTTTCTTTTCTTAGTTGTTAAATAAAAAATCAAAAAGCGTGAATCAAAAGGACTTAAATAGGACAGAAACGTTTGGTTTAGGAAAATGATTAGGAGTGGAATTCAAAGATAAACGTGAAGGTTTTAAAATCACACTAAACCAAAGCAAAGAGTTTCAAAAATTTTCATAAAAATATATACACATTTTTTTTCTTTCTTTTTCATTTTTTTTCTTTTCCATTTTTTCCCTTTTTTCAAAACAAAGGCCATAAATATTTTTATTTTCCTTTTTGAGTCGGCCAAACAAAAATAAACATCACTTTTGAACATACTTCCTTTTTTTTTCGAAAACCTTTCTCCACAAAAAAAACCAAAATCACAAAATACCCTATCAAAATCATCAAAATAATTTATGAAACTCAAAAAGGCTAGTGTGATTCGATAGGTTGGAAATTTTGGCTTTGGTGAAACTGAAATGAAAGGAGGAGCTATCAAATGAAATCGGAAAAAGGCTCAAAAATGGCTAACTAGTGGTAAAAGTTTTTTTTTAGGTTGGCAGGAAAGCTCAAACGAAAACAAAAATGGCCTAAATCATTTTCACGCTTTTGAATTTATTTAAAACAAAGGTTTGAAAAATTTTCAAAAAGCGAGTCCTAGATAATAAAAGAAGATTGATGAAATTAACTTGAAAATAGAAATAATAGGTGACTTGGATCGTTCACATCTACTACGTTATTCAAAAGTTGACTTTACAAAAATTATTCAAAAACGAAAAAGAAAATAGTGGATGATGAATTTTTAAGAAAGTAAAGGAAATAAACAACAAAAAACCATAATAGAAATGCGAGTTTTAGAAAAATATTTCACCTTAACATGCTACCGTGAATTAGAAACACAGCATGGCCAACATTTTACTTGTGAAACATAATTAAAAAGGACGATTAGAAATATTATAATTAACTAAGTTGTTTATAGGAGATTTTGAGTAAAACAAAACTAAAAACTAGGGGTACTATTGAAATACCAAAATGTCTAAACTATTCAAAAACACACATATATTTTTTTTTATTTTGAGAAATATTCTCTTTTTTTTTTTATTTTGGAAAAATTTTCTCTTTTTTTTTGGAATTTTAAGATATTCTTTTTTTTTGGAAATATTTACAATATATACAAAAAGAAGATTATTTACACTACGCAAAAATGAAGGAGGAAATCCTCCCCCAAGCTTAAAACAGACATTGTCCTCAATGGCTAAAGAAGGGAATTGGAGAAGGAAAGAAAAATAAAGTACAGAATTGAAAGACAGAATTGAAATACAGGTACTTCCCCGGATTTATTTACTGCGAAAGCTGAGTGATGTCGCTCCCCGAATGTCTTCTTTGGACTTTGTGATGGATTCAGCAATGTTGGAGCAGGCGATCGCAGAAGCTTCAGCTTGTCGGAGCCGTCCGAGGCAAAAATTATAAAATAAAGAAAACAGAAAAAGATAACTTGGGTTGCCTCCCAAGAGCGCCCTTTGGTTAAAGCGTCGTTGAGCTCGACGCATCAAAAAAAAATAATATTGTCCAAAAATATTGTTGTCCCGAAATAAAATTGTTTTTAGCAAAAAAAATAAAAAGTTCAAGATTAAAGTTCGTGAAGCAGAAACTTAATAGTGTTTGGACTGACATCATCATCACCAGAAAAATACAGTTTAAGACGCTGACCATTCACTTTGAAATTACCCTTATCAGGGTGAGAAATTAAAACAGTTTCATAAGGAAATACTTCTAAAACAGAAAATGGGCCAGACTAGCGAGATTTTAATTTGCCCGGAAATAAACGTAAACGAGAATTATATAAAAGGACTTGGTCGCCCGGCTTAAAGTTTTTAGGGTGCCTTAAGTGTTTATCGTGTAAACGCTTCGTCCGCTCTTTATAAAGTTTATTATTTTCATAAGCATAAGAGCGCCACTTGTCGAGTTCATTTAGTTGGAATTTTCGAAGGTTGCCGACTGAATGGTGATCGAAGTTTAAAAATTTTAAGGCCCAAAAGGCGCGGTGTTCTAACTCTACGGGCAGATGGCACGATTTTCCATAGACCAGCCGATACGGCGTACATCCGAGGGCGGTTTTGTACGTTGTTCGGTAGGCCCATAGAGCATCGTCAAGTTTGGCTGACCAGTCTTTTCTAGAAGTTGAAACAGTCTTTTCTAATATTCTTTTTATTTCTCTATTTACTACTTCGACTTGACCGTTAGTTTGGGGGTGGTAGGCAGTGGATAGTTTATGCGTAACGCCGTATTTAGTAAGGATTTTTGAAAATTGCGCGTTACAGAAATGGGAACCCCTATCGCTAACGATTGCGCGTGGCGTACCGAATCTAGAAAATAATTTTTTTAAAAACGTGACTACAACTCGGGAGTCGTTCGTAGGAAGAGCTTGGGCCTCAGCCCATCGTGAAACATAATCAACAGCAACTAAAATATATTTGTTTCCGAAGCTAGAAGGAAGGGGGCCAACAAAATCAATTCCCCAGAGGTCGAAAATTTCACACTCTAAGAAATAATTTTGCGGCATTTCATTTTTATTAGAAATATTGCCCGACCGTTGGCAACTATCACACCTGCTCACAAAGGCTTGCGCGTCTTTAAACAGGCTAGGCCAGTAAAAACCCGCGCAAAGCACTTTATGAGCGGTGCGAGCAGCTTGATAGTGCCCACCTGTCGGACCTTCATGCAAATGTTTTAGAATATCAATTCCTTCATCAAAAGAAACACATCTCCTTATCACTTGATCCGCACAAATTTTGAAAAGATGCGGGTCTTCCCAAAAGTAGTTCTTCAGCTCAGAAAAGAATTTCTTCTTCTGCTGAGAGGAGAACTCTTTTGGGAGCACCCGGGCCACTAGATAGTTGGCGATGTGCGCGAACCAAGGAGAAGTAGATGTATTAACTAAAAGCAGCTTCTCATCAGGAAAATAGTCATTAAAAGATTTTTCATTTAATTTTTCTATAAAGGGGTTATCTAATCTTGATAAATGGTCGGCGGCCAAGTTCTCGGCTCCTCGCTTATCACGGATCTCTAAGTCAAACTCCTGGAGGAGTAAGACCCAGCGAATCAAGCGAGGCTTGGCATCCGTTTTGGCAAGAAGGTACTTGAGGGCCGAGTGGTCCGTAAAAACAATGATTTTTGAAAGTGTAATGTAAGGGCGAAATTTATCAAACGCAAATACTACAGCCAAGAGCTCCTTCTCGGTTGTGGTGTAATTTTCTTGTGCAGATGTGAGGGTTTTACTAGCGTAATAGATGGGGTGGAAGTTCTTAGATATGCGTTGACCTAATACGGCTCCCACCGCAAAACTACTCGCATCGCACATAATCTCGAAAGGAAGGTCCCACACTGGATCTATCATAATCGGCGCGTTAATTAACTTTTCTTTAATTAATTCAAAGGCAGAAATACAAGAGTCATCAAAAATGAATGGAGCGTCTTTTTCTAAGAGATGGGTGAGGGGCTTAGTGATCTTGGAGAAGTCCTTTATAAAACGACGATAAAAACCAGCGTGGCCTAGGAAACTTCTTATAGCTTTTATGTTTGTAGGTGGCGGCAACTTCTCAATAACTTCTATCTTGGCAACGTCTACCTCAATACCTTTAGCAGAAATTTTATGACCCAAAACTAACCCTTCCCTCACCATAAAATTGCATTTTTCCCAATTTAGGGCAAGGTTAGTTTCTTCGCATCGTTCTAAGACTTTTTCGAGGTTTTCTAAACATCTATCGAAGGAGTCGCCGAACACGGAGAAATCGTCCATGAATACCTCCATAATGCTTTCTACGTACTTGTCAAATATTGCGAGCATACATCGTTGGAATGTAGCCGGCGCATTGCATAATCCAAACGGCATTCTTCGGTACGCGAAGGTGCCGAAGGGACAAGTAAACGTAGTTTTCTCTTGGTCCTCGGGAGAGATGGGTATTTGAAAGTACCCCGAGAGGCCATCGAGAAAACAATAAAAGCTATGGCCGGAGAGACGTTCTAAAATCTGGTCGATAAACGGTAGAGGAAAGTGGTCCTTACGGGTGGCGTCATTTAACTTACGGTAATCTATGCACATACGCCAACCCGTCACCGTCCGTGTCGGGATTAATTCATTATTCTCATTACTAACAACGGTTATCCCTCCCTTTTTTGGAACTACCTGAACGGGGCTAACCCACTTACTGTCCGATATAGGGTAGATAATTCCTGCGTCTAATAGTTTCATAACCTCGCCCTTAACTACTTCTTTCATATTCGGGTTTATACGGCGCTGAGGTTGGATAGAGTTACGCGAATTATCTTCCATTAAAATTTTATGTGTACAGAAAGATGGGCTTATGCCCTTGATATCAGAAATTTGCCAAGCAATAGCCCGGCGATGCTTACGTAGAACTAGAAGAAGTTTATCGTTCTGCGTATCCGTGAGGTAGGCCGAAACGATAACTGGTAACTTGGAGTCTTTTTCTAAGAAAGCATACTTTAGGTGTTCGGGAAGTTCTTTAAGTTCTAGGGTAGGGGGTTCTTCATAAGAGGATTTTGAGATTCTTTCTTTTTCGAAAATAATATCTTCATAAACTTTTTTATAAGGAACGTAATAAGGGGTGGGGCTAGCAGCCAAGACAGCTTCTTGTAGAGATTTAGTGGGAAGAAAAGAGGAGGAGCAAAAATCAGAAAATTCTTTTTCAAACTCAGAAAAACAATAAGAAGATTCATCACTTCCTTGCAGTGATTCTGTTGTAAGAGAAGAGGAGCAAAAAGTAGAAAATTCTTTTTCAAAGTCGGAGAGGCAGTAGGAAGAATCATCACTCACGGCGTCTACGAAAAAACATGAGTCATCGTTCGCTAAGGTGTTCTTCATCGAAGGGGTGATAGAAAATGTGACTTCGTCGTCGCCTACTCGAAGATAGAGCTTACCATTGCTTACGTCAATGATGGCTCGGGAGGTGGCAAGGAAGGGTCGGCCAAGGATCAGGGGAACCTCGACGTCTTCTTCGATGTCCAAAATGACAAAGTCCACTGGGAAGATGAACTTGTCGACTTTCACTAGAACGTCCTCCACTATTCCTAACGGATATTTGACGGATCTATCGGCTAGCTGGATACTCATACGCGTGGGGTTAAGGCTACCAATCCCTAACTTTTTGAACAACGAAAAGGGCATCAGGTTTATACTTGCGCCTAAGTCGGCTAACGCGTGTTTAACAAAGAGATCACCGAAGACACACGGGATAGAGAAACTACCCGGGTCACTGATTTTCTTCGGCAAACCGTTTGTTAAAACGGCAGAGCACTCGGCGTTTAGCGTGACATGCGAAAGATTCTCTAACTTCTTCTTGTTTGTGAGGAGGTCTTTAAGATATTTGGCGTATTTCGGCATTTGCGAAATAGCCTCGTGGAAGTGAAGATTGTAACGCCCCGTCTTTTCAGCGATTATTTTTATTCTCGTTTGGCGTTACGATGACGCGTTTCCGTGGCTTGTGCCATGTGTGGAGTATGGTTTAGCTCCTTAGAACTGAGTGCCCTGTTTGGTAGCCTGTTGGCAAGATCTCCCTAGCAAACCGAGTCGTTTTGGTGACCCGGTGTGGCCTCTCGGGGGGATGTTTGTGTTTGGCTTTGTTTGGGTATAACTCGAGTTCTGTTCGTCGAAAGTTAATTTCGACTTCGCCGTTGCGTTCGTAGCGTGGGTATTTAGCTACGGTGCGAATTTCGTCGAATTCCGAGGTAGCTCGGTTTTCGCGTCGATTTGGTGCTTTATGTAATTTTTTAATTAATTATATAATTATATAATTATATATATATATATAGTATGAGGAAAAGCCATCATCTTCTTCACGATAGAAAACCGCCGGCCCCTTGTACGAGAGAAACGAGTAACCGCCGAGCCTTCCCTTCGGACGCCGATTCCCGGAGCGTTTGTGGACGGAATTCGATTCCGAGAGTGGATTCGGATTGCTCTCGTCGAGACCTTCATTCCTGCGGTAAGAAATTCGATTTTCGTGGAGTTTTGGAAGGATTGGAATTTTCGGTTTTGGAAGTTTTCCGCCATTAATGGCCAAATCTTTGTTCTAGGTGTTGCGGCCATTTTGATCCGTGTGAAGAGAAGGAAAGCAGTCCAAAGCTTCGCTGAGATTTGAGGCAAGTGGTATTCTTGCCCTTGCCAAGTGTTTTCTTTGAATTTATTTGCTGAAATTGAAATCCCGGTTAGCCCAGGTTAGAGGCCTTGTTGTTTTCATTTTCTTGCTAACTATAAGGCTTAGTTCTTCCTACTGAAACCCCCCCTATGTTGTGATGTTTGGAATCCAATTTGTCGGCGTGAAGCCGTTGTTTCCCTAGCTCTTATGGTTGCTCTGGTTCGGGCGTAGCCGAGAGGGAGTGTTAGGAGGGGGGTGTGGTTGCCAATTTCCTTCGTTAAGATATTATTCGAATGGTTAGACATAGTTTGAATGGTAGTAGCGTGCGACGTTGATAGTTGTCTACTGCTACTGCAGTGGCGTGAGTCGTGTGCGCGTTCCGGTGTCGTTCGGGAAATTCCAAACGGTACAGGTTTGCCGCGCACGGTCATCAACCTTTAGGGCGCACGACCACTAGTCGTGTGCCTCTGTTCGTGCGCGTATAAAATTTCAGTTTCCAAAGTTCTGTCTCGGGCAATCGCACGAGCGCTGGCAACAGTGCGCACGACCACTGATCGTGCGACACTGATCGTGCGCAGTTGCTAGGTTTTCTGTCAGGTTTCCAGGTTCGTTTCGCACGATCATCAGCCGATGAGTGCGCATGACCACTGATCGTGCGTCACTGATAGTGCGCTTTGTATATTTTTCTTTTGATAAGCGAATTTAGATGGTTTCGAGTGCGGGAGTTTAGATACTCAAGTGGCAAGCAACTACTCGAGTTCTGGATCTTCTGCCTTGGTCGTTCGACTGTCGTCGAGCTCCGCATTCTTTAGTGGGCTTGTGGGTAGTGGTATAATTTTGGCGGTGAGTGAGGCTAGCTCACTCAAGGCCAAAGTTTAGGTAGGCACTGAGTGGGTTTCACTCAACGCCTAGTCGTGTTGGTTTATTTCAACACTCTTCCTTTACTTTGTATTTCGTTTCCGAGTGGATTTTCCAGTTGTATTTCTGGGTTTTCCTTGTCGGCCGTTTTCTTTATTTTTCCTAAAGGCCGAATCGTGGGTCGTGAATAGTAGTGGTGGTTGTAGCTCTTTATGGGGGTGGAGTTGTGTGATATAGCCAAGGCCACCCATGGATTTCTTGCTCCAGGTACGGGCTGGGCATGTCGGGTGGAAGGTCCCTTGTGTTTTCACGTGTTGACCCTCGAGCTTTTGACTTGGACATGGTGGATTGGGGGACTGCATTTGCCTTCGATCCGGTTCCTTGTTGTTGTTTTTGCTACTATCACTTCCCGCAGATTAGGGTGTTAGAAGTTTCTTCTTTGGTAGTTTTGCAGCATTTTGGCTCTTGGCAGCCTAGTAGGCCCTGCAGGAAGTGGTTCCTGGGCTGGGTCGTTGCTGTTTCTTTGCACGTTGTGCATTTCTTGTTGTCCTATTTTGGACAGTTGTGACTCTTTCTACTGCATGTTTTCTGTTATTTTGTCCTTTGGTTGACTCTTTCATGCAGTTTTACCTTGATTTTTGCTTGCTGAGGTATTCTGTTTTCTTTTGGAATACCCCAGGTTCTGAGCTGTAGCCAGTCTGGTGGCTAGTTAGAGGTGGGGTTGTTGGTGGACTTCCGGACCTTTGGAGTTCTGTTTACCTTGTTTGTGAGGTTATTTTCAGTACTTTCTTACAGACATATATGTGTGCTGGTGGGTTCGTGTCAGGTTGTTGGCGCCCACTAGTAGTTTTTACCTTGTACTAGATATATACTATTGCTGCTACCATTTATTTTCTGGAGATAGTCTACTTGCTTTGAGAAGGTTTTATGCTAGGTTGCTAGTTATTTTTAAACTATAATTACTATTATAAATGAAGCTCATGATCAACATGTTTTGTAAACTTAATCACTACTTTCCAAATCACGTACGAAAACCGTTTTCTTATAAATATTATATAAACTAAGTGTAGTGTCTTGCATAGTATGAGTGGTTCTCTTGGGACCCTTATGCGCTCTTTAGGGTGTAAAACCTAATTAAAGTATTTTTCCGCAGCGTTTAAATATAGTTTTCTTTTGTGGACTAGATGATCCACTGAGCCGAGGGATACGAACTCTAAACATAACTGATTTTCTATTCATTAAGCACATGATTTCCTTGCATAAAGATTGTAGTTGGATTTGCCTGAGCGTCAGCAGTTATCCTCTACTTGACGTGGCATCATGACGCGTGTTTTCTCTTACTCTGATAATTCTTAATTCGGAGAAAATGCGGGTTGTGACAGTTGGTATCAGAGCCAGGTTGCTTGACAAGTTAGTTGGGCAACCTTCCTTGGATGCTTTTAGTAGTTCAGCATCATGTCATTCACACACTGATATGTCATCAGCACGTCTTGGCGAAAGCACGAACACTACACTCATAGCATAACATGAAGTATACGGGGCATATTATGTAGTATGGGATGCATAATATGTGTTCGTATATGGATCCACCATAGGGGCTACATGTGAGGGTTATGTAGTATGGGATGCATAACCTCACCACATGACTGCGACTAGCGCGTTTCTTTTTCGTTGCATGGAAATGTTATGTAGTATGGGATGCATAATATTTTCATGTGTACGCCGCTCATATCATGCATTAGGGCCTTTTTAGAATGCATAGCACAATCATGCATATCATAACATTGCATAAGCACAACGCGCCGAGCTAAAGATTTGCAGGATGACATATGTACACACATAAATTTTCAAACTAACATAAGTTCATGCATCCGATCTAGGCACAAGAGTTGGCGAGGTGGTGGTTAACCATCCTAGGTTAGGGCATATCATCTAATTATTGTGAAGAAGATAAACTCTCAGAGCAAGTTTAGCAGCTTTAAGTCTATATCTACATATGTATTGTCTGTACTGGTAGTCGGTTCTCGTCGTGGGATTTGGATCTGATTTGCGTTGTATCGATTTTTTTTAGGATGGCTAGGCGTCCTGCGACTCGATCGACTCCCCTGTCTGAGGGTGAATCTTCTGGAGCTCAGAACGATGCGGTGATCGAGGGTCTGCGTCAGAGTAGCGAAGCTATGGGTAGGCAGTTGGAGGAGGTGCAAGCCCAGATTCAGTCTTTGGTGGCAGTTGTGGCAGGGCAGGCTCAGGGTGCGCAAGTTCCTGCGGGGGGGTTAGCTGTTCCTCCTCCTCCTGCACCCTTGAGGCCTCCAGTGGTGGTGCTAGCAGAGATGGCCTTCATCTCGCAGTTTCAGAGGCTGAGCCCTCCCACTTATGATGGGAAGGCAGATTTCATGGTGATAGACGACTGGCTGATCTCCATGGAGGAGATGTTCTCGTACTCAGGGATTTCAGATGATCAGAGGGTGATGATAGCCGCCTATCAGCTTAAAGGTTTGGCTAAGAGTTGGTGGCTGAGAGAGAAGGAGAGCCTGGTAGCCGGATGCTCTTGGGAAGTGTTCAAGGAGATGCTGTTGAGGAAGTTCTTACCCTCGGTCGAGCGTGACCGCCTCATGAATGATTTCCTCTATCTGAAGCAAAGGCAGCTCACGGTGGGTGAGTATGAGATAGAGTTTAGTAAGTTGAGCCGTTTTGCCCCTGGATTGGTCAGCGTTGAGGCTGATCGAGTTAAGCGATTCCTCGGTGGTTTGAGGAGTGAGGTGCAGCAGTTGGCCAGTGCTTATGGGACAGTGACTTATGCTGGAGTTGTAGAGGCTGCTCTTAAGGTTGAGGCCATTGAGACGGCGAAGAGCAGAGGCCAGCAGTTGAGGAAGGATAAGAGGAAGTTGGTAGAGGAGAAGAAACCCCTGGTACCCTCTGCCGAGGATCGATGATTTATTTGACCAGTTGCGTGGTAGCACGGTGTTCTCCAAGATCGATCTTCATTCGGGCTATCATCAGCTCAGGATCCGTGAGGCAGATATTCCACGGACTGCGTTTAGGTCGAGGCATGGGCACTTTGAGTTTTTGGTGATGTCGTTTGGTCTGACAACGCACCATCAGCCTTCATGGATATGATGAACAGGGTGTTCAAGGATTTCCTAGACAAGTTCGTTGTGGTCTTCATTGATGACGTGTTGGTTTATTCTCGCAGTGCTGAGGAGCACGAGCAGCATTTGCATTTGGTCCTATCAGAGTTGAGGAGCCACAAGTTATTCGCCAAGTTGAGCAAGTGCGAATTTTGGTTGCCTCAGGTTTCTTTTCTAGGCCACGTGGTGAACAAGGATGGGATCTCGGTTGACCCAGAAAAGATTGCAGCAGTGACGGATTGGAGTAGGCCGAATACTCCTAAGGAGATCAGAAGTTTCTTAGGGTTGGCTGGCTATTACAGGAGATTCGTGGAGGGTTTCTCTTCTCTAGCCGCACCGTTGACCAAGCTGACTTAGAAGAATGTGGCATTTGTTTGGAGCGAGAAGTGCGAAGAAGCTTTTCAGGAGTTAAAGAGGAGATTGTGTACTGCTCCCGTTCTGACCCTTCCTACTGAGGGCATGGATTATGATGTGTATGTGGATGCTTCGCATATAGGACTGGGATGCGTATTAATGCAGGATGGAAAAGTAATTGCTTATGGGTCAAGGCAGTTGAAAACTCATGAGCGGAATTATCCTACGCATGACCTTGAGTTTGCAGCGGTTATCTATGCGTTGAAGTTGTGGAGGCACTTACTTTATGGGGCTCAGTGCAAGATTTTTACTGACCATAAGAGCCTGAAGTACGTGTTCACGCAGAAGGAGTTGAATCTGCGTCAGCGGCGGTGGCTTGAGTATGTGGCGGATTATGACGTAGAAATCCAGTATCATCCGGGCAAGGCCAATGTGGTGGCCGACGCCCTGAGCCGAAAGACGGGAAAGATCTTTAACCTCTCCGCCGATCGATTAGTTGAGGAGTTCCTCCTTATGGATATTTCAGTGGGATGCTGTAGTTTGCAGAGTAGCTTATCAGTGGAAGAGCCGTCCTGGATTTCTTTGACTAGACTGCATCAGAAGGACGATCCGGATCTGTTGCACCTTTTTACCAGGACAGAGAAGGGAGAGTTGCCAGATTTTTCTATTGATGATGCGGGTACTTTGAAGTACCGCGGCAGGTTTTGCGTTCCCGCTGTTGGGGACATTAAGAGTATGATTTGCAGTGAGGCTCATGGTTCCAGCGTTGCCTACCATCCAGGATCTACGAAGATGTACCGTGACTTAAGGCAAATTGCTTGGTGGAATGGTATGAAAGGAGATATAGCCCGATATGTTGCTAAGTGTCACACTTGCAAGCGTGTGAAGGCCGATCATGGAAGGCCCGGTGGTAAGTTGACTCCGCTAGATATCCCGACTTGGAAGTGGGAGAGTATATCTATGGACTTCGTTACGGGTTTGCCAAAATCCCCGAGAGGATTTGATTCTGTTTGGGTTATAGTGGATAGATTGACGAAGTGTGCTCACTTCGTGCCTTATAAGATTGATTACCCGATGAAGAAGATAGCGGAGTTGTACTTGAATGAAGTCATCCGACTCCACGGTGTGCCGGTTAGCATCATTTCTGATCGAGACTCCCGGTTTACTTCTCGTTTTTGGCAGAGTCTGCAGGAGGGTTTGGGTACGGATCTGAGGTATTCTACTGCGTACCACCCTCAGACCAATGGGCAGACGGAGCGGGTCAATCAGATTGTTGAGGATATGATCCGGTGCTATATTTTAGACCACGGTGGAGCGTGGGATGAGCGTCTGCGACTCATGGAATTTGCTTATAATAACAGTTATCAGGAAAGCTTGCAGATGGCTCCGTTTGAAGCTTTGTATGGGAGGCGCTGTAGGACTCCGTTGTTTTGGGCTGAGGCTGGTGAGAAGCCTTTGTTGGGTCCTGATGCTTTGGAAGAGATGGAAGTCGCCGTGAAGCTTATTCGGGAGAAGCTTCGTTTAGCCCAGGAGAGGTATGAAAAGAACGCCAATCGGCGTAGGTCTCCTTGGAGTTTTTAGTAGGGGATCATGTATACCTCAAGGTTTCTCCAATGGTTGGTGTAAAGAGATTTGGTAAAAACCGGAAATTGGACCCAAGGTATGTGGGCCCGTTTGAGATTTTGGAGCGGATTGGTGTGTCTGCTTATAGACTGGATTTGCCAGCGAACTTCCCTGGTGTTCATAATGTTTTTCACGTTAGCCAATTGCGGAAGTGTGTGCGCAGCAGTGGGCAACTCTTGGATGTTGTGCCCCAGTTAGAGCCCAACCTCTCTTTCGTTGAGGTGCCAGTTCGTATTTTGGATACTCAGGAGCGTGTGCTGTGAAAGAAGTCCATACCGATGGTGAAAATTCTATGGAAGAATCAGGATTTGGAGAGCGCGACTTGGGAGCTAGAGTCGGCCATGAGGAGGGCGTACCCTCACCTGTTTCGCTGATTTGATCGGTATGTTTCCCTTTGTAACTTCTGTTTGTTACTTTTTCCTTCTTTTGTAGGAGGGTTGTGTGTAAAGTTTCAGGACGAAACTTTCTTTTAGGGGGAGTGACTGTAACGCCCTGTCTTTTCAGCGATTATTTTTATTCTCGTTTGGCGTTACGATGACGCGTTTCCGTGGCTTGTGCCATGTGTGGAGTATGGTTTAGCTCCTTAGAACTGAGTGCCCTGTTTGGTAGCCTGTTGGCAAGATCTCCCTAGCAAACCGAGTCGTTTTGGTGACCCGGTGTGGCCTCTCGGGGGGATGTTTGTGTTTGGCTTTGTTTGGGTATAACTCGAGTTCTGTTCGTCGAAAGTTAATTTCGACTTCGCCGTTGCGTTCGTAGCGTGGGTATTTAGCTACGGTGCGAATTTCGTCGAATTCCGAGGTAGTTCGGTTTTCGCGTCGATTTGGTGCTTTATGTAATTTTTTAATTAATTATATAATTATATAATTATATATATATATATAGTATGAGGAAAAGCCATCATCTTCTTCACGATAGAAAACCGCCGGCCCCTTGTACGAGAGAAACGAGTAACCGCCGAGCCTTCCCTTCGGACGCCGATTCCCGGAGCGTTTGTGGATGGAATTCGATTCCGAGAGTGGATTCGGATTGCTCTCGTCGAGACCTTCATTCCTGCGGTAAGAAATTCGATTTTCGTGGAGTTTTGGAAGGATTGGAATTTTCGGTTTTGGAAGTTTTCCGCCATTAATGGCCAAATCTTTGTTCTAGGTGTTGCGGCCATTTTGATCCGTGTGAAGAGAAGGAAAGCAGTCCAAAGCTTCGCTGAGATTTGAGGCAAGTGGTATTCTTGCCCTTGCCAAGTGTTTTCTTTGAATTTATTTGCTGAAATTGAAATCCCGGTTAGCCCAGGTTAGAGGCCTTGTTGTTTTCATTTTCTTGCTAACTATAAGGCTTAGTTCTTCCTACTGAAACCCCCCCTATGTTGTGATGTTTGGAATCCAATTTGTCGGCGTGAAGCCGTTGTTTCCCTTGCTCTTATGGTTGCTCTGGTTCGGGCGTAGCCGAGAGGGAGTGTTAGGAGGGGGGTGTGGTTGCCAATTTCCTTCGTTAAGATATTATTCGAATGGTTAGACATAGTTTGAATGGTAGTAGCGTGCGACGTTGATAGTTGTCTACTGCTACTGCAGTGGCGTGAGTCGTGTGCGCGTTCCGGTGTCGTTCGGGAAATTCCAAACGGTACAGGTTTGTCGCGCACGGTCATCAACCTTTAGGGCGCACGACCACTGGTTGTGTGCCTCTGTTCGTGCGCGTATAAAATTTCAGTTTCCAAAGTTCTGTCTCGGGCAATCGCACGAGCGCTGGCAACAGTGCGCACGACCACTGATCGTGCGACACTGATCGTGCGCAGTTGCTAGGTTTTCTGTCATGTTTCCAGGTTCGTTTCGCACGATCATCAGCCGATGAGTGCGCACGACCACTGATCGTGCGTCACTGATCGTGCGCTTTGTATATTTTTCTTTTGATAAGCGAATTTAGATGGTTTCGAGTGCGGGAGTTTAGATACTCAAGTGGCAAGCAACTACTCGAGTTCTGGATCTTCTGCCTTGGTCGTTCGACTGTCGTCGAGCTCCGCATTCTTTAGTGGGCTTGTGGGTAGTGGTATAATTTTGGCGGTGAGTGAGGCTAGCTCACTCAAGGCCAAAGTTTAGGTAGGCACTGAGTGGGTTTCACTCAACGCCTAGTCGTGTTGGTTTATTTCAACACTCTTCCTTTACTTTGTATTTCGTTTCCGAGTGGATTTTCCAGTTGTATTTCTGGGTTTTCCTTGTCGGCCGTTTTCTTTATTTTTCCTAAAGGCCGAATCGTGGGTCGTGAATAGTAGTGGTGGTTGTAGCTCTTTATGGGGGTGGAGTTGTGTGATATAGCCAAGGCCACCCATGGATTTCTTGCTCCAGGTACGGGCTGGGCATGTCGGGTGGAAGGTCCCTTGTGTTTTCACGTGTTGACCCTCGAGCTTTTGACTTGGACATGGTGGATTGGGGGACTGCGTTTGCCTTCGATCTGGTTCCTCGTTGTTGTTTTTGCTACTATCACTTCCCGCAGATTAGGGTGTTAGAAGTTTCTTCTTTGGGAGTTTTGCAGCATTTTGGCTCTTGGCAGCCTAGTAGGCCCTGCAGGAAGTGGTTCCTGGGCTGGGTCGTTGCTGTTTCTTTGCACGTTGTGCATTTCTTGTTGTCCTATTTTGGACAGTTGTGACTCTTTCTACTGCATGTTTTCTGTTATTTTGTCCTTTGGTTGACTCTTTCATGCAGTTTTACCTTGATTTTTGCTTGCTGAGGTATTCGGTTTTCTTTTGGAATACCCCAGGTTCTGAGCTGTAGCCAGTCTGGTGGCTAGTTGGAGGTGGGGTTGTTGGTGGACTTCCGGACCTTTGGAGTTCTGTTTACCTTGTTTGTGAGGTTGTTTTCAGTACTTTCTTACAGACATATATGTGTGCTGGTGGGTTCGTGTCAGGTTGTTGGCGCCCACTAGTAGTTTTTACCTTGTACTAGATATATACTATTGCTGCTACCATTTATTTTCTGGAGATAGTCTACTTGCTTTGAGAAGGTTTTATGCTAGGTTGCTAGTTATTTTTAAACTATAATTACTATTATAAATGAAGCTCATGATCAACATGTTTTGTAAACTTAATCACTACTTTCCAAATCACGTACGAAAACCGTTTTCTTATAAATATTATATAAACTAAGTGTAGTGTCTTGCATAGTATGAGTGGTTCTCTTGGGACCCTTATGCGCTCTTTAGGGTGTAAAACCTAATTAAAGTATTTTTCCGCAGCGTTTAAATATAGTTTTCTTTTGTGGACTAGATGATCCACTGAGCCGAGGGATACGGACTCTAAACATAACTGATTTTCTATTCATTAAGCACATGATTTCCTTGCATAAAGATTGTAGTTGGATTTGCCTGAGCGTCAGCAGTTATCCCCTGCTTGACGTGGCATCATGACGCGTGTTTTCTCTTACTCTAATAATTCTTAATTCGGAGAAAATGCGGGTTGTGACAAAGATTAATGTGGATTTGTTTGAAGATTTCTAAGAAGCGGGAGTACTGATCATCTTGACGTTGTCTATTAAGTTCAGAGGGGTATGGAGGAGTTGAATTATTTTTGAAGATGGGTGGTGGTGTGAGATTATTTTCTAAAGTGGGGGTGATTACTTCTTCAGCAGAGGGTGGAAGCGGAGCAGAGCTTTGATTTTTAAAAGTGGAAGCGGAGCTTTGATTTTTAAAAGCGGAAGCGGAGCTTTGATTTTTAAAAGCGGAAGCGGAGCTTGCCTCGGGCTCTTCACTTACCATACTGGAGACTTGCTTCCCACTCCGAAGAGTTATAGCTTTCGCTTGCTCTCTCGGGTTGGGTTCGGTATTGGAAGGAAGAGACCCTGCGGGTCGCTCAGAAATTATTTTCGCGAGCTGTCCTACCTGATTTTCTAAACTTTTTACGCTTCCGGTTAAAGTTCATATGGTAGCGTCATTTGTGGTGATATATTTAGAAAGTAATTCCTCCAAGCTCGGAGGTTTTGGGTAATTTTGAAGAAGTGGTGGTGGTGGTGGTTGTGCAGAAAAATCATTTTGCGGAGGTGGGCGCATCGCATTCGATGGATTACTCCATGAAATGTTCGGGTGATTTCTTAAAGCGGGGTTATAACTATTCGGAAAATTAAAACCAGGCGGATGAAAATTCGCAGCAGAAAAATTATTAAAAGCAGTTCTAGGCAAATTATTAACATAATCTAAATGTTCTGGAGTAGGGGTTGCAGATTCCCATACCTGAGGGGCGGAGGCAGCAGTCATCTCCGTGATTTTTTTGCTTAGGATTTCTACTTGCAGAGCGAGCTGGGAGACGTTGTCCACTTCATAGATACCTGCAGGCTTGTTCGGGCGGGACCTAGGCACATTCCACTGATAAGTGTTCATGGCCATATCCTCAAAAAGCTCAAGAGTGGCTTCTGGGGTCTTATGATTTAAAGTACCGCCAGATGCTGCGTCTATCATTTGCTTCGTGCTTTGATTTAGCCCGTTATAAAACGTCTGCACTTGTAACCATACATGCAGCGCGTGATGTGGGCATCGTCTTAATAATTCTTTAAATCTCTCCTAGGTTTCGTAAAGGGTTTCAGAGTCTATTTGTCCGAAGGCAGAGATGTCGTTCCTATGTTTTGCAGTTTTAGCGGGCGGAAAATACTTCGCTAAAAATTTTTCAGTTAATTCATTCCAAGTGGTTATGCTATTTTTCGGAATTGTGTTAAGCCACTGCTTAGCTTTAGTTCTTAGAGAGAAGGGGAAGAGTCTTAGCCTGATCGCATCATTTGTGACACCATTTATCTTGAAGGTGTCGCAAATTTCAAGAAAGCTAGCTATATGTGCTTTCGGATCTTCATCTTGAAGTCCGTCAAATTGCACATATTGCTGCACCATTTGAATTATGCTAGGCTTTAGTTCAAAGTTATTATTTGTTATAGTAGGGCGGACTATACTCGATTCTGTTCCCTCGAGGTTCGGTCGTGCATAATAGGACATAGTCCTTTGAACGGCCTCATCTACGTTGGGTTCTTCCATTCTTAAAGTATTAAATGACTCGGAGTCCTCAACCGGCACTTGGATAGTAGGACCTTGAAATCGCGATCTTCTCCGAAGAGTACGCTCAATTTCGTGGTCCAAGTCCAAAATAACCGACGGACTCCCGCGGGTCATGCACTAAAAGAACAGAAAAGAAGAAGAGAAAGAGAAAAAGGATAAACTAGAAAGAAAAACTAGATTTAGAAAATTAAATTAAATTTTTTTTTTCTTTTTGAAATAGATTTTTTTTATATAAATTAACTCCCGAACTTCCCAAGGACTACCCCGTGAAGGGTTCGAAAGGTACTAGACAAGACAGTGGCGCTTAAAGCCTCTTGCCCTTTTCGAGAGAATTAGGTGGCGTAGAAAAATTGTGAGGTTGGTTTCTATTAAGAGCGGTGATAATTTTTTTTGATTTTTTTTTAAAACTGTAAAGAAAAGGGGATGAGAAAGAGAAGAGATAAAATTAATAGGTTCGTGTTTTCAAAATATCAACGGAAGTTGGGTCCCCGGCAACGGCGCCAAAAACTTGTTGCGTGCTAGGGTTCGAAGAAAATAAACGCAACCGAACTAGCAACCCGATGAGGCAAGTATACCTATCGAATTGTAGCAAGGGGACACAAGTGTCGTATTGAAATCCGGGAACTGTTGGCTAACCTTACTCACACGAACGCTATTATCTTATCGACGGAAAAACTAGGGTTTTAGAAAATCTAAGCGCAATGGAGAAATTAAAGCAAACTAGAAAGAGAACTACCGCAATTAAGTTACGCTATTAAGAAAAGAACTATGCTAGAAAGGAAACTACTGCAGTTAATTAAAGAGCACAAGATAGGAGTTTACTACTAAAGGAAGAAAATATGAAATGGAAATGCACCCGATCGAGATTCACCTCGGCTAAAGACGATTAAGAAAATGCGATAAAAATCTAAACTTAATAGGATAAGGGTCCTTGACCGTGGAGGTTCCTAAAGCTTGAACACGCTTCTCTCGAAGTCGTGCCCAACTGAGTTCAGGAAGGTCCGACCGACTCTCGTCTAAATCGGAGGCCTAAAACTCGCTTTACGCGGTGAACCCCACTATTGGATTTTACTCCAATCCGGGAGATTTGGACGTCTGCCTCTCTCGAGGGGTGCGTACAACTCCCTTTACTCTTGAATGCTCACTTCATTCTTTCGGCCTCTCGGCTAGCCCAGAATGAAAGCAAAGGCGGAGAGTATATATCGAAAATATACCCCCAACCCGTGATTAATCAAGAGTAATTCAAGGCCCTAAACTAAAAAGAAAAGATTGATTAAAACATCATAACATAATCGCTCTAACCTCGGATCATCAAGATCGAGTACAATGAGGATTAGTTAATCATAATGGAGTGGAGGAGGGGAGATGAGTAGAAAAACATAAGAAGAACACAAGCTAAGGGAAGAACAATTTTATTAATGAAAAAGGGCAAGTTACACTAATGAAAATAAAATTACAAGTGCATGAAAATTAAACCCTATTCTAGCCCTACATTAAGCACTAAGCAAGAAGAAAATTACATTAAAAGCTAGCACAAACTAAGATTAAACTAGGGTTAACCAAAAAGTACAAAGAGAGGAAGAGAGAGAGAGAGAAAAAGCATGAAAAAGGATCAAGAAACAAAGGGGCAGCACCTCCCCCACTCAACCAAAGCTTGCTGGTATGGGGAGGAGGGGGGCTCAATTTATAGAAAATTTCTCGGGTTGGTCACGCCCTCTGACACGCCCTAGGGGGCGTGTCAGGGGGCGTGACAGGTACGGATTTGACCTCGGGCTCTGGATTCTGGCGGGAGGGATGATTGCTTCGGTACGTCGGTGGTCACGCCCTAGGTCACGCCCGTGACAGGGGGGCGTGATAGGCATGTCATGTCCAAATCATTGGTCGGAAATCCGTCAGTCGCCGAAAAAGGAAGGTGTCACGCCCATGTCACGGGCGTGACATGGGGCGTGACAGTACTATTTGCGTGCTGAGGCGGAAGGGCATTTAATGCGGCGGCAGCTTTGCGGCAGAGGGCGACACGCCCCTGGTCACGCCTAGTGACACGCCCAGGGAGGGCGTGACAGGGGGGCGTGACAGCGGTTTTGACCGTTTTCTGTCCCTTCCATCAGGTGTCCTCAGGATCGGGTGACACGCCCTAGGTCACGCCCAGGGAGGGCGTGACATGGGGGCGTGACAGGCCATTTTGGCAATTTTTCTGAAAACCTGCAAAAAGACAGGAAAAAGTTAGTGGCAATAAAATTTACATAAAAAGGATAAAAATAAACTAATAATAAACATAATTTGTACAATATAAAATATAAAATACGATAATAGTTTAGGCTACAAAACGTATTATCAGCTTCCTTTAGCCATAGTCACCGATAACGGGCCGCAATTTGCTAGCAGAGAGTTTGTGGATTTTTGTGCACAGCTCGGCATAGACCTTCGGTTCGCCTCGGTCCACCATCCACGAAGCAACGGACAGGTCGAGGCAACAAACAAGATTATCGTGAACCTCTTGAAGAAGAAAGTAGAGAATTTGAGGGGGAGCTGGGTGGAACAGCTCCCCTCTGTCCTGTGGGCTCTGCGAACTACACCTAACACGGCCACAAGAGAGACGCCCTTCAAGCTCTCTCATGGCTCCGAGGCCGTCATACCTGTGGAATTCGAAGTTGAATCGCCCAGGGTCACAGCAGCCAGAGAAGGAGAGGAAAGGTGGCAGTTCGATAATGGAGAGGAGCAGAGGCTTTCCCTCGACCTCGTGGAAGAACTCAGAGAGCTAGCAACAGTCCGGCAGGAGGAGGTCAAGCGCCGGATGTCCCGATACTTCGATAAGCACATCCGAATCAAGCAGTTTCAAAAAGGGGATTTGGTCCTCAAGAAGGTAGATGCTGCAGGAAGGGGAGCCTCGGTGGGGAAGCTCAACCCCAATTGGGAAGGTCCTTTCATAGTGAAAGAAGTCTTAAAGTCAGGGGGGTATCACCTCCAGGATGTGGACGGGATACCCCTGGACTGCGCCCGCAGTGGCGATGATCTGAAACGTTTTTATCCATAGTAATAAAAGTCCTTTGAATTTACTTGAGCATAGCGTTAATAATCCTCCCTCTTTTGAATATGCTAACACTACACCTCGGGACGCCCTCCTTCAGAGGATGAGAGCGGTGGTTGGAGGAGAAAGAGGAGAGGAGACCCCGAGCAGACCCGCTGACTAGGCTCTCATCAAGCTGGCAGGGTTGTAGGCTCACTCGGTGGTTAGAGGAGAAAGAGGAGAGGAGACCCCGAGCAGACCCGCTGACCAGGCTCTCATTAAGCTGGCAGGGCTGTTGGCTCACTCGGTGGTTAGAGGAGAAAGAGGAGAGGAGACCCCGAGCAGACCCGCTGACCAGGCTCTCATCAAGCTGGCAGGGCTGTAGGCTCACTCGGTGGTTGGAGGAGAAAGAGGAGAGGAGACCCCGAGCAGACCCGCTAACCAGGCTCTCATCAAGCTGGCAGGGATGTAGGCTCACTCGGTGGTTGGAGGAGAAGGGGGAGAGGAGACCCCGAGCAGACCCGCTGACCAGGCTCTCATCAAGCTGGCAGGGTTGTAGGCTCACTCGGTGGTAGGAGGAGAAAGAGGAGAGGAGACCCTGAGCAGACCCGCTGACCAGGCTCTCATCAAGCTGGCAGGGCTGTAGGCGCACTCGGTGGTTGGAGGAGAA
Source organism: Platanthera zijinensis (assembly GCA_039513925.1). Classification (NCBI taxonomy): domain Eukaryota; kingdom Viridiplantae; phylum Streptophyta; class Magnoliopsida; order Asparagales; family Orchidaceae; genus Platanthera; species Platanthera zijinensis. The sequence goes on from CM077092.1 coordinate 101,021,594, forward strand.
GGAGGAGAGGAGACCCCGAGCAGACCCGCTGACCAGGCTCTCATCAAGCTGGCAGGGCTGTAGGCTCACTCAGTGGTTGGAGGAGAAAGAGGAGAGGAGACCCCGAGCAGACCCGCTGACCAGGCTCTCATCAAGCTGGCAGGGCTGTAGGCTCACTCGGTGGTTGGAGGAGAAAGAGGAGAGGAGACCCCGAGCAGACCCGCTGACCAGGCTCTCATCAAGCTGGCAGGGCTGTAGGCTCACTCGGTGGTTGGAGGAGAAGGAGGAGAGGAGACCCCGAGCAGACCCGCTGACTAGGCTCTCATCAAGCTGGCAGGGCTGTAGGCTCACTCGGTGGTTGGAGGAGAAAGAGGAGAGGAGACCCCGAGCAGACCCGCTGACCAGGCTCTCATCAAGCTGGCAGGGCTGTAGGCTCACTTGGTGGTTGGAGGAGAAGGAGGAGAGGAGACCCCGAGCAGACCCGCTGACCAGGCTCTCATCAAGCTGGCAGGGCTGTAGGCTCACTCGGTGGTTGGAGGAAAAAGAGGAGAGGAGACCCCGAGCAGACCCGCTGACTAGGCTCTCATCAAGCTGGCAGGGCTGTAGGCTCACTCGGTGGTTGGAAGAGAAAGAAGAGGAGGGACTCAACGCTGTCGGGCCCTCCACAAACAAGCGTTTGTGCTTTCGTGTTAATGTCCGCCAGCAGCAACGGAGGTTGGCTGATCAGGAAAGTCTATTCCCCTTAGCAAAAAAGGGATGCTTCGGGGGGAGTCATTGCATAAAGAAAAAAAAGAGGAAGGAGAAAAGGGGGAGAGGGAGGATAGCAGACCCACCCTGTCCACTCGCGCCGAGAGGAGCCATCCCGCGAGCCGAGAGCGAGGAAATACTCCTCTCGCTCATTGAAAACCATGGAGGCTCACCAACTCACCCCAGGAGCCAAGCCCACAGGCAATAGTTAGGCGAGAGGGAAGGCAGCTTTCTCTCGCCTATCAACAATCTCGAGGTTTACTCGAGCAATCCCAATATAAAAGAAAGGGCTGGCTTTAAGAAGGCGCGAGCAAGAATATATATACGTACATGCACACGAGTCATCAATATTTTAAGACAACGCATTCACAAGATAAGAGAGAAGCGAGAGGCGAGCAAAAAAGTGAGAATTTAAACGTGAGTTATAACAGCGTTTAACACCCTACAACTATGGAAGATGAAGTATTACAATCTCAGCAAAAAGAAAAATAAGGCCCTAGCCCCTCTCACTCGCTGAAGGATCCTCGTCCTCGCCATAGATCTCGGGCACGAGATCTCGAGCAGTGATGTCCTCGCAGTCGTCTTTTACAACACCTAGCTCTCGCATCATCTTGAGAATGAGCTCGGCGGTCCTTATGTTCGCATCCCTACAGAACTCTTCCACATCATCGTGGGTGTAGCGCGCGAGAGGAGGTGGAGAGGCCTGCGAACGGGGAAGGAGAGCTTCCTTAAGCCTGGCATTCTCCGCCTTCAGCTCTCTTACTTCGGTCTCCAGCTCCTCCACCCGCGAACGAAGTCGATCGGCCGTCTAGGCATCCTGCGAGGAAAAGGAAGAGATGAAAAAGAGGAAAAAAGAGAGGGTACCGGGGCAAGTGCCCGTAGAACATTGGCAGGGTATCGACTTACCACTCCGCCGCTCGCTTTCGCCAGAAGGCTTTCGGACACCATTAGCCGCTGGGAGAGATCCCCTGACTTTTCACACTCGGCCTCCAGCTTGGTGTGTATCTCCTTCCAGCTCTTGGTGTTGAAAATCAGGCGCCGCGAGAGGCGGTGCGACAGCTCTAAGGTGCGCAGCTGCGAGTGTGCCGTCCTCAGGACCAGGTCTCGCGTAGTGGCCGCGTCGAGTGGATCGGGAGTAAGGCCTCCATATAGGCCGAAGCCCAAGGAGAAAGCGTGAGCGCTGGGCTCAGCCTGCTCTCTCCAGGAGGGCAGGAGGGTGGAGATGGAGACTCGATAGGACCCCTTGTCCCAGATCAGAGAGGGGTCATTGTTGCCGTCAGGGACCGCCGGCCCCATGTCGAAGTTGAGATGACTGGACGACGGAGGAATCTGAGAAGTCCCCTCGCGAGAGGGGGATCGAGGGGTAGGGTAGGATGAACTCGCCGGGGGAGCGAAGGGGGCTTCCCCTTCGGGGAGCGAGACCCCTTTGCGTGGAGAAGTTAGAGGAGGCGAGTGGGGAGACAGAGACCCCATGGAAATTGGGCTCAATGATCCCTGCGTCCCCGCGAGATCGGCAGGAGATTTGCCCTTCCCAGAGGGGAAGGAGACTGTCTTCTTCATCTTCATCTTCATCTTCTTCTTCGAGGGGCTAAGCCGGAGCGGCGCGGAATCCTCGACCACCCTCTTTTGGGAGGGAGGGGCCAGAGATTCTCTGGCCGCCTCGGCCGCCATAGTGGCGAGAGCCACATCGAGGGAAGGCTTAATAGCGCTTCGATAGGGGGGATGCATTGGCACGATCCTCTCTCCTGAAAAGAAAAGAGAGAACTAACATCAGCAGACAAGCTCTCGTGAGAGAGGCGAGGGATAATGAAAAGAAAAGTTCGAAGTGTACCTTCTCTAGGGAGCACGGGGGGTAGAGAGGCGAGCCCTCTCCTCAGATACCGGACTTCAAAATTCTTCCCTGCAAGGTATTCGCAGAGAAGTCTGTCCGTGCCGCCCACCTGAGGGGAGGTGTAGAAGACTTCAGCAGGAGACACCGGCGCGAGAGGAACTCCGCCTAGATTCCCGCGAATGAATACGAAGCGGGTGAGCCAGTGGTGGTTCTTGTTGGGGGTCTCGCACACCTTCAGGTTCAGCCCCGTGAAGAAGGACACTCCGTCCTGATTGGCATGGTACACGAACATCTTACGGAAGACGGTAAGGCTAAACTCTATCCTTTCCCTCCGCATATAGCAGGCGAATGCAATGATGACGGAGATGGCATTCGGGTTCAGCTGAGCGGGTACAACGCCGAAGTACTTCAGGACCTGTTTTACCTCTGGCCAAAAGGGAAGCCGGAGCCCAGCCTCAAAGTGGGAAATTGGGAAGGCGAGTTCTCCCGGGTAGAAAGTTTTGATGCTCTCGCCGACCCGGGGAGGGCGCGACTCGAAGCCTTCGGCAGATAATCACTCTGAAAGGTCTCATAATCGTCGGCAGGGAGGCGACCGGGGGGGGGGGGGAAGTCATGATCGATGAATCGCTTTCCGCAGCGGCTGCGCCCCTCATTCTCTTCGGACCTCTTCTTTACCATTATGAGCGCAGGAAAAGAAGAAAGGGAGGTGGCTGGCAAGTGAGACGAGCGAGTTAGTGCAAGAAGTTGGAGGAGCTGGAGCGCGAGGCGAGCCACAGGAAGAAGGTTACTCGCGAGGGGAAGTCTAAAGAAAGCGTACCTCTTGCCCCGGCAGGGGGGGGAGTATTTATAACCTTCCCCAGTGGGGAAGTACGGGCAAAGGGGTTGCGTCAGGGGAGGGGAAGAGTCGGCCGACCCCTCGCCCTCCGGGCCTCGGGCAGCGGAACGCCGGGTGAGCGGCCTTCTCGAAAAAAGAGCGGTGAAAAGACTGGGGGGCAGACAGCTAATGATGAAAGTCAATAATGTTGAATATAAATTAATTAATATCCAATAAGAAGCAATAGTGACGATTAAACCGACAAATTATGAAATTAATTGATCCCGCACATGGCGGGTGGTGAGTTCAAAGAGCGCACAGCAGGCGCTATACCAGTCAATCTTATTACAGGGTAAGAAAAGAGAGTTATTGGGCGGAAGACGAGAAGCGAGAGGCGACTGCAGGAGGAAAGAACGCTCGGGCTCCGTCAGTTCTTGTCCCACCTCCATCGCCCTCCACGGCCTCTCACGCAGGGGGGCGATGGGGGAAGTGGAAGGCGCGAGCAGCCGCAACACCGCGCCGGGCGAGACGAAGCTGTTGATCGACATCGTTCAGAATTGCTAGAGGATCAGTCTGGTCCACCTCCGTGTCGACATCAATCTCATTTGACAGGCGAACACACTCCATCTCGAGCCAATCAATTCGGTGGTCCGCGGCCTGCTTTCCTTTTTCCAGTGCTTGGATGAGCAACGCGTGTTTTCGCAGCATCTCGGCCACCTTTCGCTTCATCTCTATGGGATCCGCGGGATCGCCCAGATAATCGTCAATCTCGTCTACTGGCAGAGGAGGCGAGAAGGCTCCTCGCCCAGAATGACCCTCAGCTGGCGAGTCGGCGGCCAGAGTGCTCTCGGCAGGCCCCCCTCTCGCACCTGCCAGAAGACCAATGGTGGCTGAGAGTGGTGGAAGGAATGACAAGGATGAAACAAGTCAGTGACAAGATCTCTTACCAAATCGGCGGGTGCGGTCTGAGGCGGTAGAAGGGTCATCCCTCTTCGTCACCGGCATAGAAGGAGTGGAATCCTGGGGCGAGAGGCGTTGAGAAGGGAGTTCGGAAATGTTTATACGGATGGTCTCAGGACGTTGAGAGGCCTCCAAAAATCTCTGAGAATAGACAACAAATAAAGGATGGGCAGTGACAAGAAACCAGGAGGGGTTGGAAGAACGTACTTCTTTTCCCTTGAGGCTAGCAGGGGCCGGGGGCGTCGACCCCCTTGGATAGGTGCGAGAGGGTTCCTCAGCCAGAATATGAGGCTTAGGAGTTTTCGTCTTCTTAGGAGGAGATGCGGATAGCGGTAGCGAGGGAGGAGCACGGGCAGGGATTTTGTTCAGGCCCACCGCCGTCGCCCTATTCCGCTGGCGGACGGCCGCGATGCGGTCCCGAACACTTTGGCTGAGAGACATGAACAAGCATTAAGGAGGGAGAGAGAGGAAACACCCCCTTGAGGGGAGGGAGGTTCTATATTTATAGGTCAGGCAAGGGGCCCACCAAAAGATTCCCTCAATAAATTGGCTGTACCATCGCAAGCCTCGGTTGGACTATCTTTCCGAGCTTGTGCCAACCTCGAAAAGAGCGGGGATTGTGTACAACCTCGGGCTCGCAGCCCGGCGAGAGGGGCCTAGGCGTGTCGAGAGGGCTCAGAAGAGAAGCTCCGCGGCGAGAGGGGCCTAGGCGAAAGGAGAGAGGGTTCGGCCCGGCGAGTAGAGAGGGCCTATGCGAGTCGAGAGGACTCAGAAGATAAGCCCCGAGTAGAGAGGGCCTAGGCGAGTCGAGAGGACTCAGAAGAGAAGCCCCGAGCAGAGAGGGCCCAGGCGAGTTGAGAGGGTTTGGCCTGGCGAGAGGACCCTAGTGAGAGGTGCCTCGAGAGAAGGGTCGTCTTGGTTTCAGGGCCGGTTCAGGTAAGGTCGGGCCCACCTTCTGGGTCCCGGAAGTGATTTTACTCTTTTACCCTGCGTGGGCTGCGTTTAGTCTTTTAAGACAGCAGAGTTTAGCTGTTGGCAGACCCAGCCAAGGGTATTCTGGTATTTTCACAGCAGCATAGTTTGGTTATTAGTAGTCCCAGTTCAGAGGCCTATAAATAGACCGGTAAGGTGCCTTAGAGAAGGAAGCATTCTTGACTCCTCTTATCTTTCCTAAGGCACCTAGCTCAGTTTTGGCTAGGGAGGGGAAGAGCTCTAGTTCTAGTCTCTTCCGGGTAAGAGGTGGGACCTCCTCACTGAAGCCTCCGGTCTAGTTCTTCGCCTGGAGAGTGATCCCAAGGGAGTAAGCACGAGCTGCCTCAGTAGTTCCGAGCTTTAGGTGGAGTCGGCTTTGCAGGCTCCAACAAGGTGGTTATGTTGTCCCTCTTGGATTGTCTGAAAGCCTCATACTCTTGGTTGAGCATGGACTTCCTATTATTTCTAATCACATCTGTCCCCTCCATGTAAATCAAGTGTTTCCCACATTTCCTTTGTTGTTGTACAATGGATCAGGTTCTGAAATGTAGAATCATCAACAATACCCATGATGATATTTTTTACCCTCTTATCTATTGAGGCTAGGGCCAACTCATCCTTTGTCATCTCATCACAGATCTTGGGGTTTTAACATTAGCATCTAGTGTAGAGACCTTCATTGGGATGAATGGTCCTTCTTCAATTGTAATATACATTCTGGGGTCAGCAGCTTCCATGAACTGCCTCACCCTTGCTTTCCAAATGCCATAATCTTCCATCCTATAGATTGGATGTCTCGCAGCACTCAGCTCCCTATTGTTCATTCCTTAACCCATGGAGACAGACTTCTTGCTAACCTTAGAGGTCCACTAAGACTGTTAAGTCCTTTAAAGAGTAACCTCCCTCTGATACCACTTGAAAGTCTTATTTTCAAGGTTAGCTAAACACCGAGAGGGGGGGGGGGGTAAATAGGTTTTATTTTACCTTTTCTAATTTGTTATCATGTTTTTGTGCCTGTGATTAGGTTAGTTATCAGCTTTCAATAACATTCACAGACGACACAACAATTTAATAGTGGTTCCTTAATCTTGGGTACATCCACTGTCCCTTTGCGCCTATCTAATAGTGTGTTAGATTCGGTTCCTCCTCCAAAACCCAGCTACTTAATAGTTTAAATCACAGATCCCGCAGGACCACACAGGTAACACAGACCTAACAATTAGGCACTAAGCCAACCCTCAGGTCACAATGACCTTTCACCCAGCACAAAGCCAAACACAGGTCACAAAGACCTTAGCCTTTATAAAACAGGCTTACAACTCCTGATTCACCAAGAATCTTTACACAAGAAAGAAATAGAGAAAGATTATATGATTAGACACTGGATCAAGAACTCTATATCATCTTCTTCTTAGACTTAGTAGATATCAGTCCAACCTTTTGCTGTTGAAGATAATGATGTAAGTAGTGGATTCTTTTTTCAAATAGCTAACCTTCCTTCTGCGAAACTTGTAGATATGCTCCCTCAGAACGAATTCTGATAATGATGTTGCGAATGGTAATTGCTCTAGCTATCTCCTTCCCAACAAGATTCTCTGTGCAAAACTCCTTCTTCGGGCTTGACTAAATGTCGAGGAAGAAGATGATGTTCTCCGCCCTTCTTCTCGTTTCAAAACTCCTTCTTCAAGCTTCTTTGGGAACAAATCAGCAAATTCCCGCACCACTGGTATATCGGAAACCACCATCTTGACCTCGACCATCTCGAAGAACACCTGATAGACCTCATCTCTGTAACGACCCCATCCGTTAAATGACGTATAGTAGAAGGTCCGGCCGGGGCCCCACACTATATGCCACAAACAGACGGTGAGATCACAGGATAATACCAAACCATACGAATCCTAACTCAGAGCATTCTAGCGGAAGCTTTAAGTTACAACTTTGAACTCTAATCAGGAATGCCCAATATATAAAACCACCTTTATATCTAAAACCATGGAATGTACAACAAAGGTTTGGCCTTAAGGCCTTACAGTTCCTCTTTACATACAACATGTTTTACAAACCTCGGCGCGCAGGCCGGCCATACATGAGTAAAAGAGAACAAACAAAGCCATTCGCTTAGCCTTCAAGGGCTAGCCGCAGCAGCTGCAGCAACAGTAGTAGGGCTACAGCCCATCACTTACCACTTGGCTCTCCAGCACCTGCACGGGAACAATCCACCCAACCGGTGGCAAACAATGCAACGGTCAGCATTCAGCTGACCCAATTATAACAATCCTACCCCTTTCTCGGGGCATGAGCATTCTTTCCCTGCAAAGCATGGCATCATCAAATAGCAACTATGTGCGCGCAGGCACATTCAAGCCATCACAACTATCGGCCATACGGCCCGACAGTCCGTGCACTCAGGGCACATTCTTGGTGTACCGGAATAGCAGGGTCAACACCACCGTCTACACGGTATTTGAGCATTCTAGTCTTTCCGGCGCGCGGGCCTAAGACTCTCATTAGGCGCTCCAACAAAACCTATAACCAGGCTTCCAAGTCGGACGGACCTAACGCAGGTACGGATCAGCCACCCCCCGTTGCTCAAGTCGCCGTGCCACCTCGAATACGGAAGTATCCATGGCTATTTATAGGCGCGGGTCGGTTTCACCTTTCCTGTTCGGCAATCTGCCTTTTCATCGAGTTGCAGCCCAACGGCTCAACCGCTCATAAAGTGGCAACGCACGGCCACAAGAGTTGCATCCAACCCTCTTCATTTCCTGGACATCATCCAGTACTTCCTGCTGCACCAAGCAACAGGTAGGCACAAGGCAACACAAGCCATAATCACGGAGCCTTCTCCGATATGCAAACAAGCATCACCAATCCAGACCATGTCCAGATGGGCTTCACACAGCATGCCTAGAGCCGTACTCCAATTCCGGCCTCTAACAAGGGGGACTTCACATATCTACCCCAAGGGACACCACAGCCCACCGCACACTCGCGGGGAAGGGTTTTCCCTATGCAATGCAGAAAAGAAGGACTTCACATGTCCAAGGAGGGAGATAGTTACACTTGCCGATCTCTTCGGAGCCATCGAAAACTAGCCGGTGAGAAAGAACCGCAGCAGCCTTGCCTTCACAACGCCGGCTTCGGATCACGAATCGGACCACAGGAACTCCGCCGGTGGCTTGCTCTCCTCCTCCTTCTTCTTCCTCCTCTCTCTTTCTCTCTTCCTTAAGCAAAATGAAGAATGCCTTCTTCTTCATTCCTTGACGAATTTAATCCAGCCAGGAATCACCTGAGCCCTTGGATCTAAAGAGAGAATCTGAACGGCCACGATTTGCCCAAAAAACCCAATTTTTGGCTGACACGGCCTGTGACACGCCCGTGTCACAGGCCGTGTACCCTTAAGCGGCACACGCGGTATTCGAACCGACTGAGATTTACCAGAACACGGGCATCGACACGCCCGTGTCGAACCTGACACGCCCGTGTCATTCCTGAGACACACCCGTGTCACCCCTGCCTCATCGATCTGCAAACAGTACACGGGTCGGAACACGGCATCTGACACGCCCGTGTCCCACCTGACACGCCCGTGTTCACGGCCGTGTTCAAGGCCGTGTACTTCTCTGACTCGAATAGGCTATTCTCGAAATTTAATTGCGTGACACGCCCTGGGACACGCCCGTGTCGAAGGCCGTGTCCCAGGCTCGACGATCGTCGACTATCAATCGTCGACTAACCTGAACACGCCCTGGGACACGCCCGTGTCCCATGCCGTGTAGCCCGACACGCCCTGGGACACTCCCGTGTCCCAGGCCGTGTCAAACAGCCTCCAACCCAAAACTGTTTGCAAACACATTTTGAGATTTCTGGGGTGTTACAATCCTCCCCCCCTTAACAAAATTTCGTCCCGAAATTTGCACGGTAAGGAAACAAGAACCAACAATGCTATAACTATGTTATAACAAAGAGTACACGGTCTACAGTTTATACAAACAACTCGGGAAATTCAGCTCGCATGGTCTGCTCTCGCTCCCATGTTAGCTCTTCACGGCCACAATTGTCCCATCGGACCTTGACCATCCCGATCACTTTGTTCCGCAACTGTTTCTCGGCTCGATCCTCGATCCGAATGGGTCTAACTCTCGTCGTTAGCCCATACTCGACCGGTACCCGATCATTCTCCACTACTTGAGCTGGATCCTTCACCGCCTTACGAAGGACTGAGATGTGAAATACATCATGTAATCCACCCAAGTCTGCTGAAAGTGCTAGTCGATAAGCATCTTCCCCAACTCGCTCCACCACCTCAAATGGACCAAGATACCTCGGACTTAGCTTTTTCAAACGCCGAATCCTGGACACGCCTTTGAAGGGTTTGATCTTCAAATATACCCAATCACCCACCGCGAACTCCACGTTCCGATGTTTGGCATTGTAGTACTTTGCTTGACGATCTTGGGCTATCAATAGCCTCTCCCGAATAGAGCGTATGAGCGAGGTAGCTTCTTCGACTTCCTTTTTCCCACTTAGCTTAGATTCGCCTGCTTCTGCCCAAGCTAACGGTGTACGGCATTTACGACCATACAACGCCTCAAATGGTGCCATACCAATACTCGCTTGGTAGCTATTATTATAGGCAAATTCGACAAGAAATATATAATCTTCCCATCTCTTACCAAAGTCTAGGGCGCACATGCGGAGCATATCCTCCATCGTCCTGTTGGTTCGTTCAGTCTGGCCATCCGTTTGGGGATGAAAGGCCGTACTAAACGCTAACTTTGTACCCAACATTTGATGAACGAGCCGCCAATCATTCGATGTGAACCGCCCATCACGGTCACTAACGATGCTCCGAGGAACACCGTGCAGTCGAACAACCTGCTCCACATAAAGCTTGGCCAAGGTTTCCACTGAATCGTCTCTTCTGTTTGGAAGGAAGTGCGCCACTTTTGTCAACCGGTCCACAATCACCCAGATTGAATCATGACCGCGTTGAGATCTCGGCAACCCGTGCACGAAATCCATCGAAATATCATCGAACTTCCACTCCGGAATAGGTAACGACTTCAGGAAACCGCCAGGCTTCTGGCATTCTGCTTTCACTAACGCACAGGTATTGCATTCAGCCACATAACGTGCGACATCTTTCTTTAGTCCGGGCCACCAGAACAGCTTTTTCAGATCTCTGTACATCTTTGTGCTCCCTGGGTGAACTGAGTACTTTGCAAAGTGAGCTTCGTACATCAACTCTTCCCTCAATTTACCCACACTTGGGACGCACACTCGACCATTTCTTCGTAACAAACCGTTATCCCAAGAGAATTGGTCCTCCGGCCCATCTTTTGCATAGCGCTGGAGACTTTCATCAAGCTCCGTTGCTCGCCGAACTCTGTCCGTAAGGTCATATTGCACCTCCGTCCAGTTCAAGCATGCATCGGTTGACGAACACTTGTCAACGCAAGATATCTCCAATGCTTCCAATTCCTGGATCAAACACTGATCATGCCTCTGCAACCAGCTTGCCCGTACCGGAGTCTTTCGACTCAAAGCATCAGCGACCACATTTCCCTTCCCGGGAGTATAGTGAATCTCGAAGGTGTAGTCCCCGAGGAACTCCATCCATCTTCGTTGTCGCATATTCAGATCCTTCTGATCCAACAAATACTTTAGGCTTTTGTGATCCGTATAGATATCCACTTTAACGCCATATAGATAGTGCCGCCACAACTTGAGCGCAAAGATTACCGCCGCCAACTCCAAATCATGGACGGGGTAATTCCGCTCATGCACTTTCAACTGACGCGAGCCATAAGCAATCACTTTACCAAACTGCAGAAGAACGCAGCCTAAGCCGCTCCCTGATGCATCACTATAGATCTCATACCCATCTGTACCACATGGCGATGTCAACACAGGCGCCGTGGTCAAACGACTCTTCAAGTCTTCAAAAGCTCGCGCGCACTCCGGCGTCCAAATGAACTTTTGATCTTTTCTCGTCAGCGTGGTCAGAGGTAAAGCAATCCGTGAGAAATTTTCCACAAACCGTCTATAGTAGCCCGCAAGTCCAAGGAAGCTCCTGACCTCGGCCACTGAAGACATCACTGGCCAATCTCGAATGGCACTTATCTTCAACGGATCCACCGCGATACCTTCTCCACTTACCACATGGCCTAAAAAGGCTACTGAAGAGAGCCAGAACTCACACTTTGAGAACTTGGCATAAAGCTTATTCCTCCGCAGGGTATGCAAAACCAACCGCAAATGGTTTGCATGATCCTCTTCCGACTGAGAGTATACTAAGATGTCATCGATAAACACAATAACAAACAAATCCAAGTACTCTTGGAACGTTCGATGCATTAGGTCCATAAATACCGAAGGCGCATTACATAGGCCAAACGGCATTACCGTGAACTCATAATGACCGTAGCGTGTTCCAAACGCCGTCTTGGGAATGTCACCTTCCCTAATCCGCAGCTGATAATATCCTGATTTCAAATCCAACTTGGAATAGACCGTTGATCCTGCCAGCTGATCAAAGAGGTCATCAATCCGTGGGATCGGATATTTGTTTTTCTCCGTCAGCTTATTCAACTCGCGGTAGTCAATACACAGCCGTAAGCTACCGTCTTTCTTTTTCACAAAGAGAACCGGCGCGCTCCAAGGTGACATACTTGGGCGTATATATCCCTGCTCCAACAACTCTTGCAATTGGACTTTCAACTCAGCCATCTCTTTTGGCGCGACGCGATATGGAGAGCGGGCCACAGGTTTCGCACCTGGCACCAACTCAATAGAGAAGTCAATCTCCCGCTGGGGTGGTAACCCAGGAAGATCTTTAGGAAACACGTCGGCAAACTCTGACACAACTAGTACTTCACCGACACTGGCCTTTGGCTCAACAGCCTGAATTAGCGTGAAGAATAACTCCGCGCCCTTCCGAACAGCATTGACGACTTGGAGTGCAGACAACAGAGTCCCGCCAACTCCTCGCATACCAGCGAACTTCGTCACAAGTCCGGTATTCTGGCCCAGTGTAATCTCCTTGGAGTTGCAATCAATAAAGGCACGCTGCTCCGAGAGCCAGTCCATACCAAAGATCACATCAAACTCCGATAACGGTAGCACAGCTGCACTCAAACCGAAATCCCGACTTCCTATTTGCACATCCACATCGCAAGCCCTATCCGCAAGCATCACACAGCCATTCGGCAACAGCACCCTTGTACTATCCACCGTCACATGACTTGGTACCCCAATGCGAGATACGAAATCCTCAGACAGAAAAGAATGCGAAGCACCCGTATCAAACAGGGCTCTCGCCAAATTATTCCGAATCAGGACAAAGCCTGCAGCACACACATCATGCACAAGCTATACATAACCAAAAACAATAGCACCAGCAAGTAAACTAAATCAACTCGTACCTGTGACGACGTCACTTTGCTTAATCGCTTCCTGTTGGCCAAGCTGATAGATTCGGGGCTGTGCCTGAGACGCAGAGGAATCAACCACCGCTTTTCCCTTCTCCGCATAAGACGCACCCGTCTACTTGTCCCCTTTGGGCTGAACAACCCGACAGTCACGAGCAATATGCCCCACCCGGCCACAGTTATAGCATGTACGAGAATCCGGCCTTGATGTCGCTCCCGACACAACGGTCGTAGTCACTTGCCCAGATGGCTTGGACCTCTTGCCCCTTTCTTCTGTAAAACGACTTGCTCGGGCGAGGTGCTTGAAACTCTGGCTTCGACGCAACCAAGCCCTTGTTCCCTTGCACTCGCCTCATGTCCTTCTCCAACGCGCACGCAGTATCAACCAACGCCTGAAACCCTTGGTTCACCGAACTCGAAAGCAGGAACCGCAACTCATCCCGCAATCCTTCATAGAACCGATTCGTTTTCCTTTGGTCATCCGCGAAGATTGTTCCCGCATATCGTCCCAACCTGGTAAACTCATGCAAGTAGATATCCACACTATCTTCCCCTTGCTTTAACCGTTGGAACTCATTTTCCATAGCAATGCGTTGCGCCGCTGGGACATGTTTCGCCAGAAAGATCCGAGAGAACTCCTCAATCGATACTTGCGTTAATTGCCTGCCCGCCAAATGGTGTACCTCAACCTCGTCCCACCACAACCGCGCCTCTCCTTCAAGCATGAAGGTGGCCAAGGTGACCTTGAGAGTTTCCTCCGCCCTGATCGCTGTCATTATCCGCTTGACACGCGATAACCAATCCTCTGCCTGCGTTGGGGATCCCATTCCCGTAAACGTAGGAGGACTGAAGCTCATGAATTGCTTCAACTGTCGGTCAGCTGCTCGTGGATCTACAGCCTCAACCGGCTCGGGTCTTACATCAACACGAACTGGCACTACTGCCGGCTGCGCTTGCCCGGTCGGCTGAATCATGGCAAATAGCGCCTCAGCAACTAAGCGAACAGTTTCCGCAGATGGAGGAGGTGTTGGCACCTCAGCTGGTGCCGCACTCTCATCAGAGCGCTGGGGCTCAGACTGCCCAGCACCACTACGCGTCACCTATAGGTGGACAAGACACACATTAGCGAACGTATGCAAGCAAGACAACACAAAAAGGAACGCGCAGATTCCTCAAACAAGATTTTGTACATTCCTTAATGGACATTCCAGAGTTCATTAGCGTTACAGCAGGTCGCACAAACACGTGCTCGCCACCCCACAAAAGAATTCGACCACGAATTCGAAAGAGGAAGACCGACAAAAGCTGATACCAAAATGTAACGACCCCATCCGTTAAATGACGTATAGTAGAAGGTCCGGCCGGGGCCCCACACTATATGCCACAAACAGACGGTGAGGTCACAGGATAATACCAAACCATACGAATCCTAACTCAGAGCATTCTAGCGGAAGCTTTAAGTTACAACTTTGAACTCTAATCAGGAATGCCCAATATATAAAACCACCTTTATATCTAAAACCATGGAATGTACAACAAAGGTTTGGCCTTAAGGCCTTACAGTTCCTCTTTACATACAACATGTTTTACAAACCTCGGCGCGCAGGCCGGCCATACATGAGTAAAAGAGAACAAACAATGCAATTCGCTTAGCCTTCAAGGGCTAGCCGCAGCAGCAACAACAATAGCAGTAGGGCTACATCCCATCACTTATCACTTGGCTCTCCAGCACCTGCACGGGAACAATCCACCCAACCGGTGGCAAACAATGCAATGGTCAGCATTCAGCTGACCCAATTATAACAATCCTACCCCTTTCTCGGGGCATGAGCATTCTTTCCCTGCAAAGCATGGCATCATCAAATAGCAACTATGTGCGCGCAGGCACATTCAAGCCATCACAACTATCGGCCACACGGCCCGACAGTCCGTGCACTCAGGGCACATTCTTGGTGTACCGGAATACCAGGGTCAACACCACCGTCTACACGGTATTTGAGCATTCTAGTCTTTCCGGCGCGCGGGCCTAAGACTCTCATTAGGCGCTCCAACAAAACCTATAACCAGGCTTCCAAGTCGGACGGACCTAACGCAGGTACGGATCAGCCACCCCCCATTGCTCAAGTCGTCGTGCCACCTCGAATACGGAAGTATCCATGGCTATTTATAGGCGCGGGTCGGTTTCACCTTTCCTGTTCGGCAATCTGCCTTTTCATCGAGTTGCAGCCCAACGGCTCAACCGCTCATAAAGTGGCAACGCACGGCCACAAGAGTTGCATCCAACCCTCTTCATTTCCTGGACATCATCCAGTACTTCCTGCTGCACCAAGCAACAGGTAGGCACAAGGCAACACAAGCCATAATCACGGAGCCTTCTCCGATATGCAAACAAGCATCACCAATCCAGACCATGTCCAGATGGGCTTCACACAGCATGCCTAGAGCCGTACTCCAATTCCGGCCTCTAACAAGGGGGACTTCACATATCTACCCCAAGGGACACCACAGCCCACCGCACACTCGCGGGGAAGGGTTTTCCCTATGCAATGCAGAAAAGAAGGACTTCACATGTCCAAGGAGGGAGATCGTTACCCTTGCCGATCTCTTCGGAGCCATCGAAAACTAGCCGGTGAGAAAGAACCGCAGCAGCCTTGCCTTCACAACGCCGGCTTCGGATCACGAATCGGACCACAGGAACTCCGCCGGTGGCTTGCTCTCCTCCTCCTTCCTCTTCCTCCTCTCTCTTTCTCTCTTCCTTAAGCAAAATGAAGAATGCCTTCTTCTTCATTCCTTGACGAATTTAATCCAGCCAGGAATCACCTGAGCCCTTGGATCCAAAGAAAGAATCTGAACGGCAACGATTTGCCCAAAAAACCCAATTTTTGGCTGACACGGCCTGTGACACGCCCGTGTCACAGGCCGTGTACCCTTAAGCGGCACACGCGGTATTCGAACCGACTGAGATTTACCAGAACACAGGCATCGACACGCTCGTGTCGAACCTGACACGCCCGTGTCATTCCTGAGACACGCCCATGTCACCCCTGCCTCATCGATCTGCAAACAGTACACGGGTCGGAACACGACATCTGACACGCCCGTGTCCCACCTGACACGCCCGTGTTCACGGCCGTGTTCAAGGCCGTGTACTTCTCTGACTCGAATAGGCTATTCTCGAAATTTAATTGTGTGACACGCCCTGGGACACGCCCGTGTCGAAGGCCGTATCCCAGGCTCGACGATCGTCGACTATCAATCGTCGACTAACCTGAACACGCCCTGGGACACGCCCGTGTCCCAGGCCGTGTAGCCCCGACACGCCCTGGGACACGCCCGTGTCCCAGGCCGTGTCAAACATCCTCCAACCCAAAACTGTTTGCAAACACATTTTGAGATTTCTGGGGTGTTACAAACTCCCTACATGTGGGCCTTGACGGCTTGAATAGAAGATAACATCCTACGCGAGACGGGAGTAATACCTTCGAAGATCGTGAAGTTGCCATCGTAACTCAGTATAACCTTTTATGTCAGGCAATCTATCTGGGCATGGTTCCAAGTAAGCCATGTCATGCCAAGAACCAAGTCGAAGTTCGAAATGCTCAAGACCATAGCCGGGGCCTCAAGCATCAGTCCATCAATAGTCACCCTTAGGAGGCACTTAGCAGTAGCTAAGACCTCTGTCCCGTTGGGGAGATGCACCCTCTTGGCGACTCCCGAATAATGCATGACTACTTCCAGTCCCTTTACGAACTCCTCGGAGACAAAATTGTGCGACGCCCCCGTATCCACCAAGGTGTGGGCAGGTTTGCCGCACACCATGACTATTCCTGTTAATTTAGATGTGGTAAGGTAGCTGAACCTAAGGTTTTCTTTCCTAGTATGCTACTATTTGTCTATTGTTTAAAAGGTTCCAAAAGTAAATACAACATAAAATCAATAGAATACTTGTAATCACCCTTCCCGGGTTCTGAGGTGGAGCCAAGTCTAGAGCATACACCTGCTCCCTCTCTTACCTCTGAACTCTGCCCTGGAGACCACGTCCTCTTCCATGGCCTCAGCCTACAAACTGCTGAGCGGGCGGGGCAGCCTGTGGTGCTGGTAGAGGTGCCCCTGTTATAGAGAAGTTCCTCTGGATGTGCCCTACCTGATGACAGTTATTGAACTCGGGCGGGGGAAGTACCGCACCTACAGGCCTCTGTATCTCCTGAATCTGAAGGGGTTGAGGGGCCAATACCACCAGCTCCCTCAGCTCTTGTCTTACCTCCAGGCGGGGTTGGTCCTCTTCCCTTCTCTCATCAGCAAAGTGACCCCTCTGCTGATCATTCCTGCCTCCCCTTCCCTGATCCTCAGTTGGTCTCTTTCGGCCACGAGTCGTGAGCCAAACAGCCTCCATCCTCTTTGTCATCTCTGGAATTCGAGGTATAGGTCCGTCAGATACAAACAAAAGAGCATCTCTTAGGTCCTCTCAAAGTCTGTTATAGAACCTCTTGGTATACCCTGCTTCGTCCAGCTGATAGGAGACCGCAAACCGGGCTAAGTGATTGAACTCCGGTGGTACTCCACCACCGTCCTGTTGCCCTACCTCAGCTATAGTAACCAATCTTTCTGCTCATCTATTATTGACTGTGGGACGAAGTGCTCCAACAGTGCGACCCTGAACTCCTCCCAAGTTATGTCAGCAACCTCCCGATCTGCAAATGTCGTATCCAAAAGTGTCTTCCACCATCTCTTGCCATGAGATTAAAAGTAGGATACCACTAGAGGTATCCTCTCCTCCCATGGGCACCATATCCCCGTCAGCATCTTGAACATGATATCACGCCACTCTTCCATCCATACTACCGACTCCCTCCCCATGTAATATGGGGGAGAGAGTCCTCGGAAGATGCTCATCCAATTGGCCCCCGGGTTCGGCTGCGGAGCCAGAGCCTGCTGGGCTATGAATGTAACACCCCTGAAACTCAAAAGAGGGATGGGTGACGTTTTAAGCCAAGTCTGGGTTTTGGAGCAGGTGTCACGGGCGTGACACAGGCGTGTCACGGGCGTGACACAGGCGTATAACGGGCGTGTTCGGCCACGAGTCATGTGGTCGACGTTTTGACGATCGACGATCGTCGAGTTGAGGCACACGGCCTGGGACACGGGCGTGTCCTAGGGCGTGTCACGCTAGGGAGTTTTTTGAGTCATGCACACGGGCCATGACACGGGAACAGACACGGGTGTGTCACATGTGATACGGGCGTGTCGGGTGTCGTGTCGCAGGCCATGTCCTCCTCGGGAAACAAATGTTGGAAGTTGCACACGGGGCGTGACACAAGTCGTGACACGGCTGTGCCACATACGACACGGGCGTGTCGGAGGCCGTGTCAAATGCCGTGTGCTGGTTATCGCGTCGGTCGAGACGGCGAATGGGCGACACGGCCCTGGACACGGGCGTGTCGGAGGCCGTGTTCGGCCCAGATTTTGTAATATTGGGCTGAATCACAGCCGTTCGATTTCTTTATTTGGGATCCGACGGCTCAGGGATGTTGCTGGTGTGTTATATCCGGGAATAGGGCTTGGAAACTCTTATTCCCTTTGAGTTTTATCTCTCTAAAAGTTAGAGTGAAGGGAGAGCAAGGAGGAGGAAGGAGGCCAAGATCCGGTTACCGGCGGACCTTCGGAGCTCCAAATCACGATCCGAGTCCGAATCCGCGAAGGCTAGGCCGATACGGTGCTTTCCATCCGACTTGATCGTCATGGCACCGAGGAAAAGCGCAAGGGTAACGATTCTCTTCTTGAGCATGTGAAGCTCTTCTTCCTTTACATGGGAAAACCCCTCTCCTGCGAGTGTGCGGCGAGATTGTGGTATTCCTTGGGGTAGATATGTAAAGTCCCCCTTGTTAGAGTCTGGAATCGTAGTACGGACATAGGCATGATGTGTGAAGCCTACCCGGACGTGTTGGTCTGGATCGGTGATGATTTGCTGTGCATTTTTAGCCGGAGAAGACTCCGAGCATTTTGATTGTTTTCGGGTTGCTATGCGGTAGAATGCATCAGGGAATCTGGGGGATTAACCCCGAGGTGCACCCGGAAATCTGGACAGAAATGAATTTCTATCATACCGGTGGCCTGGGAGCCAACCGGGTACATAGCAGGGCTATGTACTGTATTTGAACGGTATTTGGGACTGGGGAAGCTTAGTCCGCGTCAAAGGCCAAATGGCAACGGTGGGGTGAGCAACGGACTGGTGGACCCCTACCCGCTCCACCTGCTCAGTTAAAGCAACCTAAAGTTTTACGTGGGACTTACCGAGGTTTGGAGAACGAGTCTAGGCTATGGCTGAAAGGACTAAATGCTCACGAGGTTGCCACCCTGGGGGTGGTGGCGGAGTCAAGGACCAGACGGGGTTCGGAATGGCCCGCTGAGTAACTGCCCTGAGAGCACGGGGTGTACGGCCGTGTGAGCGTGCACCTGTGATGTGTTTCTTATTTTGCTATGTTGCTTGTTTTGCTAACAAGTGCAGGGAAGAAGCTTTGCCACCCCGGTTTGGGGGCGGAATCGTTATAATTTGGTCAGCATAGCTGACCGTTGCCTTTGTTTACCACCGTGCGGTGGATTGTTGCTTGCAGGTACTGCGGAGACGAGAGGTAAATAGCCAGCTAAAGCCCGAGTTGCTGTGCCGGCCCTCGAAGGCCAAGTTTTGAGTGTTTTCCTTTTGTACTCATGTGTGACCGGCCTGCGTGCCGAGGTTTGGAAGACACTTTTTCTTAAGCAAACTCTTGTAAGGCTATAAGGCCAATATTCGTGTATTAAACATTCCTTGTTTTTGGTTCAGTGGACATTCATGTTAGAAGGGTTCTTAATTGTGCAACTTAATAATTGTTTCCGCTAGGTGCTGTGTAGGACGTTGTGATTGGTTGAATGGTTTCAATACGTAACCAACCGGTCTGTCCGTAGTATATAGCGTCGGGCCCCGGCCGGACCTACTGTTATATACTATGTGACAGATAGGGGTGTTACAAATTGGTATCAGACTACTGGTTTCGGTCAAGCTTAAATGAATTCGTGGACGAATTCACTTTAAGGGGTGGTGAGCACATGTGTGTGCGTCATCGTTATAACATGAAAAGAACCCATGAATGTCCACTTAGGAATGAAAATACACATGTTTGAGGAACCTGCGTGTTCCTATAATTGCTTTTTGCAATTTTGTTCAGTCACTTATGGTGTTTTGAACGGCTATAGGTGTCCGAAAGTGGAGCATGGCAGTCTGAACACACGTTTGTTGAGCAAAGTCCAGCACCGAGTAACGTTCCTGAGACCCCTACGTCTTTGGAAACCATAAGAAGGGTGGTTTAAGCGGTATTCGCTACGACCAACGCACAATATGGGATTAATGTTCAACCCTTTGTCCCTGAGATGGCCCCAACATCGGGCGGTATGTGGGAGCAAAGGGCATTTGGAGGTCATTTAGAGCAGCAGATGAGCATGACTGTGGTGCAGGGAGCGCATTCAGTTGATGCATATTTTCAGACGTTCCTTATGTTAAGGCGCTACCCAGGCTTTGAATGGGAAAGCGAGCAATCTATAGTTGATAGATTTTATAACGGTCTGCGCAGCGAGTTGCGTATCCTACTGCTAGGACCAAAGTTTTTGGGATTCCGAGCTTTGGTGGAGTCGGCCAGAGCTTTGGAGGTGGAGTTGGGGAAAACTCACCAAGTACCGGTGGATAGGGTACCAAACCCTACAGATCCTTTAAGGACTGCTTATCGAAAGACGCCGAGAAAAGAGGTTGGGTCATCTACTACCCGAACTACCCTCAAATGTTATTCTTGTGGCAAGAAAGGGCACCTCGCCAGAGATTGTTGGGAGAGTGCTCAGAAGACAAGGAATGTTTTGGCAGGAGCAGACAAAGATTCTATGGCAAAGGATTCGGTGGTCAAGATGACAACTTCAAAATCTGGGTACCGTAGATGGTACAAGAAGGCTAGGATGTTGGGTCTAGTCCCTTCCTCTACCACATCCGGAGCGACTACAATTCAAACCCCGGATGCATGCTTTGTTTGTGGAAAGCCGGGGCACTATGCCCGGGATTGTTGGAGTGGACGCCTAATGTCTGAAAAGAAGCCGGGGGAGATATCTGTAGAGAAAGGCAAGGCGGTGGCGTCCACCGCACCGCTGTTTACTCCGGCCCAATCGGGAGTGAACATCCTTGGCCAGCAGGAGGCCATGTGGCCGACCGTCGGGATGTCAGGTATGGTTCTTCTTATTAGCAAACTAGTTCCTTATGCCGGATACCTTATGCGTATTAACTTAGAACTAGAAGTTCTAGGCTTTATTTTTTTTTGGATCTTGGTAATCCGGAGAGAGCATAGTTTCGATACGGGAACTTTGCATTCCTGTTATCCGAAGAATCTGTATCGCGCATCGGAGTCTTCCCTTTGATGGTAAATTGAGCAATCCAGATGGGTTATTGCCCAGTAGTCGTCCAGTGCGCGCGGAGATACAGTCTGTGCGGTAAGAGTCTTATTGAAAGTCAAGGATTCGACTTGCTAGCGTCGCTATTGCCGCTAGTAGAGTTTGACATCATCTTTGGTATGGACTGGCTTTCGGGGCAGAAGGCTTTTATCATTTGCAACCATAAAGAGGCCTAGCTGGGTGTATGGCAGGGGACAACGTTTGCGGAACTGAAGGGATCGAGCAGGACACTGACGTCTGCCCTCCTGGTGGTCAAGACAGTTTTGTGTTGGCGCAAAGCTGTTCTTCACGTTAGTGGAGGCTATAATGCCTAAGTCCACTCTGGGTAGTATCCCAGTGGTTTGTGAGCATCCCGATGTGTTCCCTAACAATCTCCTTGGAGCCCCACCATAGCGAGAGATCGATTTCACGATTGATTTGTGCCAGGTGCTAAACCTGTGTCACGCTCTCCATGTAGGCTTATGCCTAAGGTGATAGTGGAGTTAAAGGTTCAACTAGAAAAGTTGATGGAGCAAGGGTATTTGCGTCCAAGCTCGTTGCCTTGGAGCGCACCGGTCCTCTTTAATCAGAAGAAGGACGGGAGCTTGCAATTTTGTATCTATTGCAGAGAGCTATGTAAGTTTGCAGAAATAGGACAAGTAATCGATCCAAATGATCGATGATCTTCTGATCAGTTAGTCAGGTCTTCGGTGGACTCAGTAGTGGATCGTAAGTCCGGTTACCCTCATCTGAGAATAAAGGTAAGTGTTATCGCAAATGTGGTGTTAAGCAAGAGTGATGAGCAATTTGAGTCTACGATCGTGCTGTCTTGGCAGTCAAGTGTGGAATCAGTGTTCATAAATCGGATGAACGGAACGTTCATGGAGTACCTAGTCCAGTTTGTGATCGTCTTCATCGACGACACATTGGGGGTAATTTTAGTGCGAAGGGTATCGCTTCTGAATATCTACTCTTGGTTTTGTGGACGCTAAGAAGGAACCATGTATACACCAAGTTCTCCGAACATGAGTCTTGGGTTATCCTCGTAGCGCTTCTTGATCCTTTAGTTGGTAGAGTGAGAGCGTGTTGGTCCTGCGTTGTTAGTCGCAATACGAGGGTGGCATGTGTTGTCTCGGTAGCGGAAGTGCAGAGTTTCTGGTGTGGTCGGCTACTACAGGCGCTTCGTAGAGGACTTCCCGCGGATAGTATTACCCCTCGCATCGTTGTCAAGAAAAAGCTTAAAAGGATTGCTTAGATGCGTGAGTGCGCCCAAGCTGTGAAGGGTTAAAGAGTTGGTCAACCACGGCGCCAGTGTTAAGTTCGCCGAGTGGAACCAAAAGCTGTGAGATCTACGGCACTGCCTTAGGCAGTGGATTGGAATGCGTGCTGCTGCAGCGTGGTAAAGTAATGGCTTATGGCTCGCATTAGCTGAAAGAGCACGAGGGGAATTGCCCGGTCCGCCATCTTGAGTTAGCGGCCGTGTGTCTTGCGCTTATGCTGTGGATGCATTATTCGTACGGCGCATAAGTCGATGTTGGTACCGATCATAGGAGTCTGATATATCGGTTGGATCAAAAGGGTCGAAAATTGAGACAGCAAAAATGGATGGATTTCCTGGGGGACTATACGTTCGAAAGTTTTTTTTTTTTTGTGCTCGTTGTAAGGCAATGTAGTTGCGGATGCGTTGAGACGCAGGGCTTCCGCCCAAGCGAACTAGTGTAGGTTCATGTTGAGGGTTTGACCCGGGAGTTGGAGATATTAACTATCTCTTGCGTTGACAAACAGACTAGCGTCGAAGCGTTTTTGAACTGGTCGGAAGTCCAGTATGACCTGGCTGATCGTAGTTGGCATATTATGGTTTGTGTAGTTGCTTGAAGGAAATCATGGGTGCGGCTCAGTTGGTCAAAATCCCAAATCGACGGTTGTAGGTGGGCTACCAAGGAAATACAACCGTTTGTGCGGCCCAAGCATGGGCAATTGATGGGTGGAATTGTGGTATGTTATACCAAGTACTCAATTAACTTAGGAAGCACGAAGTTGTGCCGTTATCTGAAGAAATTGCTTTGGTGGCCGGGGCTCAAGAGAGTTGTAGCGTTGTTTGTGGCTAAGTGCCAGCCTTGCGCCTTAGTGAAGGCAGAGTGCCAAGTGCAGGGGGATTCTTGAATCCTTGCCTAGTTCGGAATAGAAGTACGACTGGACTGTGTGCATGGTTTGCCAAAGTCACAATGCGGTAGCGACGCCATGTGGGTGATCGTAATTGTGTTGACTTTAGTATCGCACTTCATTCCGCATAGGAAGGATAATTCGGCGTAGTAGCTGGCAAATGTTTTTGGATAACATAGTTAGACTGCACGGTGCGCCCCGTAACATCGTGAGCAATCGAGGTGGGCGTTCTACGTCCAATGATTGGAGGTGGTTACAGAAAGTGTTGGAGACTAAGTTGTAGTTTAGCCAAGTCTTGCATCCGCGGACGGATGAGATGACCGAGTGGGTCAACATGATGTTGGAGGACGTGCTTCGCATGTGCATTCTTGACTCCGGGAAGCAGTGGGAAGGCCATCTGTTTTGGAAAAGTTTGCGTACAACTTTAACTACCGAGCGAGCATATAAATGGCTCCCTTCGAGGCCCTATAAGGTTGAAGTTGTCGCATGCCATTGTCGTGGCTAGAAACGTATGACACGAAGGTTTATTTAAAGCAAGAGATGGTAAACACTACCCCTTTGGTGCGAACCATATGAGAACCGTTGCTACTCGCTCAGGGGAGGCAGACTAAGTACTTTAACGCCATGTATCGGAATGTGGAGTTATCGGATGGCGTATAGGAAGTTATAGTCGTTCAAGAGTGTTTCACGGGAGCGACGCTTGGGGAAGCTGAGCCCGGTATACCTTGGACCACTTGAGATTTCTAGAGCAGTTTGGTGAGGCGGTGCAAGAGTCTTCGAACTTGATCATGAGTGATCAAGTTTTGGCGGACGAAAGGTTGACGTCTAAGGTCAAACCTGTTCGTTTTGGAGACCGTGAAGTCGAGCGACTTTGTCTAAAGGAGATCAAGATAGTCGTGGTCTGGTGGGGAAATTGCGATAGCAAGGAGCTCTCTTAGGAATGAGAGCAATCTATGCTGGATGTGTACCCGGAGCTGTTCTGCCTGGGTACCGTTGAGAGTTTCTGTTTTCTCTCCTTTAGTAATTTCGTGGACGAAATACTTTTAAGGGAAGAGAGTTGTAACACCCCCGAAACTCAAAGATTGACGGGTGACGTTTTAAGCCAAGTCTGGGTTTTGGAGCAGGTGTCACGGCGTGACATGGGCGTGACACAGGCGTGTCACGGGCGTGTTCGGCCACAGGTCATGTGGTCGACATTTTGACGATCGACGATCGTCGAGTTGAGGCACACGGCATTGGACACGGGCGTGTCCCAGGGCGTGTCACGCTAGGGAGTTTTCTGAGTCATGCACACGGGCCATTACACGGGCACAGACACGGGCGTGTCATATATGACACGGGCGTGTCGGGCGCCGTGTCGCAGGCCGTGTCCTCCTCGGGAAACAAATGTTGGCAGTTGCACACGGGGTGTGACACGGGTCGTGACACGGCCGTATCGCATGCGACACGGGCTTGTCGGAGGCCGTGTCGAATGCCGTGTGCTGCTTATCACGTCGGTTGAGACGGCGAATGGGCGACACGGCACTGGACACGGGCGTGTCGCAGGCCGTGTTCGGCCCAGATTTTGTAATATTGGGCTGAATCACAGCCGTACGATTTCTTGATTTGGGATCCGACGGCTCAGGGTTGTTGCTGGTGTGTTATATCCGAGAATAGGGCTTGGAAACACTTATTCCCTTTGAGTTTTATCTCTCTAAAAGTTAGAGAGAAGGGAGAGCAAGGAGGAGGAAGGAGGCCAAAATCCGGTCACCGGCGGAGCTTCGGAGCTCCAAATCACGATCCGAGTCCGGATCCGCGAAAGCGAGGCCGATACGGTGCTTTCCATCAGGCTAGATCGTCATGGCGCCGAGGGAAAGCGCAAGGGTAAAGATTCTCTTCTTGAGCATGTGAAGCTCTTCTTCCATTCCATGGGAAAACCCCTCTCCCGAGAGTGTGCGGCGAGATTGTGGTATTCCTTGGGGTAGATATGTAAAGTCCCCCTTGTTAGAGTACGGAATCGTAGTACGGACATAGGCATGATGTGTGAAGCCTACCCGGACGTGTTGGTCTGGATCGGTTATGATTTGCTGTGCATTTTTAGCCGGAGAAGACTCCGAGCGTTTTTATTGTTTTTGGGTTGCTATGCGGTAGAATGCATCAGGGAATCTGGGGGATTAACCCCGAGGTGCACCCAGAAATTTTGACAGAAACGAATTTCTATCATACCGGTGGCCTGGGAGCCAACCGGGTACATAGCGGGGCTATGTACCGTGTATGAACGGTATTTGGGACTGGGAAGCTTAGTCCGCGTCAAAGTCCAAATGGAAACGGTGGGGTAAGCAACGGACTGGTGGACCCCTACCCGCTCCACCTGCTCGGTTAAAGCGACCTAAAGTTTTACGTGGGACTTACCGAGGTTTGGAGATCGATTCTAGGCTACGGCTGAAAGGACTAAATGCTCACGAGGTTGCCACCCTGGGGGTGGTGGCGAAGTCAAGGACCGGATGGGGTTTGGAATTGCCCGCCGAGTAAGTGCCCTGAGAGCACGGGGTGCACGGCTGTGTGAGCGTGCACCTATGATGTGATGCTTATTTGGCTATGTTGCTTGTTTTGCTAACAAGTGCAGGGAAGAAGCTTTGCCGCCCTGGTTTTGGGGCGGAATCGTTATAATTTGGACAGCATAGCTGACTGTTGTCTTTGTTTACCACCGTGCGGTGGATTGTTGCTTGCAGGTGCTGCGGAGCCGAGAGGTAAATAGCGAGCTAAAGCCCGAGTTGCTGTGTCGGCCCTCGAAGGCCAAGTTTTGAGTGTTTTCCTTTTGTACTCATGTGTGACCGACCTGCGTGCCGAGGTTTGAAAGACACTTTTTATTAAGCAAACTCTTATAAGACTATAATGCCAATATTCGTGTATTAAATATTCCTTTTTTTTGGTTCAGTGGACATTCATGTTAGCAGGGTTCTTAATTGTGCAACTTAATAATTGTTTCCGCTAGGTGCTGTGTAGGACATTGTGATTGGTTTAATGGTTTCAATACGTAACCAACCGGTCTGTCCGTAGTATATGGCGTCGGGCCCCGGCCGGACCTACTGTTATATACTATGTGACGGATAGGGGTGTTACAATGAAGGTCTCTAGAATGGCCGTCAGAGTCTGCCCAATCTCCGACTATAAAAACGGAGTAGGAGCCGGGGGAGGTGGTACAATATTCTGAGTTTGCTGAGCTCCGCCCTGTGGTGTTTAATGTGTTGGGGGCTGCATAACAAAGGCCAATTATAAGAAATCTGACCCGAACCTAGTTAAAAGTGGACAATTACATGTGATCCCCCATATGGGCACACCACTCTCCCGCTGCTTAGTTTGTCCCTAAACTAAACTCGAGCAGGGGGGACCTGGGGTTAGTGGACTTTTACTTTTTCGATCGAGGTTTCGATCTGATACAAGATTCTAAGACCCCTTTTTTTTCTTTTAAACCGCTGGGGTATTATGCCAAAAACCGTCGTTTTGCGGTGACACCAACAAACTCGAGAAGGTAGTCACTACAAAACGTCGATCCTGCCGGTTATACCAATGGCAGAAGAGTTGAATAAATATAAGAGTACATGAAAACTCAAAGACTGGTCGACAGAAAATCACATGAAATATAATAAATCTCCACGAAGGGAGAGTCCACAGAAAAGATAATGTAAAGTACTAAAGAGGGCTCTTGCCCGATAAATAAAAATCCTCACTACAAATCACTAAACGCGGAAGCAAATCAATAATCTCTACTAACAATCGGGACTCACTGTCCTTGCTAGCTAAACTCCCGTGCTAGGCTGTCCCATCTCCAAGCACACCGACCTCTAGGACTGCATCTCCTTGTTCGTCTCCACGATCCTCTAAAATTATTTGGTCAATGACCATTAGTCTAAAAGACTAAGTCCTATCATCCCCCACCCCTCCTCCATAGATCATAGGCACCGAGCGGGGAGAAGGAAAGTGAATGTAATGAAGGTGGACAGTAACAAGGGTAAGCAGGTGGCGGCAGAACTAGTCTATCATGAGTTCATAAATAGAGAAAGTATATGTAAGCAGTAGTAGGTAAGCAGTATAAGTATACACAAGAACAAGTGAGCAAGTATAGTATTAGAAGGTAAACTAAGTAAGAAACCATGACCTATAGGAATGCCCATACAAACCTATAGACCAAGGGGTCTTTTTGCAAGGCCTATTGTATAAAATGTCCCAAACTACTTTATACAATAGGTATCAGGGGTTATATGCAATGATGATGCTATGACATGCAAGAATGTTATGATGTGAACATGCAAGTACAAAAGAAACACTCGACTCTGTGCACACAGACCTTTAGTTCCCCCTTTCTGGAGCCTAACCTCCCTGAATACCTCCGTAGTGGCAAACGGAAGCGGTGGGTTGAGCCTCACCCACCTCTAAATCGGTATCACACTACCAGTCAGACCTATCGTATGCCTTAACGCTGCTGCACTAAGCGGAGCTCCTGCATACTCTTTCCGGCTGACGCACCGGACTTTATTTGGCCAAGTAACACAATTTTCCAGCAAGGCATAATATTTATTATCTATTTATCAAAGTATGGTGCACTAGTTTATTTTACACATAAAGTACTAAGAGGAAATGCCCAAATGATCCAAATAATTTACTCGTGCCTCTAAATAATATTAAATTGACTTTGCTAGAGTTTCTATCATTCTAAGTTAATCTAACTATGGTTACTTCAAAATCATCATAAAGGGCAAGGTGGAGATTATACCTACAAGTATAAGCTACTATTTTCTAAACATCCTCTAATAAATCTCAGAGGTTAATAGCACTATAAAATTACTTATACCAAAATTTCATAAGGATCCAAGGTCATAAGACCCCTATTTATTCCTTAAGGTGTATAGACCTACATAATTTCCAAGTGATTTATGTGGAGTGCATGTGTCCAAATACTACCAAATTCTTTCCTAGGGCATTTCACCACCCTAAGATCACATGGACTAAACACCAAGTCCATACAAGGACATATCACCTCATGTCCTTCACAAACCCCCAAAGATCAACCTTAGGGTTTGAACTAGGCTCCTAGGGAAAATTCACCCTAATCCACCCTAAACTCCATGTGAGGGTGTTTAAACTAATAATGGGGCTCTGGACAAAGTCCCAACCCCTTTGGGTGAGAATTGGACCCTCCATGCCCCAAGCTCAGACTAGCCCTAATTAACCCTTAAAGGGCCACACTTTGGTCTCATCAAAACCTATTCAAATCTAACCCAAATAGGCAGAGATTTTATTAGAGTAATAATATGACCTTTAAAGACAGACTCCATAATCTAGGTGGGTTTAGAGGTCAATAGACCCTTTAAATAATTCATACATGGATTTTTAAATTTCTACAAAAACTTTAGAAAAATATTTTCCAAATATGAAGTAATTTGTATGGCTAGATTGATGGGGGCACTCAAATTAATCTCTAAACAAGCCTAGATATTGATCTCACCAAAAGGAGTGTTATGGTCTGATATGAACTCCAAATTGATCCAAACCAATTTTAATTTAAACTACACTTATAGGGCTACAATTATCATATTGACTACTTTTTCTGAATAAGCCCCAAGATTGTTTTAATAATTAATTTAAAACAGCCGAAAAGCAGTGACAAAAAATGAAACAAGATGAACTAATAGCACGAATCTTAAAGCATGATTGTTTGACTCCTGGCTTTCTTCTTTCTCCAGCCTAAGGCTGTGATTAACCCAATCTAGAGCACTTCCAAGTACATTTGCCGACCACCTAGCCACCTCCCTGGCTAACAACCGCCACCACCATCTCCGTTGAGGTGAGGACTATCAGCCGGACCTGATTTGTGGCCTGAAGAAGGAGTAGAGGAGGACCTGATTTGCCGGCCACCCAGCCACCTCCCAACTGCTACCACCGCCTCATTGATTCATAATATCTAACCCATGAAGAAGGAGTAGAGGAGGACCAGATTTGCGGCCTGAAGACTCGCGCTTTGCCTTCTTACAATTCCGGCCACCTAGCTTCTGGCTCTTCTACAAATTCAACACCAACCTCAATAGAATTGAAAAGTAATAGGGGGAAAGGATTGCCCTTGCTCTGGTGAAGGTCTTTAAAGAAGGAATTTGGGAGAGGGGGCTTGTAACTCCCCAATGTAAGACCCCCCTCCCGGAACACAAAACACGGCACGAGAGGGGTCTTATGCCCAGAACAGCCGCCTTGCAGTAACACTAGCACACGGGCCAGCCTGTACAACAAGACGCCTATCCTGCCAGCTACAACCAATATCAACATATAAATGCCAACCCAACCATAATAATATAAAGAAGTCAATCCACACTAAGCATAGGTCCATAAGTACAACAGAAGAGAAGGTAAACAAGCTTCTACATAATAAGAGTACGTAAATAGAATTGCCCCGAAGGGCTACAACAAAATCTCTCTCACTCACATCTGTAACCGACGGTAGCGACGGTACCGTCCCCTCAGGCCCTATCATCCTTGCCTGGCTGTCCAGTTGCAAGACCTGCTGCTCCACCTGCGGGGTTTCCTCCTAAAAAGGAGACGTAGCAACCGTTAGTCATAAAGAGTAAGTGGCTTCACATCCGCTCCCCCGGCGACTCCTCGGCACCAGGCGGAGAAAGGAACAGGTAATATATATATATATAACAGTAGTACAAGCAGGTGAAGTAAGTATACATGACATAAGTAGCAATATAAGTAGTATATAAATGAACAATCTCTTAATCTACAATTCTACCATCTACAGCAGCAAGAGAGTATAATGTTATAACAGTAAGTAACTAAACTTATATGGATGACCATACAAGCATATAAGTTGAGGGTCATTCAGCAGTAAGTAACCCATCATATAGGAGTGCCCATACAAACTTATACGATGAGGGTCTTGTGTATGTAATGAAGTGCAATGCTATGTATGCAATGCAATGACACACCCGTGATCAAGCACATGCAATCGCTATGTCGACACCGACTCATAGTTCCCACTATTCGAGCAGGTAGCTAACCTCTCAGGCATCATCCGTTGTGGCCAAATGGTGACAGTAGAGCGGGTATCTCCACTACTAGGCTGGTCTCCACACTACCTGGCCTAGGCCTCCGTACGCCTCAATACTAAGAACACAACAGCGGAGCTCACATGCATACTACGGCTCAGCGGATTCTCCTTGGTAAATGTTCACCAAGATCCTAGCCCCGAACTTGCCTAAGGTATGACACGGAAGGAGCCCCGGAAATGAGCACGAGGACCAAGCCCAACCGTTCACTTGGCACGGAAGGAGCCTCGGGACGTGAACACCGAGGACCAAGCCCAACCGCCCAAGGTCTAACTGTCAACTCCCATCAGTGTGACGATTGGCGAGCCCGTAAACCTACCACACTATCCCTAACCCGGGATTACGACACTGCGTGTCGACTCACACCACATGCAATTCCACATTATCGTGGAATGGAAGCAGCCTCGGGACGTGAACACCGATGACCATGTCCAACCATCCATCAAATACGGAAGGGGCCTCGGGACGTGAACACCAAGGACCAAGCCCAACCGTCCAACTATACTCATCTCAACCTCATTCCAACTAGTGACGGTCAATACCGCACTTGTTACTTCCACATTGCTACCCGTAGGGAGATGACACTCTAAGCATTGGATTACTAATTCCCTTCTATCCATTCAACATACATCATGGCCATAGTTAAATCATTTATATGCCCTTCTAAATGAATTCCACATGATATAGATAATGGGCATCAATATACATCTACCAATTTATATCAGGCTTTTTCCTTAAATTAAGCTTGTCCACAACTCGTTATACGGATTCAGATTTATAACATCAACTTATCATATCACAATGATAATCATGTAAAAAGAGTTAACCCAAACCTTGAGTCGGATCGCAACATTACATTCCACCAAATCGAATTCCACATTACACAGCCCAGAATTTAGGTACAACATTAATCCGGGCAGCAACTTCGACCAAGGATTCCTGTGGCTACAAAAATCTGGTGAGTGCGTGTAACCACTCGTTGGAAAGATAATTTCAAGGGTTACAACTTTTGTGGTTTAGTCAACAGCCCGAATCTGACCCCTTCTTGCTTGAAAACATCCAAGAAGGTCGCTGCGTGCAGAACACAGATTCTGCACGCATCTTGAAGCGGAGTGAACGACATTCGTTCGTCTTCCTCCTTATGCGATTTTCCCCAAATCACAATCAGCAGTTCCTCCACCCTTATTCTCCCTCTCGAGGCCATTTCCTCTTCACGAAGCCACCCCCATCATTTCTTTGAAGAGGGGGAGGTTGAAGATGACTAGTCATTAGAACAAAAGTTCTAGCAAGGCCTTTCCTAGAGAAATCACCATCTCCCATGTCTAGACTCTCTTGAGTCGACATCTCACCTAGATATCTACAGATCTAGCACCAATGGAGAGGGGAGGAAGCTCACCTCATTTCCATCGGTACCATCATTCCCGGCCATGGATCTAGTCATCCTTCTTTGCAGCATCTCTTGCTTGGTGCAGTTGTTCTTCACGGCAAAGGAAGGAGAGAGAGAGAGAGAAGGCCGCCTCCAGGAGCTTCGACAGTTTCCCTCGGCTCAGTCGGTTTCGCAAGGTCTGCGATGACGGCAAAGTCGATCGGAAAAATTGTTAGGGTTCGGCTTTATCTTCCCTTATAAACCGATGTATTAGGTTAAATCCCTTCTCCCACGTGGCAACGCCCCCATTGGACCGCCTCTAATGGGTCATATTGAAGTGACCCGGTCAAAGGCAGCAAAGCCGCAGCCAGCCCGATCTGGTTCAGTCTGCACGCATAGAACAGCGGAAACTAGGAAACTGTCTAAGGAAAAATCGGCGGGTATCATCCTGATACCCGTCGATCGGCGTGCATAGCTACTGATACCCGTCGAATCAGAGGGTATCATTCCTGATACCCGTCGATCGGCGTGCATAGCTTCTGATACCCGTCGATTTTCACTTAATCTAATTCTCAATCTGCAGCTCTGAATCCGGCAGGTATCGACCACCGATACCTATCGAATCGGCGGGTATCATTCCCGATACCCGTCGATCGGCATGCATAGCTTCCGATACCCGTCGAATTCGGCGGGTATCATTCCAGATACCCGTCGATTGGCATGCATAGCTTCCGATACCCGTCGATTTTCACTTAACCTAATTCTCAATCTGCAGCTCTGAATCCGGCGGGTATCGACCACCGATACCGATCAAATTCGGCGGGTATCATTCTGATACCAGTTGATCGGCGTGCATCAACTTCCATTCTCGACGAATTCATCGGATATCACTCAACCCATCACTCTGATAAACACAATTGACACCTTTTGCTAGTGCGCCCCGAGCCCGAGGCATGTCTATTGACTCAGAACTCGTGCGAGGGGGCCTAGCGCGAATTGGGACGTTACAAATCCTATAAACAAAATAAAAGATTTAGTCCCCGAAATCAAGCTGAGGCTATGGTGAGTAAAGCATACAAAAATAACATATGCTTTTAAATAAAACTACCTAAAGCAAATAACTCCGGGTAGCGTCCTTGCATCAAATCCATCAGCTCCTATGTGAATTCCTCCTTCCCATGATTAGACCATAACACTTTTACCAAGGGCACACTTTTATGACGCTGAGCTCTCACCTCGTTGTCAACGATCCGCACCGGCTCCAATCGCACAGACCTATCAGATGCCACAGCACCATCAGTTATGGGGATGTATTGGTTGGGCCGCATCAATGCTTTCTGGAGAGATGATACATGGAACACGTCGTGGAGGTTCTCAAATTCTGGTGGCAGCTCCAACCAGTAGGCCATCGGGCCAATCCTTTCCACTCTGACATAAGGTCCAACGTACCTTGGGCTGAGTTTATTCACACCTCGTACTCGTGATACTCCATGCATCGGTCGGATTTTTAGAAACACCTTGTCTCCCACTTGAAATTCCACCATCCGGTGTTTCACGTTATAATACTTTGCATGCCGACTCTGAGCCTCAAGCATGCGATCCCGTATCAATCTGACTACCGCATCAGTATCGTCAATATACTCAATTCCAAATGCATTTGGGTCTTCGTCTTGCACCCAAGACAAGGGGGTTCTACACCTCCTTCCATATAGGGCTTCATGGGGTGCCATGCCAATGCTAGCTTGGTGGCTGTTGTTATAGGAGAATTCCACTAAGGGTAAGAGTCTTTCCCACGGCTCTCCCCTATCTATCACACACAACCTAAAAAGATCCTACAGTGTTCGGATGGTCTGCTCAGACTGCCCGTCCGTCTGAGGATAAAATGCGGTGCTGAAGGTAAGGCGCGAGCCCAAATATACTTGTACCACCTTCCACTCCTTGGAGGTAAAGCGACCATCACGGTCTGAAACTATCGTCTTAGGTACGCCGTGATACCGTACAAACTACTCCACAAAAAGGTGTACTAAGACATCCACATATGCCTCCTTCTTCATAGGAATGAACCGAGCAACATTCGTCAAGCGATCAACGATCACCCATACTGAATCATTTCCTGAGCGGGAGTGAGGTAGCCCATGTACGAAGTCCATGGAAATATCCTCGAACTTCCACTCGGCGAATGGCAACGACTGTAACAGGCCACCGGGACTCCTGCACTCCGCCTTCACTCTTTGGCATGCTTCACAATGCATGACAAAGTATCATACATCCTTCTTCATTCCTGGACAAAACATCGTCTTCCGTAAGCCGGCGTACATCTTTGAAATTCTCGGGTGCACTGAATATTGAGAGCAATGTGCCTCTCTCAAGATATCCTCTCGGATGTTACCGCCTCTGGGAATGTAGAGCAGGCCGCGAAAGTAAATGAGGCTGTCCATTAGTGTGTACTCGTCGGTAGCCCCGTCTTCGATCAACTTGATTTTCGGGGCCAGAGCCGCATCCAATCCTTGCTCCACTCGGATTCGATCTCAGATATCACAAACCATGCTCATGCTGGACAAGTACTCTGTATATTCTGCCGAAGGAGCCTTAAATATCAATGTAATATCCATCTCCTCAATCATCCGCGCCAACTCCATGCTCATCAACCGAGACTCTGGGCTCGAGCCGGGTACTTTCCTGCTCAACACATCGGCTACAGAGTTTGCTTTTCTGGGGTGGTAGTTCAAGGTGAACTCATAATCGCATAGAAACTCTAACCACCGCCGTTGTCTTAGGTTCAACTCCATTTGGGTATAAACGTACTTCAAGTTTATATGGTCCGAGAAGATTTCGCAGTGGACGTCATATAGATAATGCCTCTATACCTTCAAGGCGAACACCACTGCTCCTAGCTCCAAATCATGCACTGGGTAATTGATTTCATGCTTATTCAATTGTCTTGAAGCATAAGCAATCATGTGCCTGTGCTGCATCAACACCGCTCCCACCCCCTAATAAGACGCGTCCGTGTACACTTGAAATCCTTCCTTTCCAGACAGCAGGACAAGAATGGGGGCAGAGGTGAGTCTATCCTTTAATTCCTGGAATGCCGCTTCACAATGGGGTGTCCACTCAAATGGAAAACCTTTATTTGTCAAAGAAGTAAGCGGGAGGGCAATCTTGGAGAATCCTTTTACGAACTTGCGGTAGTATCCGGCAAGTCCAAGAAAACTCCTCACATCGGCCGCCGACTTCAAGGGCGACCACTCCTTCACGGCACGCACCTTGGCCGGATCAATAGCTAGTTCAGCCCCACTGATTACATGACCCAAGAAAGCCACTTCCCTAAGCCAGAATTCACACTTGCTAAACATGGCGAACAGGGCGTGCTCTTTTAACTTTCCCAGAAAAAAGGCCAGATGCCCGACATGCTCTTCCTCCATCTTAGAGTAGACTAAGATGTCGTCAATAAACACAATGACGAAGACATCTAGATAGGCCTCAAACACTTTATTCATCAAGCTCGTGAAAGCTGATGGGGCATTTGTGAGCCCAAACGGCATTACCGTAAACTCATATAAGCCGTACCTTCAGCTGAAAGCCGTTTTCTGGATATCGTCTTCTTGTATTCTCAATTGATAATATCCCGAGTGCAAATCCAGCTTGGAGAACCAATGCGCTCCCACCGGTTGATCGAACAACTCATCGATCCGAGGTAATGCATAGGTGTTCCGTACCGTCAATCGGTTGAGCTCCCGATAGTATATACATAAACACATGGTTCCATCTTTCTTCTTAACGAATAGAATAGGGGCTCCCCAAAGTGATGAGCTGGGGCGCACAAACCCTGATTCTACCAACTCCTACAGTTGAACTCTAAACTCTGCGAGTTCTTTTGGGGCCATTCGATAAGGGGTCCTGGAAATTGGCTTAGCTCCTGATACAAGCTTAATCTGAAAATCCACTTCTCTATGCGGGGGTAACCCTGGTAATTTCTCAGGAAATATCTCAGGAAAATCCCGTGCTACCCGCACATCCTTCACGTTTACCCTCACCTCCTTTACTTCGAAACATATCATGTACACTTCATCCCCCTTCATTTGAGATTTCAAGGTCTGGATTTAGGATAACAATAATCGTGGTGCGAAATTTATACCTTGGAAGATTACATCAGTGTCTCCATGTCTCAAATGGATTTGCTTCTCCGCACAGTCGATTCTTGCATGGTGCCAATCCAGCCATGCCATGCCCAGAATGAGGTCGAATTCTGGTATTCTCGAAATTGTGGCGGGGGTATCAAAGGTCTTTCCCCCAATGGTTATCTCCAACTCACACTTCGCGGTTGCCGTCATCTAAGATCCGTCTGGGAGGCGTACTCTTCGAGCAATACCAGTGAAATATTGCACTCCATGTATATCCTTGATGAAGTCTTTAGACACGAAAGAATGTGAGGCACCGGTGTCAAATAACGTATAAGCCGGTTTCCCGCCGACCATCACGGTGCCTAAGTGTCATTAATAATACTCAAGCTAGACGTCTAGTATATCTTAAGCCACTAGCGGATATTAATGGATGCAAAATGGCTAATTCAAATCGTACCTGCAATCATCTCCTGAGGATTCCGCTCTTGAGTCATATCCAAGGCATACATCTGATCCCGAGCGGGTACGGGGTTTCTTCCTCGTGGTCCACGTCCTCGACCACGCACATACCCTCGCTCCCGAGGGGCTGCTGGAGGGAAAGCAAAAGGCGCATCTCCAAATAGTTGCAGACAGTAGCGTCTAATATGGCCTGGTTGGTAGCATTCAAAGTACACCCGTTCCTGCTTTCCGCCGTGTTGCTGAAATTGTTGAGGTGGAGGTAATGCTGGCGGTTGCAGAACCGGGCGCTCCTCTCTAAAATTATGGGGGAAACGCCCTCCACCTCTCTGATATCCTCTTCCTCTTCTATTGTCAAATCTCCTTCTGTTGCTGGGGACAGCTTCCATCACGCCCTCCGCTGGCCTCTTACCACTTCCCAAGTGGTCCGCTTCCAATCTCTTCGCCATATCGATAATCTCCGCCAGACTAGAGTCCGTTATAAATAAAAGGGCTTGCCTTAGGGGATCTCGCAAGCCTTTGTAGAATCGTTTGGCGTACCCTCTATCATCCAACTCATAGGAGTCGGCGAATCTAGCCAAGTGCTGAAACTCTCGTTGGTACTCTGTCACCGACTTGGACCCTTGCTTTAGTTGCAAAAATCACTCTTCAAGATCATCCTGAGCGACCAAGAGGATGAAATGCTCTAAGAAGGCGTCAGAGAATTCTCTCCAAATAATGTCCGTGTACACTCTTCCATGAAAAGTGAAGCCCATGAGGGACTTCCACCACCTTTTGGCGTGCAGCTCTAAGAGTGACACCACAAGGGTCACCACCATGTTGTTTGGGCATCTTATTCCTGCCAACAACTTTTGTACAGTGTCGAGCCACTCTTCCGTACGCACCGCCGACTCTGTCCCAATATAAGCGGGAGGGGAGAGAGCTCGGAAAATGCTTAACCAACTTGATCCCGGACCTTGTTGTTGTACAGGTGCCTGTTGAGATTGGGACCTAAAGGCATCCAAAATAGCTATGAGCGTCTTCCCCAGCTCTGATTCCTGGAATTGTGTAGGTACGGACGGGGCGAGGGTGCCCCTCTCTGGCTCAGCATGTACTGGGATCTACACATAGGGTACAAACCTAATATTAGGTTTGCTAATCTAAGGTCAAAGATGGACAAACTTAGTGTGAATCACATATGGGCACACCACTGCTTCTACTAAGTCAGTTTGTCCCCAAACTGACTAATCAAACGGGGGTGGCACCATTGTTAAGTGACTTTCTCCTTGGAGGATCGTAGCAAGCTGATACCATTTGTAAGACCCCCCTCCCAGAACACAAAACACGGCACGAGAGGGGTCTTATACCAAGAAAAGCCGTCTTGTAGTAACACTAGCACACAGGCCAGCCTGTACCACAAGACGCATATCCTGCCGGCTACAACACATATCAACATATAAATGCCAACCCAACCATAATAATATAAAGAAGTCAATCCACACTAAGCATAAGTCCATAAGTACAACAGAAGAGAAGCTAAACAAGCTTCTACATAATCAGAGTACGTAAATAGAATTGCCCCGAAAGGCTACAACAAAACCTCTCTCACTCACATCTATAACCGACGGTAGCGACGGTACCGTCCCCTCAGGCCCTGTCGTCCTGGCCTGGCTGTCCAGTTGCAAGACCTGCTACTCCACCTTCGGGGTTTTCTCCTAAAAAGGAAGACGTAGCAACCGTTAGTCATAAAGACTAAGTGGCTTCACATCCGCTCCCCCAGCGACTCCTCGGCACCGGGCGGAGAAAGGAACAGGTACAATATATATATATAACAGTAGTACAAGCAGTTGAAGTAAGTATACATGACATAAGTAGCAATATAAGTAGTATATAAATGAACAACCTCTTAATCTATAATTCTACCATCTACAGTAGCAAGAGAGTATAATGTTATAACAGTAAGTAACTCTACAGTAAGTAACCCATCGTATAAGAGTGCCCATACAAACTTATACGATGAGGGTCTTGTGTATGTAATGAAGTGCAATGCTATGTATGTAATGCAATGACACACCCATGATCAAGCACATGCAATCGCTATGTCGACACAAACTTATAGTTCCCACTATTCGAGCAGGTAGCTAACCTCTCAGGCGTCATCCGTCATGGCCAAATGGTGAAAGTAGAGCTGGCATCTCCACTACTAGGCTGGTCTACACACTACCTGGCTGAGGCCTCCGTACGCCTCAACGCTAAGAACACAACAGCGGAGCTCACATGCGTACTACGGCTCAGCGGGTTCTCCTTGGTAAATGTTCACCAAGATCCTAGCCCCGAACTTGCCTAAGGTATGACACGGAAGGAGCCTTGGAAATGAGCACGAGGACCAAGCCCAACATTTCACTTGGCACGGAAGGATCCTCGGGACGTGAACAACGAGGACCAAGCCCAACCGCCCAAGGTCTAACTGTTAACTCCCATCGGTGTGACGATTGACGAGCCCGTAGACCTGCCACACTATCCCTAACCCGGGATTATGACACCGCGTGTCGACTCACACCACATACAATTCCACATTATCGTGGAATGGAAGGAGCCTCGGGACGTGAACACCGAGGACCAAGCCCAACCATCCATCAAATACGGAAGGAGCCTCGGGACGTGAACACCGAGGACCAAGCCCAACCGTCCAACTTTACTCATCTCAACCTCATTCCAACTAGTGACGGTCAACACCGCACTTATTACTTCCACAATGCTACCCGTAGGGAGACGACACTCTAAGCATTGGATTACTAATTCCCTTCTATCCATTCAACATACATCATGGCCATAGTTAAATCATTTATATGTCCTTCCAAATGAATTCCACATGATATAGATAATGAGCATCAATATACATCTACCAATTTATATCAGGCTTTTTCCTTAAATTTAGCTTGCCCACAACTCGTTATATGGATTCAAATTTATAACATCAACTTATCATATCACAATCATAATCATGTAAAAATAGTTCACCCAAACCTCGGGTCGGATCGCAATATTACATTCCACCAAACCGAATTCCACATTACACAGCCCAGAATTTAGGTGCAGCATTAATCCGAGCAGCAAATTCGACCAAGGATTCCCATAGTTACAGAAATCTGGTGAGTGCGTGTAATAACTCGTTGAAAAGATAATTTCAAGGGCTACAACTTTAGTGTTTAGTCGAAAGCCCAGATCTGACCCCTTCTTGCTTGAAAATAGCCAAGAAGGTCGCTGCGTGCAAAACACAGATTCTGCACGCATCTTGAAGCGGAGTGAATGGCATCCGTTCATCTTCCTCCTCAAGAGATTTTCCCCAAATCGCAATCAGCAGTTCCTCCACCCTTATTCTCCCTCTCGAGGCCATTTCCTCTTCACGAAGCCACCCCCATCATCATTTTGAAGACGGGGAGGTTTAAGATGACTAGTCATTAGAACAAAAGTTCTAGCAAGACCTTTCCTAGAGAAATCACCATATCCAATGTCTAGACTCTCTTGAGTCGACATCACCCCTAAATATCTATAGATCTAGCACAAAGGGAGAGGGGAGGAAGCTCACCTCATTTCCAGCGGTACCATCATTCCCGTCCATGGATCTAGTCATCCTTGTTTGCGACATCTCTTGCTTGGTGCAGTTGTTCTTCACGGCAAAGGAAGGAGAGATAGAGAGAGAGAGAAGGCCGCCTCTAGGAGATTCGACGGTTTCCCTCGGCTCTGTCAGTTTCGCAAGGTCCGCGATGACGGCAAGGTCGATCGGCAAAATGGCTAGGGTTCGGCTTTATCTTCCCTTATAAACCGATGTATTAGGTTAAATCCCTTCTGCCACGTGTCAACGCCCCATTGGACCGCCCCTAATGGGTCATATTGAAGTGACCCAGTCCAAGGCAGCCAAGCCACAGCCAGCCCGATCTGGTTCAGTCCGCACGCATAGAACAGCGGAAACGAGGAAACTATCTAAGGAAAAATTTGCGGGTATCATCCTGATACCCGACGATCAGCGTGCATAGCTACCGATACCCGTCGAATCGTCGGGTATAATTCCCGATACCCGTCGATCGGCGTGCATAGCTTCCGATACCCGTCGATTTTCACTTAACCTAATTCTCAATCTACAGCTCTGAATCCAGCGGGTATCGACCACCGATACCCGTCGAATCGGCGGGTATCATTCCCGATACCCGTCGATCGACGTGCATAGCTTCCGATACCCGTCGAATTCGGCGGGTATCATTCCCGATACCCGTCGATCGGCGTGCATAGCTTCTGATACCCGTCGATTTTCACTTAACCTAATTCTTAATCTACAGCTCTGAATCCGGCGGGTATCGACCACCGATACCCGTCGAATTCGGCGGGTAACATTCCCGATACCCATCGATCGGCGTGCATCAACTTCCATTCTCGACGAATTCATCGGATATCACTCAACCCATCACTCTGATCAACACACTTGACACCTTTTGCTAGTGCGCCCCGAGCCCGAGTCAAGTCTCTTGACTCAAAACTCGTGCGAGGGGGCCTAGCACGAATTAGGACGTTACACCCAATGCCATTAAATTCCATTAATGGCTATTAACTCCACCCCTTCGTTTTCAACCAAATTAAGGGGGCTGAACCAAATTAATGGCCGACCACCTCCAAAAACTCCTCCTTTCCCTCCGAGGAATAAAAGCCCCATAAAAGTGGGAGTTATAGAGCGTCCATGGCTATTCCATTCGTCAAACTCCGCTCAGCCTTGCTCAAGGCTTTTCTTCGAGCTCTGCTCGGCGATTTCATCGAGCTCTGCTTGGCGATTTCTATGAGCTCTGCCCGACAATTTCATCGAGCTCTACCCGACGATTTCGTCAAGCTCTGCCCTGCGATTTTGTCGAGCTCATCCCGGTGATTCCGTCAAGCTCTGCCCGACAATCCTCTCTTAGTCTAACGACCTACTATGATGCTGATATTTCGTCGAGCTCTGCTCGACATTTCGTCAAGCTCTACTCGATGATTTCCGTCCAGCTCAGGTCAACTCTTAGCATGTACTATTTGTCATGGCCCAGTCATGACAAAACCATCCTAGGGGTCTAGAAGTCTGAGGGATGTTATAGTGTGCATGCATGGTGACCCCTCCAACTATTCATCCAAATGACCTAAGTTTTTTACTCGGGCTCTATCTTGATATTTTAAGATTAAATCCAGAAGATAACATTTTTACCTACTTTATTTGGCATTTATTATATTTTCTGCAAAATCAAGCCACCTAGACTTTTGAACACCAAGTATAATTTTCTGACAAGATATGTTCTCACCAAAATTATGACAAGTGTATATCATCAAAATAAAATTAAACACTGAAATTCTCAATTTCCCAAAAATTTTTTGACCTCCAATGAAAATATTGATTAATTAACCTCATTAACAGGGCAAAGCAGGAAATAATAGAAATTACCATCCAAAAATCATATAAAAATTATCAATTGTTAAAAGTGGCCAGAAAAGACAACTAACCAAATTTAGTAATTTTTTCCAAACACATTTAGCCACATATATAAATCTTTTAAGAATATTCTAGCACTTTGTGAAGCATCCTATATGAAAAGGCTTCCAATAATTTCATAAAAATTCACAGAGCATAAAGGAGCTTTAAAATGTTCTAAAACCAAATTTCATAATTTTCTAGTGAGTAAATTACTCATAATAATTTTTTTCTTACAAATAGGGAAATAACTAGGTTTTTGAATTAAGTGCTATAAATATTAATCCAAAATTCATACAATAATTTCTAGAGATTAATAACAACTCTATAAGATCACTGCCTAAGTTTTAAGAACATCCAAAATCATATAATCTTGAAATAAAATTATGAGTAGAAGTACCCTAATTGGTCCTAAATTATTTTAGAGGGGTTAAGTGTTCGTAAAAATTTTAATAACATTTTCTAAGGCTTATTTTTACCCTATGAACTTCTCTACCATGTTCCAAGCATTCCAAGGACATGTTGTCCCATGTCCCTCATTAGGCTTAATAACTAACCCTAGGGTTCACAGTATGGTTTTAGGGCATCTCAACCCTAAACCACACCAAATCTCTTATGGGGGTGTTTTAGATGACCTTGA
The DNA here is from genome assembly GCA_039513925.1 of Platanthera zijinensis. Classification (NCBI taxonomy): domain Eukaryota; kingdom Viridiplantae; phylum Streptophyta; class Magnoliopsida; order Asparagales; family Orchidaceae; genus Platanthera; species Platanthera zijinensis. Next base: position 101,064,067 of record CM077092.1, read on the forward strand.
GGCTCTGGCCAATGTGTCATCCCCTTTAGGTGAGAATTGACCACTCTAACCATCAAACAACCTTTGCCCTAACCTACCCTTAAGGGACCAAAGTTTGGTCACACCAATACCTACTCAAATCAACTCAAAATGGGATGAGATTTTTACTAGAGTCATTTCTTGACCCTAATAGATAACGACCAAAATACTGGAAGGTTCTGTGGTCATTAGACCCCTTAATTAATTCATACATGTTTTATTAAATTTTTACAAAAAATTTAGGAAAATATTTTCAAAAAATTCCCCTTTTTGTCTATGATGAGTGTGTCTATATATTTAGCCTATGGTCCAAATTTCAAGGCATTTTCCTGACTGGTTTAGTGGGGGCACTCAAATAAGTCTCTGATTAACCCTAGGTATAGCTTGCATTTGGTGTGTTGTGGTCATACCAGTGACCCAAATTGGTTGAAACAAATTTTAAAATAAGCTAGACTTCAAGAACTACCACTTTGATGTTAATCATTTTTCCAGAAAAAGCCTCTGAGTATTTTAAATTATTAATTTAAAACACGGCAATAATTTGTGACTTAAAGATTTATAATTATTCCTTAGAAAAATCAGGCGCACGAATCTTGATGAAATTTCGGCGGAATCTATTCATCTTCCCCGGCGCACAAACGACTGAGATAGCCCCAGCCTGGAGTAACTTCCAGCCATATTTCCCGGCCACCCGACCACCTCCCTGGCCGACCATCGCCACCACCACCTCCGTTTAGGTGAGGGTTGTCGCTGGGCAGCACCACGACCGCTAGAGAGGCCGTTTGCAGTGAAACCGTAACCACACTTTTTCATGGAAATGTCTTCTTAATCTTGCTATGGATCGGGCTTAATTGAGCCCGATAACTCTCCTAGTCGGTCTAAGAAGCTAGCATAGAGGGATAGGGGGAGAAGTCAACCTTCTAGGGTGGTTAAAGACTTGCTGATCGCTTTGATGCCATTTCCAGTGGTGGTGGTGGTTTCGGGTGCTATGCAACATCTATACTAGAGGGCTCGAATTCTTCAAGGAAATTGTGGAAATGGCTGTTGGGGTTCTAGGGAAGCTTTTAAAATGATCAAATGGGTGAGGAGAAGGGTCTAAGCTCAATGGCCATTAATGGCCATGAAAGAACTTTTTCTCCAACTAAAAATCCTTGAATTCAGCCACCAAGAGGCAGCCATGGTTGTTGATCACCACAAAACTGAAAGGGGGAATGAATATATAGCAATTGGAATTGAAGAGAGGAGGCCCTTGGCCTCCCTTGGCCATGAATGGCCTCTTCTTCATTTTCTCTCTCCTCCATTAAAGGGGAAGTGGAGCTTTCTCTCTCCTAGTCACTATTTCAAGAAAATGAGTGGCATTTTGGATAATTCTAAACCTCATGAGGCTAGTGGGCCACCTCAATTGGGCCTAGCCCAAGTGGGTTGGGCTAGGTTAGGTAAACTTGAGCTAATTTGACCAAACCTAAGGTTGAGTTGACTTTGGTCAAATTGACCTTTTGGGTTGACTCCAATGGGTCCTTGGTGACCCATTGGCCTCCCGTAAGGTCTAAGAAGAGTTGGGTAGGGTTCGTTTTGCACCTTGGAGGCCACTTGGCCCTTAATTGTGATACTTTGACCATTTTAGGGCTAGGGTTGACTCTGGTCAACTTTACCTCTTTAGTTGACCCCAATGAGTTCTTGGTGACCATTGACCTCCCTTGAGGGTTAGGAAGGTCTAGGTGGGGTCAAATTGGCAAAGGGAAGGTCAATTGACCCTATGTAGGTTTGTTTGACCCATTTAGGGTTAGGGTTGACTTTATTCAACTTGACCACTTTGATCGACCCCAATGGGTCCTTGGTGACCCTATAGACCTCCTAAAGGGTTAGGGGTGTTGTGGTGGGGTCTTTGAGTCAATTTGAGTCCTTAAAGTCAAACCCTAGGGGTGGTGATTAGGTTATGCTATAGGCAGAAAAAGGTGATTTCCACCTTTCTGCCTTTGTTCACTTGGCCTCTTGAGCTTTCTAGGATTTTGTCATGACCTAGTCATGAAAAAACCACTCTTAGGGGTCTAGTAGTTTGAGGGATGTTACATAAGTAACACTCCAATGTATTGTGCTTCTACTAGTGCAATCTCTATTGCTAGGAATCCTGTCAATCACAGTAGGGCTAAGCACATAGAGATTAGGCATCAATTTATTAGAGAGCATGTGGAATATGAATTCATCAGTCATGAATTTGTCTATACTGACAAGCAAGTAGCTGATATATTCACCAAACCATTAGATGAAGTCATGTTGAACACCATCAAATTTGAATTGGGTATGTTGAATTTTGTTCAGCTTCAGTAGCTCTCCATATATTTTTGTTTATTGCAAGAAGTGTTAATCTCTGCAGGATAATCAAGAAGAAATTGCCCTAGTACTCTGGCATCGAGTGCGTTGAGATAACTACAAGAGTTGAGAGCGTTAAGTACGTTGAGTCCATTCAAAACATACCTCAAGGATGGTCTATTTGCGGCTAACTTTCGGGATTAATCCCAGCCGTTGATCACCTCTTGATCATAAACAGGTACGCGCCTCTCCACCTTCTAAAATAGAAGTTACTATAAATAAAAGGTTGTGTGTGTAAAAAAAATACACTATTCCTCTCCCTTCTCTTCCCCTTACGATGAAATGACGAATGCTCGCAAAATCTACCAAAACTCATAGGAGAAATGGTACCAAGAATATTGGATTTCCAGTTTGAAGGTTTTGTGCTGGTCAGAAATGGTTTCAAGGATGCGCCTGAGGATTTTAAGTTAGTTCTCAATCTGCTACTACTCACTGACCTATAATTTGTTCTCTTCGAGCCCAATCTACTTTGTAAGAGAGAAGTTCTTGAGTTATACTCAACTGCCAAGGTCAACTTGTCATCCATTAAACTCAGGTCTTTAATCAGTGGAAATAAGGTTAAGATTACCCCCAAGAGATTGATCAAGGCACTACAACTACCGAAGTTCAAAGTGTCAATCGAAGATGATGAAATGGATCAAACTAATGCCAAAGCTACCCTAAAGTGGTGTGGATTATCAAAGCACTCCACTGGCTCAATCCTGAGATGGGAACTGAACCTGAAAGGAAAATTCCTTGCAGATGTCATTGGAAAGGTACTTGTATGAATGTCTGGCTCACATGACAAAATTTTCAAGAATATGTTCGAGTTAATGGCAAGGGTTATTCTCTCTAAAAATACTTATTGGAGAAGAGTAATCTTTGACAAAATTATAGAGTGTATCCTAGAGCCAAACATGGGTAGAATTCTATTTCTGCACAATAGTGTTCCAGGGATCCTTAACATAAGGCTAGGAACAAAAGTCCATCATATAAGAAGGATGGACTCAAAAATGTTTGATAGATGGGAGAGTTTTAGAACCACACCAATAATCAGCTGAAAAGAAGAAAAAGAAGGAAGTTATTATTCAAGAAGACAGCACTGACAACAGTTCATCTGAAAAGAGTGAGGAAGAGCTTCATGATCCACAACTTTCTCAATCTACTGAAGAGACCAAAAGAGATACCAATGTTCATATATCATTTTCCTATGAACCTGCAACAAGGATTTAGGTGAGCAGAACTCAGTCTGAAGAAATTCAAGTTGATGTTATGGTTATACCTCCAATTGAGGTTGCTGAAGAGGTTGATGAGGAGATTTTCTACATGATTTCTGCAGAGATGGAGGGGAGTCCTCCAATTCATCAGCTACTACTGATAAAGAAGTTTCACCTACAAATCAAGATCTTCATGGTGGATACAGTACTCAAAGTGAGGGGGGAAACTCCTTATGTAAGTCATGGAAGATGATCTTACTGAGGGGGAGCAAAACCAGTTCTTGGATGAGATTGATCATATTCCTGTTGGGATGTAGAGAGAAACAGAAAGCAACCTTATTTAAGATCTTGATGTCCCTTTTGACAATGTTATGGTTTAGGAGGAGATTCACAGTGAACTCCCTGCTCAAGGAATAGTTAATAATATAAACTATTCTGAATCAGATGTGGGGAATATTATTGCTGATAACAATGGAAATCAACATTCTTCAGAATTTGAAGTGGCTGACTCACATGTAAGAGAAGAACTCAGGCCAGTGCAACAACCAGTCTGTGATGAAGGTACATCAAATCAAGCTGATCAGATTTTACCATTCTTTCTGCCCAACTGAAAGGGTTGTTGGATGAACAAAGGAGGCAACCAGAGAACTTTGTGGATGAATCTATCAAGAACCTCGGGAATTATTTGTCAACTGAGATCAAATCTATAAGATTTGAGGTTAATCTTCTAAAAGCCAAAATAGTGGCATTCTTCTAAAGGGCTGCACCTGTAGCTACCTTTATAGAGAGCAATCTAACTGAAATCATCAATATCCAAACTGGGATTGTGGAAGATAAGACAATTACTGCCAACAACATGTTAGCAATCCACAATGCACAGAAGGAAGTGATGGATAAAAACAAAACTATTCTTGAGAGAAGAATGGATGCATGCACTCAAGTTCTAGATGATCACTTGCTCAAGCTCAAGGTCCTTGTCACCATTGGTGTCAACTATCTGGATGATCAGTTAATAAAGGCCAGTACCTGCCTGACTACGAATGTCTTTAAAGAAGTCAAAAAGGTGTAGAATGAAGTGATAAGGGCCAACACTGAAAATGTTGTATGGACTACAAATGTGATCAGTGGATCCCTTGGGCTTGAATAGATAACTTATGATAACATCCCTACTTTTCCTGACCAGATTAATCAAGTACTGCAAGATGGGAATCTATTCGGTACCCAATACATTGATCAATATGAAGAGCATTATGATACTTAGCAGTATGATATTCAAGATGGTGCACAGTGGGCTGAACCTTCTATAACAGCTGAATTTTATAAATTTAGCCCCACTATTGACCAAATGATAAGAGCTAGAGGAAATTCTCTTGTTGAGGAAGAGGAAGAAGTCAGGTTGAACAAGAAGAGGTACAGGGAAGAAATGGAATGCATACCAGATTTTTAATAATGGAGTCCTCAATCAAGGACTATCATTCTATCTGCCTGGGATCTATTCAAGAACAAGAACACTGAAAGGGAAATCTCTACAGCTCCATAGAATGGGCTAAGCTTGAGAAGAATGAAGAGGGCAGAAGAAAGTTCAAAAGTGGTAAGAGGTTAGGTAAACTACTGCCAGATGTTGTGGAGCCCAACAAGTACTTCCCAAAGCCATATAACTATTTTGAGAGACAAAAGGAAAAGAAAGGAGACAAAGCAAAAGCTGCCAAGAAGCCTAGCAGGGGCATAATCTTAAGAGAACCTGAAACTTAGAAATGTTTATTATTTTACTTAAGGGCTGTAGGAAATGTGTTATGTTTTATGCACACTACCAAAATATTAATCTTTCTTTTAATGAAAATCATATTTCTGGTTGTGTACAATTTATCTCACCTTTCTACTAAAATGTTATATCTACTACATATGTGTTAGTGCATATCATTGTTTAAGGTTTTGACTTCTTAAAATATGGGGAGATTGTTGGGTCCATTGATCATAATGTCCCAGATTTGAAGAAGATATAGAGGACAATGGGATGCACATGTTTGTATCTGATGCATACTATAAGTTCTATATATGTAGGGGGCTCTTTGTTACTTTGATTAGACAGGATATCCAAGTGACAATGATAGGACGACATAAGATAGGATGCTGATAAGGCTGAAATTTGTATGAGTCAAGATATATTGATTGAAGGTAGCTCACTCAACGCCAGATGGCCTTAAGCATTAAGTAAAGACTAGACAGTCAAATCCTCAACATTGCTAAGGCAGAAATTTGGTGAAGTCCAGAAGTGTTGAGTGAAGGCAGTTCACTCATTGCCCAGAGCTAGAATCATTGAGTAAAGCTCAAGAAGTCAAAGTCATAGCTAATCTGCCAAGAAATCTGGCTAAGTCTAGAAACATTGAGTGAAGTCAGTTCACTCAAAGCCATGTAGAGAAAGCGTCGATAGAATATAGTTCAGTTAGAGATGCAGTTTTTGTTGATAAAAAAATCTGTCTAAGGACAGAGGCATTGAGCGAAGACTGTTCACTCAACACCTCTTCAATAAAACATGCAAAGGCAGAAAGCATTGAGTGAAGACAAATCAATCAACACCATCATATAGATATAATCGACTAAGTCCAGATACGTTGAGTGATGAAGGCTCACTCAATGCCTATTCGGTAAGACTGCAAATGTCTATATTCGTTGAGTGATGGCTGATCACTCAATGCCTGAAGATATTGAAATCTTCCCAAGTGATTTGGCGTTGAGTGACAAGGCTTCACTCAATGCCTGTGTAGAATTATGAATTTGGCTAAGTCCACAGGGGAGGTGTCATGATTGTAATGCCCCGAAACTCAAAAGGGGAAAGGGCGGCGTTTGAGCCAAGTTTGGATCTTGGTAAGATAAACACGGCCTGTGACACGGGCGTGTCACAAGGCCGTGTCGTGCTCGGTTCATCGAGGAGAGGTCGACGATCGTTGATGGCTGGGAACACGGCCTTGAACACGGTCGTGTCCCAGGGCGTGTCAAGCACACGGACTGTGACACGGGCGTGTCACATGGTTGTGTCCTCTTCTAGAAGTTTTGGTTCTGTGTCGATTGAGGGACACGACACGGAACACGGGCATGTACTAATTGACACGATAATTTTAGATTTGACACGGGCGTGTCTAAGCCCATATCCTATTCGAGACGCGACGATTTCAGCGTCGATTGAGGCACACGGGCGTGTCCATGGTTGACACAGTCGTGTCCCAAGCCGTATTACAGGCAGTGTCATATTCTGGATTTCCTAGTTTACGGCGAGTGTGGAACATGGCCTTGGACACGGGTGTGTCACAAGCTGTGTTCGGCCTAGAAATTTTATGTTCCGGGCAAATCGTGGCCATTCGTTTCCTTATTTTGGGATCCAAGGGCTCAGGTTGGTCTATGTTGGGATTTAGACCAGGAATAGGGTTTGCAAACCCTCATTTCAAGTGAGCATTCTCTTTATAGGAATTTAGAGAGAGGGGAGAGCAAGGAGGAATAGGAAATCCGGTCGCCGGAGAAGCCTCGGAGCCGTGATTCTCGATTCGAGTACAGATCTGCGAAGGCGAGGATGATACAGAGCTTTCCATCCGACTAGATCTTCATGACACCGAAGAGAAATTCTAGGGTAATGATTCTCTACATGGACATGTGAAGTCCTCTTTCCTTTTTGCATAGGAAGCCCACTCTCGCGAGTATGCAGTGAGTTTGAGGTGTTCCTTTGGGTAGACATGAATAGCCCCCATTGTTTTGCATGTATAGTCCAGAATCAAAGTACGGACATAGACATGGTGTGTGAAGCCTACCCAGACAAGTTGGTATGGATCGGTGATGTTTCATTATGCATGAATAGTCGGATAAGACTCCGTGCCGACGATTATTTTCAGGTTTTTCTGCGTGGTAGATTGCAGTAGGGAGCCTTGGGGACTAACTCCAAGGTGCACCCAGAAAATTGGGCAGAAGAGTGAATCTGTCATCCTTGGTGGCTTGGGAGCCATCCTTGTACATAACTGGGTTATGTACTTTTGTCTGATCGATTTTCGGGCTGCGGGGAAGCTTAACTCGCGCCGATGATTTTATTCTCGTGGAGGTGTGAGCAACGAGTTGAGTGGATCTGTACCCGCTCTATGTGGTTCGGTTAAAGAGACCTAAGGTACATGGTACTTACCATTGGCATAGATGGAGGGTCGTAGGCTTATGCCGGAAAGACTATAATGCTCATGAGATTTGCCTTCCTAGAGGCAGTGGTGGACCGAGTTCACCGTGTAAGTGCCCTGACAGCACGTGGCGTGCGGCCGTGAATGCCTATACCTGTGGTGAAGTGTGCTTAAATTGTACTTTCATTATCCTATTTGTTTATACTAATGCATTGTAGGGAAGGAGCACCGCCACCCCAAGAAATGCAATGGGGTCGTTATAATTTGGTCAGCTTTAGCTGACCGTTGCTTTTGTTTTCCATCGTGCGGTGGAATGTTGCTTGCAGGTGCTGCAGAGCCGAGTGGCAAATAGCGGTCTAAAGCCCTTATTGCAGTGCTAGCCCCCGAAGGCCGAAGTGTATTGTTTACTTTATTCTCATGTGTGACCGACCTGCATGCCGTTGTATGGAAGACACATTTTATTTAAGTAAACTTTTGTAAGGCCATAAGACCCAATACTTGATGTATTTGTACGTTCAATCCTCTTTGGATTTTTAGTGGGCATTCATGCTTTTGGCTGGGTTCTTTCTATGCAACTTATTAAATTTCTTCCGCTAGATTGTACTCTATGTAGGACGTGTGATTGGAAGAATTGTTTCATTTAGTAACCCTTTCGTCTGTCCGTGGTATATGGCGTCGGGCCCCGGCCGGACCTACTGCTATATGCTATATGACAGATAGGAGTGTTACAATGGTATCAGCAGAAATTCAAATGTTGCGGGAAATGAACAGTATTCGACAAATGGTGCCGCTTTCCTGTTGTATAACATTTAATGCAAAAGACAAGTTGTAAGACCCCATTATTTTTCTTTTACTCTACCGGGGTCTTATGCCCAAAATCGCCATTTTGTAGTGACACCGACACTCAGGAAGGTCGCCACTACAAAACGTTGATCCTGTCGGCCTTAACGATCACCAAAGAAAGAGAAGAGTTATATATATAGGAAATACTATAAAGTCAAGTCCACAAATCACATATAATCTATGAAACAGAAATCACATCAAGTCCACATGATAATAGAAGTACTGAAATAGAACAGTACATAGAAATATAAACGGGCTTAGGACCTATACAATCCTCACTACATGACTCTCGCGGAAGCTAATAAAGCTAACACTCACGGGGTCAGAGGCCTTTGCTCCTGTACTAGATTGGCCCACCTCTATGTGCACTGTACTCCGCTGGTGCTGTATCTCCTGCTGCTCCTCCCTGTCCCCCATCCTGAGCCAGTGAAATGTTTGGTCCACCGACCGTTAGTCAAAAAGACTAAGCCTAATTTCCCCCACCCCTCCCTAGTTGCTCCTAGGCACCATACAGGAGGAATGATAGGAAAGTTATAATGATGGAGAGTAGGAACAAAGCAGATGACGGTGAACCTATTCTAGTAGGTATAATGTAATCTACAGAGATGTAAAAGGAAAAGAAAGCTAGCAGTTCTATAATAAGGAAGCAGTAATGTAAATCAGTAAGTACATATAAAGTAGACCATGAAATAAGTAACCCTAACTTATATGAACGTCCATACAAACTAATAAGTTAAGGGGTCTTTTAGAAGTCTCCCATTGTATAAAATATCTCATAACAATTTATACGATGGGGTGTCAGGTTATATGCAAGTATGAATGTGGTGATATGTTATGTCACGATTCATGCAAGTACAATACACTCACACGACTCTATGCGCACAGACCTTTAGATCCCCCTATTTAGGAAACTAGCTTCACTCCCAGGAGCCTCTGAAGTGGCCATCGGAGACAATGGGTCGGGCCCCCACTCCCAGGCGGGTATCCACACTACCAGGCCTAGCCTTACGTACGCCTTTGAAGGACACACTAGAGTCACCACGTACTATGCTGACCAACTGCCAGACTTTTCCTTGGCTAAGTGTCCACCACACCCGCCGAGTCAGCGTATCGACGTCGGTGTGAACGACCGTCAAATATCAAATACCCACCACTTTATGCACAAAAAATCATGAATTTCCCGAGCCATCGGCTCCCCAGACTATCCTGTCTGTTACAACTACCTTCCGAGCCATCGGCTCACTGGGCTAACCGGCCCATTTCCACAACCACCGAGCCTATCGCTCGGATAACCCAACCAAACTAACCTCCCGAGTTACCGGGGTGTGTGAAAGTGAATCCCTAGTTATACTAGTTGCTCTTTAATAATTATTCTTATGGTTTAGGTTAACGTTGGACAGCCCAGGGTATACCCGGTGAAGGGCTCTCACGGGGCACTAGGAACTATGATGTTAACTGAAGCCCACCATTCCCTTTATCATGGCACTTACTGTTATTGGTATCTACCCAGGTCCAGATCCCGTTTTTATGTTATAATAAATCTAACCCTAGTGTATTTGACTCTTTCTCTCTTCCTAGGAAAGATGATCTTTCGTTGATCCCAAGCACCACTTAGTAATAGACAACCCAACATTCTCCCCATCATGACTCCTATTGGAGCATTCATTCCTCCTTACCAAATCAGTATACAATCAACCCAACTCCCCATGTCCATCCTTCAAACTAGCACTAATCTGCAGCTTTACTACGTATAGACCAACCTAATCTACATGATGGGTATGGACGATGACCCCTTCAAATATTCCTCTAAATGCCCTAAAATTTTTACTGGGGGTCTATCATAACATATTTAAAGTAAATCCAGAAACGTGTACTTTTCCTAATTTATTTAGCATTTATTAAATTTTCCCGAAAATTAGGCCATGGATGGTTTTGAACATGAAGTACTAGATTTACTTATGCTATGGCCTTCCAAAATTATGATCACTATATCATGCCAAAATATCAGAAAGTACCAAGTCTGTAAGACTTTCATAAATGTATTAGCCCCTAGCTAATTAATTCAACATAAATACAATAAATAGAACTAAAGCGAGAAGTACCTCAAAATATTATCAAAAAATTACACAAAAATTACTAGGAATTTTATATGATCACAAAACATCATTGAATAAGTTACATAGCATTCTAAGTTAGTTTAACCATGATTACAACAAAATCATCAATAGGGGCAACCTAGAGGTTATAACTACAAGTATGAGCTACTGTCCTCCAAACATCCTACATTAAATTCAAAAAACTCATATTGATATTAAAACTCTTCTACTAGATTTTATGACGATCCAAGGTCATATGACCCCTTTAATTTTTCCATAAATGTTATAGGCCTAAACAATTCCCAATCGATTTATGTTGTGTGCCTAAGTCTAAATGTCAAAAAAATTTCTTCCTAGGGCTATTCCCCACCTTATGAACACATGGACAAAACTCCAAGTCCATACAAGGACATATCACTTCATTTCCTTCACAAACCCCCAAAGTCCAACCTTAGGGTTTAAACTAGGGTCCTAGGTCATATCCACCCCGATCCATCTCAAACTCCAAGAGAGGGTCTTTTTACTGACCTAGGGGCTCTGGCCAAAGTTCCAACCTCATTGGGTAAGAATTCGCCCCTCTAAGCCCCAAGCACACTTTTGCCCTAATTTACCCTTAAGGGGGCCACACTTTGGTCACACCAAAACCTAATCAAATCAAACCCAATTTGGGTTATATTTTTATCAAAGTCATTTTATGACCCTAAGAGATAGCCAGCAAAATTTTGGGGACCTACAGTGTCATTAGACCTTTAACTAAATCATTTATTGTTTATTAAATTTTTACAAAATCTATAGGAAAATGTTTTCCAAAAATTCCCATTTTTGGATATGTTATAAGTATAGATAAGAGTGACCCCCATTCCAAATTTCAAGTCATTTGACAAGTGGTTTAGTGGGGGGCACTCAATTTAATCTCTGGTTATCCCCATGTATAGGATGCAACATTTTAAGTGATGTGGTCAGACCACTTCCCCAAATGGATTGAAACCAATTTTCAATTAAAATAGACTTCAAGGACTATAACTTTCATGTAGTTTACTTTCACTGTATGGGACTCTAAGTATTTTTAATTAATCAAAACATTAACATCATTTTATGTAACAGAACTGAATTAAAAAAAAAAGAAAACAATTTGATCATGCACGAATCTTGAAGCAGGATCGACGGGATCGGATCATGCACGAATCTTGAAGCAGGATCGACGGGATTGGCTCATCTCCCTCCTTGGGCCGACGTTCCCGATTGTCCCATCCTGGGCTGTTTTTGCAGGTGATTTCCTAGAAACCTGAGCGCCTCCCCGACCGACCAATGCCACCACTACCTTCGTTGAGGTGGCATTAAGAGATAGGCGGTGGTAGGCCGGCCGGAGGTGGCTGGAATCAGGTTTTAGACAAGGAATTTAAAGCTCCAAAAATGGAGTTTTTGGCCTACCCGATCTAGGGCCAATTGGACCCAAATCCTACGGCCAATGAATAAGGAACTATCCACTTTGAAAGAGCAAAGGGACAGGACCTTTTGGGATGCTTGAATCCATACCAATCAACGGGACGCCATTGCCAGATTTTGAAGCTTCGAGTGCCTTGCAATAGTATAGTAAAAGGGCTCAAATTCTTCAGTGGAATAGTGGAAACGGCTGCTGGTGGTCTAGGGATGCTTTTAAGATTATCAAAAGGGGGAGGGGAGTGGTCTTGGCATCAATGTCATTAAATTCCTTTGGGGAGAGGTTTCAGCTATGGTAGAACCTCTGAATCCAGCCTCTACACAGCCTGGAAAACCTCTTGATCTCCTTCATCTAACCAGGGGAATGAAACTCCATTAATTGGGAGAGAGATGAGGGTCAATGGATTCATTACACCATTAATGGCCATTTGAAGATTTTGGCCAATTGAACCATTCTCACTGAATGAATCCACCTAGGGGGGTCGACCATGGCTGTTACACACCTCTAAATTAATCCGGGGACATGGGTGAAGCACTTGGAGATGGATAGAGGAGGCCTTTGGCCTTCCAAGCCATGAATGGACTCTTCTCTCCCTAGTTTCTCTCTCCAAGTCACTAATTCCTGAGAGCCTCAGTTCGACGAACTCTGAACCCAGTTCGATAGAATTCCTCCGTGTAACGACCCGGGATTTGGCCCGAAGCCCCCCATGGCATCGCTACCGGGCTGCAGCCCAAGCACCCCAACCCCTCTCCCTCCACAGGCGGGTTGTTGGTGGCCACAGCCTCCCTTTGATGAGCGAACTCGACAGTTAAGTTGGGCCGTACGGGGACTTCCCAGGAGGTCACCCATCCCAGTACTACTCTCGCCCAAGCACGCTTAACTATGGAGTTCTTTCAACCTTCATCACCAATTGAGCTGAGCTCAATTGGTGATGAAGGTTGAAAGAACTCCATAGTTAAGCGTGCTTGGGCGAGAGTAGTACTGGGATGGGTGACCTCCTGGGAAGTCCCCGTACGGCCCAACTTAACTGTCGAGTTCGCTCATCAAAGGGAGGCTGTGGCCACCAACAACCCGCCTGTGGAGGGAGAGGGGTTGGGGTGCTTGGGCTGCAGCCCGGTAGCGATGCCATGGGGGGCTTTGGGCCAAATCCCGGGTCGTTACAATAAAAAGTGCACTTTTTATTGTAACGCAGCGGAAGCGTGGTGGGCCCATAACCCACAGGTCGGAGGATCGAAACCTCCCTCTGATACCAAAATGTAACGACCCCATCCGTTAAATGACGTATAGTAGAAGGTCCGGCCGGGGCCCCACACTATATGCCACAAACAGATGGTGAGGTCACAGGATAATACCAAACCAAATACGAATCCTAACTCAGAGCATTCTAGCGGAAGCTTTAAGTAGTACTTTGAACTCTCAACCGGAATGTCCAATATATATAAAACCACCTTTATATATAAATATCACGGAATGTACACAACCACAAGAGTTTGGCCTTAAGGCCTTACAGTTCCTCTGAACATACATCATGATTTACAAACCTCGGCGCGCAGGCCGGCCATACATGAGTAAAAAGAGAAAATAAAACAACGCCATTCGCTGAGCCTTCCAGGGCTAGCCGCAGCAGCAGCAGCAACAGCAGTAGGGCTTCAGCCCATCACTTACCACTTGGCTCTCCAGCACCTGCACGGGAACAAACCACCCAACCGGTGACAAACAATGCAACGGTCAGCATTCAGCTGACCCAATTATAACAATCCTACCCCTTTCTCGGGGCATGAGCATTCTTTCCCTGCAAGCATGGCATCATCAAATAGCAATTATGTGCGCGCAGGCACATTCAAGCCATCACAACCATCGGCCACCCGGCCCGACAGTCCGTGCACTCAGGGCACATTTTCGGTGTACCGGAATACCAGGGTCAACACCACCGTCTACGCGGTATTTGAGCATTTCAGTCTTTCCGGCGCGCGGGCCTAAGACTCTCATTAGGCGCTCCAACAAAACCTATACCAGGCTTCCAAGTCGGACGGACCTAACGCAGGTACGGATCAGCCACCCCCCGTTGCTCAAGTCGCCGAGCCACCTCGAATACGGAAGTATCCATGGCATTTTATAGGCGCGGGTCGGTTTCACCTTTCCTGTTCGGCAAACTGCCTTTTCATCGAGTTGCAGCCCAACGGCTCAACCACTCACAAAGTGGCAACACACGGCCACAAGAGTTGCATCCAACCCTCTTCATTTCCTGGACATCGTCCAGTACTTCCTGCCGCACCAAGCAACAGGTAGGAACAAGGCATCACAAGCCATAGGCATCACAAGCCATTATCACGGAGCCTTCTCCGATATGCAAACAAGCATCACCAATCCAGATTACATCCAGATGGGCTTCACACAGCATGCCTAGAGCCGTACTCCAATTCCGGCCTCTAACAAGGGGGACTTCACATATCTACCCCAAGGGACACCACAACCCACCGCACACTCGCGGGGAAGGGCTTTCCCTATGCAATGCAGAAAAGAAGGACTTCACATGTCCAAGGAGGGAGATCGTTACCCTTGTCGATCTCTTCGGTGCCATCGAAAACTAGCCGGTGAGAAAGAACCGCAGCAGCCTTGCCTTCACAACGCCGGCTTCGGATCACGAATCGGACCACGGGAGCTCCGCCGGTAGCTTGCTCTCCTCCTCCTTCTTCTCTTCCTCTCTCTTTCTCTCTTCCTTAAGCCAAATGAAGAATGACCTCTTCATTCCTCTCTCACGACTTAATCCAGCCAAGAAACCATCTGAACCTTTGAATCAAAAGAGAGGAAACTGAACGACCAAGATTTTCCCAAAAATTCACTTTTTGGCCGACACGGCCTGTGACACGCCCGTGTCACAGGCCGTGTACCCCTTAAGCGGTACACACAGTTTAAACCGACTGAATAACACGGGGCATCGACACGCCCGTGTCGGACCTGACACGCCCGTATCAAACCTGAGACACGCCCGTGTCTCCTGCTCCATCGAGCTGCAACCAGTACACGGGTCGGAACACGGCAGCTGACACGCCCGTGTCCAGCCTGACACGCCCGTGTTCAAGGCCGTGTTCAAGGCCGTGTCCGGCTCTGACTTGAATAGGCCAAATTCGCAAAATAAATCGAACACGCCCTGGGACACGCCCGTGTCCCAGGCCGTGTACACCCGACACGCCCTGGGACACGCCCTTGTCCCAGGCCGTGTAACCTGACCTGCTACTCAAACTTCAAGTTGAGTCTTTTGGGGTCTTTTTGGGGTGTTACATTTTGGTATCAGCTTTCGTCGGTCTTCCTCTTTCGAATTCGTGGTCGAATTCTTTTGTGGGGGTGGCGAGCACGTGTTTGTGCGACCTGCTGTAATGCTAATGAACTCTGGAATGTCCATTAAGGAATGTATAAAATCTTGTTTGAGGAATCTGCGCGTTCCTTTTTGTGTTGTTTTGCTTGCATACGTTCGCTAATGTGTGTCTTGTCCACCTATAGGTGACACGTAGTGGTGCTGGGCAGTCTGAGCCCCAGCGTTCTGATGAGAGTGCGGCACCAGCTGAGGTGCCAACACCTCCTCCATCTGCGGAAACTGTTCGCTTAGTGGCTGAGGCGCTATTTGCCATGATTCAGCCGACCGGGCAAGCGCAGCCGGCGGTAGTGCCAGTTCGTGTTGATGTAAGACCCGAGCCGGTTGAGGCTGTAGATCCACGAGCAGCTGACCGACAGTTGAAGCAATTCATGAGCTTCAGTCCTCCTACGTTTGCGGGAATGGGATCCCCAACGCAGGCGGAAGATTGGTTATCGCGTGTCAAGAGGATAATGACAGCGATCAGGGCGGAGGAAACTCTCAAGGTCACCTTAGCCACCTTCATGCTTGAAGGGGAGGCGCGGTTGTGGTGGGACGAGGTTGAGCTATATCATTTGGCGGGCAGGCAATTAACACAAGTTTCGATTGAGGAGTTCTCTCGATTATTTCTGGCGAAACATGTCCCAGCGGCGCAACGCATTGCGATGGAAAATGAGTTCCAACGGTTAAAGCAAGGGGAAGATAGTGTGGATATCTACTTGCACGAGTTTACCAGGTTGGGACGATATGCGGGAACAATCTTCGCGGACGACCAAAGGAAAACGAATCGGTTCTATGAAGGATTGCGGGATGAGTTACGATTCCTGCTTTCGAGTTCTGTGAGCCAAGGATTTCAGGCGTTGGTTGATACTGCGTGCGCGTTGGAGAAGGACATGAGGCGAGTGCAAGGGAATAAGGGCTTGGTGGTGTCTAAGCCAGAGTTTCAAGCACCTCGCCCAGGCAAGTCGTTTTACCAGATAAAGGGGGCAAGAGGTCCAAGCCATCGGGGCAAGTGACTACGACCGTTGTGTCGGGAGCGACATCAAGGCCGGATGCTCGTACATGCTATAACTGTGGCCGGGTGGGGCATATTGCTCGTGACTGTCGGGTTGTGCAGCCCAAAGGGGACAAGAAGACGGGTGCGTCGTATGCTGAGAAGGGCAAAGTGGTGGTGGATTCCTCTGCTTCCCAGGCGCAGCCCCGAATCTATCAACTTGGCCAACAGGAAGCGATTAAGCAAAGTGACGTCGTCACAGGTACGAGTTGAGTTAGTTTACTTGCTGTGCTTTTGGTTTTGGTTATGTTTAGCTTGTGCATGATGTGTGTGTGCTGCAGGCTTTGTCCTGATTCGGAATAATTTAGCGAGAGCCCTGTTTGATACGGGTGCTTCGCATTCTTTTCTGTCTGAGGATTTCGTATCTCGCATTGGGGTACCAAGTCATATGACGGTGGATAGTACAAGGGTGCTATTGCCGAATGGCTGTGTGATGCTTGCGGATAGGGCTTGCGATGTGGATGTGCAAATAGGAAGTCAGGATTTCGGTTTGAGTGCAGCTGTGCTACCGTTATCGGAGTTTGATGTGATCTTTGGTATGGACTGGCTCTCGGAGCAGCGTGCCTTTATTGATTGCAACTCCAAAGAGATTACACTGGGCCAGAATACCGGGCTTGTGACGAAGTTCGCTGGTATGCGAGGAGTTGGCGGAACGTTGTTGTCTGCACTCCAAGTCGTCAATGCTGTTCGGAAGGGCGCGGAGTTATTCTTCACGCTAATTCAGGCTGTTGAGCCAAAGGCCAGTGTCGGTGAAGTGCCAGTTGTGTCAGAGTTTGCCGACGTGTTTCCTAAAGATCTTCCTGGGTTACCACCCCAGCGGGAGATTGACTTCTCTATTGAGTTGGTGCCAGGTGCGAAACCTGTGGCCCGCTCTCCATATCGCGTCGCGCCAAAAGAGATGGCTGAGTTGAAAGTCCAATTGCAAGATTTGTTGGAGCAGGGATATATACGCCCAAGTATGTCACCTTGGAGCGCGCCTGTTCTCTTTGTGAAAAAGAAAGACGGTAGCTTACGGTTGTGTATTGACTACCGCGAGTTGAATAAGCTGACGGAGAAAAACAAATATCCGATTCCGAGGATAGATGACCTCTTTGATCAGCTGGCGGGATCAACGGTCTATTCCAAGTTGGATCTGAAATCGGGATATTATCAGCTAAGGATTCAGGAAGGTGACATTCCCAAGACAGCGTTTGGAACACGCTACGGTCATTATGAGTTCACGGTAATGCCGTTTGGCCTATGTAATGCGCCTTCGGTATTTATGGACCTAATGCATCGAACGTTCCGAGAGTATTTGGATTTGTTTGTTATTGTGTTTATCGATGACATCTTAGTATACTCTCAGTCGGAAGAGGATCACGCAAACCATTTGCGGTTGGTCTTGCATACCCTGCGGAGGAACAAGCTTTTTGCCAAGTTCTCAAAGTGTGAGTTCTGGCTCTCTTCAGTAGCCTTTTTAGGCCATGTGGTAAGCGGAGAGGGTATCGCGGTGGATCCGTTGAAGATAAGTGCCATCCGAGATTGGCCAGTGATGTCTTCAGTGGCCGAGGTCAGGAGCTTCCTTGGACTTGCGGGCTACTATAGACGGTTTGTGGAAAACTTCTCACGGATTGCTTTACCTCTGACCACGCTGACGAGAAAAGATCAAAAGTTCATTTGGACGCCGGAGTGCGGGCGAGCTTTTGAAGACTTGAAGAGTCGTTTGACCACGGCGCCTGTGTTGACATCGCCATGTGGTACCGATGGGTATGAGATCTATAGTGATGCATCTGGGAGCGGCTTAGGTTGCGTTCTTTTGCAGTTTGGGAAAGTGATTGCTTATGGCTCGCGTCAGTTGAAAGTGCATGAGCGGAATTACCCCGTCCATGATTTGGAGTTGGCGGCGGTAATCTTTGCGCTCAAGTTGTGGCGGCACTATCTATATGGCGTGAAAGTGGATATCTATACGGATCACAAGAGCCTAAAGTATTTGTTGGACCAGAAGGATTTGAATATGCGACAACGAAGATGGATGGAGTTCCTCGGGGACTACACCTTCGAGATTCACTATACTCCTGGGAAGGGAAATGTGGTCGCTGATGCTTTGAGTCGGAAGACTCCGGTACGGGCAAGCTGGTTGCAGAGGCATGATCAGCGTTTGATCCAAGAATTGGAAGCAATGGAGATATCATGTGTTGACAAGGGTGCGTCAACCGATGCATGCTTGAACTGGACGGAGGTGCAATATGACCTTACGGACAGAGTTCGGCGAGCAACGGAGCTGGATGAAAGTCTCCAGCGCTATGCTAAAGATGGGCCAGATGACCAATTCTCTTGGGATAACGGGTTATTACGGAGAAATGGTCGAGTGTGCGTCCCAAGTGTGGGTAAACTGAGGGAAGAGTTGATGTACGAAGCTCACTTTGCAAAGTACTCAGTTCACCCAGGGAGCACAAAGATGTACAGGGACATGAAAAAGCTGTTCTGGTGGCCCGGACTAAAGAAAGATGTGGCTCGTTATGTGGCGAAATGCAACACCTGTGCGTTGGAGAAAGCAGAATGTCAGAAGCCTGGCGGGTTTCTGAAGTCGTTACCTATTCTGGAGTGGAAGTTCGATGATATTTCGATGGATTTCGTGCACGGATTGCCGAGATCTCAACGCGGTCATGATTCAATCTGGGTGATTGTGGACCGGTTGACGAAAGTAGCGCACTTCCTTCCAAACAGAAGAGACGATTCAGTGGAAACCTTGGCCAAGCTGTATGTGGAGCAGGTTGTTCGACTGCACGGTGTTCCTCGGAGCATCGTTAGTGACCGTGATGGGCGGTTCACATCGAATGATTGGCGGCTCGTTCATCAAATGTTGGGTACAAAATTTGCGTTTAGTACGGCCTTTCATCCCCAAACGGATGGCCAGACTGAACGAACCAACAGGACGATGGAGGACATGCTCCGCATGTGCGCCCTAGACTTTGGTAAGAGATGGGAAGAGTATATATTTCTCGTCGAATTTGCCTATAACAATAGCTACCAAGCGAGTATTGGTATGGCACCATTTCAGGCGTTGTATGGTCGGAAATGCCGTACACCCTTAGCTTGGGCAGAAGCAGGCGAATCGAAGCTGAATGGGAAAAAGGAAGTCGAAGAAGCTACTTCGCTCATACGCTCTATTCGGGAGAGGCTAGTGATAGCCCAAGATCGTCAAGCAAAGTACTACAATGCCAAGCACCGGAACGTGGAGTTCGCGGTGGGTGATTGGGTATATTTGAAGATCAAACCCTTCAAAGGTGTGTCCAGGATTCGGCGTTTGAAAAAGCTAAGTCCGAGGTATCTTGGTCCATTTGAGGTGGTGGAACGAGTTGGGGAAGCTGCTTATCGACTAGCACTTTCAGCGGACTTAGGTGGATTACATGATGTATTTCACATCTCAGTCCTTCGTAAGGCGGTAAAGGATCCAGCTCAAGTCGTGGAGGCTGATCGGGTACCGGTCGAGTATGGGCTAACGACGAGGGTTAGACCCATTCGGATCGAGGATCGAGCCGAGAAACAGTTGCGGAACAAAGTGATCGGGATGGTCAAGGTCCGATGGGACAATTGTGGCCGTGAAGAGCTAACATGGGAGCGAGAGCAAACCATGCGAGCTGAGTTTCCCGAGTTATTTGTATAAACTGTAGACCGTGTACTTTTTGTTATAACAGTATTATAGCATTGCTGGTTTTGTTTCCTTACCGTGCAAATTTCGGGACGAAATTTTGATAAGGGGGGGAGGGTTGTAACACCCCAAAAAGACCCCAAAAGACTCAACTTGAAGTTTGAGTAGCAGGTCAGGTTACACGGCCTGGTACACGGGCGTGTCCCAGGGCATGTCGGGTGTACACGGCCTGGGACACGGGCGTGTCCCAGGGCGTGTTCGATTAATTTTGCGAATTTGGCCTATTCAAGTCAGAGCCGGACACGGCCTTAAACACGGCCTTGAACACGGGCGTGTCAGGCTGGACACGGGCGTGTCAGCTGCCGTGTTCCGACCCGTGTACTGGTTGCAGCTCGATGGAGCAGGAGACACGGGCGTGTCTCAGGTTTGACACGGGCGTGTCAGGTCCGACACGGGCGTGTCGATGCCCCGTGTTATTCAGTCGGTTTAAACTGTGTGTACCGCTTAAGGGGTACACGGCCTGTGACACGGGCGTGTCACAGGCCGTGTCGGCCAAAAAGTGAATTTTTGGGAAAATCTTGGCCGTTCAGTTTCCTCTATTTTGATCCAAAGGTTCAGATGGTTTCCTGGCTGGATTAAGTCGTGAGAGAGGAATGAAGAGGTCATTCTTCATTTGGCTTAAGGAAGAGAGAAAGAGAGAGGAAGAGAAGAAGGAGGAGGAGAGCAAGCCACCGGCGGAGCTCCCGTGGTCCGATTCGTGATCCGAAGCCGGCGTTGTGAAGGCAAGGCTGCTGCGGTTCTTTCTCACCGGCTAGTTTTCGATGGCACCGAAGAGATCGACAAGGGTAACGATCTCCCTCCTTGGACATGTGAAGTCCTTCTTTTCTGCATTGCATAGGGAAAGCCCTTCCCCGCGAGTGTGCGGTGGGTTGTGGTGTCCCTTGGGGTAGATATGTGAAGTCCCCCTTGTTAGAGGCCGGAATTGGAGTACGGCTCTAGGCATGCTGTGTGAAGCCCATCTGGATGTAATCTGGATTGGTGATGCTTGTTTGCATATCGGAGAAGGCTCCGTGATAATGGCTTGTGATGTCTATGGCTTGTGATGCCTTGTTCCTACCTGTTGCTTGGTGCGGCAGGAAGTACTGGACGATGTCCAGGAAATGAAGAGGGTTGGATGCAACTCTTGTGGCCGTGTGTTGCCACTTTGTGAGTGGTTGAGCCGTTGGGCTGCAACTCGATGAAAAGGCAGTTTGCCGAACAGGAAAGGTGAAACCGACCCGCGCCTATAAAATGCCATGGATACTTCCGTATTCGAGGTGGCTCGACGACTTGAGCAACGGGGGGTGGCTGATCCGTACCTGCGTTAGGTCCGTCCGACTTGGAAGCCTGGTATAGGTTTTGTTGGAGCGCCTAATGAGAGTCTTAGGCCCGCGCGCCGGAAAGACTGAAATGCTCAAATACCGCGTAGACGGTGGTGTTGACCCTGGTATTCCGGTACACCGAAAATGTGCCCTGAGTGCACGACTGTCGGGCCGGGTGGCCGATGGTTGTGATGGCTTGAATGTGCCTGCGCGCACATAATTGCTATTTGATGATGCCATGCTTGCAGGGAAAGAATGCTCATGCCCCGAGAAAGGGGTAGGATTGTTATAATTAGGTCAGCTGAATGCTGACCGTTGCATTGTTTGCCACCGGTTGGGTGGTTTGTTCCTGTGCAGGTGCTGGAGAGCCAAGTGGTAAGTGATGGGCTGAAGCCCTACTGCTGTTGCTGCTGCTGCTGCGGCTAGCCCTGGAAGGCTCAGCGAATGGCGTTGTTTTGTTTTCTCTTTTTACTCATGTATGGCCGGCCTGCGCGCCGAGGTTTGTAAATCATGATGTATGTTCAGAGGAACTGTAAGGCCTTAAGGCCAAACTCTTGTGGTTGTGTACATTCCGTGATATTTATATATAAAGGTGGTTTTATATATATTGGACATTCCGGTTGAGAGTTCAAAGTACTACTTAAAGCTTCCGCTAGAATGCTCTGAGTTAGGATTCGTATTTGGTTTGGTATTATCCTGTGACCTCACCGTCTGTTTGTGGCATATAGTGTGGGGCCCCGGCCGGACCTTCTACTATACGTCATTTAACGGATGGGGTCGTTACACTCTGTTCGACAAATTTACTCTGTTCGACGAATATGCTCCGTTCGACGAATTTGCTCAATTCGACGAACTCTGTTCGACGAATTAGCTCCGTTCGACGAACTCTGTTCGACGAATTTTCTCCGTTCAATGAATTATTTGATGAGTTTGATGAATCCGACCGGTTCTATATCAACAGGAGGCAGAATGTTTTCTAAATGTCTGGTAACTAAAACTCACTATTTGTAGCCCAATGTGGTTTTATGTTTGAGCTTGAGTTAGACTTTTTGAGCTAGTTTGACCTAATTCTAGGGTGGAGTTGACCACGGTCAAATTGACCTTTTGGGTTGACCCCAATGGGTCCTTGGTGACCCATTGACCCCCCTTAAGGGTTAGGAAGGTATAGTTGAGGTCAATTTAGCTAAGGGAAGGTTAATTGACATTATGTAGATTAGTTTCACCCATTTAGGGTTAGGGTGGACTTAGGTCAACTTGATAACTTTGATTGCACCAAATGGGTCCTTAGTGACCCTATGGATCACCTAAGGGGCTAAGGGTGTATGGTGTGGTACTAGAGTCAAGTTAAAACCCTAAGGTCAAACCCTATGTCTAGTGATGAGGATGTGCTCTAGGCAGACCAAGGTGATTTCTACCTTTATGTCTTGTTCACTTGGTATTTTGAGCTTCCAAGGGTTTTTTCATGACCTAGTCATGACAAAACTACTCCTGGGGGTCTAGATGTTTGAGGGATGTTACAAATCCCAATATATAAAAATAAAAATTTCGTGCTCGAAATTATGGTTATGCCTATGAGGTTTCTACTGAAGTAAAAGTATGTAACATCCCTAGGAATTGAAAGTATACCTTACTCGAAGAGATCCAGGTACCTTTGCCGCATCAAGTCCCATGTCTCTCAAGTGTGCTCCTCCTGCCCATGGTTCCTCCATAGGACCTTGACCAGTGGAAACTTCTTGCGCCGCAAGACCCGCACTGTTATATCATTGATCCTGACCGGCTCAAGGCTGATTGATCGATCTGAAGCCATCGGGCCATCCGTAGTGGAAATCAACTGCTCTAGTCGTAGTAGAGCCCTCTGAAGTGAAGAGACGTGGAATACATCGTTCAATCCCGCTAACTCTAGTGGTAGCTCTAGTCTATAAGCCAAGGGGCCGATCCGCTCCAGGATCCTGTAAGGCCCCATGTATCTCGGACTAAGCTTCTTCTGCCCGCGAACCCGCAAGACTCCATGTATCGGTCGTATCTTCAAGAAAACCTAGTCTCCCACCTGGAACTCCACATGATGATTCCACGCATCGTAGTATTTGGCCTGCCTACTCTGGGCTTCTAGCATCCTATACCGAATCAATCTCACCTGAGCATCTGTATCCTCCATGAACTCCGAGCCAAGTGTCTTTGGATCCTCATCCTAGATCCAAGATAGTGGGGTCCCGCACCTTTGTCCGTACAATACCTCGTAAGGGGACATGCCTATGCTGGATTGATGGTTGTTGTTGTATGAGAACTCGATCAGCGAACAACAGTCTCTCCTTAGGCTCGCCGCAGTCCAAAATGCATAGTCACAAAAGATCCTCCAGTGTCTGGTTGGTGAGCTCCGTCTCCCCAAGTGTCTTAGGGTGGAAGGCTATGCTGAACGTCAATCGAGAAACCCAGATAAGCCGGAACTAACCTCCACTCCTTGGATGTAAACGGTCCATCCCGATCTGACACGATCGTCCTGGGCACTCCATGGTAACAAACAAACTGCTCGACAAACCTCCACACTTGAACACTGATAGGAGCGTACTTATTAACTAGAATAAACTTTGCAACCTTCGTCAATCTATCGACGATCACCCAAATCGAATCATTCCTCACATGTAATCGGGGTAGCCCATGTATAAAATCCATGGCTATGCCCTCGAACTTCCACTACGGCACCGGAAGTAGCTATAATAATCCGTCCGGACTCTTACCGGGCCTTTTCGAGTTGGCAAGCCTCGCAATACGTCACGAAGTATGTAATATCCTTCTTCATACCCTGCCAATACATCGTCCTCATTAGATCCGCTACCATCTTCGTGATCCCCGGGTGCACTGAAAGTCTGTTGTAGTGTGCCTCTGTCATAATATCCTCCCGAATTCGGCCTCCTGCCTGTATGTAAACTCTTCCTCTGAAGCATAGCAACCCATCTCTCAAAGAGTAATCTCTTGTTGTGCCTTCCTCTATGGCCCTGAATATTGGCTCCATCCTCGCATCAAGCCTCTACATATCCCTGATGCGATCCTGGATGTCATCAGAGGTACTCATCAATGTCAGGTACTCCTCGTAAATCTCGGGATCGTCCTCGGATACCAGAAATATTTGCATCTCTTCCAACATCCGCACCAACTCCTAGCCACCATCTGAGGCTTCGCTTCTGATGTGGTGGATCTCTGGCTCAGAGTGTTTGTTACCATGTTGGCCTTCCCGGGATGATTGTGCATGGTATAATAGTAGTCTTACAAAAACTCTACCCAACAACTCTGTTGGATGTTTAGCTCCTTTTGCGTATCCATGTACTTCAAGTTATTGTGATCAGAGAAGATATCACAGTGGACACCGTAGAGGTAGTGCCCCTAGATCTTCAGAGCGAAGATAACCCCTCCCATCTCTAAGTCGTGCACCGGATAGTTTTTCTCTTATTTCTTCAGCTGTCTGGAGGCATAAGCTATCGCGTGCCCATTCTGCATCAGAACGACACCCATCCCATAATATGAAGCGTTAGTATAAACCTGAAATCCTTCCTTCCCAGATGGAAGAGTAAGGATAGGGTCCGAGGTAAGGCGACCCTTTAGCTCCAAGAAGGAAGCCTCGCACTGTGGCATCCAAACAAATGGAGTCTCCTTCTTCATCAGAGATGTGAGCGGGAGGGCAATCTGAGAGAAACCCTCTACGAACTTCCGGTAGTAATCGACAAGACCTAGGAAACTCCTCAAATAGGTAGCTGTCTTCAGCGGTGGCCAATCTCGTACTGCATGAACCTTTGCTGGATCTACTGCCAGTCTTGCTCCACTAATATTATGGCCCAAAAAGGACGCCTCCTTCAACCAAAACTAGAACTTGCTGAACTTAGCATACAACTTGTTCTCTCGGACCTTCTTGAGAGCCAATGCCAAGTGACATGCATGCTCCTCCTCAATTCCTTAATAGATGAGGATGTCGCCAAAAAACACTATGACGAAGACAACTAGGTAGAACTCAAACACCTGGTTCATCAAACTCATGAACGCGGATGGTGCATTTTTGAGCCTGAAGGGCTTCACAGTGAACTCGTACAACCCATATCTACTACTGAAAGTGATCTTCGGGATGTCCTCCTCCTGAATCCGCAGCTAGTTGTATCATAACCTCAGATACAGCTTCAAAAACTAGTGTGCTCCCTCCAACTGATCAACAGCTTGTTGATCCTCGGTAGAGGATACGTGTTTCAGACTGTCAGTCTGTTTAGTGCCCTGTAATCGATACACAGTCGGAGTGTCCCATCCTTCTTCTTGACCAACAACATCAAAGCTCCCTATGGTGAAGATCTTGGCCGGATAAACCCGGCTTACACTAGCTCCTACAACTGGCTCCAAAACTCCACCAACTCCTTCGGGGCTATCCGGTAACGAGCTCTGGATGCCGGCTTAGCTCTCGGCACAAGCTGTATCTGAAAATCTTTTTTTCCGATGCGGGCGTAGCCCTGATAACTTCTCTGGAAATAAATCTGCAAAATCCCGTACCACCGGGATATTAGGAATGGAATCCTTAGCCTCAGTAATCTCAAATAGCACCTGATAAACCTCGCATATCTACAGATGGGCCACCGTCCTTGCTGGGCAATCTATCTGCATATGGTTCCAGATCAGCCATGTCTTGCCCAGGATGAGATCAAAATCTAGCAACCTCAAAATTGTCGTCGGGGCCTCGAAAGTCACAACATCAATGGCCACTCCCAGAACGCACTTGGCCATAGACTGGATCTCCGTCCCGTTAGGAAGACGCACCCTCCAGACAGGCTCCCTCAAAGCTCTCAATCGTGTCCAAGTCTCTGATAAACTCCTCCGAGACAAAATTATATGATGCTCCCGCATCGAAAAGGGTTTGGGCAGGCTTGCCACACACAATCACTATCCCCGAGTTAGTTAATTTTTCATCTTAGGTATATAGTTTCAAGTTTTTAACTAATTCTACAGTTCTATATTCATATAATCTAGCTTTTAGGAAAGAAAATAAAACTTGAGTCACCGGCATACCTGCTATCACCAGTTCCGAGTTCTGGGGCTGAGTCAGATCCAAGGCGTAGACCTGCCCTTCATCCTGTCTGCGGTCTCTATTCTTAAATCCACGTCCGCGGCCATGTCCGCGACCACCAAACTGTCGAGCAGGTGGGGCATCCTGAAGTGCTGGTAGGGGTGCTCCCCTCATGGGGCAGTTCCTCTTGAAGTGCCCCGGTTTGTTGCACAGGAAGCATGTCTATGCCCCCTCCATTGCCCTCAGGCATCTCCCGTATCTGTAGAGGCTGAGGATCCAAAATCACCGGGTTCCTTTGCTTCTTCCTATTCTCCTGGCGGGGTTGATCCCCATTTCTCCTTTCTCCAATAACACAACCTCTGGGCTGGTCTCTCCTGCCACCAATCACGTAGTCATTGGCTGGTCTCATTCGGCCCCGAACTTTAAACTGGTCTGCCTCCAGCTTCTTTGCCATCTCCAATATCTTGGCCAAGCTCCCATCAGAGACAAAGAGGAGGGCCTGCCTCATGTCATCGTGAAGGCCCTTGTAGAAGCTCTTTGCGTAGCCTGCATCATCTAACTGATAAGAGTTCGCAAAGTGGGCTAAATGTGTGAACTACCGGTAGTACTCCAACACCGTCCTGCTGCCCTGCCTCAACTGCAGGAATTTGTCTTCCAGCTCATACCTAGCCGACTAAGGTACAAAATGCTCCAATAGAGCTGCTCTGAACTCCTCCCAGGCGATGTCTGTGCAATCCACTCCAACAAAGGGTGTGTCTAGCAGTGACTTCAACCATCTCTTCGTATGCGACTCCAAGCAGGAAGCCTCCAAAGCTACTACCACCTCCGTCGGGCATCGAATCCCTACCAACATCTCATAAATAATGTCCAGCCACTCCTCTGTGTGGAATGCAAACTCCATCCTAAGGTAGGATGGAGGAGAGAGCCCCCGGAAGGCGCTCAGCAAGTTAGTGTCAAGACCCGCATTTTCTCCGAATTTAGGAATTATCAGAGTATGAGAAAACACGCGTCATGATGCCACGTCAAGTAGGGGATAACAGCTGACGCTCAGGCAAAACCATCTACTTTACTTTATGAAAGAAATTCATGAGTTTAATGATTAGAAAATCAGTTATATTTTAGAGGCCGTATCCCTCGGCTCGGTGGATCACCTAATCCAGAGTTTAAAACTATACTTATGCGCTATGGAAAAATATTTTATTCAGGTTTGACATCCTAAGGAGTGCATAAGTGTCCCAAGAGGACCACTTATGCTATGCAAGACTCTACATTTAATTTATATTATATATAAGAAAACGATCTTTATACGTTGTTTGGAAAATAGTGATTGAGTTTTATAAAACATGCATATCATGAGCTATACTTATAATAATAATTGTAGTTTTAAAAATAACTAGCAACCTAGCATAAATCCTCCTCAGAGCAAGTAGACTATCTCCAGAAAATGGTAGTAGCAAAAGTAATATATCTAGTACAAAGGTAAAAACTACCAGTGGGCGCCAACAACCTGACACGAACCCACTTGCAAATATATATGTCTGTAAGAAAAGTGCAGAAAACTACCTCACTAAACAAATCCAGAAGGATCTCCAAAGTCCAAGAAACCAAGGGCAACACCACAGCAACTTTGCCACCAACCCGGCTACTGCTCAGAACCTGAGGCATTCAAAAGAAGAAAGAATACCTCAGCAAGCAAAACAAGGAAAACTGCACGAAAGTGTCAACCAGATGATAAATGAAAGAGGAAAAAACACAGCAGCAAAAGTCACAACTGCCCAAAGGCAAGACAAAAAGAAATGCACTAGGTGCGAGGAAACAGCATCAACCCTACCCAGAAACTACCTCCTGCAGAGTCTACTAAGCTACCAAGAGCCCAAAATGCTGCAATCTACCAAGGAAGAAACGTCTAACACCCTAAACTTTGGGAGATGGTAGTAGCAAAACAAATAACCTGGATCTGGGTTGGAGGCAAACTCAGTCCCCCAACCAACATTTCAAAGCCAACAAGCTCAAAGGTCTACATGTGAAAGCACTAGGGACCTCCTACCCCCTTGCCCAGCCCGTACCTGGAGCAAGATAGAAGAAAAAAGGCTGGCCACGACTAAATTACACAACACCTCCCCTATGAAGAGCTTCAAACCACCACTACTAACCACGACCCACGATTCGGCCTTTAGGAAAGAAAAACATTGCCAACAAGAAAACTCAAAACATAAACAAGGAATTCACTCGGGAACGAAAATCGAGGTAGGGAAAAAGAGTGTTGAAAAGACTCAACACGGCTTGGCGTTGAGTGGGACCCACTCAACGCCTAACATGACCTTGGGGTTGAGTGAGTTAGCCTCACTCAGGGCCAGAACAGCCATGGCATTGAGTGAGGTCCACTCACTCAATGCCCTCCAGAAGAACTACTATGGCGTTGAGTGAGCTAGCCTCACTCAACGCCAAAACAGAAATGGCGTTGAGTGAGCTAACCTCACTCAACGCCATAACAGCGATGGCTTTGAGTGAGGTACACTCACTCAATGCCCTGGTACTTAACCACAATCAGAGAAAGTTGCGTTGAGTGAGCTGGCCTTACTCAACGCCAAAACAGCAATGGCATTGAGTGAAGCTCACTCACTCAACGCCCTGCCACTTAGCCGCAAAAGAAGACTGCGGCGTTGAGTGAGTCCACCTCACTCAACGCCAAAATAGTAATGGTGTTGAGTGAGGTTCCCTAACTAGACGTCTTAGCACTTAGCCGCAACAAGGCAAATCTGCGGCATTGAGTGAGCTGACCTCACTCAATGCTAAAACAGCAATGGCATTGAGTGAGGTCGTCTCACTGAACGCCAGAAGTTCTGGCCGCGAAGAAGGGTTGTGGCATTAAGTGAGTCTACCTCACTCAATGCCAAAGCAGAAATGGCGTTGAGTGAGGTTTACTCACTCAACGCCACGGGACTTGGCCGTAAATTTGCTTATGGACTTGAGTGAAGTCACCTCACTAAACGCCAAACCGGAAATGGCATTGAGTGAGTCGACTCACTCAACGCCAAAGTACTTAGCCTCAGAAAAGGCTATGGCGTTGAGTGAGCACACCTCACTCAACGCCAAAGTACTTAGCTTCTCAAAAAAACCACGGCGTTGAGTGACCTTGCCTCACTCAATGCCAAAACGGAAATGGCGTTTAGTGAGGTCCACTCACTTAACGCCAAAGTACTTAGCCGCTAGCAAGGGCAACGCCATTGAGTGAGTCCACCTCACTCAACGCCCCAGTACTTAGCAAAAAATTTAAAACTGTGGCGTTGAGTGTATGCACCACACTCAACGCCAAACCCGTAAAGGCTTTGAGTGTGTGCACCACACTCAACGCTGGCCAGACAGAGAGTCCAAATCTGGCTCTTTCCCAGACACACAGCAGGCACCCCCCCTCCTACTCTCTCTCTCTGGCTTCACCCGCAAGCAACAACAAGACTGAAATCTGGAGTTAATATATTAGCGGCATTACGCCGGCGGGTTGGGCACCAACAGCACAAAGAAGGGGTGGCTCATTAGGAGAAACTAAGCCCTAAAATTCAGCAAGATAAAAGAATAGCTTGGCCTCTACCCTAGGGCTAACCGTGATTTTTCAATTCAGTAAGAGAATAAAAAAATTCCAAGGGCAAGAATACCACTTGCCTCGATTTCCGGCGAAGCTTGGACGACTTCCCCTCCTCTTCACTCGGCACTGGCAGCAGCACCTAAAAACAGCTAACAAGCAACCCGCACTTAAATGGCGGAAATCCACAAGACCCAAAAATCCAAGTCTCCTAAAACTCAATGAAAATCGAATCTCTTACCGTCGAAACGTAGATCTGTGCGAGAGCAATCCAACGACACTTTCGAAAACGAATTCCGTCCACGAAAGCTCCAGAAATAGTCGGCTGAAGGCTAGGGCAGTCCTCCGTTTTCGCCTCTACTTTCCACGAACTGGAGCAGCGGTTTCGGTCTTGGGAAGAAGGAAGAGAGTGGGCCCGCCAACTTCTAACCAAAGCTTTATAAATAAGCCTTACCACGCCTGTTCAGCCTAACCATCTCCTAAGCCACTGGTTTACTTAAACTAATAGGGCTTCTAATTAGTCTTTACTAATGGCACACCCAAAACGACACGAACACCGAACTACCTCAGAATTCGACGAAATTTGCACCGTAGCTAAATACCCACGCTACGAAACACATCAGCAAAGTCGAAATTAACTTTCGACGAACAGAACTCGAGTTATACCAACCTAAAGCCAAAACACAAGCATCCCCCAAGAGGCCACACCGGGTCACCCAAAATGACTCGGCTTGCTAGGGAGACCTTGCCCATAGGCTACAGAATAAGCCACTCAGTTCTAAGGAGCTAAACCACACTCCACAAATGTCACAAGCCACGAAAACGCGTCACCGTAACGCCAAACGAGAATAAAATAGTCGCAGAAAAATCGGGGGCGTTACAGTCACTCCCCCTAAAAGAAAGTTTCGTCCCGAAACTTTACGCATAGCACTTCTACTATAGAAGGAAAAAGTAACAAACAGGAGTTACAAGAAGGGAAACATACCGATCAAATCAGGGAAATAGGTGAGGGTAAGCCTTCCTCATGGATGACTCTAGCTCCCAAGTCGTGCTCTCCAAATCCTGATTCTTCCATAGAACTTTCACCATCGGAATGGACTTCTTTCGCAGCACCCGTTCCCTAGTATCCAAAATACGGACCGGCACTTCAACAAAAAGAGGTTGGGCTCCAACTGGGGCACAAACTCCAAGACTGCCCACTGCTGCGCACACACTTCCGCAATTGGCTTACATGGAAAACATTATGAACACCTGGGAAGTTTGCTGGAAAATCCAACCTGTAAGCTGACACGCCAATCCGCTCCATAATTTTAAACGGCCCTACATACCTCGGGTCCAATTTCTGATTCTTTCCAAACCTCTTTACACCCACCATCGGGGAAACCTTAAGAAATACAAGGTCCCCTACAGAAAACTCCAAGGTAGACCTACGCCGATTGGCGTTCTTCTCTTACCTCTCCTGATCTATACGAAGCTTCTCTCGAATAAGCTTCACTGCGACTTCCATTTCTTCAAGCACATCAAGACCCAACAAAGGCCTCTCACCAGCCTCAGCCCAAAACAACGGAGTTCTGCAGCGCCTCCCATAAAAGGCTTCGAACGGATCCATCTGCAAGCTCTCCTGATAACTGTTGTTTTATGCGAACTCCATAAGTCGCAGCCGCTCATCCCACGCTCGACCGTGGTCTAAAATGTAGCATCGGATCATATCCTCAACTATCTGGTTCACCCGCTCCGTCTGCCCATTGGTCTGTGGGTGGTAAGTAGTAGAATACCTCAGATCCATACCCAAACCTTCCTGCAGACTCTGCCAAAAAACGAGAAGTAAACCGGGAGTCTCGATCAGAAATGATGCTAACCGGCACACCGTGCAGTCGGATGACTTCATTCAAGTACAACTCCGTTATCTTCTTCATCAGGGTAATCAATCTTATATGGCACGAAGTGAGCACACTTTGTCAGTCTATCCACTATAACCCAAACAGAATCAAATCCCCTCGGGTATTTCGGTAAGCCCGTGATGAAATCCATAGATATACTTTCCCACTTCCAAGTCGGGATCTCTAACGAAGTCAACTTGCCACCAGACCTTCCATGATCGGCCTTCACACGCTTGCAAGTGTGGCACTCGGCAACAAATCGGGCTATATCACCTTTCATGCCATACCACCAGGCAATTTGCTTTAAGTCACGATACATCTTCGTAGATCCTGGATGGTAGGCAACGCTGGATCCACGAGCCTCTCTACAAATCATACCTCTTATGTCCCCAACAGCGGGGATGCAAAATCTGTCGTGGTACTTCAAAGTACCTGCATCATCGATAGCAAAGTCTTGCAACTCCCCTTCTCAGTCCTGGTGAATAAGTGCAGAAGATCCGGATCATCCTTCTGGTGCAGTCTGGTCAAAGAAATCCAAGACGGCTCTGCCACTGATAAACTACTCTGCAAGCCACAGCATCCCACTGATGTATCCATAAGGAGGAACTCCTCCACTAAACGATCGACGGAGAGGTTAAAGATCTTTCCTGTCTTTCGGCTCAGGGTGTCGGCCACCACATTGGCCTTGCCTGGATGATACTGGATCTCTACATCATAATCGGCCACATACTCTAGCCACCGCCGCTGGCGTAGATTCAACTCCTTCGGCGTGAACACATACTTCAGGCTCTTATGGTCAGTGAAGATCTTGCACTGAGCCCCATAAAGTAGATGCCTCAACAACTTCAACGCATAGATTACCGCTGCAAACTCAAGGTAATGTGTAGGATAATTCTTCTCATGAGTCTTAAGTTGTCTTGACCCATAGGCAATCACCTTTCAAACCTGCATTAATACGCATCCCAGACCTACATGCGAAGCATCCACGTATACATCATAATCCACACCCTCAGTAGGAAGGGTCAGAATGGGAGCAGTGCACAATCTCCTCTTTAACTCCAGAAAGGCTTCTTCGCACTTCTCGCTCCAAACAAAAGCCACGTTCTTCTGAGTCAGCTTTGTCAAAGGTGCAGCTAGGGAAGAGAAACCCTCTACGAACCTCCTGTAGTAGCCAGCCAACCCTAGGAAGCTCCTGATCTCCTTAGGCGTATCGGCCTACTCCAATCCATCACTACTGCGATCTTTTCTGGGTCGACCGAAATCCCCTCCTTGTTCACCACATGGCCTCGAAATGAAACCTGAGGCAACCAAAAATCGCACTTGATCAGCTTGGCGAATAACTTGTGATTCCTCAACTCCGATAGAACCAAGCACAGATGCTGCTCATACTCCTCAGCGCTGCGAGAATAAACCAACACGTCATCGATGAAGATAAACACGAACTTGTCTAAGAAATCCTTGAACACCCGGTTCATCATATCCATGAATGCTGATGGTGCGTTGGTCAAACCAAATGACATCACCAAGAACTCAAAGTGTCCATGCCTCGATCTAAACGCAGTCCGTGGAATATCTGCCTCACGGATCCTGAGCTGATGATAGCCAGAACGAAGATCGATCTTGGAGAACACCGTGCTACTGTGTAACTTGTCAAATAAATCATCGATCCTGGGCAGAGGGTACCTGTTCTTAATGGTGACTTTGTTCAACTCCCTATAGTCGATGCAAAGCCGCATCGACCAATCTTTCTTCTTCACAAATAGCAAAGGAGCACCCCAAGGCGACGAACTCTGCCTGATAAATCACTATGCCAACAGCTCATCCAACTGAACTCGCAACTCCTCTAACTCACGAGGGGCCATCCGATACGGCGCCTAAGCAATAGGACGTGTACCCGGCTCCAAATCAATCACAAACTCCACATCCCGCTCGGGAGGAAGACCAGGAAGATCATCTTGAAAAACATCGGCGAAATCACGAACAACTGGAATCTCCTCCAAGTGCGGTACACTAACAGCGGTCCCAACCACCGAGACCAAACAAGCTAAACAATCCGAAAGAAACAGTTTCTGAGCACATACCACAGAGATGACAGGAGAATCCTGGCGAAGATCAGCATACACGCTTCTGGGCTGACCGTCGTCCCTGATGAAGTCCAAGCGCTTCCCTTTGCATGGAATGACTGCATCATACCTAGAGAGCCTGTCCATGCCAAGAATAACATCGAAGTCCTCCAGATGAATCATCTTCAGGTCTGCCTTCGCAAGGAAGTCCCCCAACAAAATAGGGCAATCTAACATGCCCAAATCTGACAACACAGATTCACCAGAGGGGAACTTGACACGGAAGGTATCCCGAACTCGATCTAAAGTCAATCGATGTCGCTCTACAAAGGATCTAGCCACGAATGAGTTGGTAGCGCCGGAGTCAAACAGAACACGCGCCCAGTGGTTCTTCACTTTAAATTTCCTTATAAGAGCATATATAACTAAGGAACTACCATAACAATACTGCAAACATTCTAGTAAAACAAGAACAAAACCTTCAGGCTAGAAAGACAACTAACCTGAGATGACCTGATTCGAAGCTTGAGCCTCCTCGGAAGAGATCACGTTTAGCTTTCCCTTCCCCTTATCCACATGCTGAGGTGGAGGTAATGCCTGTAGTGGAACTGCATGAAGAGCATGCTTGACCTGAGGACACCTAGACTTGATGTGTCCCTTCTGCCCACACTGAGAGCAGACTTTATCCTTAGACCAGCACTGGGCCGAATCATTCCCGGGTCGCTTGCAAACAGAACAAGAGACATCTCTCCTAGGAGCACCCTGAATCGTATGAACCTGCTCCTTCCTCTGAGCGGCTGCCTTCTTGAAACATCTCTCGACAGGGTGGCCTGACCGGCCACAGAAGCTACACACCACTTTTCTCTTCTTTCGTGGAGCAGCACCAGGTACCTGGGGTTTCTTCTCCTCCACAGACTTCCTCTTGTCCTTCCTCATTTGCTGGCCTCTGCTCTTTGCGGTCTCAAAAGCCTCCACCTTCAGAGTAGCCTCCACTACTCCTGCATAAGTCTCTGACCAATAAGCACTGGTCAACTGCTGCACCTCGCTCCTCAAGCCACTGAGAAATCGCTTAACTCGATCAGATCAGCCTCAATGCTGACCAATCCAGGGGCAAAACGGCTCAACTTGCTGAACTCTATCTCATACTCACCCACCGTGAGTTGCCTTTGCTTCATATGGAGGAAGTCGTTCATGAGGCGGTCACGCTCAACCGAGGGTAAGAACTTCCTCAACAGCATCTCCTTGAACACTTCCCAAGAGCATCCAGCTACCAAGCTCTCCTTTTCTCTCAGCCACACACTCTTAGCCAAACCTTTAAGCTGATAGGCGGCTATCATCACCCTCTACTCATCTGCAATCCCGTAGTACGAGAACATCTCCTCCATGGAGATCAGCCAATCGTCTATGACCATAAAGTCTACCTTCCAATCATAAGTGGGAGGGCTCAGCCTCTGAAACTGCGAGATGAAGGCCATCTCTACTGGCACCACCACTGGAGGTCTTAAGGATGCAGGAGGAGGAGGGACAGCTAACCCCCTTGCAGGGCCTTGCACTCCTTGAGTATGACATGCCAACACCGCCACTAGGGACTGAATCTTGGACTGCATCTCGACCATCTTACTGCTCATGGCATCGCTACTCTGCCGTAGGCTCTCGATCACCGCATCATTCTGCGCTCCAGATGACTCACCCTCAGATAGGGGAGTCGATCTAGTCGAAGGACGTCTCGCCATCCTAAAATCATAACCACACTAGTTAGATCCTAATACAATGGCTAGAACCAACTACAAGTACAGACAATACATATATAGATATAAACTTAAAGCTGCTAAACTTGCTCTGGGAGTTTATCTTTTTACAAAAATTGATGTTATGCCCTAACCTAGGATGGTTAACCACCACCATACTAATTCATGTGCCTAGATTGGGAATGCATGACTTTATATTACTTTTGACTTGAAAGCTTATGTGTGTACATATGTCATCCTGCCAGTCTTTAGCTTGGCACGTTGTGCTTATGCAATGTTCTGCTATGGATGTTTGTGCTATGCATTCTAAAAAAAGGCCCTAATGCATGTTATGAGCGGCGTACACATGAAAATGTTATGCATCCCATACTACATAACATTCTCATGCAACTAAAAAGAAAATGAGCTAGCCGCAGCCATGTGGTGAGGTTATGCATCCCATACTACATAACCCTCACATGTTGCCCCTATGGTGGATCCATATACGAACACATATTATGCATCCCATACTACATAATATTCCCCGTATACTTCATGTTATGCTATGAGTGTAGTGTTCGTGCTTTTGCCAAGACATGCTGATTACATATCGGTGTGTGATTGACATGATGCTGAACTACTAATGCAATCAAAGGAAGGTTGCCTGACTGACTTGTCAAGAACCCTCCCTCTGATACCAACTATCACAACCCGCATTTTATCAGAATTTAGGAATTATCAGAGTATGAGAAAACACGCGTTATGATGCCACGTCAAGCAGGGGATAATTGTTAACGCTCAGGCAAAACCATGTACTTTACTTTATGAAAGAAATTCATGAGTTTAATGATTAGAAAATTAGTTATATTTTAGAGGCCGTATCCCTCGGCTCGGTGGATCACCTAGTCCACAGTTTAAAACTATACTTATGCACTGCGGAAAAATACTTTATTCAGGTTTGACATCCTAAGGAGTGCATAAGTGTCCCAAGAGGACCACTTATGCTATGCAAGACTCTATATTTAATTTATATTATATATAAGAAAATGATATTTATACATTGTTTGGAAAATAGTGATTGAGTTTTATAAAACATGCTGATCATGAGCTATACTTATAATAATAATTGTAGTTTTAAAAATAACTAGCAACCTTGCATAAATCCTCCCCAGAGCAAGTAGACTATCTCCAGAAAATGGTAGCAGCAAAAGTAATATATCTAGTACAAAGGTAAAAACTATTAGTGGGCGCCAACAGCCTGACACGAACCCACTGGGAAATATATATGTCTGTAAGAAAAGTGCAGAAAACTACCTCACTAAACAAATCCAGAAGGATCTCCAAAGTCCAAGAAACCACCAGCAACACCATAGCAACTTAGCCACCAACTCAGCTACTGCTCAGAACCTGAGGAATTCAAAAGAAGAAAGAATACCTCAGCAAGCAAAACAAGAAAAACTGCACGAAAGTGTCTACCAGATGATAAATAAAAGAGGAAAAAACACAGCAGCAAAAGTCAAAACTGCCCCAAGGCAAGACAAAAAGAAATGCACTAGGTGCGAGGAAACAACATCAACCCTGCCCAAAAACTACCTCCTGCAGAGTCTACTAA
Organism: Platanthera zijinensis; assembly: GCA_039513925.1. Classification (NCBI taxonomy): domain Eukaryota; kingdom Viridiplantae; phylum Streptophyta; class Magnoliopsida; order Asparagales; family Orchidaceae; genus Platanthera; species Platanthera zijinensis. The sequence continues at coordinate 101,101,477 of CM077092.1, forward strand.
GCTACCAAGAGCCCAAAATGCTGCAATCTACAAAGGTAGAAACGTCTAACACCCTAAACTGTGGGAGATGGTAGTAGCAAAACAAACAACGTGGATCTCGGTTGGAGGCAAACTCAATCCCCCAACAACCATTTCCAAGCCAACAAGCTCAAGGGTCTATATGTGAAAGCACTAGGGACCTCCCACCCCCTTGCCCAGCCCGTACCTGGAGCAAGATAGAAGAAAAAAGGCTGGCAATGGCTAAATTACAAAACACCTCCCCCATGAAGAGCTTCAAACCACCACTACTAACCACGACCCACGATTCGGCCTTTAGGAAAGAAAAACATGGCCGACAAGGAAACTCAAAACATAAAAAAGGAATTCACTCGGGAACGAAAATCGAGGTAGGGAAAAAGAGTGTTGAAATGACTCAACACGGCTTGGCGTTGAGTGGGACCCACTCAATGCCTAACAAGACCTTGGCGTTGAGTGAGTTAGCCTCACTCAGTGCCAGAACAGCCATGGCGTTGAGTGAGGTCCACTCACTCAATGCCCTCCAGAAGAACAACTCTGGCATTGAGTGAGCTAGCCTCACTCAACGCCAAAACAAAAATGGCGTTGAGTGAGGTTCACTCACTCAATGCCACGTGCAAGAATTCTCTGGCATTGAGTGAGCTAACCTCACTCAAAGCCAAAACAGCGATGGCGTTGAGTGAGGTACACTCACTCAATGCCATGGTACTTAACCACAATCATAGAAAGTGGCGTTGAGTGAGCTGGCCTCACTCAACGCCAAAACAGCAATGGCGTTGAGTGAAGCTCACTCACTCAACGCCCTGCCACTTAGCCGCAAAAGAAGACTGCGGCGTTGAGTGATTCCACTGTTGGGTTTCTCTATAAGGTTGGCACAACACTTGTGCACGCAGCGGAAGTAATAAAATCTAGAACAACCCAAAAGAGATTGGATCGGGCCATGAATGTTGAATCAAGAAGTTAACAAACATTAGGCAAAAATTACCTTGATGGCGTTGAGTCACAACTCAACGAAGATGCTCCAAATGAGATTCCTTGTCGGTGGCGAGTTCCACGTAGAATAATATCTACATCTCTGCAGAAATCCACACGAGCTGGAGAACTCCAAACTTCCGTCACACGGATGATCGGAAAGAGATCGACCACACCTTACACTTCCACAGACTGCTAGGTCCGCTCCAGGAAGCGCAACACTGGCGACTATCGTCGGAGAGGAGGAGGTCGGCGGAGCGAATGCGGCGGTGGAACGCTTCCGGCCGGCGGGATTCGGGATTCTGCGAATCAGTAGAACAGCGGATCTCTTTCCGTCGGGTTCTATTCGGCCGCAAAAACGCATCATGTTCGAAAAACCCTAAGTCCCTATTTATACTAAAAGTATAAATAGAACTAAAATTATCTCTATTCCGCAGACCACACAGTATATGGTCACAGAATCATTCGTTGAGAATGAGTTCCAGGTTCGGCGAGAATTAGATCCAGAATCGACGAGAATCAAGGACAACTCTCGACGAATCAGCCTTAGTCGTCGAGTCATACTCGACGACTCTTGACAATTCTCGTCGATCGGCGGTCGACGACAATCGTCGAACGGAGATCGACGATATTCATCGAACGACGGTCGACGACATTCATCGACCCGCATTTGACGACAATCGTCGAGCGGCAGTCGACAATAATCGTCGAGCCGCGTTCGACGACAATCGTCGAGCGGCGGTCGATGATAATCGTCGAGCCGCGTTCGAAGACAATTGTCGAACGGCGGTCGACGATATTTGTCGACCCAGCCACAGTCGTCGAGTGATACTCGACGACTCTCGCCGAAACAACCTTAGTCGTCGAGTCAAACTCGACGACTCTCGTCGAAACAGTCTTAGTCGTCGAGTTAAACTCGACGACTCTCGACTAACCATTCTCAATGAACTTTCTTGGCAACGATTGCCGGACCCCCATACTTTATGGTGATTGGTAACCTTTACCAACACAGTCAATCTTCCAACTTCTCCAATGCTCTTATGTGCGACCCTGCAGGCTTATATCGCGTTGGCAGTGAGATTACATGTTTGACCACTTCTAGATCACCATGGTAACTACAACAATATCCCACTTGATCTTGAAAGTATCAAACCAAAAACCTCACAAACAATGAGCGGCATCTAGCAATGCATCATTGCTCCCCAAGCAATAAGAGTTCATAACTCATAAGCCTTCATGACCAATGTTCCAGCGTTGTCTTTGTCCCTTTGTCCCTTACATCCGGAAAGAGCTAGAGGCATGGACCGTGTCACCCTATAATAGCTCAATCAAAGTTTCTTGATCTAGAACGGACTTCCAGAGAATGGTGAGTCCAATATCACATACTGACTCAACCAAGCGTGGCCATGCATTTCTCAGTCCAGTTCCATCAAGGGGCCCATGGATGCAACTCCTGTCATATAGGAGGACAAATCCCATATCTGCTTATACACAAACACCCAAATGATTCGTAACGTATCCAACAACCACCCTTATCATCAACCTTTCTCAAGGAAGACTTTAGATGGCATCAAAGCACGCTCTTCCTCACTTGATGAATGTTGTGATGTCAGGTCAAAGGACCACAACACCATTCCCAATAGAGACCTACTTGTGACACGATTAGATAACAATCCACAAAGTAGTCTCAGGATGGGTCTGTCCAGTACAACTTGTTCATTAACAAGTACCCACGTGATGACTTGATATCATAATATCATGACCTGTGAGAACTGGTCATAAGTCAACGCACGTCCCAGTCTTAAGGAATCATCATCACCCTTAGTTTCTATGACGATACAACGACCAGGGACCTTTTAAGAATGAAGCTTCAAATAAATCATAGGCTCTCACATTCAAGTCACGTACTTGATGTCCAATGGAAGCGAACACTCTAAGGGTATTTATTATGTTACAATTTAACTATCACATAGAAAAATCACAATAAAAGAACTTGCCATTAATTGTAAAATGAAACATTTGGTACATAATTCATCATATGAATGAACAATAAATAGCCAATAGAATATACGTTTACATGCAACCCACAAGACTCCAACTAGAGTTGATAACTTAGGTATCGCATACCCATTGATCTAGTATGACCATCATGCTTTCTCTGTGCGAGAGGCTTTGTTAGTGGATCCGCAATATTCTCCTCAGTCGACACTCTGTAAATGTTCACATCTCCTCGTTCGACAATCTCTCGAATAAGATGGAACCGCCGAAGTATGTGCTTGGAGCGCTGATGGGATCTAGGTTCCTTAAATTGTGCAATTGCATTATTGTTATCACAGTAGAGAACTACGGGACCAACAATGCTAGGAACTACATCAAGCTCACCGATGAATTTCCTAATCCATACAGCCTCCTTCGCTGCGTTAGCCGCAATGATAGACTCGGCCTCTATTGTAGAATCAGCAACTGTCTCTTACTTGGAACTCTTCCAGCTCACAGCTCCTCCATTAAGGCAAAACACAAACCCAAACTGAGACTTTTAATCGTCTCTATCAGATTGGAATCTAGCATCTGTGTAACCACTTATAACGAGCTCTTCCTCTCCACCATACACCAAGAACACATCCTTAGTACTTCTCAAGTACTTTAGGATATTCTTGACTGCAATCCAGTGACATTCACCGGGGTCTGACTGATACCTGCTAGTCATGCTCAAAGCAAAGGAGACATCGGGTCGAGTACATAACATTGCATACATGATTGATCCAATTGCCGAAGCATATGGAAACAACTTCATGCGGTCGTTATCTTCACAAGATTTTGGACACTGGTCCTTAGAGAGATTCACACCATGAGACATGGGTAAAAATCTTTTCTTGGACTCAAGCATGTTGAATCGCTTCAACACCTTTTCAATGTATGTACTCTGGGTCAAACCCAGCAACTTCTTCGATCTATCTCTATAGATCTTAATACCGAGTATGTAAGTCGCTTCACCCAAGCCCTTCATAGAAAAGCAGTTCCCTAGGTTGTTCTTAACAACTTTCAGGGTAGAAATGTCATTCCCAATCAAAAGTATTGTCATCTACATATAATATCAAGAAGACAACAATGCTCCCACTGATTCGCTTGTAAACACAAGGCTCATCTTCATTCTTGATGAAACCAAACTCTTTAATTTTCTCATCAAAACGAAGATTCCAACTTTGAGAGGCCTGTTTCAGTCCATAGATGGACTTATTCAGCTTGCATATTTTAGTGGCTTCATTTGGGGATACAAAACCCTCGGGTTGTGTCATGTACACTTCCTCAAGGAGGTTTCCATTAAGGAAAGCCGTTTTGACATCCATCTGCCAGATCTCGTAGTCATAATACGCAGCAATAGCAAGCAATATCCTTATGGACTTTACCATGGAAATAGGGGAAAAGGTCTCATCATAGTCAATACCATGAATTTGCTTGAAACCCTTAGCCACCAGTCGCCCTTTGAATGTCTGTACATTCCCATCCATGTCGGACTTCTTATTGAAGACCCATTTGCACCCTATGGGTCGTACCCCTTCAGGTGGTTCCACCAAGTTCCAAACTTGGTTTGCATACATGGAGTCCATCTCGGATTTCGTAGCCTCAAGCCATTTGTCGGAGTCCGGTCCATTCATAGCCTCTTGGTAGGTTGCTGGTTCATCATCATTATCCATAAGCAACACATTACCTATTTGAGACATGAGAAATCCATATCTCTCAGGCTCAAACCTTGGTCTACAAGATCTACGTAGGACTTGTGTTTCTTGAGCAGGTTCTCTAGCAAAAACATCTTTTAGTCCTGTCTCAGAATCAAATTCCGGTTCATTCACTACTTGTGGTTCTTGAACTTCTTTAAGTTCTACCTTTTCAGTCTTTCTTGATAAGAACTCTTTCTCCAAGAATACGTCAGTCCTTGCGACAAACACTTTGCCCTCGGACGGTAGGTAAAAGTAATACCCTTTCGTTTCCGTAGGATATCCCACCATATAACATTTATCCGATTTGGGTTCCAGCTTGTCAGGCATTTGACGTCGCACGTATGCCTCACAGCCCCAAATTTTAATGAACGACATACTAGGACGCTTCCTAGTCCATATCTCATATGGTGTCTTCAGAACCGTTTTCATTGGAGCGCAATTCAGTGTCATTGTTGCAGTCTCTAAAGCAAAGCCCCAAAAGGAAACAGACAAGTCTGCATGACTCATCGTCGAACGTACCATGTCTAACAAAGTACGATTTCTCCTCTAAGATACACCATTATGCTGTGGTGTTCTAGGTGGAGTAAGCTGTGATACAATACCACACTCTTTTATATGATCACGGAACTCATGACTCAGGTATTCGCCACCTCGATCAGATCGGAGTGCTTTAACCCTTTTACCCAACTGGTTTTCTACTTCTTTCTTGAAATCTTTGAACTTTTCAAAGGTCTCGGATTTGCACTTCATAAAATACACATATCTGTATCTATTGAAATCATCAGTAAATTTAACGAAGTAGAAATACCCACCTCTAGCCATGGAACTCATGGGTCCGCATACATCACTATGTATAAAACCCAAGAGATCCTCAGCCCTCTCAGTATAACAAGTGAAAGGGGTCTTAGTCATCTTGCCTAACAAACAAGATTCGCATCGCTCAAATGATTCATAATCAAATGAGTCCAAAATTCCATCTTTATGGAGCTTGGATATGCGCTTCTCGTTTATATGGCCCAAATGACAATGCTAGAGATATGTAGGGTTTGAGTCATTTGTTCTTAGTCTTTTATTATTTTCTACATTATAGATCTGATGGTCCAAGTTCAAAACATAAAGACCATTAAACAATTGGGCTACAGCATAACAAACATCATTCTTAAATATAGAACAACAGTTGTTCTTAATCATAAAAGAAAATCCAATCATGTCCAAGCATGAAATGGATATAATGTTTCTAGTTATTGCCGGAACAAAATAATAGTTATCTAGTTTTATTACAAGCCCACTGGGCAAAGAAAGACGGTAAACCCCTACGGCCACAGCAGCAACTCTTGCTCCATTGCCGACACGAAGGTCCACCTCCCCTTTACTCAGTAATCTTCTCCTTCCCAGTTCCTGCACATTTGTACAAATGTGAGAACCATATCCGGTATCCAATACCCAAGATGAAGGAGCAGAAAGGATTATCTCTATAACGTAAATACTTGAAGCGGAAGTCATACCTCCCTTCATTTTCTGCAGACCTTCAATGTACGAAGGACAGTTCCTCCTCCAATGACCAGCCTTGCCACAGTGGTGGAATTCCCCTCCTTCACCGTGCTCTTCTTCTTCATCAATGCAGAAGACTTGGGCTCAAGATGTGACTTAGGTCCCACCTTCGTCTTCTTGAAGCCCTTGGCCTTTCCCTTGCCCTTATGCACCATCAGTATGGGGCTGGCAGGCTTGGCCTTCTTCATATTGATATCGGTAGTTCTCAACATGCCTAGGAGCTCGGGCAGTATCTTTTCTATCTCATTCATGTTGTAGTTCAAGACAAACTGCTTGTAACTGTCTGGCAACGATTGCAGGATCAGATCTGTGGCCAACTCTTGACCCAGAGGAAAACCCAGTCTTTCAAGGTTCTCTATATACCCAATCATCTTGAGTACGTGAGTCCCTACTGAGTCTCGAACTCCCATCTTGCACTGAAACAATGCTTTGGTGACGTCAAACCTCTCTTGACGAGCTTGCCCTTGAAACATTTTCTTGAGATGCTCGTCAATCTCCTTGCATCCCATGTTCTCATGTTGCTTCTGAAGCTTAGAGTTCATGGTGGCAAGCATAAGGCATTCGACGTCCAAGGCATCATCAGTATACTTCTTGTAAGCATCCTTATCAGCACGGGAAGAATTCCCGGTCGGCACCTCGGGGGCTTCTTCTTCCAAGACGTAGAGTTTTCGCTCTTGCCTGAGAACAATTCTCAGGTTCCTATACCAGTCCATATAATTAGTCCCACTGAGCTTATCCTTCTCAAGGATGGCTCTCTGAGACAGAGTGGAGTGCGAACCACTTGCCATGGAATTCTACAAGAATTTATGCAGAATAAAATCAGTACCAAAATTTCAAAATATAATCATTTTTCTTAGTTTGGACTTCAACTAAAACTCCCACTATTTTATTCGAAATAATAGCCCTCACTATCAATTCGGAGAGTTCATGCGAGCTACTCTCTTAGTGGACACGATTCGTATCTCACCAACACAATGAGTCAGCTTTGGCTTTCCTCTCACAATGTGGTTATTTAGGTAGGCAACGCTTGCCAATTGCATCCTCATGCAATTCTTGTATGGTTGGTGAATAACTCCTTATTCGCATCCATCATATGGTGCATGCCAACTCTATGCCTCTAGGCACTCAACCTTTGAGGTCACCTAGTTAAGCTTGACCCGATGTCGACAGTGGGATATCACAATTATCCACTCGCACCCTTACAAAGATCAATTAATGCACCTTGCTTTGTCAAGCCTATACTTCATCGATCGAGGCAGGAAGAGTGTCATCCATCGGAAGGCATCCGAACACTTAATATTTGATGAAGGGAATTTTTGATAATAGGTCAACAATTAACCATGATCAACATTTGATCAATGTGCACATCCAAAGAAAAACACTTCACTAAAATCCCCATGCATCCCTTATGTGCACAACGAAACACTATCAATATTTGATAGAAGAAAAGGGATAAATCTAAACATCTTGACACTTCCAAATCTTCAGGTTTACATGCATTGGACAAGGGACAAAGGCAACTCAACTTAAAACAGTAGACAAGCTCATCTCTCTTTGTTGGATTAAAAATCCAAAACAAAATCGAGGGATGGTTACTGCTAAGGAGACAGTAATTCCTAACGATTAGAAATTACTACAAGATTCCACACGTTCCCGGCGGGGTGCCAAGATTAAATCTAGACATTTAGAACACTTCTAAATCCCTAGGTTTACACGTACTGGAATAACCTAACTTCCAATACAACAAACATGGCCGAACCTCCCTCTGATACCACTGTTGGGTTTCTCTATAAGGTTGGCACAACACTTGTGCACGTAGCGGAAGTAATAAAATCTAGAACAACCCAAAAGAGATTGGATCGGGCCATGAATGTTGAATCAAGAAGTTAACAAACATTAGGCAAAAATAACCTTGATGGCGTTGAGTCACAACTCAACGAATATGCTCTAAATGAGGTTCCTTGTCGGTGGCGAGTTCCACGTAGAATAATATCTATGTCTCTTCAGAAATCCACACGAGCGGGAGAACTCCAAACTTCCGTCACACGGATGATCGAAAAAGAGATCGACCGCACCTTACACTTCCACAAACTACTAGGTCCGCTCCAGGAAGCGCAACACCGGCGACTATCGTCGGAGAGGAGGAGGTCGGCGGAGCGAATGCGGCGGCGGAACGCTTTCGGCCAGCGGGATTCAGGATTCTGCGAATCGGTAGAACAGCGGATCTCTTTCCGTCGGGTTCTATTCGGCCGCAAAAACGCATCATGTTCGCAAAACCCTAAGTCCCTATTTATACTAAAAGTATAAACAGAACTAAAAGTATCGCTATCCGTAGACCACATAGTATAGGGTCACAGAATCATTCGTTGAGAATGAGTTCCAGGTTCGGCGAGAATCAGATCCAGAATCGACGAGAATCAAGGACAACTCTCGACGAATTAGCCTTAGTCGTTGAGTCATACTCGACGGCTCTCGATGATTCTTGTCGATCGGCGGTCGACGACAATCGTCGAACGACGATCGACGACATTCGTCGAACGGCGGTCGACGACATTCGTCGACCCGCGTTTGACGACAATCATCGAGCGGCGGTCAACGATAATCGTCGAGCCGCATTCGAAGACAATCATCGAGCGGCGGTCGACGATAATTGTCGAGCCGCGTTCGACGACAATCTATTCGTCGACCCAGCCACAGTCGTCGAGTCATACTCGACGACTCTCACCGAAACAACCTTAGTCGTCGAGTCAAACTCGATGACTCTCGTCGAAACAGTCTTAGTCGTCGAGTCAAACTCGACGACTCTCGACTAACCATTCTCAATGAACTTTCTTTGCAACGATTGTCGGACCCCAATACTTTATGGTGATTGGTAACCTTTACCAACACAGTCAATCTTCCAACTTCTCCACTCCTCTTATGTGCGACCCTGCAGGCTCATATCGCGTTGGCAGTGAGATTACATGTTTGACCACTTCTAGATCACCATGGTAACTCCAACATCCACCTCACTCAACGCCAAAATAGAAATGGCGTTGAGTGAGGTTCACTCACTCAACGCCCTGGCACTTAGCCGTAACAAGGCAAATCTGCGGCATTGAGTGAGCTGACCTCACTCAATGCCAAAACAGCAATGGCATTGAGTGAGGTCGTCTCACTCAATGCCAGAAGTTCTGGCCGCGAAGAAGGGATGTGGCATTGAGTGAGTCTACCTCACTCAACGCCAAAGCAGAAATGGCGTTGAGTGAGGTTTACTCACTCAACGCCACGGGACTTGGCCCCAAATTTGCTTACGGCGTTGAGTGAAGTCACCTCACTCAATGCCAAAACGGAAATGGCGTTGAGTGAGGGTAACTCACTCAATGCCAAAGTACTTAGCCTCACAGAAGGCTATGGCGTTGAGTGAGAACACCTAACTCAATGCCAAAGTACTTAACTTCTCAGAAAAACCGCGGCGTTGAGTGAGCTTGCCTCACTCAACGCCAAAACGGAAATGGCGTTGAGTGAGGTCAACTCACTCAACGCCAAAGTACTTAGCCGCTAGCAGGGGCTACGGCGTTGAGTGAGTCCACCTCACTCAACGCCCCAATACTTAGCCAAAAATTTCAAACTAGCTACAGTTGTGGCGTTGAGTGTATGCACCACACTCAAAGCCAAACCCGTAAAGGCTTTAAGTGTGTGCACCACACTCAATGCCGGCCAAGCAGAGAGTCCAAATCTGGCTCTTTCCAGGACACACAGCAGGCACCCCCTCCTACTCTCACTCTCGGCTTCACCCGCAAGCAGCAACAAGACTGAAATATGGAGTAAATATATTAGCGGCATTACGCCGGCGGGTTGGGCACCAACAGCACAAAGAAGGGGGGCTCATTAGGAGAAACTAAGCCCTAAAATTCAGCAAGATAAAAGAACAGCTTGGCCTCTACCCTAGGGCTAACCGGGATTTTTCAATTACGCAAGAGAATAAAAAAATGGCAAGGGCAAGAATACCACTTGCCTCGATTTCCGGCGAAGCTTGGACGACTTCCCTCCTCTTCACTCGGCACTGGCAGCAGCAGCACCTAAAAGCACCTAACAAGAAACCCGTACTTAAATGGCGGAAATCCACAAGACCCGAAAATCCAAGTCTCCTAAAACTCCATGAAAATCGAATCTCTTACCGTCGAAACGTAGATCTGAGCGAGAGCAAGCCAACGCCGCTTTTGTAAATGAATTCCGTCCACGAAAGCTCCCGAAATCGCCGGCCCAAGGCTAGGGCAGTCCTCCGTTTCCGCCTCTGCTTTCCGCGAACTGGAGCAGCGGTTTCGGTCTTGGGAAGAAGGAAGAGAGTAGGCCCGCCAACTTCTAACCAAAGCTTTATAAATAAGCCTTACCATGCCTGTTCAGCCTAACCGTCTCCCAAGCCACCGGTTCACTTAAACTAAGAGGGTTTCTAATTAGTCTGTACTAATGACACACCCAAAATGACACGAAAACCGAACTACCTCGGAATTCGAACGAAATTCGCACCGTAGCTAAATACCCACGCTACGAACACATCAGCGAAGTCAAAATTAACTTGTGACGAACAGAACACGAGTTATACCAACCTAAATCCAAAACACAAGCATCCCCCAAGAGGCCACACCGGGTCACCCAAAACGACCTGGCTTGCTAGGGAGACCTTGCCCATAGGCTACAAAATAGGCCACTCAGTTCTAAGGAGCTAAACTACACTCCACAAATGGCACAAGCCACGAAAACAGGTCACCGTAATGCCAAATGAGAATAAAATACTCATAGAAAAATTGAGGGCGTTACAGTTAGTCCCGGGATTTGTCTGTGGAGCTAGAGCTTGTTGAGCCCTGAAAGTCTCAAGAATAGCTGTCAGTGTCTGCCCCATCTCCGTCTGTTGGATCGGAGTCGGAGCCGGTGGGGCTGGATCCATATTTTGTGCCTGAGGTGTACCCTGCTATGGAGTAGTGTTTGTCGTAGGGTACAAAGGAAAACTTTTATTGTTAGTTGATGTCCAAGTGGAATTATCGAAATGAAAAGGTGGACTTCTTGCATGTGATACCCCAAACGGGCACATCATTGCTTCCGTTGCTAGTTTGTCTTCAAACTAAGCTCGCACGGGGTGGCCTAGGGTTTTGTGGACTTCTTCTCTTTGGATCGATGTTTCGCTCTGATACAAGTTTATAAGTCCACCATTTTTTTCTTTTATTCTACCAGTGTCTTATGCCAAGAATCGTTGTTTTGTGGTGACACAGACACACTGGAAGGTCGCCACTACAAAATGCTGATCCTGCCGGCCTTAAAGATCACCAAAGAAAGAGAAGAAGTATACAGATAGGAAAGACTATAAAGTCAAGTCCACAGATCACATATAATCTATGAATCAAAAATCACAGCAAGTCCACATGATAATAGAAGTACTAAAATAGAACAGTATATAGAAATATTAATGGGTATAAGCCAGGTACATCAAATCCTCAATACAAGACTCTCGCGGAATCTAATAAAGCTAACACTCTCGGGGCTAGAGGCCTGTGCTTATGTACTAGACTGGCCCACCTCCATGTGTACCGTACTCCACTGGAACTATATCTCCTGTTGTTGCTCCCTATCCCCCATCCGGAGACCTTGAAATTTTGGTCCACTGACCATTAGTCAAAAAGACTAAGCCTGATTTCCCCCACCCCTCCCCCAGTGGCTCCTAGGCACCGTGCGGGAGGAATGATATGAAATCTATAATGGTGGAGAGTAGGAACAAAGCAGATGACAGTGACCCAATTCTAGCAGGTATAATGTAAATCTATAGAGTTGTAAAAGGAAAAGCAATCTAGCTGTTCTATAATATGGAAACAGTAATGCAAAGCAGTAAGTACATGTAAAGTAGACCATGAAATAAGTAACCCTAACTTAATATGAATGCTCATACAAACTTATAAGTTAAGAGGGCTTTTGCAAGGCTCCCATCATATAAAAATTCACATACCATGAATGTTGTAATATGTTATGTTATGATTCATGCAAGTGTAACACACGCACACGACTCTATACACACAGACCTTTAGTTTCCCCTATTTGGGCAACAAGCTTCACTCCCAGGAGCCTCCGAAGTGGCCATCTAATACAGTGGGTTGGGCCCCCACTCTTAAGCGAGTATCCACACTACCAGGCCTAGCCCTACATATGCCTCTGAAGGACACACCAAAGTCCCAATGTACTACGCTGACAGATCGCCTGACTTTTCCTTGGCTAAGTGTCCACCACACCCGCTGAGTCAGCGTATCGACGTCGGTGTGAACGAACGTCAAATACCAAAGACCCACCACTTTATGCACATAAAATCATGAATTTCCCAAGCCATCGGCTCCCAAGACTATCCTGTCTACTACAACTATCTTCCGAGCCTTCAGCTCGCCCGGCTAACCCGCCCATTTCCACAACCACCAAGCCTACCGCTCGGATAACCTAACCAAACTAACCTCGCAAGTTACCGGGGTGTGTGAAAGTGAATCCCTAGTTATACTAGTTGCTCTTTAATAATTTTTCTTACGGTTTAAGTTAACCTTGGACTGCCCGGGGTATACCCGATGAAAGGCTCTAACGGGGCACTAGGAACTATGATGGTAGCAGAAGCACATAATTCCCTTTCTCAAGGCCCTTACTATTTTTGGTATCTACCCAGGCCCTAATCCCGTTTTTATGTTACACAAAAATTACCAGGGATTTTATATGATCACAAAACATTACTGACTAAGTTTCATAACATTCTAAGTTAGTTTAACCATGATTACAACAAAATCATCAATAGGGGCAACCTAGAGGTTATTACTACAAGTATAAGCTAAAGTCCTCCAAACATCCTACAATAAATTCCAGAGACTCATATTGATATAAAAACTCTTCTACCAGAATTTAATGATGATCCAAGGTCATATGACCCCTTTAATTTTTCAATAAATGGTATAGGCCTAAACAATTCCCAATGGATTTCAGTTGTGTGTCTAAGTCTAAATGTCACCAATATTCCTTACTAGGGCTATTCACCACCTTATGAACACATGGACAAAACTCCAAGTCCATACAAGGACATATCACTTCATGTCCTTCACAAACCCCCAAAGTCCAATCTTAGGGTTTTAACTAGGGTCCTAGTGCAAATCCACCCCAATCCATCTCAAACACCAAGAGACGATGTTTTTACTGACCCTAGGGCTCTGGACAAAGTTCCAACCCCTTTGGGTGAGAATTGGCCCCTCTATGCCCCAAGCACACTTTTGCCCTAATTTACCCTTAAGGGGCCACACTTTGGTCACACCAAAATCTATTCAAATCAGACCCAATTGGGCTGAGATTTTTATCATAGTCATGTTATGACCCTAAGAGACAGCCACCAAAATTTTTGGGACCTTCGGGGTCATTAGACCCTCTAATTAAATCAAACATGGTATTAAATTTTTACAAAAACTATAGGCAAATAATTTCCAAAAATGTAAATTTTTGGATTTGTTATAGGTATAGATAAGAGTGACCCCCATTCTAAATTTCAAGTCATTTAGAAAAGTGGTTTAGTGCGGGCACTCAATTTAATCTTTGGTTAGCTCCATGTATAGGCTGCACTAGTTTGAGTGTTGTTGTCAGACCACTAACCCAAATGGGTTAAAACCAATTTGCAATTAAACTAGACTTCAAGGGCTACAAATTTCATGTAGGTTACTTTCACTGTAGAGGGCTCTAAGTATTTTTAATAAATCAAAACATTCACAGCATTTTATGTAACAGAACCGAATTAAAATAAAAAGTAAACAATTTGATCATGCACGAATCTTGAAGCAGGATCGACGGGATCAGCTCATCTTCCTCCTTGAGTCGACGGTCCCGATTGTCCCATACTAGGCTATTTTGGGAGGTGATTTCCCGGCGACCTGAGCACCTCCCCGACCGGCCAATGCCACCACCGCGTTCGTTGAGGTGGAGGTCGGAGATAGGCGGTGGTAGGCAGGCTGGAGGTGGCCGGAATCGGGTTTTAGACAAGGAATTTAAAGCTCCAAAAATGGAGTTTTTGGCTTACCCGATCTTGGGCCAATTGGCCCCAAATCCTGCGGCCAATGAATAGGGATCTATTCACTGTGAAAGAGGAGAGGGACGGGACCTTTTGGGAGGCGTGAAGCTTTGCCGATCGACGGGATGCAATAGCCGGATTTTGAAGCTTCGGGTGCCCTGCAACAGTACAGTAGAAGTGCTCAAATTCTTCAGTGGAATTGTGGAAACGGCTGGTGGTGGTCTAGGTATGCTTTTAAGGTTGCCAAAAGGGGGGAGGTAAGTATTCATGGTATCAATGCCATTAAATGCCTTGGGGGAGAGGTTTCAATCATTGTAGAACCTCTGAATCTAGCCTCTGCACAGCCTAGAAAACCCCTTGATCTCCTCTATCTGACCAGGGGAATGAAACTCGACTAATTGGGAGTTAGATGAGGGTCAATGGCTTCATTACACCATTAATGGCCATTTGAAGATTTCGGCCAATTGAACCCTTCTCACTAAATGCAGCCACCTAGGGAGGTCGGCCATGGCTATTAAAATCCTCTAAATTAATCAGGGGAGATGGGTCAAGCAATTGGAGATGGATAGAGGGGGCCTTTGGCCTTCCAATCCATGAATGGCCTCTTCTCTCCCCACTTTATCTCTCCTACTCACTAATTCCAGAGAGGCTCAGTTCAACGAACTCTGAACCCAATTCGACGGATTTGCTCCGTTCGAGGAATTTTCTTTGTTCGACGAACTCCGTTCGACGAATATGCTCCGTTCGACGAACTCCATTCGTCGAATATGCTCCGTTCGACGAACTCCATTCGATGAATTTGCTCCGTTCGACGAATTAGCTCCGTTCGACGAATTTGCTACGTTCGACGAAATCCTTTTGATGAATTATTTGTTGATCAACGAATCCGGTTCTATATCAACAAGAGGCATAATTTTTTCTAAATGTCTGGTAGCAGAAACTCACTATTTGCAACCCAAGGTGGTTTTGTGTTTGAGCCTTACTTTGCCTTTTTGAGCAAGTTTGACCTATTTCTAGGGTGGAGTTGACCTTGGTCAAATTGACCTTTTGGGTTGACCCCAATAGGTCCTTGGTGACCCATTGACCTCCCTTATTGGTTAGGAAGGTATAGGTGGGGTCCATTTAGCTAAGGGAAGGTTAATTGACCCTATGTAGGTTAGTTTGACCCATTTAGGGTTAGGGTGGACTTAGGTCAACTTGACAACTTTGATTGCCCCCAATGGGTCCTTAGTGACCCTTTGGAACACCTACGGGGCTAGGTGTGTGTGGTGTTGTCCTAGAGTCAAGTTAAGGCCCTAAGGTCAAACCCTAGGTCTGGTCATGAGGATGTGTTATAGGCAGACCAAGGTGATTTCTACCTTTTTTCCTTGTTCACTTGGTCTTTTGAGCTTCCTAGGGTTTTGTCCTAACCTAGTCATAACAAAACCACTCCTAGGGATCTAGTTGTTTGATGGATGTTAGACAAGTTGAAGTTGCCAACTCCTAGTTGTCCCACTTCTAAAAGATCCGTTGGATGGTGGAATAAAAAAGAAAGAGGTCAAGGAAGAAGACAGAGACTTTTGGAATAATAGAGCTTCATCTTCTTCCTCTTGCTCTAGTTGCAGAGTTGAAGAACTTGATCCTTCTATAGAAACAAGAAGTTCAAGAAAGTTAGTTATTGACATTCTCATCTTTAATTGCAAGATTAGAGAGTTCTCTCTCTGAGGTAGAAGAATAAATAGAGCAATCAATTGTTGTAGTGACTTCACTGCTCAAGCAAAACTAATCTTGAAGATCCATTCCTGAAGCTATAAAGAAGAAAGGTCTGAATCATTTCAGTCCAGGAAAAGGCAGACTCAGAGATTGTTTCTCTGTAGTTATTCATCAACACCAACCAATCTTTCATTTGTAGGATCATTACTAATTTGAGTGTAAGCCTGATCTATAAAGGCTGAGGTAGGATCTTTCTATAGATCTAACCTATAGGGCCTTTAGGCTTGAGTTGTAGGATTCCAGTTAGAAATCTTAGTGGTAGGATCCTTGTGTGGATCTGAGGTATGGCTAAATGCCTGAGTTGTAGGAGATTTATCCTCTAAGGTAGGATCTAGTGTTGGATCTGAGTGGAGGGCTTTCCTCCAAGCCTGAGTGTAGTTCTTTGCCTAAAGTCTGAGGTAGGTAGTCTGGTGTAGATTATTGAGTTGTAGGAGATTACATCTCTGAGTGTAGGGCCTTGGGCCTAAGGTTGGACTTGGAGGAGTCAGAGAGATCCTTAGGGATCTATGTTATAAGCTTTTGGAGCCAAGGTTGGAGGAGTTGGCCTTGACTAACAAATTTTTAGAAAGGTGGGAGGGACAGTGGAAGTACCCATACTCTGGGGAGCCACTATAAACCATTTCTGTGTTGATTATATGTCCTCCAAAAAAAACCTAAACTAATCACAACTCACCAATGTCAAAAGAAATCACTAAAAGAAAGAAAAACCTATTCACCCCCCTCTAGGTGTTTAGCTACTCTTGAATCTAAAGACTTTCTCACACTTAGGAGTTTCTCTGGTTCAACAGAGTTATCAGGCTGGGTAATCTCAACACAAAGGATCTTGGAGATGTGTGTATCGAAATGCACAAAATGTGGCCCTTTTAAGCAATCTTCAGTATCGCCCCGTGATAGATAGATATCGCCTGCACAATATCACTATAGCCTGCCATGTAGCCCACTTTGTTGTAACTGTGCCAGAATGGTGGTGATCATGCTGGATCATGCGCTATCGCCCAGCGATAGGTGGGTATCGCTAGGAGATATCAGTGAATAATGCATAGTCCTGAAACCATCAAGAAAATGGCTGACGTCATCAAGTCGATATCGTCGGTGATAGATAGCTAGCGCTAGCGATATCTCTATCATTGAAAATTCTGCAGCTCAATGTCAAATCAAAAATAAACAGAGTATTTACCTGGAGATATTTGCACCCCATAAACATACTATCATCAAATACATTTGGGATTTGTTATTTTCAAACAAGGAATGCGGAACGCATGCTCCAATAGAGGGTGCATTCGTTAATCCAAAGGACATTACCAAAAACTCAAAATGCCCATATCGGGAACGAAAAGAAGTTTGCGAAATGTCCGACCCATGGATCCTCAACTGATGGTAGCCTGATTGAAAGTCAATCATCGAGAGCACAGAGCTACCTCGCAACAATTCATACAAATCTTCAATCTGAGGCAACAATTATTTGTTCTTGATAGTTACCTTATTCCGCTCCATATAATATATACACAATCTCATAGAACCATCCTTATTCTTCACAAAACGGACTAGAGCACCCTAGGGCGAAGAAATTGGTCTAATGAAACCACACAACAACAATTTGTCTAACTGAGTGCGCAACTCTTCCAACTCACGTAGAGCCATACAGTAAGGTGTCCTCGCAATAGGTCGAGTACCATGCTCAAGGTCTATAATAAAATCTACATCTCTCTTAGGAGGGAGATCACGAAGGATAACAGGAAAACATCAAAAAACTCTCGCACCAAGGAAAAATCCTCGACACGCAGCTAATCACGAACAGCTTCCAAAATAGAAACAATTAAAGCAATACAATCAGACTATAAAAATTTATGAGCATGTACCGTAGATATGATTGGGATGTCCTGGCGTGGAAAGCCATATACGCTCAAGGGTTGATCATTGTACATCTTGAAATCCAAACACTTGACCTTGCATTGAATGACGACATCATATCTGGGAAACCAATCCATACCCAAGATCACATTGAAGTCTTCCAAATCTAGCACCTTCAAATAAGAAAACACTAGGAATCCATTCAAAAGAATAGGGAAATTCTTGAAACCCTGATTCGAATCCACTGAATTGCCAGATGGAAACTTAACACTAAGTGGATTGCCAACTCGATCAATGGCCAAATGATGTTAGTCTACAAAATACCTTGCCACGAAGGAATGAGTGGCACCTGAATAAAAAAGAATGTGCGCCCAACAATTCCTTACATTAAACTCGCCTATAAAATCATATGCATAACTAATACGATCGAAATTAGATCCAAATTTACAAGCAAACAGTTAGATTAGAATCCAACCTTAGATCACGTGGGTGAAGGTCTGAGCCACTTCCTTAGTCACTACAATCAGTTTACCTTTTCCTCTATCCAGTTATTACAGCTGCGGTTGCGGCAAAGCCTGAAATGGAACCGACTATAACGCGGGTTGGGACTGCGAGCACCAAGACTGTTCGATTTCTCTATGAGGATGGCACAACACTTGTGCACGCATCGGAAGTAATAAAAATCAAGAACAACCCAAAGAGATTCGATCGGGCCATGAATGTTGAATCAAGAAGTTAACAAACAACTAGGCAAAAATTACCCTAGCGGCGTTGAGTCACAACTCGACGGAGATGCTCCAAGCTTTGAGTCCTTGTCGGTGGCGAGTTTCACGTAGAATAACGTCGATGTCTCTGCATAAATCCACACGAGCGGGAGAACACTGAGCTTTTCGACGCACGAAAGATCGGGAAGGAAATCGTCTGCACCTTGAACTTCCACGGACTGCTAGGTCCGCGCCAGGAATAGCAACACCAGCGACTATTGCTGGAAAGTAGGTCGGCAGAGCAAACGATCGACGGAAGCAAAACTCTTCCGTCCAGCGGGGTACGGGATGTGGCGGATCGGCACGGCGGAACGCTTCCGTCAGGTTCTATCCGGCCGCAGGAGAAAAGCGCGCATTCACCTATCCTCCCAAAACCCTAAGTCCTTATTTATACCAAAGGTATAAATAGACCTAAAAGAATAGCTATCCGCAGACCACACAGCATAGGGTTTCAGAGTAATTCGCAGGGAATGAACTCCAGGTTCGGCGAGAATCAGATCCAGATTCGGCGAGAATTAGCAGACAGATTCGGCGAGAATCATCTGCAGAATCGTCGAGAATCAAGGATAGAATCGTCGAGTATCACCAATCGCCGGGAATCAAACATTTCGATTCTCGACGAATTCGTCCAGAGTCGTCGAGTCATACTCGACGATTCTCGATGAATCATTCGCGACGAATGATTCTCAACGAACTCGTCGAGAGTCGTCGAGTCATACTCGACGATTCTCGACGAATCTCCTTGGAAACATTTGCCTGACCCCCCCATTCTGTATGGTGATTGGTAACCTTTACCAACATAGTCAATCTTCCAACTTTTCCACATGCTCTTATGTGCGACCCTGCAGGCTCATATCGTGTTGGCAGTGAGATTACATGTTTGACCACTTCTAGATCACCATGGTAACTCCAACAGTCTCCCACTTTATCTTGAAAGTATCAAACCAAAAACCTCACAAACAATGAGCGGCATCTAGCAATGCATCATTACTACCCAAGAAATAAGAGTTCATAACTCATAAGCCTAATGAACAATGTTCCAGCGTTGTCTTTGTCCCTTTGTCCCTTACATCCGGAAAGAACTAGAGGCATGGACCGTGTCACCCTCATAATAGCTCAATCCAAGTATCTTGATCTAGAACGGACTTCCAGAGAATGGTGAGTCCAATATCACATATTGACTCAACCAAGCATGGCCATGCATTTCTCAGTCCAGTTCCATCAAGGGGCCCATGGATGCAACTCCTGTCATATAGGAGGACAAATCCCATATCTGCTCACACACAAACATCCAAATGATTCGTAACCTGCCCAACAACCACCCTTATCATCAACCTTTCTCAAGGAAGACTTTAGATGGCATCAAAGCACACCTTTCCTTACTTGATGAATGTTGTGACTTCAGGTCAAAGGACCACAACACCATTGTCAATTGAGACCTACTCGTGACACGTTTAGATAAAAATCCACAAAGTAGTCTCAGGTTGGGTCTGTCCAGTACAACTTGTTCATTAACAAGTACCCACATGATGACTTGATATCACAATATCATGACCTATGAGAACTGGTCATCAGTCAACACACATGCTAGTCTTAATGTATCATCATAACCCTTAGTTTCTATGATGATACTACGACCAGGGACCTTTTAAGAATGAAGCTTCAAATAAATCATAGGCTCTCACATTCAAGTCACGTACTTGATGTCCTATGGAAGCAAACATTCTAAGGGTATTTATTATGTTAACATTTAACTATCGCATAGAGAAACCATAATAAAAGAACATGCCATAAAATGTAAAAGAAAAATCTAGGTACACAATTCATCATATGAATAAATAACAAATAGCCAACAGAATATATGTTTGCATGCAACCCAAAAGACTCTCATTAGAGTTGATCATTTAGATATCGTATACCAATTGATCTAGTATGACCATCATGCTTTCTCTGAGCGAGAGGCTTTGTCAGTGGATCCACAATATTCTCCTCAGTCGGCACTCTGCAAATGTTCACATCTCCTCGTTCGACAATCTCATGAATAAGATGTAACCGCCGAAGTATGTGCTTAGAGCGCTGATGGGATCTAGGTTCCTTAAATTGTGCAATTGCACCATTGTTATCACAGTAGAGAACTACGGGACCAACAATGCTAGGAACTACATCAAGCTCACCGATGAATTTCCTAATCCATACAGCCTCCTTCGCTGCGTTAGCTGCAGCGATATACTCGGCCTCTGTTATAGAATCAGCAACTATCTCTTACTTGGAACTCTTCCAGCTCACAGCTCCTCCATTAAGGCAAAACACAAAACCTAACTGAGACTTTGAGTCGTCCCTATCAGTTTGGAAGCTAGCATCCGTGTAACCACTTACAACGAGCATGACAAGAATTATACGAGGCATATTATGTAGTATGAGATGCATAATATGTGTTTGTATATGGATCCTCATAAGAAGCAACATGGGACTGTTATGTAGTATGGGATACATAACAATCATCACATGGATGTCCATTAGATTTTATTTTTCATTACATGTGATATTATGTAGTATTGGATGCATAATATTACATGTGTATGCCGCTCATAACATTCATTAAGGACTTTATTTGGATGCATAGAACTATGTGCATAACATAATATAGCATGAGCACACGTGCCAAGTTAAGATCTACATGACGACACACGTACACACATGGTTATAAAATAAAGGAATAAGAATTCATGCATTCATATTTTATGCATATGAGTTAATAGGATGATGGTGTATCATCTTAAGTTAAAGCATAACATCATTTATGAAAACCCAGAGTAAGGTAGCAGTAAGTGCAAGTATCTATACATGTATGGTCTAAAATAAGTTTAGTAGTTCTAGCATTTAGCTAGGTTTTGATGAGTTATTCATTATATTATTAGGAATGCCTCCTAAGCGAATTGTGACAAGGACGACTCCCTAGTCTGAGGTTGAGTCAACGAGTACGTAGAGTGAGGTTGTGATTGAAGGGTTGCGGTAGAGAAATAAGGCCTAGTCAAGGCAGATGGTTGCAAATCAATCGCAAATTCAGGCATTGCTGAATGTCGTCTCAGGGCAGTAGCCTATGGTGTAGAACCCTATAGTACGACAGGATATACCTATTCCTCCTACTCCTCTAGTGCCTCCAGTTTTACTACCATCGAAGATGAATTTCATTTCGCACTTCCAGCGATTAGGACCTCTTATCTAAGACAAGATAGCTAATTTCATGGCCTTGGATGATTGGATCATTGACATCAAAGAAATGATTTCATATTCGATAATCTCTACGGACCAGAAGGTGAAGGTTTTCACTTACCAGCTGAAGGGACTTGCTAAGAGCCGGTGGATCCGAGAGAAAGAGAGCCTCTCAATGTTTGCGTGAATCTTTCAAAGAGATTTTTCTCAAGAAGTTTATTCCATCGGTCAAGAAAGACCGTCTAATGAACAACTTTTTACACCTGAAGCAAAGACAACTCACAATTAGTGAGTACGAGGTGGAGTTCAGTAAGCTGAGCAGGTTTGCTCCAGATTTAGTAGTCTTTGAGGCAGGTAGGGAGAAGCGATTCCTGGGAGGACTTTGTAGCGACATCCAGCAGTTAGCTAGCGTGTATAGATCAGAGACTTATGCTAAAGCAGTAGAAGCTACTCTGAAAGTCGAGGCTATCAATAATGAAAAGAATTGTGGGCTTGAAGAGAGGAAGGACAAGAGAAAGTCTGATGACAATAGAAGCACTCGGGCATCTGTCCTTGCTTCAAAGAAAGGAAGCAAAGAAGTGTGTAGTTTCTGTGGCCGGCTAGGACATCCCTTCGAGAAGTGTTTTAAGATTTTGGGAGTGCAGTAGTAGCAGCAAGTACTTAGTATTCAGAGCACACCCAAAGGAGACCAGGTTTGTGCCTTATGTAAGCAGAAGGGACAAGATATTGCCCATTTCTTGTCAAAGGATAAGGTCTACTTCCAGTGTGGGCAGAAAAGACATTTGAATTCTAGGTGCCCGCGGTCTTAGCCCCGCAATAGATAGTTCTACTTCAAGCCTTACCGCCGCCGCCGTAGCATCTGGATAAAGGGAAGGGTAAGTTGAATGTGGTGACCATGGAAGAAGCGCAGACTTCCACCTAAATGATCTCAGGTTATATTCTAAACTAGTTTATAGCTTTCAGTTATGGCTTCAATGTTGATTTAGCTAGTTACGTATATAATTTTATAGGGGAGTTTAAGGAAAAGAACCGTTGGGCGTATGTTCTTTTAGATTCTAGTGCTACGCACTCATTCATGGATTGGATTTTAATAGAACGTCATCGTCCGACTCTCGATCAAATTTGAAATTATTTTCGCGTTAAGTTCCCTTTGTTTACTCGGTTGTGTCAAACCAGCGAATCCACAGTTGTCCTATCCTTTTAGGCGACTTCCTAGCTTTTGTCGATCTGAAGGTGCTAGGCCTGGAGGACTTTGATGTGATTTTTGGCATGGACTGGTTGTCTAGATATGTTGTTGTTATCCTTGCAAGGTAAAGCATTTGGAGTTCAAGACAGACAACGACCACCCCATGAGTGTGTATGGTTTTCCTTGCCAGGATTCCCCGATTATTTCTGCGGTAAGTGCTCAAAAACTCTTAGATTCTGGTTGTTTTGCTTACCTAGATTTTAATTTCGAAACTGTTAGTAGTTTGCCGCAAATCGAGGATATTATTGTGGTGCGATATTTTCCCGATGTCTTCCCTATCAGTCTCTTCCGCTTGAGAGAGATGTAGAATTTGTTATTGATCTTGAGCAGGGTACTCACTCCAATATTAAGGCACCGTACTATATGGCCTAGTGTGAGCTGAAAGAGTTGTGTACCCAGCTAGATGAATTGCTGCAGTGTGGATTTATTAGGCTACGTTCTGTGCCTTGGGGTTATCACAACCCACATTTTCTCTGCATTTAAATAATATATAACAGTAAGAGAAAACATGCGTCATGATGTCATGCCATGCAGGGTATAACTACAGATGCTCAGGAAAAAACTAGAACCTAACACTTTTTATGAAATCCTCAAGTTTATTATTAAGAATGCTTTAAGTTAAATTTTGATCGTTGTATCCCTATGCTCAGTGAAAACATGAATATACGCTGCGGAAAATACTTTGTTTATATTGATTAATATCCTACATGAGCATAAACATCCAAATAGGACAACTCATTATATGTATAACTCTAGGTTTAATACTAATATAGAAATATCTTTTACGTTAGTTAAAGTATAATGACTTTTGTTTAAAACAATGTTATACTTGAGATAGTCAAAATGATACTTTTATACTTTAAATAACTAACGTGCATCCTTAACATAAAACCTTCCCAGAGAGCAAGTAAAACCAACAAATCATCTAGAAGAAACTTAGCAGCTAGCAAGTAACTTAACAAACTACCAAAGAATCCATTGGGCGTCATCAACCTGACACGAACCCACCAAAAAACATGTATGTATGAACTAAAAACAAAATAACAAATCTACCTCACAATGGAGAGGGAAGAATATCTACAATAGCTGTAAGACACCAGTAACAACCAACCCTAGCCGCTCAATCGGCTACTGCTCCAAACCTGAGGCATTCAAAAGAAAAGAGTACATCAGTAAGATTGTACAAGTGGCAAAAGAAACCAAAGGTAAAAAAACAAGAGAGGTTAAAGGGTTACCAGCCCACAAATAGAAATAGTTGCCAATCCACAACATACAAATCATAAGATAAACAAAAGAATGATTTACAGTGCTTTAATAACATCTACAAGTGTATGCATAAGAACATATATGCATATATATAAGAGACTGATCAGCTCAAAACACATAAATCATTAATACCGGTAAAAATGGCACTAAGTTGGGGGGCTACATTGTCCAACACCAACCTTCAGACCAAACATCTCAAAAAGGCATTTTGGTGGCCACATTATCCAACACAAATCAACAGTCCATATAAAAAGAAGAAAAAACTCACCAGGTGTAATGATTCACAAACCGGTGACAAGTTGGTGGTTCTTTATCCACTACCAACCAAGCCACAAATAACCATTCAATAAATACCCATAAGTTGGTGGTTTTTTATCCACTACCAACCTAGGGCCACAAATAGCCATGCAGTATATAAACTAACAAATCAAAAACCAAGGTTTAGCAATAGATTTTCATGACGATGCAAATAGAAGAATACCAGAAGTTACTAAAGTAAACGTGATGAATATGACTTGATGAACTCAATCTCACTCAGAGGACACATCAAAATGGCCCAAAACACCAGCTCTGAGATCACTCGACGCCAATAATATAGGCTCTTAGTTCACTCGATGCCTAAAAAAAAGCATTGAGTCCACTCGACGCCTAAACAAAAGCTTTGAGTCCACTCGACGCCTGGATAGATACAGTCAAAGTACTCGACACCTAACTTCTCCACTCAACGCTCTTGATGCTAAAGGCTACTACACTCAACGATCTCGATGCCAAAGTATATTCACTTGATGCTAAACCTGATTCAGTCAATACACTCAACGGCAAGACATAACACTCAATGCACTAAACGCTTTTCACTTAACGCCAGGCCTTCACTCGACACCTAATGCTGATCACTCAATGCACTCAACTCCAAGGGCTATACACTCAACACACTAGATCCTAAGGGTTATACATCAAAGCCTAAGGCAGAAACCTGGTAGAAATTCTATCCTTCCTAAACAGAGGTTCATAGACTTATAATAACTCATTTTTTGACCACAGCTAAACCTAGACCAAAAATAAGTTTCATAACTTAAGAGAAAGGGAGGGTTAGACTAAGAAAGAGCCCAAATAAAACTGAAAAACTCTACAGCAACACGACATGGAGAAATAAAAAACAATTTTACTGTAATGCTAAGCACTATATAGCTTATAGTAGACAAGAAAAATCTGAAAAGGTATAATAAGGAACATAATAAAAGGCTTAGCAAGGGTGCAAATCACCACTTGGCTCAAGATATTCAAGAATCCGGCCTCACAAGCGCTCCAGTTCAAAGATCAACAATAAGAACTCTTGGGCAACGATTCCTGAAACTTTACAGGTTAAATGAGAGTAAGGTGAAAAACCATAATGCCAAAAGTCCAAGAAAACAAAAATTACCTACCTCCAATGCGTAGATCTCGGCGAGAG
This sequence comes from Platanthera zijinensis, assembly GCA_039513925.1. NCBI lineage: Eukaryota > Viridiplantae > Streptophyta > Magnoliopsida > Asparagales > Orchidaceae > Platanthera > Platanthera zijinensis. The sequence continues at coordinate 101,127,326 of CM077092.1, forward strand.
CTTTCCGGATCTACCCTCTGTCGATGATTTCGAGCACTGACTCCCCTACAAGCAATGGTCGAATGTCTTGCGAAACCCGTCGCCCTATTTCTTTCGCACTCTCGGTCTGATAGCTTGGGGGAGAAGATAATGAATAGTAGTCAGTCTAGAGTCTTTATATATATAATATAATATTACATATAATATATATTATATATTATATACATATAACATCGCTTATATTATATTATCTATTAGATAAATATAATATAAATTATACATACGATATAATATAATATAATATAAGTATTAATAACTAAATGTTCAAACGACCAAAAACTCGAACCAACTCGTATTTCTACGAAATTTGCACGAAACTAAATATCGATGCTACGAATCCAACGTAGGACTCGAAGTCAAAATCCAACACATCAAACTCGGGTACAAACTCACCAAAGCCTAAAACACAAAAAATCCTTAAAAGGCTCCATCGAGTTCCAAAACAAACCCTGCTCGCAAGGGAAATCTCAAAAATACATTAGAAATTAGCCAAGCTAATATTCTAAGCCAAAATCTCAGATACCAAATGAGCAAAAGTCACGCTCCAGCAATGGTACGCGTCAACGTAATGCCCTGACGTCAAAAAATATTCCACTAGAGGAATTAAAGTAAACATCGGAAAATCAGGAGCGTTACAACCACTCCCCCTAAAAGAAGTTTCGACCTGAAAATTGATACACAACTAAATCTACTAAAGATGGTAAAATAACCAACGGTTATTAAATAGAAACACTTACCAAAAGAAACAAGGAGAACTGATGAGGATGAGCCTCCCTCATAGTTGAATCGAACTCCCAAGTCGCACTTTCCACGTCTTGACTTCGCCATAAACCTTAACCATGGGTATTGTCTTCCGCCGCAACACCTGATCTTGGGTATCCAGAATACGAACAAACACTTCATCATAGGAAAGATTAGGGTGCAACTGGGGCACCGAATCAAGAACATGTCAGTCACTAACTACACATTTCTGCAACTGGCTCACATGAAACACATCGTGCACACCAGGAAAATTAGCAGGCAAACTAATCCTATAATCTGACACTCCGATGAATCCTATAACCTAGAAAGGTCCCACTTACCTAGGATCCAACTTGTGCTTCTTTCCAAACCTCTTAGCATCTTTCATTGGAGAAACCTTGAGGAAAACCATGTCCCCGACGACAAATTCCAAATCAACCCTTCTTCGACTAGCGTTCTTCTTATAACGCTCCTGAGCTATACAAAGCTTTTCTCAAATATGCGTCACAAAAGTAGTCATTTCTTCCAAAGCTTCTGGACCCAACAACGGTCTTTCACAAACATCAGCCCAAAACAAGGGAGTTCAATAACATCTCTCATTTAAAGCCTCAAACGGGGACATTTGCAAAATTTCTTGATAACTGTTATTATAGGCGAATAACATCAATCTCAGCCGCTCGTCCAGCGCTCCTCCGTGGTTCAAGATGTAACATCTGAGCATATCTTCCACAATATGATTTACTCTCTCCGTCTGACCATTGGTCTGCGGATGATAAGCTGTCAAATATCAGATGTCAGTACCCAACCCTTCCCGTAAACTCTTCCAAAAATGAGACATAAACCTAGAATCTCGATCAGACACAATGCTTTCTGGCACCCCGTGCAATCTAATGACCTCTTCCAAATACAATCTTGTTATCTTCTTCATGGAGTAATAAACCTTGAACGGAACGAAGTGAGCACACTTTGTCAGTCTATCCACTATGACCCACACAGAATTATGTCCTCAAGGAGATCTCGACAAACTAGTAATAGAGTCCACAGAAATACTCTTCCATTTCCAACTTGGAATATCCAAAGGCGTCAGCTTACCACCAGGCCTTATATGATATGACTTAACTCGCTTGCAAGTGAAACACTCAGACACAAACTTGGCTATATCATTCTTCATCTAATACTACCAAACAATCTGCTTCAGATCTCTATACATCTTTATAGAACCAGGATGGTAGGCAACACTAGATCAAAGTGCTTCATTGAATATCCATGCTCGAATATCCTCAAAAGAGGGAATGCAATACCTATCGCAGTACTTTAAAGTACCCGCATCAAAAATTGAAAATTCTGGTAATTCCCCTTTCTCAGTTCTACCATGAATATGCAGTAAATCAGGATCGTCCCTTTGATGTAGCCTCATAAGCGCAATTAAAGAAGGCTCTGCCACTTCCAGGCTGCTTGGTGAATCACTACTTCCAACAAAAATACCCATTAATAGAAATTCTTCCACCAAGGATTCCAGCGATAGACCAAATATCTACGCGGTCTTTCTACTCAAGGCATCGGCTACCACATTAGCTTTGTCTGGATGATATAGAATATAAACATCATAATCCGTTACATACTCCAACCATCTACGCTGGCGTAGATTCAGCTCCTTCTAAGTGAAAATATACTTCAAGATCTTAAGGTCCACGTAAATCATGCACAATGTGTCATATAACAGATGTCTCCACATCTTCAAGAAATAAATCACTGCCACAAACTCCAAGTAATGTGTAGGGTAGTTCCTTTTATGAGTCTTTAACTGCCTCGATCCATATGCAATGACTTTACCTTATTGCATCAATAAAAATCCAAGCCCGATATGGGATGCATCCACATAAACTGCATACTCTACTCCCTCGGTAGGCAAAGACAACACTGGAGCAGTGCACAATCTCTTTTTCAATTCCTGAAAGGTTTCTTCGCTCTTATCGCTCACATAAAAGCTACATTCTTCTGTGTAAGTCTAGTCAACGGTGCAGACAACGTAAAGAATCCTTCCACAAACCTTCTATAATAGCATGCAAACCCTAGGAAGCTTCTTATCTCTTTGGGTATGGTAGGTCTTTTTCAATCCATAACAGCGGCTATCTACTCGGAGTCAACTGAAATCCCATCCAAATTCACAACATGACCCAAGATGGACACCTGAGGTATCCAAAACTCGCACTTACTCATCTTGGCATACAACTAATGCTCTCTCACGGTAGACAGAACTAAACGCAAGTGTTGGGCATGCTCCTCAGCATTCTTGGAATAAATCAAGACATCATCAATAAAAACAACCACAAACTGATCCAAGAAACCCATTAACACTATGTTCATCATGACCACGAAAGCAGAGGCTGCATTGGTCAATCCAATGGACATTACCAAGAACTCAAAATGCCCATATCGAGAACAGAAAGCAGTCTGCGGAACATCTGACTCACAGATTCTCAACTGATGGTAGCCCGAACAAAGATCAATCTTCGAGAACACTGTACCACCACGCAACCGGTAAAACAAATCATTTATGTGTGACAAGGGATACATGTTCTTGATCGTTACCTTGTTTAATTCCCTATTATTTATGCACAGCCTCAAAGATCCATCCTTCTTCTTTACAAATAATTCGGGAGCACCCCAGGGCGAAGAACTTGGCCTAATGAAACCACACTGCAATAACTCATCTTGCTAGGTACACAACTCATCCATCTCACGAGGGGACATAAGGTACGATGACTTAGTAATAGGGCGACTACCCGGCTCCAAATCGATAACAAACTCCACATTTCACTCAGGCGGAAGACCAGGAAGGCTATCTGGGAAGACATTAAGAAACTCTCGCACAACAGGAACTTCCTCGATATGCGGTAGACTACCGAAGGCTCCCAAAACAGAAACCAAGTAAGCACAACAACCATAATCCAAAAGCTTTCGAGCACATATTGCAGAAATAATCGGGGAATCGTAGCGCGGAAATCCATACATACTCCTGCGGTTGTCGTTGTCCATCTTGAAGTCCAAGCGATTAACCTTGCTTTGGATGATTGCATCATATTTAGACAACAAGTCCATGCCCAGAATCACATAAAAGTCCTCAGAGTAGAGAATCTTCAAATCATCAAAAGCTACGAAATCACCTAAAAATTTAGGAAAACACTATATACCATGGTCATACACCACCGAGTCAGCAGAAGGAAACTTAATGTGAAACAGATCGCCCACTTATTCAAGAGTCAAACGATGACGTTCTAAGAAAGTCCTAGCCACGAACGAGGGGGTAGCACAAGAATCAAACAAAATGTGTGCCCAGCGATTCTTGACCTTAAACTTCCCTATAAAATCGCATACGTAACTAGCCAAACAATGTTGAAACTATAGTTGAGAGCAGAAAAAAACTAGATTAGAATCTAACCTACGATCCTGGGTTAACGTCTGCAATTCTTCCAAATTCATCACATTCAGCTTGCCCTTCCCTTTATCCAAAAGCTGAGGCGGCGACAATGCTTGAAGTGGAACTGGTTGTAGTAGGGGCTGAGACTATGGGCACTTTGACTTGAAATGTCCTTTTTTCCCACACTGGAAGCAGACCTTATCCTTAATCCAATAATGGGAAACATCGTGCCCCTTTTTCTTACACGAAGCACAAACCAAATCTCCCTTGGGAGTGCACTAAATTGCATGTACTTGATGCTACTTTTTATCTCCCAACCTCTTGAAACACTTATCGAATGGATGGCCTGGATGGCCATAGAAACTGCTCACCTCCTTACTTCAATTCTTCAAAGTTGGACCAAATTCTCGAGAGCTCTTACCCTCATCAGAATTCCTCTTATCCTTCCTAATTTGCATGCCTCTACTCTTGGCATTGTCGATAGCTTCAACCTTAAGAGCATCTTCCACTACCTCAGCAATGTTCTCGAATCAATAAGCGCTAGCCAGCTACTAGATGTCACTCCTAAGACCACCCAGGAAACTCTTTATGCAGCTAGCCTCAAAGGCAACCAAATTCGGGGTAAATCGGCTCAACTTTCTAAACTTTACCTCATACTCACTGACCGTGAGCTTTCTTTATTTCAGATGCAGTAAGTTTTTCATCAAGCGGTCTCGCTCGATCGACGGCAGAAATATCTTAGGTAGTAACTCCTTGAAGGATTCCCATAAGAATCCATCTGTGAGGTTCTCCTTCTCTCTAAACCACCAGCTCTTTGCAAGACCCTTAAGCTAGTAAGAGGCAGTCATCACTCTCTAGTCTGCAGAAATCCTTGAATATGAGATCATCTCCTCGATAGCTATAATCCAATCATTTAATGCCATGAAGTCAACTCTACCATTATAGGTATGAGGTGCTATTCGCTGAAAATGCAATGTGAAATTCTTCTTTGGTGGTAGCTAGAGTGGAGGAACCAAAGGAGCAGGAAGAACAGTAATAGCTTGACCCATAAAAGGGTCCTGCACTCTCGGCTGCGGCCCTAAAATGATAGTCAACAGTGCCTGGATCTACGATTGCATCTCCATCATCTGCCTAGAAAGAGCCTCATTACTCTGCCACAGTCACTCAATCACAGCCTCACACTGTGCACTAGACGACTCACCCTCAGACTGGGGAGTTTACCTCTTCGTAACACGTTTAGGCGGTATCCTAAGAATACAACGAACAACCAATCACAACATATCTTAATCGCTAGAACTACACAACTTTGTTCAGACCATACATGTTTAGACAGTTGATCATGCTGCCAACTTGCTCTGGGATTTTCATTAATGATGTCATGCTTAACTTACGATGATATACCATCATCACATTGACTCAGGTGTATAAACTATGAATGCATGAATTCTTATTCATTTTGCTTTAAATCCATGTGTGTACGTATGTCATCATGTAGATCTGAGCTTGCCATGTGTGTTAATGATATGTTATGCTATGCATGATGTGTTATGCATTCTAAGAAAAGGCCTTAATGCATACTATGAGAGGAGTACACATGAAATATTATGAATCTCATACTACATAATATCACATGTAATGAAAAAGCAGAATCTAATATGTATTCATGTGATGATTATTATGCATCCCATGCTACAAAACACTGACATGTTGCTCCCTATGAGGATCCATATACAAACACATATTATACATCCATGCTACATAATATGCCTCGTATACTTCTTATAATGCTTATGAGTATAGTGTTCAGGATTCAACCAAGACGTACTGATGACACAACGGTGTGTGTATGAAATGGAATAAGATTATCTAAGCTAACCAGAGATAGTTGTTCGACCATTTGTCAAACAACCTAACCCTCTGATACAAACTGTCATAACCCGCATTTTCTCCACATTTAAATAATATATCAGAGTAAGAGAAAACACGCATCATGATGACATGTCAGTTAGGGTGAAAGAATAGGTTTTAAGAATGTATAAACACCTAGAGGGGGGTGATTAGGTTCAATTCTTGATTCCTTGGGCAGTTAATAGTTTATTCACAGAATGACTAAAATTTTATAGCAATCATAGCATATAACACATCAATCACAACATACACACATATTTATAGTGGTTCCACAAGAGATGGGTACATCCACTTCCCCCTTCGCATATTTAGCAATACACTAGATTCGGCCAAACTTCCTTCCACCTTCTTAGAGCCTCAGATCTTATAACTCAGAACCCAAACTGGTTCCTACAACTCAGACTTCAAAAAGTCCTACACCTCAGGTTCTCCCCACGAACCTTACCTTAGAGTGAATCCACACCCCTACCACTCAGGATTATCAAGCCCTTCATTAGCCCGTATCACCAGGCCTACAGCTCAGAGAACTTAATCTCCTACCTCAGGCAAACAGCCATACCTCAACCTTTATAATTACAGGCTTACAACACTCAGATCTATAAATAGATCCTACAAAAACTGTATAAAAATTTACTTTTTTTCCTTGACACTGATAGAGAGAAAAGAGGGGTGAAGGAATCTTGATCAGATCTTGATTAATCTGCTTTCTTCAGATCATTGCTGTAATGGATCAGATTCAACCTTACCTAGCTTATTCAAAGCTTCTTGAAAGAAGGAACCAAAGTTTAATCTTCTTGAGGAGTTGATGTAGACACAGCTTCTTCTTTCTTGCTGATTGGATTAAGCAAACATTGACAGATCCAAAGAGATACTGTCTGCTTCTCTGAATTAGAATCAGAACTATGTCTATTTCTTTTCTCTGAAAGCTCGGCTCTATTAATAGATCAAAACAGAGGCAACCGGCTGATCCGGTGGATGACTGACATCTTATAGTTCTGACATGTCAAACCGACCTTATCAATCCTGGTAGCTATCAAGTCTTCTGTCTGGAGATCTGGCACTTAGAGTTGTTTAACTCGGCTGAATGTGTCGAGACACAAATATAGAATTTGTCGACATAAATGTGATGTGTGTCGACACAATTCCTAGGTGTCGACACAGCTTCTTAGATGTTGTCGACATATTCAGAAAACTGTTGACACTGCTTCTTTTGAATGTGTTGACACAGCTTCTCCATATGTCGAATCAAGTCCTAGATGTCGACATAGTTACTTCTTTACAACTTGTCAGTACAACAAGGTCTAAGTGTATTGACACCAGTTTATGTGTGTCGACACAGTTGATATAGACTTAAACTCTGTGTGTCGACACAATTCCTGTGTGTCGTCATAGTTGATGTCAACTTGAACTCTGGGTGTCAATATAGTAGATGTCGACTTATACTCTGTGTGTCAACATAAGTCATGTATGTCGACAAAGACTTGCTTCTTGTCTCGACATAGCTCCTTCAAAGGTGTCGACACTAAATAAGTGTCTCGACACTCTTTTTACTTAGAGTAATTTCTGCAATCTTTCTCCTGCACAAATAAACTCAAAATGCCATCAAATACATACTGACATATATCATTGAGTTATGTTAGGCTTCTTCAAATCAGGTACATAATCTCTAATATACCCAACAATCTCCCAATATTTGGAGAAGTCATAACCCATAGTCAATAATATACACCAATATATAAAAAAAATAAGTATGATGTATTTAGCATTTTCAAATTAATTCATTAGTAGTTCTAGCATATCATACACAAATATTCAATAATGAAATACAAGAAGAAACTATGCAACTCAGAAATATAGGTATATAAATTGTTGGCAATCAATAATTCCTTCATCATCAAAGTAGGAATACAATGTTTATGTGTTGCAACAAAGAAACAAAAGATCTACAAAGTTCTCCCAGAACTAAATCAGTCTAAAATTAGGATTGATCAGGTTCCCTGATTACTATCTCTTTTCCTGGTTAGATGGTAGCATTGACTTCAGCTTCTGCATCATCAATAGGCTTCTTTCCCTTGATGTCTTTGGCTTTAAGTTGAGCTGCTTTCAGCTTTACCTCTCAAAATAATGGAATGGTTTGGGGAAATACTTACAAGGCTCTATGTAGTTTGCAGGAATTCTACCAGCCTTCAAGTCCTTCCTGAATTTATAGATTTTTTTCTTGTTGTGCAAGATACTTATCCCATTCCTACTTGGAGTACCACTTGCCCCTATCATACTAATTTTCAGCCACTGCATTCCATGCAGTTAGGATGATGCTTTTGGAGGTTGGACTCCATTTCTTAAAGTCAGGTCTAGCTTCAGCCTGTTCTCTGAATCTCTTATTGGATATTTGTGCATCACGCTCTTTAAGCAGAACTGGATCAGGCATTTCTACTTCTTCAGAGATTAAAGGTACTTTGTCCAGTAGAGGGATGTACATATCCTTGAATGCCTTATGAATTTCTTCATACTTAGAAGGGGGATATATGACATGAGCCACTTCAGGTTGCATCCACTCCAAGATTACAGGTTGGCATCTAGGTTCAGTAACATTATCATCATCATATAGAGGTGGATATCCCAAGGTACCTCTGATACTATTTGTAACACCTCTACCCATCAAGAAGAATATAATAGAGGGTCCGGCCGGGGCCCCACACCATATTCTACAAACAGGCAGAGATGCTACGAAATAATATCAAAACCAACGCATCCTAACACAGATCATTCTAGCGGAAGCTGCATGGTTGAAAACTTGAACTCAAGAGTAACAAGAACTGTCCACTAAAACATAGGAATGTATACAACCAAAGTATCTGGCCTTAAGGCCTTACAAATTTCTCTTAACAAGGTGTGGTTTACAGACATCGGCACGCAGGCCGGCCACACATGAACAAGAAGAAACAAAATAAAGCCTTCTAGGGCAGCAACGCAGCTTGGGCTTCAGCTCGCTAAGTCCCGCTCAGACTAGCTCCTCCTGCACCTGCAAGAACCAATCCACCAAGCAGTGGTAAACAGGGCAACGGTTAGCATTCAGCTGACCAATTATAACAACCCTGCCCCTGGCACAGGGCAGCGAAATTCCATCCCTGCAAAGCATGTTTCAACAGTATGTATAGCAATCCATGCAAGACGTGCATGATCGCACAGTCAATACATATCACAAACGCCGGCACGACGGCCCGACGCTCCATGCACTCAGGGCACATTCGGGTGTACCGGAAACACCGGATCCCACAAATGAGCATTTAGTCTAGCACGATGGCCCAAGACTCTGATTATGCCGCTGACGAAAGCCCAATGCCTTGGCGCTCTCATATCCAGCCTATATAACGCAGGTATGGATCAGCCACCCCCCGTTGCTCAAACCTCCTTGCCACTACCAAGTACATCGTACCTGAGGCCACAAATAATGGCGCGGGTCGGTTTCACCTTGCCTGTTTGGAACGAAGACTCATTTAATATAGTTGCAGCCCAACGGCTCAACACCACGTAACGTGACAACTCACAGTCACAAGAGTTAAACCAACTCTCACAATTTCCTGGACTTCCTCTAGTACTTCCTACTGCACCAAGCGATAGGTATGAACCACAGATTGCACACAAACAATTAAATACTCGGAGATTCCTCCGAATGCAAACAAGCATCACCAATCCAGACCAGCACGTCCAGATAGGCTTCACACAACATGCCTAGATCCGTACTCCAATTCCAAACTCTAACAAGGGGGACTTAACATATCTACCCTTAGGGACACCACAACCCACCGCAGACTCGCGGGGATGGGTTTTCCCTATGCAAATGAAGGATAGTAGGACTTCACATATCCAAGACGGAAATCGTAACCCTTGGAAGTCGCCTCAGATCCATGGAGAGAACTAAGATGGATGAAATCGTTCCTGAAGTGGTGCACAACCGACTTAAAATAAACAAGAACACGGGCATTGACACACCCGTGTCAAGCCTGACACGCCCGTATCACATAGTACACGGCTGTGTACCTGGCCGTGTCACCCCTGTAACACGATCTCCAAAATCACCCGAGCAGGAGACAGCTAAGGCACACGCCCGTGTCCCTAGGCGTGTGCTAAACACGCCCCTGTGACACGCCCGTATCACAGGCCGTGTTCCACACTCGACGATACATTCTCGAGTACTTGTCGAGAATAGGGACACGCCCTGGGACACCCCCGTGTCCCACGTCGTGTACACCTGACACGCCCTGAGACACGCCCGTGTCTCAGGCCGTGTCAGCCAACCTGAATCCCACTTTGGCTTTTTGAGATTTCTGGGGTGTTACAATCCTCCCCTCCTTAATAAAATTTCGTCCCAAAATTTGGATGCAGTAGGGAGATGCAAGCATGACATAAATAGTGATAATTTTACATATATGTTGCAACACCATACAGACAAGCAAACAGTTTAAATAAATAACTCGGGGAACTCAGCTCGCATGGTCTGCTCCCGCTCCCATGTTAGCTCTTCTTGGCCACAATTGTCCCACCGGACTTTGACCATTCCGATCGTTTTGTTCTGCAACTGTATCTCGGCTCGATCCTCGATCTGAATGGGCCTCACCTTTATCGTTAGCCCATACTCAACTGGCACCCGATCATTCTCAATCACTTGAGCTGGGTCTTTGACTGCTTTTCATAGTACCGAGATGTGGAACACAACATGCAGTCCACCCAATTCTGATGAAAGAGCTAGCCGATAGGCGGCTTCCCCAACTCGCTCCACCACTTCAAACAGACCAAGGTATCGCGGACTTAGCTTTTTCAACCGCCGAATCCGAGATACGCCTTTGAAGGGTTTAATCTTTAAATAGACCCAGTCACCCACCGCGAACTCCACGTTCTGGTGCTTAGCATTGTAATACTTGGCTTGCCGATCCTGGGCTATTAGTAGTCTCTCTCGAATAGAGCGTATTGTTGAGTTAGCATACTCGACTTCCTATTGTCCCAAAAGTTTGGATTCACCAGTTTCTGCCCAAGCTAACGGTGTACGGCACTTGCGACCATACAAAGCTTCAAACGGTGCCATACTGATACTCGCTTGGTAGCTATTATTATAGGCAAACTCCACCATAACAAGATGATCTTCCGATTTCTTACCGAAGTCCAGAGCACACATACGGAGCATATCCTCCATTGTTCTGTTGGTTCATTCAGTTTGGCCATCCGTTTGTGGATGAAAGGTCGTACTGAATGCTAACTTCGTACCCATCAGCTGATGAATTAACATCCAATCTTTCGAAGTAAATCGCCCATCTCGGTCACTTATGATGCTCCAGGGAACACCGTGCAATCGAACAATCTGCTCCACATAGAGCTTTGCGAACATTTCCACAGAATCGTCCCGCTTGTTCGGTAAAAATTGAGCCACCTTTGTCAACCGGTCTACAATCACCCATAATTAGTCATTCCCACGTTGAGATCTCGGCAATCCGTGAACGAAATCCTTAGAAATATCCTCAAACCTCCACTGTGGAACCGGCAACGATTTCAGGAAACCACTCGGCCGTTGACATTCTGCCTTTACCAAAGCACAAGTATGACACTTAGCCACATTTGCGGCTATGTCCTTCTTTAAACCGGGCCAACAAAATAATTTCTTCATGTCCTTGTACATTTTTGTGCTCCCAGGGTGAATTGAGTACTTTGTAAAGTGTGCTTCATATAACAATTCTTCTCGCAATTTACGCACACAAGGGACGCACAATTTGCCATCCTTCCGTAATAAACAGTTATCCCAGGAGAATTGGTCACCAGACCCCTCCTTTGCATAGCGTTGGAGACTTTCATCAAAACTCCGTTGCCCGCCGAACCCTGTCCGCGAGGTCATATTGAACCTCCATCCAGTTCAAGCATGCATCGGCCGAAGAATCCCTTTCCACACAAGATATCTCCAATGCTTCCAACTCCTGTATTAGACGCTCATCATGTATCCGCAACCAACTTGCCCGCACCGGATTCCGACGACTCAAGGCATCAGCGACCATATTTCCCTTTCCGGGAACATAGTGAATGTCGAAGGTATAATCCCCTCGGAATTCCATCCACCTCCTTTGTCGCATATTCAAATCCTTTTGATCGAGCAGATACTTTAGGCTTTTATGATATGTATAAATATCTACCTTCATGCCATAAAGATAGTGCCACCACAACTTTAGCGAAAAGATCACCGCCGCCAACTCCAATCATGGACGGGGTAATTATGTTCATGCACTTTCAATTGACGTGAGCCATAAGCGAACACCTTGCAAAACTGCAGGAGAACGCAGCCAAAGCCGCTTCCTGACATATCACTGTATATCTCAAAACCGTCTGTACCACCTGGCGATGTCAAAACAGGCACCGTGGTCAAACGACCTTTAAGCTCCTCAAAAGCTCACGTGCACTCCGGCGTCAAAACGAACTTCTGATCTTTTCTCGTCAACGTAGTCAAAGGCAAAGCAATCCGGGAAAAGTTCGCCACAAATCGTCTATAGTAGCCTGCCAGTCCATGAAAACTCCTGACTTCGGCCACCGAAGACATCACTGACCAATCACGAATGGCACTTATCTTTTCCGGATCCACCGCTATTCCCTCTCCACTTACCACATGGCCCAGAAAAGGCACCGACGAGAGCCAGAACTCGCACTTAGAGCACTTGGCATACAGCTTATTTCTCCGCAAGGTATGCAATACAAACCCCAAATAGTTTGCATGATCTTCCTCCGACTGTGAGTACACGAGGATATCATCAATGAACACAATCACAAACAGATCAAAGTATTCGCGGAACGTTCGATGCATGAGATCCATGAATATCGAAGGCGCATTACATAAGCTGAACGACATCACTGTGAACTCATAGTGACCGTAGCGTGTTCCAAACGCTGTCTTGGGAATGTCACCTTCCCTATCCGCAATTGGTAATACCCGGATTTCAAATCCAACTTGTAATAGACGGTTGAGCCCGCTAGCTGATCGAATAAGTCATCGATCCTTGGAATCAGATACTTGTTTTTCTCTGTCAGCTTATTCAGTTCGCGATAATCAATATATAGCCGCAAACTACCGCCTTTCTTTTTCACCAAAAGAACAGGCGCGCTCCAAGGTGACATACTTGTGCGTATGTATCATTGCTCCAACAGCTCTTGCAACTGAACTTTCAGTTCGGCCATCTCTTTTGGCGCTACCCGATACGGCGAACGGGCCACAGGTTTTGCACCTGGCACCAGCTCGATAGCGAAGTCGATCTCCCTTTGGGGAGGTAACCCCGGAAGGTCCTTTGGAAACACATAAGCATACTCCGACATATTCAGCACTTCACTCACACTGGCCTTTGGCGCCACCGCCTCTACGAGTGTGAAGAACAACTCCGCACCCTTTCGAACTGCCTTAACGACTTGGAGAGTAGATAACAACATCCCACTCAACCCTTGTATACCAATGAACTTGGTCTCTTGTTCGGTATTCTGCCCGAGTGTGACCTCTTTCTAAGTGAAATCTATACAGGCACGCTGCTCTGACAGCCAGTCCATACCAAAGATTATATCAAATTCCTTGATCGGCAATACTAATGTTTCCACCTTTAACTCTCGACTCCCTATCTTGACCTAAAGACCGTAAGATTTATCCGCACACATCAAACACCTGTTAGGTAACAACACCTTTACACTGTCTGTCGTGGTCCGGATAGGTACCCCGACCCGAAAGACGAAATCTTCAGACAGAAACGAATGTGAAGCACCTGTGTCAAACAGTGCTCGCGACGGATACTCTCGTATAAGGACAAACCCTAAAACATCATAATCAAAACAAGCACAGCACACAGTATAAAATAACATTAAAAACTTTGCGCACCTATGACGACATCCGCCTGCTTAATGGCCTCCTATTGTCCAAGGTTGAAGACCCTGGTCTGCGTGTGCGAGGCAGAAGACTCCACCACAGTCTTCCCTTTCCCCGCATAAGACGCTCCTATCTTCTTGTCACCCTTTGGAGGACCAACTCGGCAATCACATGCGAAGTGTCCCAACTTCCCTCACGTAAAACAAGCACGAGATCCATACCCAGATGTCTCTGTCACAGTCGTAGAAGGAGCTTGTCCAGTAGACTTGGACTTATTTCCCCATCTCTTACGGTACCCAAACTTCTCCGGACGCGGCGGCTTGAACTCTGGCTTTGTCACAGCCAAGGTCCCTTTTGCCTGCCCCCTTCTCATGTCCGTCTCCAAAGACCGAGCTGTACAGACTAAGGCTTGAAATCCCTGACTCACAGAACTCGAGAGCAAATACCTCAGCTCATCACGCAGTCCCGCATAAAACCTACTAGTCTTACGCTCTTCTTCGACCAAGATTGTACCCGCATATCTTCCCAAACGTGTGAACTCATGCAGATAATCATCCACACTATGATCTCCTTGGGTTAACCGTTGAAATTCCATTTCTATCGATATCCTTTGAAAGTGAGGGATAAGATCAATCCTAACTCTAGAGGGGGGGGGGTGAATAGAGTGATTTAAAATAGTTTTGCAAATTAAAACTTGTATGGAGAGAAGGCTTAGATTTACTTAGTGTATGGTGTTATAGCAATTAATCAAAGTAATAAGAGAATCACAGCACAAAGCAAAACACAAAGAAACAAGCAACCAGAATACACAAGGAGCTATAGTGGTTCCCCAAAATCTTGGGTTGTCCACTCTTCTATCACCCTAGATAGGAATCCACTTCAAGATGAGTTGATCAGGTGTCTTGAGCACCAGAGAGTTTTTGACCAGGTTCTCCCAAACCAAAGGGCTGATTATTGACCAGGTTTCAGCAAAACCAAAGGTAACTTTTGAAGGGAGTTAAAACCCTGTACAGAAAGAAAAAGAAAAAGCTGATGTTGTCTTCTCTATCAATAAGTAGAGAGAAGCAAAGTGGATCTGTTGATGTTGTCAGAGCTCCCCCTGAGATCAAGAAGTAGTTCAGGAAGGAGAGCTTTGTACAAGGGTGACAGGTCTTCAATGATCTGATCCAAACAAGTTGGATGGTTGTGTCTGAAGCAATCAGAATTCCTGTGTGTAAGCTTGAATGAATATCACAGAGAGCAAGAAGAAGAAGTCTTGTTGTTCTCTATTAACTGATAGAATAATATTTCTGTGTTCTTCTTCTGAGTCTTTGATAGCCGTTGGCAGCAAGCATTAAATGCTTTCCTTAAATGTCCATGTCTCAAAGGAAGTGTCAGGCAAACATTCCTTAGAAAATTCCTTGAGCCATGCACCAGATTTGCTGTAAAGGCCAATAAATCTTCAGCATTAATTATTCTGACAGAAGGAATTTGAATTCCTATTCAAAACTGACGGGAGCCTGGAAAACGTCGAGCTCACAATAAAACGTCGATCTGAGCACGACACACGTCGGCCAGAGAGTGGTTTCAGAAAGCAGAACTGGGCTCGATGGAACGTCGAGCTGAGGTCGACTCCACGTCGAGCTGAGGTCGACTCTGCGTCGAGCTGAGGTCGACTCTGCGTCGAGCTGAAGTCGACTCTAACTAACCTATGTGACCTTTATAATAACAAGGAGGTCACAACACAAAATCCCTATAGAAATATAGTCATCCTGACCCAAATAGTAATAGGGTGTTCCAACAATCTCCCCCTATTTGGATTAGGATTACTATTTACATGAATTTAGGGATTCAAAAAAGAAGTAAAGCAAGACAAAGCTGAATAAAATACAACCAGACATATGACAGAATAAAGCAGCATATATATAACACTATATAGCAGCAATATTGTTTAATGTCCTGTATCCAGCAGAGAAAAAGAAATAAAACACCTTACATTACTTTTCCTTTGGAGCTTTGTCTTGATCACTTCCCTTGAAGATAATTTCCCTGTTAGGATTTGTAGCATCCTTCTTGGATCTGTAATCTTCAGCTGCACCTAAGGATTTCTGACCTTTTCCAATAGCTGGTACAGCTGCAGGATGGAGCTGCATATACTTATCAGAATCAAAGAATTTCTTTGAGTTGTATTTCTCCAATTCTTCTCTCCTTTGATCTGACATGGTGCTGATGTGAGAGGTGTCCAGACCTCTTGCTCTAGCTCTGTCAATCTCATTCAGAGCAGCCATCTCAGTCATCCTGGCCTTCCAGTAAGCTGGAGTTTTAGTAGGATCTTCAAAAGGAATAGCTGGTTCATATCTGTTGGCAGAGTGTTCTTGATGAGTTCTTGGAGTGAAGTCAACTCTGGGTCTGTAAGGATAGGGACCAGAAGTTGGATCAATGGGTCCTGCCCTTTGGTAAGGTTGAGATCCTGATCTTCCTCTGGACTGCCTGTCTCTATTGTATCCTCTTTGCTGGTTTCCCCTTTGCTGATTTCCCCTTTGCTGGTTATACCCTTGGGATCTTCTTGACTGATAGGTCTTTCCATGCAGAGATGATGGGGCAGGATTGGAAGAGAGGCTTGCACTTGCACCTGCATCTGGAGGAGGTGGAGGTGGAGGCTGATGGACAAGCTTGGAGGGGCCTTCATTGAACTTTATTTTCTTCTTCATTGCCTTTCTTTGGTTTAGAGAATATTGCATCCAGGGCTCAGTGATTTCACAGTTGTACTTGATGTGGTAAGGGATGTCATGATCAGTGGCTCTAGCCAATGGAACTCTTTTCATTGCTTTGGATCTTGCTTTCCTCTTCCTTGCAATGGTTGTAGAGGAGTCATCAGAATCAGTTGCAAATTCATCCTCTGAGCTTTGAGATTCATCATAAGAATCTATGTAAGTTCTCTTTGAGATGGGAAAATTGATGGGGGCTGGAGCAGCTGAAGAAGTAACTGGAGGAAGGTCTACTGACAGTGTAGAAGAGGATTCTAACACTGCAGGAAAGGAAATAGCCTCGGGAGCCATAGAGGCTGAGGTGGCTAGTTCTTGAAGAACTTAGGAGACAATGGTCTCAACTTCATCTGGTGTCTCAATCAATTCACCTGAAGTTTCTGAGGGAACAGTCTTAGCAGCTACTACTGCTTCAACAACAACATCATCACAAGCAGGAGCCACAGCTACCACTGCTTCATCAAGGATCATGGCATCAACAGCCAAGGAGGATGGAATGATCTTCTGAAAAGGGACAATGGCCCTAGACAGGTCTTCTTGAGGAGGCAGGAGGCTGTAGTTTCTGAAGTGAAGATGTGCTGGAAGGTAGAAGCTCTGGACAGAAGATGCCAAGGACTGAAAGTCTAAGGCACTGCTGATCATCTGAACTGAACCTTGAGGAGGAGCCTCAGAGGTCATCTGAACTTCTACTGTTGAAACTGTCTCTGAACAACCCTGTACTACCTGTACTGCTGAAGGCTGCAGCTCTTCTTCTGCTGACATCTCCCCCTGCCTAAAATCAGTGGCAGCTGACTCTAGGCCCCCAGAAGAAGGGCATGCCAGATAGGATGAGAGGGATGAGACTGAGGCAGAGAGAGAGCTCAGGGAAAGGACTAGAGGAGCCAGCTTGGCATCCAATAGAGAGGAGAGCCTAGGGGCCAAAATATCAAAAAGCTTATTGGCCAAAGGCAAAAGATCTACTTGCTCAAGTGGGACTTGAGTAGAGGTAGAGGGAGCAGCAGAGAAGGTGAAGATAGAAGATGTTGTTGGTGGTGCAGACATAGGAGGGATAGCTGGTTCATAGATGGAGGATAGGAGAAGTTCGGAAAATGTTGATGAAGGGTGGAAGTCATGAGGAGAGGAGGGAGAGGCATCCATGAAGGATTCATCATGAATGTCAAGGGAAAGGATGTCCTCATGAGATGAAGAGTCCAAGCTCATGGGAGGAAAATAGTGGAGGGGATGGAAAGTGATGAGTGGTGGAATGGAGGATGCAATAGTAGAAATGGATGAAGGGATGGGTTGAGTGGATGAGATGATTGTTGTTGTTGGAATGAAAGAGGATGGGAGGATGATGGAGGAAGATGGCAAAACCCCTGCTTCTGGGCCAGTAGACTGAGGAAGAGTGACCTCTACAGTCCTGGTGTCTGCAGAAGTCCTCATTGCTGCAGCTGCCCTGGAGTTCACAATCTTCCTGTCCCACTTGCCAATCAGTGCACAAGTGAGCCTCTTAGAAGCATTGATGTGCTTCTTTGAGGACACAAGCAACTGAGGGCAACAGTGGTTCAGAATCAAACCAAGAACCCTTCCAAAGTGGACAAAGTTCTTATCCATTTTCTTCTTAATCATATCAAAAACAATCAAACCACAATTGGGATGCTTCTTATCCAAAATTGCAGGCATAATGCAAAACTGATGCCTAGTAATGGCATCATGTGCAGTCCTCTTTGCACAAATTACCTTGCCTGTGATATCTGCTAACAGCCTAAACTCAATAGCTAGGTTAACTTTTAAAAGTTTAGAGGGGTTACCAGAATTATGCCCCATTCTATCTAGCATCACAGCAAACTCTTCCACAGAGAGTTCTATCTCATCATCTCCAATAGCAAAACCGAAAACCTCTGAAATGATTTGAGGAGAAATGGCTACCTCATTCCCTGAAATTGTTCCAGTCATCGTACTGTTATCTGAATTCACTGCAGTAAAAATCCACTCTTTGATTTCAGATTCTGGAAGAGGAATCCTGGTTGTCATGAAGTTAACCAGGTGCTGCTCTTTGAATAGCTCCAGAATATCCAGAAAATTCTGCGATGATCCATCAAAGGAGTCGATGTCGATGTCAAAACTTGAATCAAACTTCATTGCCGCCAATGCACCTGCAGCAATTGCCATTATCCTGCAAATAGATACCTTCCAAGATCAAGAGTAAAGGATTTGGAGGGAGAAATCTTGAGCAGAAAATATGAGAGCGCAACTGCGAACGACGGAGAAGAATGATTTTATACTAGGGTTCGACGCAGAAATGGAAAGAACGTCGAGCTCAGGTCGACGCTCTAAGGCTCTAGGAGAACTGAAACGGCTCAACAGCGTGCAGCTTAGGTCGACGTTCGACGCTTGGGCTGATGCTATACGTCGAGCTCAGGTCGACGTTGAATGAAGGCGTCGACCGAAGGGAGAAAAACTCAAGAAGCCAGGGAGCTGTGAACTTAGTTCAATGCTAGAAGTTGAGGTCGACATTCGACGCTTTTGAGGGCGACGGACCGTCGATCTTAGTTCGACGCAGCGTCGAGCTTAGTTCAGAGCTCAAAGAAACCACTCAGACAGAGGAATTTTAAAATGAAATTTTTCCTATTCCTGTTAATTATGGGTTTCAAAATCTTGGAGTTTTAATATATACTGTCTCCATCTAGCATTCCTAACTGATTGAGGAAGAAGAAGTACTTCTTTTCATCCAAGGGCTTGGTGAAAATATCTCCTCTTTGTAGTTCAATGGAAATGTATTCTAGTGCAATTTTCTTCTTTTCTACATTATCCCTTAAGAAGTGATGTCTGATCTCTATGTGCTTAGTCCTACTATGGAGAACTGGATTTTGTGCAATGCAAATTGCACTAGTATTATCACAAAAAATTTTAGACATCTCTAAGTTGTAGCCATAGTCTAGGAGCTGGTTTTGAATCCACAAAATCTGTGAGCAACAACTGCCTGCAACCATGTATTCAGCTTCAGCAGTTGATGTGGACACAGAAGTTTGTTTCTTACAAAACCAGGAGACAAGTCTATCACCAAGGAATTGACAAGTTCCACTGGTGCTTTTCCTATCTACTCTACATCCAGCATAATCAGAATCTGAAAATCCAGTTAGATCAAATCATGAGTCATGTGGATACCAGAGACCTAGATTAGGACAACTTTTTACATACCTAAGAATCCTCTTAACTAATGTGAGGTGGGACTCTCTAGGGCTTACTTGGAATCTAGCACAAATGCATGTAGCAAACATTATGTCTGTTCTACTAGCTGTTAGATAAAGTAATGAGCCAATGATTGCTCTATAGTTTGTCTGATCAACTGGTTTTCCAGATTCATCAGCATCTAAAACAACATTTGTAGGCATAGGTGTTTTCATAGAAGATGCTTCAGACATTCCAAATTTCTTAACCAGTTCTCTTGCATACTTGGTTTGAGAAATAAAAATGCCATCCACATGTTGTTTAACTTGCAATCCTAGAAAGAAAGCAAGCTCACCCATGCTACTCATTTCAAACTTTGAATGCATAAGTTGTGAGATCTTTTTGCATAAGTTTGAATCAGTAGACCCAAATATGATATCATCTACATAAATTTGTACTAGTAGGATATGGGACCTATGGGTTCTAATAAAGAGAGTTTGGTCTACTCTACCCCTTTTAAAATCATTTTCCAATAAAAAACAAGCTAAGGTCTCATACCATGCTCTAGGAGCTTGCTTGTGACCATATAAAGCTTTATGCAGTTTAAAAACATGATCAGGAGAGGTTGGAGAGATAAAACCTGGAGGTTGCTTTACATAAACCTCTTCCTTGATGTCTCCATTGAGAAATGCACTCTTGACATCCATCTGATATACCTTGAATCTCTTGTGAGCTGCATATGCAAGAAAGATTCTTATGGACTCCAACCTTGCAACTGGTGCAAAGGTTTGGTCATAATCAATCCCTTCTTCTTGGCAATATCCTTGTGCAACAAGTCTTGCCTTGTTTCTCACAATTATTCCTTGATCATCCAACTTGTTCCTGAATACCCATTTGGTTCCAACAATTTGCTGGTTCCTTGGTCTTGGTACTAATTCCCAAACTTTATTCCTTTCAAATTGATTCAACTCCTCTTGCATTGCAATGATCCAGTTTGGATCTTGCTCTGCATCTTGTATTGTTTGAGGCTCAATTTGAGAAAGAAAGCAAGTGTGCATAATATTGTGATTAACTTGATTCCTTGTTTGCACACCTACTGAGATATCTCCAATTACTTGTGAAATTGGGTGATCTCTTGTTGTTACTAAATCAACAAGGGGTGTTGATGGTGCACCAACCTGTGTTGTTGTTTCCTCTTGTGGAACAACAACTGGTTCTTCAATTTGTTGACCATTTGAGCTTTCCAAAAACTGAGATTCCTCTTCATTGTCACTAAGTTCAGCGTCTTGTTGAATTGTTGAAGGTAATGAATCTTTGTCTGTGATGGTAAGCTGCTTCAGATTTTCTGAAATTGAATGTTCCTGCAAATTGCTTATGGTAGAAGTCTCCTTCTCCTTATAAGACATATTAGTTTCATCAAATGTAACATGCATGGATTCTTCAATTTTATTAGAGCACTTGTTAAAAACCCTATAAGCCTTACTAATCATGGAGTATCCCAGAAACACTCCTTCATCAGCTTTGGCTTCAAATTTAGCTAGGTATTTCTTGTCATTATTGTGAATGAAGCAAATGCAACCAAAAATTTTGAAATAATTTACTTTAGGTTTCTTCCTTTTGAGTAACTCATAGGGAGTCTTACCCTTCAGTTTATGTATCAGGCTTCTATTCAAAACATAGTTGGAGGTGTTCACAGCCTCTGCCCAAAAGGTTAGAGGAAGGTGAGCATTTGTCAACAATGTTGTGGCAGATTCAATAAGGGTTCTATTTTTCCCTTCAACTACCCCATTTTGTTGAGGAGTTCTCGGAGCTGAGAAAGTGTTCCTGATACCTTCCTTCTAACAGAACTCTAGCATAAGAAGAGAATCAAACTCTGTCCCATGATCACTTCTGATCAGGGTAATGTGAGTATTGAACTCAATCTGTATGCCTTTGAGAAAATCTGTCAAAATCTTGAAGTTATCAGACTTCTTTCTCAGAAATAACACCCAAGTGAATCTTGAGAAGTCATCTACAACTACTAAAGCATAAGATTTCCCTCCTAGGCTTTGTACATTAATTGGTCCAAAAAGGTCCATGTGCAATAAGTACAAAATTCTAGGTGAATCACTCTTATTAAGTGACTTGAAACTATTTTTAGTTTGCTTGCCTAATTGACAAGCCTTGCAAAATCCTTCCTTCTTGTAGGGACCAGAAGGTAGTCCTCTAACAAGGTTGTCTTTGGATAACTTAGCAATGGTTCTAAGGTTCACATGTCCTAATCTTTTATGCCATAGTTCATTAGGTTTGCTAAGGGAGTTAAATAAACAAATATCTACTTTAGATGAATTGAAATCAACTAGATATATGTTATCTTGTCTATTACCAATTAAAACAATGTTGTTATTTAATGCAATATTACATGCTAAGTTGGTAAACCAAACCTGATAACCAGCATCACATAGCTGGCTGATGTTGATTAAGTTGTGCTTTAGTCCTTCCACATAGGCCACTTTCTTGAATGTAATTGACCCTATTTTGACTTGGCCATAGCCTTTTGTTTGTCCAAAGTTTGAATCTCCAAAGATTACTTTGGGTCCATGTTTGGCTTTGAAGGACACAAGGTTCTCCTTGTTGCCAGTCATGTGCTTTGAGCACCCACTGTCCAAGTACCACTGCTGGTTCTCAATTGGATAGGTCTTTACCTGCACCTACAACAAATCAATTGTTTTTGACCCAGTTTACCTTGGGCCTTTCTTGATATCCTTTAATCTCTGAAATAAAAGACATCTCAGGTTGACTCTTATAGCCTACAGGATGATATCTCCTAGGAGGTATTATCCATTCAGCATAAGGGTTAAAGTGATGAGATGTGGAGCTGGAATTAAATCTTGAATTAACCCCTGAGAACTGACTTTTGCTATGAACTTGGCTCGACGCACGTCGAGCTTCGGTCGACGGACTCTGGTGAGTGCGTCGAGCTCCATTCGACGGCGAAGTTTTGCTTTGTTCAGAAGGTAGAAGGCGTCGACCTGAGTTCGACGTTTTCTTGCGATTACGTCGAGCTCTGTTCGACCTCCGTCGAGCTTCGTTCGACGCTTTTTGTCCAGTTTCCTGGGTTAAGTCAGCATTCTTCCTAGCCACTATCAAGACTCCTTTACCTTTGTCACTGGTAAATTTGATTGGAGTTGTCAGCACTATGGGTTGGCTGGATGAAGCACCCAAGCCCAGTGAACCATTCAATCTTGAGTTCACTATACTTGTGATGTCCATTAATTTGATACTTCTCCCATTAAGGGTTTCTTCAAATTGTTTGGCCTTAGATAGTTCACCTTTCAGTGAAGCTATCTCCTCCCCACACTGCTTCAACTCTTCTAAGAGTCTAAGATTATCTGAGTTAATGGATTTGCATTCAATCAATTGTTCTCTAAGAGTTATAATTAACTTTTGAGATTCAATCAAGTCAACGCACATAGATTTGAACTCAGATTTAAATTCATCAGAATTAAAATCAAATGAATCTATTACCTGATCCTCAGTAAGTTCCTGATCAGATAGGTAGTCAGCATCAAGCTCTGAATCAGTATTCTTTTAAGATGCATTGATGGCCATCATGCAGAATCCTTTTTCTTCTGCATCATCCTCATCATCACTAGAGCTGGATGATGAATCAGACTCATCAGAGTCACTCCAGGATTCAGCCACAAATCCTTTTCTGGTGTGCTTGATGTTGCTGGAGGAAGGCTTGTCATGGTACTTCCTTGACTCCTTATCCTTCCTTTTATCTTTTCTTTCCTTCTTGTCCCTTCTGTCCTTATCTTGATTTTCTGGACAGTTGGGCACAATGTGTCCTGGTTTCCTGCAGCCAAAACAGATAATATCTTTATTCGTAGATCTGTCATACCTTGGCTTGTCTTTGTCTTTGGATGACCATCTTCTGAAGTTCTTTTTATTCAGCTTATTAAACCTTTTGACAAGTAGGCTCATAAGCTCTTCATTTCCCAACACCTTTTCTTTAGGTTGTTCTTCCTATGCCTTGAAGGCAATGGTTTTCTCAACCTTTTCAGTTGGTGTGGATATCTTCTGCTCTTCTTCTCTCTTCTTAATGAATTGCTCATAACTCTTGAGCTTTCCTAGAAGAGCTTCTGTGGATAACTCATAGACATTCCTTCCATCTTTAATTGACCAGATTCTTGAGTCCCAAGAGCTAGGGAAACAAGTCAGTATCTTGTCATTTATCTCAGTGAGAGATATGTCCTTATCTAGTGATCTAAGCTCACTGATGATTAGACTCAGTCTGTTGTACATGTCAGCAACTGACTCAGACTCTGCCTTTTTGAAGTTCTCATACTGGGTGATGAGGTAGGATCTCATATCCTTTCTTTCATCTGCAGAACCTGATACAATTTCTGAAAGTTTTTCCCAGATCTCTTTGGCAGTATTGCATTCAGCTACTTTCTGGAAAATGTCATCTGACATGGTTTGAGCCAAGATGTTCATGGCTTTAGCATCTACTGCCTTCCACTTTCTTATGTCAGCATCAGTTCCTGAAGGAGGAGGAACAGCTGATGTACTTGTTCCTGTGGGAGGCCTTGGACAATCTGTCAACACAGAATTAAAGATGTCCTCATCAAATGAATTCATGTAAAGTCTAATCCTTGCCTTCCATAGTGCAAACTTAGAGAGATTGCACATAGGAGGTCTGGTGCTAGCAAAGTCCTTGTTTTGTGCCATGAGTTTTAAGGATAAGTAAAACTAAAAGAAATAACCCTTTTGAGAGAAATGATCTTATCAGAGATCTTTTGATTCAGGTATTAGCCTGTATGAATGATCAACCTGCCTCTGATACCAATTGAAAGTGAGGGATAAGATCAATCCTAACTCTAGAGGGGGGGGGGAATAGAGTGATTTAAAATAGTTTTGCAAATTAAAACTTGTATGGAGAGAAGGCTTAGATTTACTTAGTGTATGGTGCTATAACAATTAATCAAAGTAAGAAGAGAATCACAGCACAAAGCAAAACACAAAGAAACAAGCAACCAGAATACACAAGGAGCTATAGTGGTTCCCCAAAATCTTGGGTAGTCCACTCTTCTATCACCCTAGATAGGAATCCACTTCAAGATGAGTTGATCAGGTGTCTTGAGCACCAGAGAGTTTTTGACCAGGTTCTCACAAACCAAAGGGCTGATTTTTGACCAGGTTTCAGCAAAACCAAAGGTAACTTTTGAAGGGAGTTAAAACCCTGTACAAAAAGAAAAAGAAAAAGCTGATGTTGTCTTCTCTATCAATAAGTAGAGAGAAGCAAAGTGGATCTGTTGATGTTGTCAGAGCTCCCCCTGAGATCAAGAAGTAGTTCAGGAAGGAGAGCTTTGCACAAGGGTGAGAGGTCTTCAATGATCTGATCTGCTCCAGCAAAAGATAATCCAAACAAGTTGGATGGTTGTGTCTGAAGCAATCAGAATTCCTGTGTGTAAGCTTGAATGAATATCACAGAGAGCAAGAAGAAGAAGTCTTGTTATTCTCTGTTAACTGATAGAATAATATCTCTGTGTTCTTCTTCTGAGTCTTTGATAGCCGTTGGCAGCAAGCATTAAATGCTTTCCTTAAATGTCCATGTCTCAAAGGAAGTGTCAGGCAAACATTCCTTAGAAAATTCCTTGAGCCATGCACCAGATTTGCTGTAACGGCCAATAAATCTTCAGCATTAATTGTTCTGACAGAAGGAATTTGAATTCCTATTCAAAACTGACGGGAGCCTGGAAAACGTCGAGCTCACAATAAAACGTCGATCTGAGCACGACACACGTCGGCCAGAGAGTGGTTTCAGAAAGCAGAACTGGGCTCGATGGAACGTCGAGCTGAGGTCGACTCCACATCGAGCTGAGGTCGACTCTGCGTCGAGCTGAGGTCGACTCTGCGTCGAGCTGAAGTCGACTCTAACTAACCTATGTGACCTTTATAACAACAAGGAGGTCACAACATAAAATCCCTATAGAAATATAGTCATCCTGACCCAAATAGTAATAGGGTGTTCCAACATCCTTTGCTGCATTGGTAGATGTTGTGCCAAGAATAACCGAGAAAATTCGTCCATCGAGACCTCTGCAAGTTGTCTACCGGCCAAGTGATACAGTTCAATGTCATCCCACCATATTCTAGCCTCTCCTTCCAGTAGGAAAGTGGCCAACATAACCTTCTGTCCCTCCTCAACCTTGATCGCTCTGATGATCCTCTTGATCCTTGCAAGC
Source organism: Platanthera zijinensis (assembly GCA_039513925.1). NCBI lineage: Eukaryota > Viridiplantae > Streptophyta > Magnoliopsida > Asparagales > Orchidaceae > Platanthera > Platanthera zijinensis. Next base: position 101,153,438 of record CM077092.1, read on the forward strand.
TAAACCTCTGCTTGGGCCGGTGACCCTGCCCCAGTAAATTGTGGAGGATTGAAGCTCAAGAATTGCTTCAATTGTTGATTTTCTGCCCGCGGATCAACTACAGCTTCTATCGGTTCTTGCCGTACCCCAGCATGCATTGGCACCACTGCAGGACGTGTCTGCCCAGCCTACTGAGCATTCATCACAACAACTACCGTTTTCGTGATGAAACGTACCGTTTCAGCGGATGGAGGAGGTGTGGGCACCTCAGCTGGTGCCGTACTTTCTATAGAATGTTGAGGTTCGGATTGACCTGCAACACTTCTAGTCACCTATATGTGTAAAACACACAATTTAGCAACCAAGTGAAACGGAAAACATACAAAAAGAATACACAGGTTCAACAAACAAGTGTGTTTGCATTCCTAAGTGGACATTCTTGAGTTCAAGTTAAGTGTTATAACGACAGCACTGACACGTGTTCACCACCCCTCAAAAAAATTCGTTCGCAAATTCGGAAGAGATCGATAAACAAGCTGATACCGAATTGTAACACCTCTACCCGTCAAGAAGAATATAAAAGAAGGTTTGGCCAGGGCCCCACACCATATTCAACAAACAGACGGAGACGCTATGAAATAATATCAAAACCAACGCATCCTAACACAGAGCATTCTAGCGGAAGCTTCACGGTTGAAAACTTGAACTCAAGAGTAACAAGAACTGTCCACTAAAACATAGGAATGTATAAAACCAAAGTATCTGGCCTTAAGGCCTTACAAATTTATCTTAACAAGGTGTGGTTTATAGACATCGGCATGCAGGCCGGCCACACATGAAAAAGAAGAAACAAAATAAAGGCTTCTAGGGCAGCAATGCAGCTTGGGCTTCAGCCCGCTAAGTCCCGCTCGGACCAGCACCTCCTGCACCTGCAAGAACCAATCCACCAAGCAGTGGTAAACAGGGCAACGGTCAGCATTAAGCTGACCAATTATAACGAACCTCCCCCTGGCACGGGGCAGCGGAATTCCATCCTTACAAAGCATGTTTCAATAGTATGTATAGCAATCCACACAAGACGTGCACGACCGCACAGTAAATACATATCACAAACGCCGACACGACGGCCCGACGCTCCGTGCACTCAGGGCACATTCGGGTGTACCGGAAACACCGGATCCCACCAATGAGCATTTAGTCTGGAACGACGGCCCAAGACTCTCATTATGCCGCTGACGAAAGCCCAATGGCTTGGCGCTCTCTTGTCCAGCCTACATAACGCAGGTACGGATAAGCCACCCCCCCCCCCCCCGTTGCTCAAACCGCCTTGCCACTACCAAGTACATCGTACCCGAGGCCACAAATAAAGGCGTGGGTCGGTTTCACCTTGCCTATTCCGCACGAAGCCTCATTTACATAGTTGCAGCCCAACGTCTCAACACCACGTAACGTGACAACTCACGGTCATAAGTGTTGAACCAACTCTCACAATTTCCTGGACTTCCTCCAGTACTTCCTGCTGCACCAAGCGACATTTATGCACCACAGATTGCACACAAACAATCAAATACTCGAAGATTCCTCCGAATGCAAACAAGCATCACCAATCCAAACCAGCACGTCCAGATGGGCTTCACACAGCATGCCTAGATCCGTACTCCAATTCCGGACTCTAACAAGGGGGACTTCACATATCTACCCCAAGGGACACCACAACCCACCGTACACTAGCGGGGACGGGTTTTCCCTATGCAAATGCAGGAAAGTAGGACTTCACATGTCCAAGACGGAAATTGTTACCCTTGGAAGTCGCCTCGGATCCATGGAGAGAATTGAGACGGATGAAAGCCTTCGCAGCAGCCTTGCCTTCGTAAATCCGAACTCGGCTCGTGATTTGGACCACCGTAGCCTGGTCTTCCTTGCCTTGCTCTCCCCTCTCTCTTAAATTTAGAAAGAGAAAGATGAAAATCAAATGAGCTTTCTCCTCTTCAATCCCTGCCTTATCAACCCAGGGAAGAGCCCAGACCATTGGATCTTGGTCAAAGAAAATGAACGGCTCTGATCAGCCCTGAATTTGATTTCCTTGGCCGAACACGGGTTGTTACACTCCCGTGTCACAGGCCGTGTTCCTGAAGCGGTGCACAACCGACTGAAAATAAATAAGAACACGGGCATTGACACGCGCGTGTCAATCCTGAAACACCCGTGTCACACAGTACACGGCCGTGTACCTGGCCGTGTCACCCCTGTAACACGATCTCCAAAATTACCCGAGCAGGACACGGCTAAGGCACACTCCCGTGTCCCTAACCGTGTGCCAAACACACCCCTGTGACACGCCCGTGTCATAGGCCGTGTTCCACACTCGACGATCAGTTCTCGAGTACTTGTCGAGAATAGGGACATGCCCCTGGACACGCCCGTGTCCCAGGCCGTGTATACCTGACACGCCCTGAGACACGCCCATGTCTCAGGCCGTGTCAGCCAACCTGAATCCCACTTTGGCTTTTTGAGATTTCTGGGTTGTTATACTGTTGGATACCCATTTGGCATGAATAGGGCTAGCCTTGATAAGCACTCTCTCCCCCTTTATGACTTCTCGGGCAATGTGATCTCTTAGATCCGTCTTCTTAAATAGGACTTGATCTAGCACATGATAATTTCCTGTAGTATAATAGTCCATGAACTTTTTCATTTGATCTGAACTAGCAGTCTCAAAAGTCTTTATGGTTGTATTAACTGTTGTCAAATCTAGTTTTATTTGAGAGTCTACAGCAGATTCTTTGGTTTCCATATATGTCTTTATGGTTGAGGTGTGTTCAACCAATTTATTCAAAGTGATGGAATGTATGTCCATCAAATTTTCATTCATCCTGTTCTTATTTTCAAGAACAAAACCTTTCTTGAAGGCCAGGTCATCCACCATAGTTTTTGTAGTTTGTTATTGCTGGGCAATATATACTACAACATTGCCTCCCTTATGGAAGCAATCTGGCATTTCTTTCTTGAGCAAATTTACTTCAAATCTTATAGATTTGATGTCTTGAGCCAGATTTAGTTGTACTTCCTTTTGTCTTTCATCCACATATATTTCAAGTGCACGCCTGCGGTCATCAAGTTTTTCTTACAGTTTCACCGGTAGGGAGCTGAAGTCTACTTCTAGAGTAATAGAAGTTTTCCGATCTTGTAATGCCTTCTAGTAGCCTGAACTCTTCTTCCAGAGCTCCAATATCTTCTTTTTCTTAAGGACTAAGGCTTCTTCCTCACTTTCAGAATCTGATGATATTTGTAGTTCCATTGTTGTTCCTTGAACATCTATATCTAGTCTTGGGGCTTGGTATTGCACCTCCCCCTCAACCCCTGCAGTAGTGTGTTGATCAGCAGAAATGTCTTCCTTATGAACCTCTTCCTCTTCTTCCTAGAAGTCAGTTTTTAATCCTTGAATTACATCATTCTCAGGAGTCTTAGGTTTCTCTGACAGATCTGGAATATGCACATCATGGGCCTCTTTTTCAAAAGTTTCTGCAACTGTGTTGATGTCCTGAACTACATTCAACACAGTGAAGTTTACAGCCTCACTAACTAACTCAGACATATTGTTATCTCCCCCTAATGCGTTGGACGATAAGTGTATCGGTCGCACAAGTAATATAAAATGGGCGAATTTTCCCAAGTATCGATCTCTCAAGGAACACAGTAAGGTGGAGTTAATTTCGAGGAGGACTTGAGATTGAAGTCCTTAGGTCAGAGTTAACTAAGGGGGGTTTTGATGGTTGCGGAAAAATAAAGTAAAAAGATAACAACTACTCCTATGCAACGCTGCTATGCGATGCTTCGCCAGGCGAAATGGAAGACTAGTCTTGCCTCTATGCACCGAATCGCAGGGCGGATGGCCGAGTAGTCTTGCAGAATGAGGGTCGAGAGCACCTCTTTGCTACGCACGCCACTAGAAATTGCTAGTGCAGCAAGGGTGGATTGGTGATGGATGGAAAATGGCACACCTCAAGTAAATAACGCAAACATACAATCATATAGACATGATTGCACATAAACGTATTTTACAATAAGAATACTTCATCACATACAAGAGTTTCACTAAGCTACAACAATAAGAGAGGAAAAGTGTGCGAAATCGACCGGATCCAAATTATCGCCAAGGGTTCACGGTTGGAATCGCCGGGTTGTCAATCCGCGTCCAAGCTTGGTCCTCAACTGCTCCAGGGGTAGAGGAGGCTATCACTCACTCCCAATGGACCCGTCTTCTTCGTGTCACGAGCCAGTGGAGGAAGGCACAGCTTCTCCTAGCATGATGGAGAAATCTAGATCAAAACTCTCCTTGAAGCTCAAGGATGAAGGAGGAGGCCGAGAGGAAGCTCCGGCTTGGATTTGGAGTTGAATGCTTGCCCGAATCTCCTATCCTAAGTGGAGCGGCGAAGTTTTGCCCTAAAATCGCAGACGGGATGGCTGGAAACAAAGGTCTAGTGATGGCCGAAAATCTACGCTTAAATAGAAGAAGATTAAAAAAATGGTCACGCATGGTCCCACGCACGACCGTGCACTGACCGTGCGTTATTAACTTACAGATCTTGATCGCCGAAGAAGAAGCATTGACCCGTGCGTTTTACTCGCGCACTGGCGATTCCTCCATGCATGAAGGAAATCGCACGGGTAACGACAGAACGCAGAAATACAGGAGAAAACAGAGGAACCGTGCATTGAACTCACGCACGGGAAATTCCGCCCGTGCGTGAAGGAAAACGCACGATTAACCACAGAAAGCTGGAAAGCTATGCAAGTGGTGCAGGCCGTGCGTTTCCTTCTCGCATGGTTTGGCATAAATCGTGCGAGAACAAAACGCACGGGTAACGACAGAAGTCCCATAGAAAGCTGTGTGAAACACACGGTTGCACTGAAACCGTGCGAGAAGAAATTTGCATGACAGTGCGTTTTACACAAAAACTAGAAATGGACTTCTTGCCAACCCAACAACCTGCACGATAATGAAACCAAAAGTGGAGCACAAGCTCCCAGCACCAAAAAGTCCAACAAAACTAAACAGAGATAACAATGAGCACCATGTGCATACCCCCGACAATAGAATGCGCAATTGCACACCCAAGGGCCAAGATAGAGCATTTATCATGAAAAGCAGAATAATTGAAATATCAGCGATAATACACTAAAAGTGAAGTCGAAGAGCGGTAAAACTAGCCCAGATGAGTTCAAAAAACCCTATATAAATAGGACTCATCACACCCCCAGACTTAACTATTTCCGCGTCCCATGCAAACAAAATCTAAGCAGATAGAGAAATTCATTTAGCTAACATAGAAATTATGATACGTAGTACCATGTGAAGTTACATGCTCGCGTGCATAAAAATACAATGGAGAAAATTTCTAAGTATGCAGAATAGTTTATATTTTTCACAATGCGTATCAAAATTTTATTACTACTCAAAAATGGAATCACGGTGAATCAACCGGTCACGCATAGGAAGAAAGTAGGCAGGCCACTAAGGTGAGCTTTGCCAAAGATCGGGGCTCAGTATCACCTCCAATGGAATCCACCAATGTCAGGGACCATATGCTTTCCCGTTCACACTCTCTCCACGGCACTAGTTCGACTCAAGCGTGAATCCGTAGGACTTTAGGAGAATCATGGGGCTTGGGTTTCGGTGAGGTAAACAAAGATAAATAAGAGGACTACGCACCTAACCTAAACGAGCTATCATAAAAAGAATCCCTCAGCAAATCACAATATATCCAGGTGCACCAAACCACAAGACTTAACTTTAAACATATGGTTGTGTGCACCGCCTACTCCAAATATAATTACATCTCCAATAAGATTTTCAATTAAACTTTTTCTTTTCAATTTTTGCTTTACAAATATTTTTCTTTTTTCTTTTTCATCTTTTTATTTTCACAATCTCAGCAAATATAAACTTCGGAGCACTTCCACAATCTTCACAAAGAGATTACCACATCAACACCCCAACATGAAAATAGAAGAACTCTAAAGCTCGACTTGGGTGTGCGACTAGGATCGGTTATTAGGCTTTGGTGAAATAATGGTGGAGTTGAATCAAAGGAAGGGGTAAGCACAATAAGGCTTAGCAAGGATAAGACTTTAGGAACGGTACAAAGCTCAACCGGGCCAAAATGATGTCCTACATCACGCTCATGCTAGACTAACCATGCACCAATGCTTCGAGAGTAGCTTAGGGCAAGTTCTTAGCCACGGAGAAAGATAATCCTTTCTCCGGACTCGAGCAAAACGAGTCTAGTGACGGCTACACACATTCCTATGCTACCGTTTTATTCACACCGGATTCACCAATTTTTGAGTAGAATATGAAGAACTTTTCCCAAATATAAAAATATAAAACTATAAGCACACAGAAAAATTAAATCTACTCAAATTCCTACACGAGACTAGAGCAATTGACTAGAAGCACAGCAAGGTCAACATTTTATTCCGTCTCACAATCCTATGTCAGCACAATAATTTTCCCAAATCTAACAAAGACACGAGTTTAACTCGCAGCACGCAAAAAGCTAAGTACGCGCTCATGTGGGAGCAGTGGTGTGCAATGCAATGAACTAATCAAAATAATAATAGAAAAGCTTCCAGTATGCACATGAAGTGTGCGCATGCAAAATGCAAAAATACTGCTCTACCCAAGACTTAAACTAAACTACACAGCATATGTTAAAGAAATTAAAACCAGAAAGAGCAAAGGGAAGAGGTTACCCAATGCTCAGCCAGTGAGCATACCAGAAGACGCTTGAAAAATAGAAGAACGCCCGCCATATGAATAATCACAATCCCGCTAATACGAATTTGCCATGAATACCTGCATGGGTGAGCTCCTCAAAAACAAAAGAAAAATATACAAAAAGAAATGCTAAAACTAAAACAGAGATGAAAATAAAAGTACAGAAAATGAAAGATAAGTACTAGGGTTATTGTCATCCCAACACGACTTATTAAATTCTATATAGTTATAGCTAATGGGCCTATGAAAGGAAAAGTTCACAGGTAACTTTTCCATTATCCGTTGCGGTAACGGGTACCGATACGGAGATAGTGCAGTTACCCCTCTACCTAAATAGTAATACCTTCCAAACACAGGTAGAGGAAATAGGAAGTAAGAAGAGGAGGAGCACTGGTCCTCTCTCATCTCACCACAAAATATATCATTGCCCAGTAAGTTATCGTCTATAGGGAGACAGCAGGAGGAGAAAGGAATCAATGGAGCTTCCTCAACAGAGGAGGAATCAACCTCCTCGCAAAAGATGATGTTATCATCGATGACTCAAGCTGAAAGCTCCAGGTACTCCTGAACCACCTACGGAGGTTCAACCCTCCCAAGCTCAGATAAGGAAGGGGGGGTTAAGAAATAAAGAAGATGAAGAACTAAAATAATCAACAATAGGGGGAGTAGTCCCGGTCTCACTCCCAGCAGGCTCCAAACAATGATCATTGTCGGCGTCATATGAGTCATGACGATGGGAATCTGAAAGCACGAGATCCTCGGTGGTGGTTTGGATCTCCTAATCTATTAATGAAGCAGAAACTTCCTCATAAGAAAGGATCTACTCATCAACACACCTTGGTGCGTCATTATGTTCCAAGATATAATACTCTCCATTAATGAGAATAATATCCTCATCACACCATGAGGAAACCTCAGACTCAGAATCACAATAATGCATAACATCATCAACCGACTCAAGAGAAATAGGAGTAGATGATTCTTGCAAAGAAGGCGGAGGAACAACAGCATCAGAGAAAATATGTGCAGGTTCCTCCGGTGGTGAATCAACAAGCGGGGAAGAGGGCATGAGGAGAGATGACGCCGCAATGTCGTCACACCGAGCAGTAAAAAGCCTGATCGGTATATCCGCAGCAGTCCCCCCATAGACAAAGTGGTACTACGAATATATCATCAGAAGCCGAAGGAGCAGCCATTTGAGAGGGTGATAGAGTGAATCGGATACCCGGTTCATCCTCCTCCTCCAACTAGCGCTGAAATTTTGCGCAATCTTTCAACACGTGTTCGGTGCTATGACAACACAAACACTGTTTTCCATTACTCCTCGTTCCAGGTGGAACCGGAGAGGAATAATAAAAAGGGAATGCGTAGATGAGGAGCGACCATAAGACCTGGGTTGGGTGTATGAAGTACCATCGGTGCTCCATACATCGAACCACGAGAATTATGCTCCCAATCTTCAGTGGGGTACTCATCACTACCATGCGTATAATCCCCGCACCATCGACAATGGATATTCATATAAGAATACAAGGTGCAACCACAAATAATTCACCAACAGAATTTTCTAAGCAAAGAATTAACTACACACTAGCAGATAAAAGAAAATGAATGCCTGCTGCTGAAAAATCAAAACGAGAAAAGGAACAAAAAAAAGTAAGCAACAAAATTTAAAAGCTAAAGCAAAAAAATAAACATAAAAAATACAAATGGAAAGGGATTCTATCTCCTATCTCCCTCTCCAAAAACTCACACGACTGTGTTCCCCGACAACAGTGCCAAAAACTTGATGCATTGGACGACAAGTGTACCGGTCGCACAAGTAATATAAAATGGGCGAATTTTCCCAAGTATCGATTTCTCAAGGAACACAGTAAGGTGGAGTTAATTTCGAGGAGGACTTGAGATTGAAGTTCTTAGGTCGGAGTTAACAAAGGGGGGTTTTGATGGTTGCGTAAAAATAAAGTGAAAAGCTAACAACTACTCCTATGCAACGCCGCTATGCGATGCTTTGACAGGAGGTATGGAAGACTATTCGGGCCGCTATATACTGAATTGCAGTGCAGATGGCCGAGTAGGCTTGCAGAATGAGGGTCGAGAGCACCTCTTTGCTACGCACGCCACTAGAAATTGCTAGTGCGTCAAGGGTGGATTGGTGATGGATGGAAAATGGCGCACCACAAGTAAATAACGCAAACATACAATCACATAGACATGATTACACAAAAATGTATTTTACAATAAGAATACTTCATCACATACAATAGTTTAACTAAGCTACAACAACAAGAGAGGAAAAGTGTGTGAAATCGACCGGATCCGAAGTCTCACCAGGGGTTCACGATTGGAATCGTCGGGTTGTCAATCCGCATCCAAGCTCGGTCCTCAACTACGTCCAGGGTAGAGGAGGTTGTGACTCACTCCTAATGGACCCATCTTCTTCGTGTCACGAGCTGGTGGAGTAATGCACAACTTCTCCTAGCTTGATGGAGAAAGCTAAATCAAAACTCTCCTTAAAGCTCAAGGATGAAGGAGGAGGACGAGAGGAAGCTCCGGCTTGTATTTGGCGTTGAATGCTTGCCCGGATCTCCTCTCCTAAGTGGAACGGCGAAGTTTCACCCTAAAATCGCGGAGGGGATGGCTGGAAACGAAGGTCCTGGTGATGGCCGAAAATCTGCGCTTAAATAGAAAAAGATAAGAAAAATGGTCACGCACAGTCCTGCGCACGACCGCGCGATAACCGTGCGTTATTAACTTGCAGATCTTGATCGCAGAAGAAGAAGCGTTGACCCGTGCGTTTTACTCGCGCACGGGCGATTCCGCCCGTGCGTGAAGGAAATCGCACGGGTAACAACATAACGCAGAAATACAGGAGAAAACAGAGGAACCATGCGTTTAACTTGCCACGTACAATTCCGCCTGTGCATGTAGGAAAACGCACGATTAACGACAGAAAGCTGGAAAACTAGGCAAGAGGTGCAGGCCGTTCATTTCCTTCTCGCACAGTTTGGCATAAATCGTGCGAGAACAAAACGCACGGGTAACCACAGAAGTCCCCTAGAAAGCTGTGTGAAATGCACAGTTGCACTGAAACCATGCGAGAAGAAATTTGCACGACCGTGCGTTTACACAGAAACTAGAAATGGACTTCTTGCCGACCCAACAACCTGTATGGCAATGAAACCAAAAGTGGAGCACAAGCTCTCAGCACCAAAAAGACCAACAAAACTAAACAGAAAGATAACGGGGAGCACCATGTGCATACCCCCGACAATAGAATGCGCAATTGAACACCCAAGGGCCAAGATAGAGCACTTATCGTGAAAAGCAAAATAATTGAAATATCAATAATAACACACTAAAAGTGAAGTGCAAGAGCGATAAACTAGCCCAGATGAATCTGAAAAACCCAATATAAATAGGACTCATCACATGGGATTGATAACTCTTGAAGATCTATTTGATTCACAGTCTCTTCCTGTACTTGGGCTTCTATTCCAGTTGTGAGAACTGGAGACTTCCTGGGTAATTCAGTATTATCTTAATCAGAACTTAATTCAATCCTTTCTTCTGAATCACTAGAGGACTCCTCAGCTTGCACAATATCTTTCTTAGATTTTCTTACCTGTTTTGTCTTCTGCTTAGGTGCAGGGTTTTCCTTTGACAAAACTCTGTCCCATCTAGATAGGATTCTTATATCCATTCTCCTCATGTGATTAATCTTTGAACCTGCTATTTGGTTCAGTACCTCAGGTATGTTTGCAGCCAGAAACAAACTAAGTATTCTGCCTAGGTTAGGCTTCTTAATGCTTTCCTTAACCTTATTGAAGATAACAGTACTCCAGTCAGTCTTTTTCTTGAAGATTATTCTGGTCATTAGGCTAAACATGTAGGAGGAAATCCTATCATGCCCCCCAGTTTTGCAGAGGACAACTTTCCCAATTACTTTAGACAAAAACTCTCCCTTAGAGTTCATCCCTTTCCTAGTCATGGATGATCCAAGGTTTGTGATTGAGGTCAGCCAACACCATCTGAGGGCTTCTGTCATCTGTGCAGAATCAATCTCCATTTCTTCTTTAATTCTTTGTAGTTGAAGTGATTTGCCATGATTTTTTGGAAGTTATTTTGAATGTTTCTCCCTGAATAGTAGATTTAATCTTGTTCCCCTTCGAATTCGTTGTTGCGTTGGAATAGAATTCTAAAAATTCTTTCTTCCATATCCATGTCGGTTCTGAAACTACATAATCTAGACCTTCTTCCTGAAATAGGTCCACTATTGCCTTAATATCGGGTTATGCATTAGTGAATGCACCTCGAACAAGTTCATAACCTTCATTGATGATGTTGTCCGTCTTGGGTGCCATTGGATATGAGCGAAGTGGAAGTTGAAGAGGGAGAAATAGAATTTCTTGGTCGACACAAATGGTTTAGTCTCAAAAGTTAAGAGAGCGTAGTCGACAAGGTCTCGCTTCCTCCTATTTATACTTTTCTAAATAAGGAAGGCCAATAGGCAAGCTGAAATTATAGTTTTCTATGTCGACACAAATTTGTTTGTGTCATCACTGACCGCTAAAAGTGTCGACTAAGGGTTTTGAGTCTTGATAACTCCATGTGTGGACACCATTTTCTGTGTGTCGACACAGACTTCTAAAGTCTCGACAGAGGGTTTAGTGTCTCGACAACTCTATGTATCGACATACTCAAGCTTTATGTGTTGACACATGCTTTTGTGTGTCGACACACTAGCCGACTTTGTGTCGACACCAAATTCTGTGTGTCGACACAAACTCCTAAGGACTCGAGACTTATAACTTTTGTAGTCACTAAGTCATGTTGAAGAGAAAATTTCTATTGACCTATCATCTCATTCTAGATTCAACATACCTAATTAAATTTTAAAATAGTTGAATTTACTTTCATCTAGAGATTTAGTGAATATGTCAGCTACATGATTTTTAGTAGAAACAAATTCTAGGCTTATGTCCCCTTTCTTAACATGTTCTCTAATAAAGTGATATCTAATCTCAATGTGCTTTGTTCTGCTATGTGAAACAGGGTTTCTAGCAATTGATATAGCACTAGTTAAATCACAATATAAAGGAGTTTAACTTATCTTGATGGCATAGTCTTCAAGTTGGTGTTGTATCCAAAGCAACTGGGCACAGCAGCTTCCAACTGCTATGTATTCTGACTCTGCTGTGGATATAGCAACACTTGTCTGTGTTGGAACACCCTATTACTAATTTGGGCTAGGATCACTATGTTATTAGGAAATTGGTTTGACCTAATTGTATAGTTGAAAAGTTCAACTTAGAATGAGTCTAAGGCTTAGAACTTAGGTTTGGAGCTTCCCCCAAGACCATTCAAAGATCAGGATTCATTGCTGAGACAAAGACAATTTTCGTCGAGCTCAGGTCGACGAAACGTCGAACTCAGTTTGATATTCTCTGAGCTCAACTCTGTAAGTCGTCGAACTCCGGTCGACGATCTTCGAGCTCAGATCGACGCTCTGTCTTAAGCTATTTTCCAAGTCGTTGAGCTCAGTTCGACGATCGTAGAGCTCAGGTCGATGTTTTTTGTCTCTAGTATAAATCCAATCTCTGAGCTCATTTCAACGATCGTAGAGATCAGATCGACGATTTCTGTGAGAGATCGACGCATTCAGATTTCAAATTCAAGAACAGTTATGGAATTAATTCCGATTCATTCAAAGTTATTTCCTGCATTTATTGCAAAGGATTTTCTAACCGTTTCAAGCAATCTAATGCAAGTTTCAAGGAAGGCTAAAAGGAATGTTACTTAGGACTTCCCCAAGAGACAGTTGTCATTAATAGAAGTCATTTATGACTAAGTAACGGTCATCTAAGTCAGAATCTGATATACTCCTACAGAATATGTTTTTTAAAATATAACAGATCAAGACAAAAAGATAGGCAAGAGATATAGAGGATCATTGGATTGAGAAAAAAGAGTTACAGAAGAGAGATCAAAATATACTCTGATCAAGAACTCATCTTCTGGAACATACAAGTTCACTGAGTCAAAATCTTCAAGAACACAAGAAAGTTTTCTGTGGAGGAAATCATCTGCTCCTCCAAATCCTCAAGTGTTCAAAAGCTTCAACATCAAGGACTCCAGACATCACACATTTCAGCATCTACTGAAATCATCTTTTGCTGGAGATCTGAAGCACCTGAAGACCTATCATCCTAGCAAACCTCACCTTCTTGAACCTTACAGATCTCAGGGGGAGCTTTAGCTTCATCTTCCACTTGTCTTCTCTCAGACTGTTGACAGAGAAGAACAACTCAACTCTTTCTTTCTTTTTCTTTTCCCTCCTATAAAAGGGTTTTTCAAAACTCCCTTCAAAAGTTCTGAGACTGGTTTCTGAGACCTTGTCAAAACTCAGTGGTGGCAAGACACCTTATCAAAAAATCTAGTTTTGGTTTTTAAGCACCTTATCAAAAGCTCATTGGTTCCCAGGACACCTGATCAACTATTCCTGCAGTGGATTCCTACCTAGGGTGGTAGAAGAGTGGATGTACCCAGGTTGTTGGGGAACAACTATAGATCCTTGTGTCATCTGGTTGCTGTGTGTTCTACTTTGCTGTGTGCTTGTGTGTTTTCTTAGTTCTTGCTTTAGTTTTATTTCATCACAAGCACCTTACACATATACATAAATTAAGGCTTCCACTGCTTTATATTTTTAATTGTAAATTATTTTAAAAATACTCTATTCACCCCCCCCCCACCTCTAGAGTTAAGGTAGATCTTTTCCTCACTTTCAATTAGTATCAGAGGCAGGTTGGTTATTCAACATCTGAATCTTCAACAGATTGGTTGAACAGGCTAACACCTGAACCAAAAGATCCTTGATAAGATAAACCTTCTATAGAGGATAGTTATTACTTTTTGTATTATATTTATTTTCAAACAAAACCATGGCACAGAAGAAAGATTATGCTAGCACCAGACCTCCAGTGTGCAACCTCTCTAAGTTTTCACTTTGGAAGGCAAGGATTAAAGCTTTACATGAATTCTATTGATGAGTACATTTTTAATTCTGTTTTGACAGTTTGTCCAAGACTCCCAGTGATCACAAGTACAAGTGTTGTTCCACCTCCTTAAGGAATAGATGCAGAAATAAAGAAATGGAAAGTTGCAGATGCAAAGGCTATGAATATCCTTGCTCAGACCATGTCTGATGAGATATTCCAAAAGTTGGATGAATGCAGTTTAGCAAAAGATATATAGGACAAGTTATCTGAAATTGTCTCAGGATCTGCTGATGAAAGGAAGGAAAGGAGATCCCATCTCATATCTCAATATGAGAATTTCAAGAAAGGAGAAGCTGAGTCAGTTGCAGATATGTACAACAGGCTCAGTCTGATAGTCAGTGAGTTAAAAACATTGGATAAGGAGATCACACTAACTGAACTAAATGACAAGATCCTAATGTGCTTCCCTAGCACTTGGGACTCAAGGATCTGGGCAATCAAGGATGCCAGAAGCCTAACTGAGATTACTACTGAAGCTTTGTTGGGCAAGCTCAAGTCTTATGAGCTGCTCATCAAGAACAGAGAGGAAGAACGAAAGACTGCTTCTCCAGCCATCAGAAAGGAGAAGACCATAGCATTCAAAGCTACAAAAAATCTGCCTGAAGACAAGGTCACAGGCAATGAAGAATTAATGAGTTTGCTGGCCAAAAGATTCTATAAGATGGCCAGGAGAGATTTCAGAAAGAGGTCATCGAGAGGACATGAGAAGCCAAGGTATGACAAATCAAATAATAAAGAAATAATCTGTTTTGGATGCAGAAAACTAGGCCATATTGTGCCTGACTGTCCAGAAAATCAGAATAAGGACAGGAAAGATAGGAGAAAAAACAAGGACTCCAAAGGAAACAACAGCAACAAATCCTCCTCCAACAACAATAAACATACAAGGAAGGGGCTTGTAGCTGAAAGCTGGAGTTATACTGAAGAGGAATCAGAAGCCTCATCAAGGTCAAGTGATGATGAGGATGATGCTGAAGAAAAGGAATTCTGCATGACGGCTATCAATGCCTCTCAGCAAAATTCTGATGCAGAACAAGGATCAAACTCAGAATCTAAAACTCAAACTGAAGAATACCAGGTAATAGACTCCTTTGACTTTGACTCAGAGGACTTTAGGTCTGAATTTAAGGCACTTTGTTTAGACTTGTTAAAATCTGAGAAAGAGATTATTTCTCTCAGAAATCAATTGTCTGAACATAGCACCTTAAAATCAGACAACCTCAAACTCTCTGAGGAGTTAGAATGTTGTAGGGAGGAGATAGCTTCACTGAAAAGTGAGTTATCCCAGGCAAAGAAGTTTGAAGAATCCTTTAATGGGAGAAGCATCAGACTGATGGACATCACAAGCATAGTGAACTCAAGATTCAACAGTACACTAGGCTTGGGTGCTTCATCCAGCCAACCTATAGTATTAACAACCCCAATTAAATTTATTTCTGATAAAGGAAAGGGTGTTGTAGAGGTAGCTAGGAAGAATCCAGTTTTACCTAAGGAAAATAAAGTTCAACAGAAAACGTCGAACAGAGCTCGACGACCGTCGAACAGAGCTCCATGATCCAAGGCTGGATCGTCGAACTCAGATCGACGACTTCTGAACTCTGAACTCTGGTATAGTCGATCTTCGAACGGTGCTCGACGATCTGACCCAAGATCGTCGAACTCAGGTCGACGATCGTCGAACGGAGCTCAGAGCTTTGAACCTTCTTTCAGAGGTAAATCTCAAGTCAATCCTAGAGGTCCCTCATCCCAAAGCTTCAACCCTTATACTGAATGGATAGTACCTCCTAGGAGATACCATCCAAAAGGATATAAGAGTCAGCCAGGGATGTCTTTCATTTTTGAATTTTACAAGGTTATCAACCTAGACCCAAAGTAAACTGGGTCAAAAACATATAAATTATTTATGTGCAGGCGAAGACCTATCCAGCAATGAACCAACAATGGTATCTTGATAGTGGGTGCTCAAACCACATGACAGGGAGTAACGACAATCTCACATCCTTCAAAGCTAAACTTGGACCCAAAGTTATCTTTGGAGATTCAAACTTTGGTCAAACAAAAGGATATGGTGCTGTTCAGATTGACTCAGTCACATTCAAGAAGGTGGCTTATGTGGAAGGACTAAAGCACAACCTAATCAGCATCAGTCAACTCTGTGATGAAGGATATCAAATGACATTTAACAAATCCTTATGCCAGATCAAGTCAGAGGATAACACAACAGTGTTAACAGGTAAATGGAAAGGTAATATTTATCTTGTAGATTTCCTTTCAACCAACATAGATATCTGCTTATTTAATTCAGTCTGCAAATCAAATGATTTATGGCATAAGAGACTAGGACGCTTAAACCTTAGAACCATTACTAGGCTGTCCAAGGACAACCTTGTGAAAGTGAAGGGATAGATACTACTCTAGAGGGGGGGTGAATAGAGTTATCAAATTTTGCACTAGACAAAACTTAATGGTCTACCCAACTCCCTTGGAGTGAAATGCGGAATGAAAAGATTATAGATATAGAAATAACCCTAAAGCCTAACACAAGTGTTGTGCACAAACTCAAGCTAACTGTAATTACAGTTAAGGCTTGGAAAACCTAATCAGCAACTAGCAAACCTAGTTATATCTATTCACAGCCACAATGCAGGAATTAAACAAGGCAATCCAGACGACACAAGGAATTTATAGTGGTTCCCCAAATAACTTGGGTATGTCCACTCTTCTACCAACAAGGTAGGAATCCACTACAGGTTTTTGATCAGGTGCCCTGCCACCAACAGGATCTGCTTCAGGTAGATCCAGAAACCCTTTAGACTTTTGATCAGGTGTCTAAAAACCGAACACAGGTTTTTGATCAGGTGCCCTGCCACCAAGGGATACTTTTGAAGGGAGTAATAACCCTATACAGGAGGGGGAAGGAAGGTTAAGACGTCTTCTCTATTTTACAATAGATTAGAGAAGCACAAAGACTTGCACTGAGCTAGAAAGCTCTAAAGAATCAAGGCTCCCCCTGGCTCAAAACTATCCAGGTGAAGTCTTACTTCAGTGTAGAAAACTCTTCAGAAAGATCTGAAGGAAAACTACAAGAAGATAATAAATAATAAAATTAGAAATCTTCAAGCAGCTGTCTTCTTCTTCTTCTTCAAAAGAACTCTGAGTCTAAACTTCCTGGAATAGGAGAACTCAGGTTGAAGAAGAACAGAAGAGCTTAACACTTCTCAGATGAATGGAAATTGCTGAGAGCAGAAAACTTGGTCTTGATGAAGGCTTGAATGCTTAAATGAATAACTGGTTAGCTAGCTTAAATCCTTCTCCAAAGGATTCCTTTTATAGCAGCAACAAGCAACGGCTCTCTTCAATTTGAATTGTTTGTCTTCTTCTGAAACTTGAGACCTGGGCTGCAAATATCAAAAAGGACAAACAATCTCTGCAGCAAAAATATTCTATAAAAGGAATAAACCTCTTTCGAAGAAGCTGCAGGAAGCAATCTGATAATAAAGTACTAAATAAAGTCACATCAGAAACAAACTCTTTATAGCAGAAGAAACACTTTTCAGTCTAACGGCTATAAAGGACTGACAGCAGATAAAGTAAAATATAATGTCAGCTAATAAGACAAACAACTTTATCTGAAAAGATTTTACTCAGGCAGAAGGGATGGAGCAGATATTGCCTGGAAATATTATCATAAAACAACTGAAATAACACATGCCAGATAATGTATTAATTAATTAAATATAATAAATAAATACAAAATAAAAAGGCAGACAGAAAAACGTCGAACGACCCTCGGAGATCGTCGACCGACGCACGGAGATCGTCGACCTATCGGGCAGATAGTCGAACGATCCAAATAGTCGAACTATCAAAGGAGATAGTCGAACCATCACACCAGATAGTCGATCTATCAGAGGATAGTCGAGCTATCAGATAGTCGACCTATCAACAGATAGTCGAACTATCAAAGCAAAACCGATAGTCGACCTATCAACAGATAGTCGAACTATCAGAACAGAAACAGATAGTCGACCTATCAACAGATAGTCGAACTATCAAAGCAAAACCGATAGTCGACCTATCAACAGATAGTCGAACTATCAGAACAGAAACAGATAGTCGACCTATCAACAGATAGTCGACCTATTAGAAGAAAGTAGATAGTCGATCTATGAACAGATAGTCGAACTGTCAAACAACGCAGATAGTCGACCTATCAAACAGATAGTCGAACTATCCTCGCAGACAGAACATCGAGCAACTGATAGATGATCGTCGAAGAGTTAGTCGACGATAGTCGAGCGGCGTTCGACTATAGTCGAACGAAAAACTACTTAACCAAATTCTTTATCTGGAAAAGCGGGGACTCCACAGCTAGACCACTAACCATTGACCATAGATATTTCTTGGGTCAAGGGACAAAAGGAGAAGACTAAACTCAAATCAAACTAGGGTACCAACACCTTGTTAGAGGACTACCTTCTGCCCCCTACAAGAAGGAAGGACTCTGCAGGGCTTGTCAATTAGGCAAGCAAACAAAAAATAGTTTTAAGTCACTTAATAAGAGTGATTCACCTAGGATTTTGTATCTGTTACACATGTATCTTTTTGGAACCATTACAGTACAAAGCTTAAGAGGGAAATCTTACACTTTAGTGATTGTATATAACTTCTCTAGATTCACTTGGGTATTCTTTCTGAGGAAGAAGTTTGATAACTTTAAATGTTTGACAGATTTTCTCAAATGCATACAGATTTAGTTCAATACTCACATTGCCCTGATCAGAAGTGATCATGGGATAGAGTTTGATTCTCTTCTTATGCAAGAGTTCTGTCAGAGTAATGGGATCAGGCATACTTTCTCAGCTCCTAGAACTTCTCATCAAAATGGGGTAGCTGAAAGGAAAAATAGAACCCTAATTGAATCTGATACTACATTGTTGACAGATGCTCACCTTCCTCTATCTTTTTGGGCAGAGGCAGTGAACACCTCCAACCATGTGTTGAACAGAAGTTTGATACATAAACTGAAGGGCAAGACTCCCTAAGAATTGCTCAAAGGGAAGAAACCTAAAGTAGACTATTTAAAAATTTTTGGCTGCATTTGTTATATTCACAATAATGACAAGAAGTATTTAGCAAAATTCAAAGCTAAAGCTGATGAAGGAGTGTTTCTGGGATACTCCATGATCAGTAAAGCTTATAGGGTTTATAATAAAACTTCTCTTAAAATTGAAGAATCTGTTCATGTATCTTTTGATGAGACTAACATGTGTTACAGGGAGAAGTCTACTTCTACCATAGAACCATTGCAGGTACACTCTCTTTCAGAAAATTTGGACAGGTTACAAATTATAGAAAAGGATTCAGTACATTCACCTATCCAACAAAGAGCTGAAATCAGTGAAGATGAAGAGGATACTCAACATCTTGATGTTCAACATCTTGGAGAAAACCATTTTGAAGAGCTAGTTGTTGTTCCACAAGAGGAAACAACAACACAGGTTGGTGAACAACCCAATCTCCCAAGTGATTGGAAACATCTCTGCTAGTGTGCAAACCAGAAATCAGGTCAACCAGAACCTGATGCACACCTGCTTCTTATCTCAAGTTGAGCCTCAATCCATTCAAGATGCAGAACAAGATCCACACTGGATCATTGCTATGCAAGAGGAACTACATCAATTTGAGACATCAATTTGAGAGGAACATAGTTTGGGAGCTAGTACCAAGGCCTAAGGATCACTCAATTGTTGGAACAAAGTGGGTGTTCAGAAACAAGTTGGATGATCAAGGAGTTATTGTGAGGAACAAGGCAAGGCTAGTTGCTCAAGGTTATTCTCAAGAAGAAGGGATAGACTATGACCAGACCTTTGCACCAGTGGCAAGGCTAGAGGCCATAAGAATATTCCTTGCTTATGCAACTCACAAAGGATTCAAGGTTTACCAAATGGATGTGAAGAGTGCATTTCTCAATGGAGACATCAAAGAGGAAGTCTATGTTAGACAACCTCCAGTTATACAATGGCTGTGAATGTTGCCGCTCTTAGCAAAGATGAAGTTTGATACTGGATTTGATATCGATATGGATTCGTTTGACGGCAGCGATCAAATCTTCAAAGACATTCTGGAACTATTTAGAGAACAACATTTGGTGCATATTATGTCTACCAGAATGAAGATTGCGGACGATGAGATAAAGGAATGGGTATTTACAGCAAATAATCTTGATCAAAATACTATAGCCAGTACCATAAGCGGGACTCAGGTACCTTTATCACCTACTCTTCTAAGTGAAGTATTTCATCTGAGTACTGGAGATGACTCTGTTGAAATGTCGGGAGAAGAATCTTCGAATATGTTAGATAGAATGGGACACTCTGCCGCTAACCCTAGCAAGTTATTGAAAAAGAACCTATCTATTGAGTTTAGATTTCTTGTTGATGTTGTGGGGAAAGTGCTTCTGGCAAAGCACTCAGCTCATGATACCATATCCACGTATCAGTCACGTTTGATGGGAGCCCTGGTAGATAAGAAACACCTGAATTGGGGAGAAATTTTCTTTGATTTGATAAAGAAGAAAATAAACAAAAGTTGTATGAACTTTGGGAGAATCTTAGGGGTATTCCTGCACTCCAGGTGCCATGAATTGCTAGTCTCTAATGGGATGCACATCAATGCATCAAAAAGGCTATCCTGTGCCCTATTTGGGAAGTGGTATTGGCAGATAATCAAACCATCCAGGACTACCATGGCTTCAGGCACAAGGACTCTTGCAGTCACTTCCCCTCAGGCCTCTGCCCTCATGGAAGAGTTGCCTGCCTCCACCTCTTCTCCTCCTTCTCCACCACTTGTTTCTACCTCCACCTCCACTTCAACTACATCAACCATCTCCACATCCATCTCTTACCCCATTACCATTTCATCACCAATCTCACCTCCAGCCACCTCAGAACAATTCCATCCACTTCACTACTATCCACCTCTTGACATACCCTCTTTCAACATCTTGGAAGATTCCTTTATGGATGATTCCACTTCCTCCCCTACTGAGCCTCCTTTTACCTCCTCATACCAATAGCTCCTTCATGACATTCTCACCCAACAATCCTTCACACCATCTATCTCCACACCCATATCATCTATCTTCACCATCCCAATCTCTCAACCAACCATCCTACCATCCACAATATCATCTACCACAGTCCATCCATCACCAGCCCAAACCATTCCCTCCTCTACCTCTAATCAAGTTACACTTGAGCAAGTTGATCTATCAGCCTTGGCAGATAAGCTATATGGGATACTGGCCCCTGGGCTAGTAAGCCTGTTGGAGACCTCCATGGCTCCACTCCTGAACTCAATAAAGGAGCTATCTGATAGGCTAACCTCTCTCACCTCTCCTCAGGCAATCCCTTCTATGGGGTGCCTTGATCTAGTTATCACTGAATCAAGGCAGGGGGAGATGCCCTATGAAGCTAAGGTAGTGCCTGCTGCTCCTGAGGAACTGTTGTCTGCAGAGATTTCTACTCCAGCCCCAGTACCAGTACTCACAGTGGACTTCAAGTCACTGTTGTCTGAATTTTATTCTCTTCCCAGAAGCTGCTTATCAACTAAGGGAGTTGAAGACCTTACTAAGGCCATTGTGCCCATTACTGTCTGTGATCCCAGCCTGATTAGATCTTATATAAATTCTCTTAAGGCTGTGGAAGTTTCTGATTGTGTTGCTGCTGTTGCTGCTGAAGTTGCTTGAATCTACTGATATTTATATGTTGCCTGCTGATCCTGTTGATGCAACTGCTGTTGTTGAACTTGCTGTTTTTCTAGAAGAACCTGTTATTTCTGAGGTTCCTGCTGCTCCTGCTGCTCCATAAGTTCCTTCTGCTCCTGCTGCTACTACAATTGATTCTGCTCCTATTCTGTCTGTTGAGAAGTCTAAACAAAGAGAAGAGTATATCAAAAGCATTGATGATCTATATGACAGACCCCTGAGTTCAGAAAGTGATCAATTCAACACTGACTTTGATGATTCTGCTGGCACCATTGCTAGGAAAAGGAAAGCAAGAAGCAAAGCAATGATGAGAGTCCCTCCTGCTAAAGACAAAGATGTCAATGACATACCATATTACATTTTGCATGATTGTCAGATAACAGAGCCTTGGATGCAATATTCTAAGAATCAGTTAAAGGCTATAAAGAAAAGAAGAAAACTTGACAAATATGAGAAAGATTTTCTCAGTCTCATCCTCCTCCTCCTCCTCCTCCAGATGCTGGTACTGGTGGACGATCTACTTCTCAACCTGGATCTGCTTCAAAGCATAGTTCTTCTCAATCTTCTCAAAGATATCAACCTAGAGGTCAACATCAAAGAGGCTATCATTCTAGAAGAGGTCAGTACAGAGGAAATCAGAGAGAGTACAGAACTTATTCCAGACAACAAAGGGAAGGACAAGGTCCTATTGATTCTACTCAAGGTCATTTCCCTTACAAGCTTAGAGATTCAGTTGTCACTAGGACTCCTACTGATTCAGAATCTATCAATAGATATGAACCTCCAGTCCCTTTTGAAGATCCTGAAAACAACCCAGTGTCATGGACTGCCAGAATGAAAGTGCTTGCTGCTATAGATCAAATGAAGAAGGCCAAGGAGCAAGGTAAAGACATTTCAAACATTACAACCCTATCAGAACAAAGAAAGATATAACTAGAGAGATATGCTTCAAAAAAGTTCTTTGATCCAGAAGATTATATGAAGCTGCATCCTAAGGCTGTAGTCCCAAGGCCAAGATCCCAAACATCCTTAGGTTCAGATGATGACAGAAGATCAAAGAAAGATGCTCTCAATCCTAACAGGGAGATTCTATTTAAGAAAGACAATGAGAAGAAATGATTTCTGTAAGCAGACAGTACATCTATATCTTTGAATATTGCTGATATTCTATATGAGTTCTTCAATGTTTCTATGTTTTTCTTCTGCATTGTTGAATTAGCTTTTGTTTCTATATATATGCTTTTGTATTTCTTATTGTGTCCTGTAAATAGTAATCCTAACCCAAATAGGGTGAGATTGTTGGAACACCCTATTACTAATTTGGGCAAGGATCACTATATTATTAAGAAATTGGTTTGACCTAGTTGTATAGTTGAAAAGGTCAACTTAGAATGAGTCTAAGGCTTAGAACTTAGGTTTGGAGCTGCCCTCAAGACCATTCAAAGATCAGGATTCATTGCTGAGACAAAGACAATTTTCGTCGAGCTTAGGTCGACGAAACGTCGAACTCAGTTCGACGTTATCTGAGCTCAACTCTACAAGTCGTCGAACTCCGGTGAACGATCTTCAAGATCAGATCGACGCTCTGTCTTCAGCTATTTTCCAAGTCGCTGAGCTCAGTTCGACAATCGTAGAGCTCAGGTCGACGTTTTTTGTGTCTAGTATAAATCCAATCTCTGAGCTCTGTTCAACGATCGTAGAGCTCAGATCGACGATTTCTGTGAGAGATCGACGCTTTCAGATTTCAAATTCAAAAACAGTTATGGAATTCATTCAGATTCATTCAGAGTTATTTCCTGCATTTATTGCAAAGGATTTTCTAGCCGTTTCAAGCAATCTAATGCAAGTTTCAAGGAAGGCTAAAAGGAATGTTACTTAAAACATTCCCCAGAGACAGTTGTCATTTATGGAAGTCATTTATGACTGAGTAACGGCCATCTAAGTCAGAATCTGATATACTCCTACAGAATATGTTTTTTAAAACATAACAGATCAATACAACAAGATAGGCAAGAGATATACAGGATCATTGGATTGAGAAAAAGAGTTATAGAAGAGAGATAATAATATACTCTGATCAAAAACTCATCTTCTAGAACATACAGATTCACTGAGTCAAAATCTTCAAGAACACAAGAAAGTTTTCTGTGGAGGAAATCATCTGCTCCTCCAAATCCTAAAGTTTTCAAAAGCTTCAACATCAAGGACTCCAAACATCACACATTTCAGCATCTGCTCAAATAATCTTTTGCTGGAGATCTGAAGCACCTAAAGACCTATCACCCTAGCAAAGCTCACCTTCCTGAACATTACAGATCTCAAGGGGAGCTTTAGCTTTATATTCCACTTGTCTTCTCTCAGATTGTTGACAGAGACGAACAACTCAACTCTTTCTTTCTTTTTCTTTTCCCTCCTGTAAAAGGGTTTTTCAAAACTCCCTTCAAAAGTTCTGAGACTTGTTTCTGAGACCTTGTCAAAACTCAGTGGTGGCAAGACACCTTATCAAAAAATCTAGTTTTGGTTTTTGAGCACCTTATCAAAAGCTCATTGGTGCCCAGGACACCTGATCAACTATTCCTGAAGTGGATTCCTACCAAGGGTGGTAGAAGAGTGGATGTACCCAGGTTGTTGGGGAACCACTATAGATCCTTGTGTCATCTGGTTACTGTGTGTTTGACTTTGCTGTGTGCTGTGTGTTTTCTTAGTTATTGCTTTAGTTTTTATTTCATAACAAGCACCTTACACATATACATAAATTAAGTCTTCCACTGCTTTATAGTTTTAATTGTAAATTATTTTAAAAATACTCTATTCACCCCCCCCCCCCTCTAGAGTTAAGGTAGATCTTTTCCTCACTTTCAAAGTCAACTCCGCCTAAATTCTAACAAATGCGCCCCTTCGCCCCGGTAGTCATGGATGACCCATTGGGAATGCGCACCTTCAGCTCTGCATCCGCCGAGAATGACTCAACTCCAATCCTTCGGATAAAGATTTCCGCAAGAAAGGAGTGTGACGCTCCCGTATCAAACAACACCCTAGCGGGGTATCCAGAAACTAATACAAAGCCTAAACACATGCAACAAACATAAACGGGCTTGAAAGTATGAAGTACAATATTAACTTTAAACTTTCTCATACCTGTCATCACATCAGGCTGGCGGATCGCTTCCTGTTGCCCAAGGTTATAGGCCCTTAGATGCATTGGTTGAAACCGAGAAGCGCTAGACTCCGCCATCTTTCCTTTCTCTGCGGCACTGGGGCCGGAGCGCACAGTCTGCTCCTGCCTTGGCTCCTACTCAGCACCTCCTCGAGTACAAAAACGAGCTATGTGGCCCACCTTGCCACAATTAAAGCACGTCGGTGGTCCCATTAAAGCGAGACCCTCCGGACATCAAGTTGCTTTTCTCACCGGACTTTAAAGGATGTGGCTTCTTCTTCCACCTGTTCCCTTCAGACTTTCCTTGCATTTGAGAAGGCTTCCCTTCCCCTTGCTTGGTTACAAAACCCTTGCGATGTTGGGTTCGCTACATATCGCTCTCCAATATTCTGGCAGCCTCAACCAGCTCATTAAAACCAGCGCGCTTCATAGATATGAGGGGTTGCCTCAGATTCTCCCTCAGCCCGTGATAGAAGAGGTTGTCCCTCTCCTCATCGTCCGCCATGGTCGTTCCAGCATAACAACCCAACCGAGTGAATTTTTGAACATACTCGTCCACCATCTTGTCCCGCTACACCAAGTGCAGAAATTGCCTCTAAAGGACTAACCTCGTCGATGCAGGAATGTACTTTTTCAAGAAAGCATTCCCGAACTCTTCAATGGATGGGGTGCGTCCAGGAAACTGCCGACCACTATGGCTCACCCACCACAACTTAGCTTTTCCTTCCTACATGAAGGCCGCAAACTCAGATTTCTTCTCCTCTGGCATCTCTGCCGCCCTCATAAGTTCTTGAATCCTTGCCCACCAATCCTCCGCATAAGTCGGCGTGCCGACTCCCTTAAATGTTGGAGGATGGAAGCCTAAAAAATATTTTATTTGCCGGTCTCCATGCCCGACAACCACCCTTTCAGCCAAAGGCTTTGCTTGCCTGGCTTCTCCACCCGGCACGGTCG
Source organism: Platanthera zijinensis (assembly GCA_039513925.1). Classification (NCBI taxonomy): domain Eukaryota; kingdom Viridiplantae; phylum Streptophyta; class Magnoliopsida; order Asparagales; family Orchidaceae; genus Platanthera; species Platanthera zijinensis. The sequence goes on from CM077092.1 coordinate 101,179,135, forward strand.
TCGTCATATCTGGGGTAGCAGGAGGTTCTACCTAAGCAACAAGGGTTGCAACTTGTGTTGCCGCTGCAGCTTGGGCCTCTACCATCACTTCTGCAAGCATGTGACAGAAATCAGCCGGGGTTACCCCCATGCCAAACAGACCTGGAACAGTAGCATTGCTTGCCGAAGGCTCTTCTCGTGGCCTTGACGTCCCTGCCTCGCTGCTTGCACCCTTAGCAAAAACAAGGTAAACACAAAATCAGTCTCAAATCGCAAGACTATAATACAAGGACACTCATGGTACCGCAATACTCCTATTTGGATAACTTCTCTTACGCGATTCGATTATGACATTCGACCACGAATCCTTTCCTTGGACATCAACCTCCCTATGATACCAAATTATAACACATCCCCTGTAATGACCATATAATATGGGTCCGGTCAGGGCCCCATAACATACGGACGCCACAACTTTAACATTAGAAGATGATATTAACTACCCAACTCATAACTCATGATAAAGCAACAGCGGAAATAGAAAACAAGACCAGAAGTTATCCACATCCATAGAGTATCAACTTGGCCTTAAGGCCTTACAACAAAAGAGAGTCCAAAACTCAAATAACAACATCAAATACCAACATGCATAAGCACTCCTACACTACCTCGGCATGCAAGCCGGAAACATAGTGCATCAAACACACAATCCCACAAACAGAGCTATTACACAACTTGAAACACTTAATGAGTCTTAGGCTTTTTTGGCAGGCGAGCTAGCTCTTGCTTGTGATCCTTGCCCTGTAAAAATTTTGTTGTAACGTGGGTCAGCAAAGGTTGACCTCAACTGTGTAACCAACAAATCTCCTCCCAGCTGCCCCTAACAGACCCCGAGGTACACCTCCAACCTGCAAGTCAGCACTTCTTTATCCATATAATAAATATGTAAAGCTTTAAAAACAGGTTTGGATGTCTCAAACAACAAACATGTTCTCTATGTTGAGCATATAATCAAAGGGGCCTACTATGCAGTATGAATACAAACTCGGGCTTCACCCAAGGCACCCTATCGCGTATGCATCTAACACATCATCATATCAACTGGATACTTCTAATTTCCCCATCGGCGCTAAGCCGCAAACAAAAAGGGTACTTCAATTCCCCTAACGGCGTACAAGCCGCCACACGGAAATCTTGCCAAGACCCCACCCGCTCGTAGGTCTTAGACCCGGGCTTGCCTGCAAACTCTGACTTCTCACATCAGGATTCAGTCTTACACACAAACTGATTCTAAGAACCCTTGCTAGACCCCACTCGCTCGTGGGCTTCATTGTTCGGGCTTGTCCTATGCTTGACGTTCTCGTCAGTCTTACAGAAGGGGACTAGTCTCGTCGGGACACTCTCCCCATGTGACTTGCATGTCACGGGATAGCCAGCCGACCACGGAGACAAAGCCTCACCTTAGCACATCACAATCCATAACCTTTCCCACCCTAATCCATCACTCGTACTACAACGTTACCGCGCACCAAGGAAAACATCCACCGCTAATGCGGAGCTAACCTTGTCCGGTTCCGGCTACAAGTACTCACTCGGAAAAATGGGGAAACACATACATCAAAAATGGCATCTTGCCGCAACGAATTTCTACAAAATCCTTAAGGCTCAGTATGCAACATCATCGAGTTAGACTAACGATCGCGACTACGGCTTCACCCATAATGTCATATCCACTAACGGAGCGGATCTCTAATGCAATATCATGTCGGGGACGGACACAATCAACCCTGTGGTTCCTCTTGAACCATGGCGACCCAAACCCCTCTCAATTGAGAGATTTGGTGCCCAAAAGCTTGAAAAAAAACAAGAAAGAAGATGATGATATACATGCATCCTAACCGAGAGGAGAAATGTCGTTACCTTATGACCCCTCTTCCTAGCCATGGAATCCTTGCTTTGAACGGCTTGACATGAGCGCCTCCACGCCCTCTCCACGGATCTGGTCTCGGAACGACGATCAGAGCTCTGAAGCTCCGTCAATGGTAGAGAAATCTCTCTCCTTCCTCTTCCCTTCTCTTCCTCTCCAACCCTTCACTCAACCTAAAAGATGAGAATAATAAGAAGAAAAACTCTCTCAACCCTAATAAGAATGATTGGGCGAAAGATCCTAGCCCTTGGATCTAATGTGGGCGAAGCATCAGACGGCCACATAACAACAACGACAGAATAGTCCCGTCCGCACGATCAGTGGCGCACGACCAGTGGCCGTGCGCACTAGATCCCATGATCGTGTGATCACCTCTGGAAGAACTCCAAAAAAGGGATGAACGCGTACGAACAGCGGTGCACGACCGGTGGTCGTGCGCACTCAGTCCAATGGTCGTGCGTTCGCCCAGACAAAACTTGGAAAATTGGTGAATAGTGCGCATGAGCAGTGGTGAACGACTAGTGGTCGTGCACACTAGATCTAGTGATCGTGCGCTATATTCAACTACTGAAAATAGCGACCCTTCGCCCGCGGTATCCCTACCACCGGGTGTTAGCTTACCAGCAACTCCAGGTCTGAAAACTGGGGTGTTACATAAGGTGGGATTTAGAACAATGACATGTGTCTATCTAGGTAGTGTAGAAGACATCGCAGCCAACAAATTTCTCAATCTATCCACAAAGACCGTGATAAAGTCTAGAGATGTCATATTCTTTGAAAATAAATTTGTCAAGGATCATGGTTTGTCTGTCTCTCGGTCTAATGATATGATTTCCGAATCTATCGTAGAACCTGAAGCTGATCCTTCTAGCACTGCTCCCCAATCTCTAGAGATGGAACCTATTCCACTTAGAGCATCTATAAGAGAGAGAATCCCTAAGAACTTTTGTGAGAATTTCGCCACCTATCACTTAGAGGATGATTCATTCTCCTACCAAGAAGCAATGAGATCCACAGATTCGTTATTATGGGAAGAAGCTATTGATGATGAGATGGACTCGTAGCTACATAATAATACTTGGCATCTAGTTGACTTGCCGAAAGGCGCTAAAGTACTCGGATGTAAGTGGGTGTTGAAGAAAATAAACTACATAGTGATGGGTCTATAGCTAGGTATAAAGCGCGTCTCGTAGCTAAAGGTTATAAACAATAAGGGATAATATACTATTTTGATGTTTATTCACCTGTGTGTCACCTATCGACTATCATGATTCTTCTGGCCTTAACGTTTATCGAGAATTTTATAGTTCATCAGATGAATGTGAAAACAGTCTTCTTAAATGGAGAGCTTGATGAAGAGATCTATATGCCACAACCTGAAGGTTATGTGCAGAAATATCTAAAAGATAAAGTGTGCAAATTGGATAAATCAATCTATGGGCTTAAACAAGCCCCTAAGATTTGGCACATGAAATTTGACCAGGTGGTAAAGAGCCTCTGATTTCAGTCCAGTATGTCAGATAAATGCCTTTATCACCGCTCATTATCGAATCAGACAGTCATCATATGTTTATATGTGGATGACATGTTGATGTTGGGGTCAAATCTTGCTGCAGTTAGGGATACTAAATCCACTTTGGCAGAAGCTTTTGACATGAAGGACCTTAGTCCTATAGATATCCTGTAAGGTATGAAGGTTAGAGTCGACAAGGGTCGAGTTACTCTTAGTCAGACTCATTATATTGAACAACTTCTTTCTACCTAGGGATATGATAACAGTAGGCCGGTTGAGACACCGTTTGATCATAATGTCAAGTTGAGTCCTAATGAAGAGACCAACATTGATCAAGTTAAATATTCCAAAATAATTGGTAGTCTCGTGTACGCCACAAGTTATACAAGAGCAGACATTGCTTTTTTCGGTTAACATGCTGAGCCGTTTTACCAGTAATCCAGGCAAATGCATTGGGAAGCCCTAGACTTGTCGTTAAGATACCTAAGAGGTACTAAAGACATGCTCTATGCTACAATGGTTACCCACCTACCGTGGAAGGATATTCTGATGCCTCGTGGTGTTCAGAAGCTGAGAATAACAAGTCTACTAGTGGATATAAATTCACCTTGGGTGGAGCTGCTATCACTTGATAATCCAAAAGACAGACTTGTATAACATTGTCGTCTATAGAAGCCGAGTTGTTTGCCTTAACCTTAGCCGGTGAAGAGGTAGATCGGATCAGAAACTTGATTTAGACATCACCTTGTCTAAGTTATAAGTCAACTCGTTGAGCTTGTATTGTGATAATCAAGCAGCAGTTCAAGTCGTTAAGAATATCCTCTATAATACTAAGAGGAGACATGTACGACTGAGAAATGTCTTATTGAATTATTTGAAAGAACAGGAAAATATCATTTTGATCGATGTGCGTTCAAAGGATAACCTGACTCATCCATTGGCATGGAATGCCCAAAGACCATTTAATCAAAACAGTATGGGAAATGAGACTAAAGACGATTTAGTTCAAACTTAGTTCAGCAATAGGTGATTTAGTTCAGCCTTTGTCCAAACGTTTTGATTATTCTGATTTTATCTGTCAAAGCAAGCATGTTGTGTTCTGTTGATGCTCTTGGTTGTTGAGCTCGGATTTGGCAAGTTGTTTCATTCCAAACTTGATGCTAACAACTTTACCTGGATTCGGCATTTGCCTTGGAGGAGAGTGTTATTCCAAACTTGATAACACAATCTAACTTGAAGGAGATTGGTTCAATTCTAAACTTGATGATCTTCAATTAAATTTAGTATGATAATAACCGTGACATTCCATATAGGATCACAGATATAGCTGCGGTGTTTAGAAGTCTGAAATCGTTTCGGTTGAAATAGATATCAGGTTCTGAGGAAAAATAATAATACTCTGTGAACGTGTCCTCCCAGCCAAATTAAATTAATTAATACTAAGTTCTTTTAGTAGAACTAGATGTTTGTAAATTTGCAAAAGATAGAATTCTTTCTAAAATGAAATTCTTGGTTGAAATTGCAGGGGCTGCTGGGATAGGAGCACTAGTTGATTGGGATCTGGATCAGGATGATCTTTTGGATGATGAGTTTTAGAGTGTTATGAGTTTATCTTTTGCTACTTCTGTTTAGAGCATTGTTTAGCTCTTCTTTTATGCACTGTTTGTTTGGACTTTCTAGTTCTCTGTTGTTTTGTGACGTCAGGTATAGATGGATTGTGTCTTGTTGTACCTGAGACTATTTTTGTGATGTAGCTGAGTTTTGTTTACTTATGCGTGCATACTATTTTGTGCTTAAGTCTAATTTTGTTTGAAACATGTGCTAGACACTGTTGTGTATGATTCACGGTTGGTTGAACTTTGCACAAACCACCCTCTATCCGAAGTCTGGGTTCACGGCGGACATAGGAGAAGATTGTTAGATATTTATATATATGTCCGCACATGTGTTAGGCTGACTCAGAATAAGTTAATGGGTTCGTGTCATCCTAGGGCTTGCTCTACGCTGGAAGTATTATATATACCAATTCTATACATAGATGAGGTATTGTAGAATACTTTGAGCAGAGCAAACCCAATAATAAGGACCTCCAATTCTGTTATCCCAGGTAACATTAACCTTGATGGAATGCACCGATGGTATCCGTCAATCAAAATTTTCATCTCTAAATATTGTACCTCCTGTGTTCCTCGCATCTTCCTTGAAGTGCCCAAACAAATGTCAAGGTACATCTTCAATGGGTTGCGAATGGGCCTGGGGAAAATAAAAAGGTCATATTTAAGGAGTAATCTTACCTTAGATAAACTAGAATAATCACTAATCCTAAAATCAAGTAGTTTTGATTTAGACAAGTAATGTGATCTTTAAATAGATCAACTATAAAACATAAACCATACATTTTTGGATATATAACAACACAATGACACTATTCGAAAAATAATTTTTAACCACACTTTTTTGAGAAGGGTCAAAAATCATAGATAATTTTTTTTTATTAGTCACGGTTTACTATTGATTAAATTTTAGCGCAGGAGTAAAAAGTGGCTAATACTGATAGTATTTGCCACGGGTTATAAAACCACGTAGAAAATACTTCCCTTTTGCCACTCACAAAACCCTATCCCAACGCGCTACTGCTCTCTCCTCGCGGCATGCCCCAGCTCTCTCGCTCAACATTTCGTCGACAGGGGCATCACCTCTACACCTCCACGCCTCTCCTCCACACGACGACCTCATCAGATCCACGACACAACTGCTGATATCCACACGGCCACCTCCCTCTTCTTCTACTCTCTCTTCGATTGGAGGGGAAGAACAGGGAGCCTCGGTGCTGTCACTGGATAGGGTAGAGACACCATCAACCTGCACGCTAAACTTAGCTACACACAGTCAACTTATTTCAAGATACACAGCCCTAATTGTATGGAGAAGAGGATACCACTCACATCTACTCCAAGATGATCAGCGGAACAACGTCGACCCGTCAAGGATGGGCAAACACTTCTTTGCCGATCTTGGTTCTCGTATACCGCGGAGAATACTACATAAGCATTTCTGGCGAATCAACTAACGGGTCCATGAGATGGATCAGCTCGTCCACCAAAGATTTCATTTTGACACGAAAGGTTTGTGATATGCAGGTTTGTGAATATGAGCAAGCTTACACAGTAGATAATTAGAAGTTCATGATATTGATGGAATGCCAAATAATGGGCTTGAACTTGTAAACCATTAGTCGTTGAAAGTTAACGGTGATGATTTTGGTGCCTGGCTAATTATTCATGAACTCCTCTTTATTGTTATTTTTCGAAGTTCTCATATTCTTATGGGTAATAACAATTCTGAGGTTGGATGATATGTTATCCCTCATATAAAACACCTTATTATATTCTTGCATGCAAGTAAAATATAGTTGATTTCTAGGTGATGGTTTCCACCATCATTTATAGGAGAAAGAAGCCCCACTCATGATCTTCACCCAAGGAGGATCATGGGTGTGTCACTCCCCCCATGATCTCTCATGATGAGAGTTCTGGGGGGGGGGCGGGTTCCGCTCCCTCCCCTCATGGGGGAAAACCGCCACCACCAGGAGAATCGCCGCCGTCGGGGGGCTTAACCGTCATCGGCGGCCGGCCCTCCCGGCCTCTGCCACGGCCGGCCCCGACCGCAGCAAGACGCCGGCAGGTCATGGCCGCCCGGCCGCGGTAGATCGCCGACAAGGCAACGACCGGCCTCGACGATATGTCGCGGTTGGGCCGTGGCCGGCCTTGCCGCGGCCGGCCACGGCCACCCTAGCCGCGGCTGGGCCGTGGCCGGCCACGGCCACGGCCACCCTAGCCGCGGCCGGCCATGCAGCAACTGGGTCCGTGGCCCTAGCCGCCCGGCCACGGCCGCCCTAGCCGCGGCCGGCCACGACCACCCTAGCCACGGACGGCCATGCCGCGGCTGGGCCGTGGCCGGTCTAGCCGTGGCCGGCCACGGTCCGTCCTAGCTGCGGCCGGCAAGGGCCGCCCTAGCCGCGACCAGCCACGGCCCCCCTAGCCGCGATCGGCCCCTTGGCGGACCGCCGCCATCGGCCACCCGGCAGGCCGCCCCCGCCGCCGGCCACCCGGCCACCGCCGCCGCCATGGCCGCTCTCCGCCGCCCTGGCGGCTCTCCGCCGTGGGAGGCCTCCCCACCGTTCGATCAAGGGGAGGCCCTCCTCGCCGTCGCACCAAGGGGGTAACCACCCACTACCCCACCACTTTAGTGGTGGGGCCCGCCATGATCCTTGCCTGGAGGCTATAAAAGGACCCCCAGGGGCTCCTCATTTCTCATCTTTTTCTCTTCTCCGGGTTGTCTCCTTCTTACTCAGGGGAGAGCTCTCCTTCCTCCTCCACTGAGTCTGCCACCGCTCGCCGTGAACCACCAATAGTCACCATCGGCCACCAGCGGCCGCCAGTGACCACCAGCTACTCCCAACGGCTATAAGTACCCCACCAGTACGTTGTCAGCAAAAGGACGCCCTCGACCTCGAGGAAGCCGAGGGAAGAAGGCATCCGAAGCCAGCAAGCGCGCGCCTCCCTGAGCGCACGCACCAGAAACATCTCGCGCATTCCCACGTCTAAGTCACTTCCGCGGTGCAGTCTATTTCCCGCAGGAAGCTATAGTCTCTCTCTCTCCCCCAAGTTGTAACGGGAGCGGCATGTCTCCCCGATTCACCAAACATACTGTAATAACCAGAAGCTAGTGGAATTTGACCGGCATAGACCCAGTCACGTGGTTTTTTACCCATTTAAGGGGTTTTTCCACGTCATCAAGACTTGTGTCTACTGTTCATCTTCATTGACTGTGTGCGCGCTCGACCGCCCCGTGAGCTAAGACGGTTCAAGTTAATCCGGTCCGACCAGGGCATCGAGTTAGTCCGCAACAGTTTGGCGCCGTCTGTGGGAACATGATTTCCCCAACATTCTTCGAATGACAAGATCGCAAGCATCACCCTTTGCAAGTTCAGTCTTAATGGCAAAGTTAAGCACCCGTACCACTGAAGGCTCCGCCCTTGGTGGTCACCCCGAGCCTGCACATTCACATTCTTTGGTGGACGTGTCGCTGACGGCTGAAGCCGAATAAACTCCCGTCACCACCCTAGAAGGACGCATCTGCCAGATGGAAGAACAACAAGTCAAAATGCTCACCCTGCTCGGAAGATTGGGAGCATCAATCATCCCCTCGACTCCGTCAAATCACGCTCCGACGCAAGAATTTCTGCAGAAAGAAGGACAAACTCTTAGGGTATAGGAGGAATCACGTCAAGATGTGCCCCTTATGCGCAACCCTTCCACTACTGGGGGGCAACACCAGCTCCCAGAATACTCACCCCAGAGTATCACCCGCCCTAATGCAGTGCGTGCAATACAAAGCGGCCAAAAATCCCTCCGGCCAAGGAAGCCTCAACCCTTCGAGCAAGCTGATTTGCTACCACCAGAAGAGCTTTTCCCTCCAATGACACGTTGCATGCACAAGGAATACGACATAGAGAAGGAATTCTCAAGCACGAGCAGCTCCTCCGCACCCGCCGCATCACTCCAAGAAATGTACAATCATCACCTTGCCTGTCCACATTATGAAGAGAGGGCTGGAAATGTTGCAAGCCCAGATACCTCGGCCACAGAGCAATGACTAAACAAATATCAGCCCAACTACAACTCACCAAAGTCCTGGCAAGCCCCAGGCTCGGAGGACGGCTTCGAAATCCATAGTTTCAGCGGAACAGGCAACCCACTGACACACCTAGAGTATTTCGAAATTATCATGCACACTCGCAACGCTTCAGATCAACTAATGGTACAGGCATTTCTAACAACATTAAAAGGGAGAGCTCGAGCCTGGCTTCATTCCCTACAAGGGGAAAAGGCCGGCAGCTACATCAAACTCGCCACCCTCTTCATCAAAAGATTCATGACGATCAAAGGGCCCTCACCAAAAAATCCAAGACCAAGTGGAAGACACAAAAGGAAGAAAGAAGAGGAACCAACTCCAACAAGACAAGAAGAACAACGACAGAGTAGGCGTCGTCGCGATAACCGTCAACGTGACCCTCCAAGGAATGGGGGAAGCATCCACTTCAGGAATATACCCCACTGAACACCACCCGCACTAATGTGATGTATGCAGTTCAAAATGATCCGGCGTTCCAACGACCAACAGCACCGCGGTCAAACCCCAAGGCTGACCAGACAAAATATTGTGAGTATCACCGGGGATATGGCCATAATACCAATGAATGCAAAGGACTAAAAGAGGAAATCAAATGACTTGCCAGCCTAGTAGTGGTTGATCAATTCCTGTCAAAAAATGGATCACCTACCCGACAGAGTGTAAGATGTAGAACAGTCAAAGTGGGAGAACCGTCTACCGAGTTGAGCCAAGTCCTAGTCGACAAAGAAATTAACGTCAATATACTATTTTTATCAACACTGCTTCAACTCAAGCTAACCACATGCCACCTAAAGCTAATGTCTGCTAGCGCACGCGTTGCGGGGGACAGCCCAGTTCCAGTTATCAGCACCATCACTCTCCCAGTCACTCTCGAAGAAGCACACAGGCAGGCCTCCTATAACGTGCAGTTCGTCGTCCTCCAAGCTGATTCTGATTAGGCAGCAATACTCCAACAATCACTCTTGGATGTCTTCCTCCAAGCTGTTTTCTTTTTTCGTTCATTTTTTGAGTATTGTAAAAATCACAAGCCCAGGCTTGTGATGACTATCTTTTCATCATTTACCTTGGCAGTATGTAAATCGAGAAATGACTTTTCCAGACTAGGTCACACACCCAAATCAAACACATGGCGTCAATCAAGCCGCGAGCAACCCTCGTGCAACACTATGGGGGACTGCCCCCCTCACGAAGAAGCTGCGAGCATCCCTCGTGCAAACTAAGCCGCGAGCAACCCTCGCGAAACACCGTGGGGGCCTGCCCCCCTCAAGAAGAAGCCGCGAGCATCCCTCGCACAAACTAAGCCGCGAGCAACCCTCGCGTAACACTGTATTGGTCTGCCCCCCTCACGAAGAATCCGCGAGTATCCCTCGCGCAAACTAAGCCACGAGTAACCCTCACGCAACACCGTGGGCGCCTGCCCCCCTCACGAAGAAGCCGCGAGCATCACTCGCGCAAACTAAGCCCCGAGCAACCCTCGCACAACACCGTGGGGGCCTGCCCCCCTCACGAAGGAGCCGCGAGCATCCCTCGCGCAAACTAAGCCGCGAGCAACCCTCGCGCAACACTATGGGGTCCTGCCCCCCTCACGACGAAGCCGCGAGCATCCTTCACGCAAAATAAGCCGCGAGCAACCCTCGCGCAACACCGTGGGGGCCTTCCCCCCTCACAAAGAAGCCGCGAGCATCCCTCGTGCAAACAAAGCCGCGAGCAACCCTCACGCAACATCGTGGGGGCCTGCCCCCCCTCACAAAGAAGCCGTGAGCATCTCTCGCGCAAACCAAGCCGCGAGCAGCCCTCGTGCAACACCGTGGGGGTCTGCCCCCCTCACGAAAAAGCCGCGAGCATCCCTTGCGCAAATTAAGCCGCGATCAACCCTCGCGCAACACCATGGGGGTCTGCCCCCCTCACGAAAAAGCCGCAAGCATCCCTCGCGCAAACTAAGCCGCGAGCAACCCTCGTGCAACACCGTGGGGGCCTGCCCCCCTCACGAGGAAGCCGCGAGCAACCACCGCGCAACCTAAGCCGCGAACATCCCTCATGCAAACTAAGCTGAGTGTATCCCTCGTACAAGCTAATCCACGGGCACCCCGCGCACTAAAGAAAGGCACGAATATCCTTCACGCAAAGCAAAGATGCAAGTATCCATCACGCAAACTAAGCATCCCACTCCCGGTCAAAGCCGCGCGGTCAACACCAACCAGCACGGACAAATGTCCAAAGAAATATGAAAAGGCAACAATGTCATAACAAAGCAAAACTAAATTAAAACAGGTACAATCGGTGCCTAGAGGCAAAACACAACATGCACAACAAAATAACAAAGCATACAACAATAAGTGCGCACTTCCACTACTCTCCCTCGGCATCTAAGTCAGAACGCTCGTCCTCAGAAACATCTGCAAAGCTGAAACTGGATGTATTACACCCAAGGCGCTTGCTAAAGACGCTAAAAGCCTTCGAAATACCGCGTCGGAGCTGTGTCCGCTGAGATACCACATCCTAGCAGCCGCTTTTCCTCCACGTAGACATAGATATTGAAGAGACGATTGCCCAGCTCGTGAGGCTCAGAGAATCCCAGCACCGGAGAAAAGTCCCGCTCTTTCACTTTCACACGACGGCAGCGGTCAGGAAGCGCATTCCACACCTCAGGAAGACCCCAGGAATTCCTCACATATCCGAACAAAGTGTTGTCATGACGACGATCTTTATGAGCTTCAAAATCCAACCAAACCTTGTTGCTACACACCTCCATCCACTCACCACCATAAGAGTGCATGTCACACCAATCTCGGAACTGGTCTAATGAAAACCGGCTACCATGCTCGCGGAAGAAGACGACTAAGCCCATAATCCAGGCAATCCCAGCCGGAACAAACTGAGAGATAGGCACTCTGCAAAACATCAAAATCTCAATCATCCCCTCGCAGGGCGGAAAGCGGAAGCCGGATCTCAGGGAGACTTCGCAGATCATCAACCAACCACGGGGAGAATTTTGAACCATCTCCTCGGGACGCGGGATCCTCACTTCATAATCAGCAGGAAGCCTGTACTTTGCCCTCTATATGTCAACACCATCGTCAGTAAAAGAAGAGCGCAAGCGCATCGGGCCAGAAGAGCGCTTCGAAACCTGCGCCAGGCAAAAATAAAAAGTCAGCCCAAAAAAATAGAAAACCGCGTGAACAATCGCCAAAAGCACCCGCAACCGCGCAAAAGAGGGCACCCGCACAAATACTCGCATGATAGGGAAGCGCACGACCACGCAACGCGGACCATGCTGACACATGGCCTATCCGCGCACGTGGCCTGAGCGCGGCCTGCTCACATGCGCGGCCCGCGCGTGCGACCTACTCGCACGTGCCCGGCCTGCGCGCGCGTGGCCTGCGCACGCGCGCGTGGCCTGCGCACGGCCTAATCGCGGGCGTGCGGCTGCTCGCGCGCGCGGGCCTACTCGCGGGCGCGCGGCCTACTCGCGGGCGCGCGGCCTGCTCGCACGCGCGGCATGCTCGCGCGCACGGCCTGCTCGCACGCGCGGCTCGTGGCGTGCTCGCGCGGGCGGCCTGCGGCCTAAGCTCACGGCGTGCTCGCACGCGCTTGGCCTGCGCGCGCGTGGCCTGCGAGCGCACGCGGCCTACGCGCGCGGCCTGCGCGCGCGTCCTGTGCGCTTAGCTGCGGGCAATCATCAAGCGGGCCGCCGGCGCGGGGAAGTGCCGATTTGCCCCGGCCGGCCTGCACACGTGCATATTGCGCCCCCCACCGGCACCTACGGCCTCCGCACGTGCCCAACACGCGCGCGCCAAGAAGCCTTGTGCCGTCATAATTCGGCAAACCTCCCGCCAGATACCTTGGAAGCACTGGCCGACGTCGCCGCCTCGGTCTTCTCACCGGAAACCACTATGACAACATGAAGTAAGAAAAATCTCCCCTCTCACGCTCACTTTGCTCCTGGATAGTAGAGATTTGGGGGGCAATTGATGGGTTGCACCATCATTTATAGGAGATAGAAACCCCACCCATGATCTCCACCCAAGGAGGATCATGGGTGGGCCAGTCCCCCCATGATCTCTCATGATGAGAGTTATGGGGGGGGAGGGGCGGGTCCCGCTCCCTCCCCTCATGGGGGAAAACCGACACCACCGGGAGAACCGCCGCCATCGGGTGGCTTAACCATCGTCGGCGGCCGGCCCTCCAGGCCTCCGCCACGGCCGACCCCGCCGTTGGGGCGGCCGCAACAAGCCGCCGGCTAGGCCACGGCCGGCCACGGCCGGCCTAGCCTCTGCCGGCCCTGGCCGGCCAATTCGCGGCCAAGTACGGCCACAACAGATCGCCGGCAAGGCCACGGCCAGCCTCGACGATCTGCTGCGGTTGGGCCGCGGCCGGCCACGTCCATCCTAGCCACGACCGGCCATGCCGCGGCTGGGGCGTGGCCGGCCACGGCCCCCTAGCCGCGGCCGTCCACGGCCGCCCTAGCCACGGCCGGCCATGCGGCGGTTGGGCCGTGGCCGGTCTTGCCGTGGCCGGCCACGGCCGCCCTAGCCGCGGCCAGCCACGGCCCCTTAGCCGCGACCGGCCCCCTGGAGGATCGCCGTCATCGGCCGCCCGGCTGGCCGCCCCTGCCACCGGCCACCGCCCTCGCCACGACGGCTCGCCGTCGTGGGAGGCCTCCCCACCATCCGATCAAGGGGAGGCCCTCCTCACCGTCCGATCAAGGGGGTAACTGTTGGGTATTGTATCCACAATGTACCTGATTTGAAGAAGCCCCTGAACAAGCTAAGGTAAATAGACAGTGTGTTTGATGAAATCTTTTAAATTGTGCTTGCAGTTATTCCACGCTAAGTACACACCAATGTCAGGGTGCAGTGGGTCAATATACACGGGTCTGCGCGACGTAATCCCTCATTGAGCAGATCAGTGTGTTGGCCTACGTGTACTCTCTCTTTTGGGGTGTACTTAATTTCAAGTACAGGGCTATGATAAAGCAAGAGCAGACAAGGATCAAGGATGGGCCAAAAACCAGCTCACGGATTGGAAGACGAGAATCGTCTAAGTGTAAATCGTCGAGAATCACTAAGTGATTCTCGCCGATTAGTCGAGAATCACTAGTGATTCTCGACGAGTCGTCGAGAATCACTAGATGATTCTCGCCAGGTTGGGCCGGCTGTCTCGACGCAGTCAGAAAATTCTCTAAGGCAGAATCGTCGAGAATCACTAAGTGATTCTCGCTGATTCGTCGAGAATGACTTTGCATTCTCGACGATTCGTCGAGAATCAAATGTGATTCCCGCCGATTCTCCCCGGCCTCTATAACCTGTGCAGCCTGAATTCGCCAAGTAGAATTCGGCGAGAATCGTAAGTGATTCTCGCCGATTCGTCGAGAATCACCTATGATTCTCGTCAATTTTGCCTTGGGCGATTTTTCCGAATTCCTGGACCGGTCCATGTTACCTGCAGCTATTTGAACCGGACTTTGGTCTTTGCTTTGGTGGGGCCCACAACGGTCATCTCCATGACCTATTGTATAAATACACAGGTATTTGTGTACAGTAAAGAACGGATATAGAAAACGAAAGCCGAGCCGCTGACTAACCCTAAAATCGTGAACCGCTCCGCCGATCGTCTTCGCCGCCGCTCGTGCAGTAGTCACCGCAGCCGATCTCGATCTTCTCCAGATCCCCGGTGATAGAAGCCAAGTCTTGCACAGCGTCTCACGCGTCTAACCAGAGATCTTTTGTCTCTTGATTTGAGATAGGGAAATCCATCCCCGTCCGAATCGATCGAGACGATCGATCCTAGTGCGACCTTTGGAAGACCTTGCCGACTTCGCTAAGAAGATTGAATCTCCAGTGCATCGCTGCTGCTTTCAGTTGCCGCTGCCAACACCGAGAGCCTTGCCGCCGCCGTTTTGCCGCCGCCGGTCTCGGGGAGATTTTCTCCAAGAAAGATCAAGGGTTGTGGACTTTTCGTTGCCTACAAGAACAAGTAGTCTAACGAAAAGGGACACCTAGATCTTCAAGTTGTTTGTATTTCTTATACACTTCAATTTCATTTTCATTGTAAAGGAACATTTGGTTCCTAGTTGTAGGGTTGGGTGCAACCCGTGTTGTGAGAGTGTTGACTCCTACGTGTGGAAGGGTTCCTTCCGATAGTGCAAGGATTGGATTTCAATCCTGTTGGTGAAGTGACCGAGTCGTCCCGGGTTGGGAGATAGGTCGAAGTGGGAAAGTGGACGTACCCAAATCGGGGAACCACTATAAATTGCCTGTGTTATTTTCTGTGCTGTGTTGTTTTGTTTTCTTGTGTAGGTACAATTTTAATTCCGCAAATACGCGAAAAGTCACCTATCCCCCCCCCATAGGTGAAGGTAGTTGACACTAGGTGAACTTTCAAATGGTATCAGAGGGAGGTTACTCATCAAATAGGTTCACACCTTTAGTAGAATCCTGCAACCAGTGTCAAGAAGAAGACTGATATCTTCCATGGACGGACTCAAGCACTCCGGCAAAATCCCAGTATGCACCAGACTGAACTTCCCTATCTGGAAGGAAAGAATCAGATTCTACATGGAAGCAGTCAACCCCCGGCTCTTCATGATAGTGGAGGAGGGACCTTACATTCCCACTAAGGCCTCCACCATTGATCCTACCAAGAAAGTGCCCAAGAAACTTTCGGAAATGGACAAGGACGAAATGGTGCTGTTCGGACTCGACAAGAAAGCTCAGAACATCCTGGTAAGCGCAGTTGACGACTCTATGATGCAGAAATTCTGCAACTGCAGGACAGCCAAGGATCTCTGGAGCTGTCTGATTGTCCTAATAGAGGGCACAGATGAAATGAGGGACGATCGGAGATCCCTCCTCAATCAGAAATATGAGGCCTTCAGGCAAGGGCCAAAGGAGGAGATCGGAGTTACTTTCGAAAACTTCCTCAAGATCGTCAATGCACTCAAAGGATATGGAAGAGTGTTCACTGATGGTGAACTCAATGATAAGTTCCTTAGGTCCCTCACTAAGGAATGGGACACAAAGATCTGCGCCATCCGCGAGTTTGGCAGACTTGCGGAAACCGACCCTCAGATTCTGTTCGTGAAGCTCATGTCCTATGAGCTTCAGTTGAACACAAGGAAGGCTGAAGAGGAAGCAGAGAAAGCCGTGGCCAAGGAAAAGACGGTGGCCCTGAAAGCCATTCATTCTAGAAAGGGCAAGGGTGCTGCCTCTTCCCGTGCGTGGAAGAAGGATGAAGAGGAAGACTCTGAGCCAAGCTCCTCCGGCTCAGAATTGTCTGAGGAAGACTTATCCCTTATCACAAGGGAATTCAAGAAGTTCCTCAAGCTGAGGAATCAGAGAAAGAGAAACGGCTCCTCTTCAAGGGATCAGAAGAAGAACTATTCTTCTGACAGGTATGTTTCCAAACCGAACAAACACCGCTCATCTGACATTATTTGCTTTGGTTGCAACAAGCCAGGACACGTTGTGGCCGACTGCCATCAAGGCAAGAGGGAAAAGGGAAAGGGAGAGGAGCACAGGTCCTCAAGAGACAAGAAGAAGGAGAGGAGTTACATCGCGAAGAAGCCAAAGATGCTGAGTGAATCTGACACATCAGACACCAGCGATGACGAGGAAGCCTACTTTGGGCTAATGGGTCGCTGTGACTCGGAAGGAGATTGCCCCCAATTTACTGGGAAGGTAAAAGCTCACACCCCTCTCTCCGACTCTGAATCTGATCCTGAGTCTCAGGATGATGACCCTGAGGATAGCCCTTCTGCCCGTGAAGCTGAGCTCCTCGATAAGTATGAGCTTCTGCTCAATACTTTCGTGGAATGTCGAAAGAGACTGAAGGCTGGGAAAAAGTAAGTTAAATTCCTTAAAGGTGAGAGTGTATCCCTGAGGGAAGAGATCACCAGTTTGATCTCCCTCCGACAGGAGCACTTGGACCTGACTTCAAAGCATTCAGAGTCTCTTAAGCTCCTTATCTTAAGCAGGAGGAAGTCGACAAGTTGGAAGAACTACTTGCGGCAGAAAGGAAGATCGTCAAGAGCTTCTCTATGCCAAAAACTGTTCTTCCATTAGTTGATACCTTCTCTGCTCAGGCCAAAGGAGCTGGCTTGGGGCATGTAGGGGTATCTAGCTCCTCATCCAGGAGAAACAGGAATAAGAGGAAGAATAAGGCTGCCAAGAAAGCCTCTGCTGCTGAGAAAGGAAAGGCCCCACTCAGACATGTTGAGTTTAGAAAGCCTAGCTTTCCCTGTAACCAACATGACTTTGAGTCAACATATGGCCATCACTTCAGGCCCTCGGTTGCAAAGCCGAAGATCCGGTATGATGGGTGGACCTTTCCCCGTAACTTCAGTGAGAGTGTCTTCAAGGCACCTTATGAGGAAATCCACTTGGGAAATTATGGTCAATTCTCTAGCGGCCATAATAGGAAGCAGGCACCTAAGGCCAAGCCTGTTACACTGAAAATCCAAGAGGTGAAGAAGTCATGTGACTGTGGTCATCATGATGCCTCCACCTCCAGGTCTTCGGCCCCGGCTGAACCCCACGTTTCAAGGGTGAAGCAGGCGCCCAAGAGGAGGTATAACAGGTTTGACTGCTGGTGCTGTGGCAAAATTGGTCACTTTGCCATGGATTGTTGGTTTAATCCGAGGAATATCGAGACTCCTCATGTTGGCAATGCGAGGCCGACCTCTCGTAGGGCTAATCAACCGAGGGGGAGTATGCTAACGAAAAATCTAGGACCCAAGTACGATTGGGTTCCTAAGGCAAATTAATTTTGTTTTGCAGGAATGTCCAAAGGCCAACAAAACTCCTATTTGGTATTTGGACAGTGGATGCTCCCGTCATATGACCGGGACAAGAAGCCTGCTGCGGGAGTACTCTCCAGTCGAGAATGGACCCAAAGTCATTTTTGGGGGATCTGATCGGGGAGTCACCAGAGGTTACGGTACGATTTCCAACGGTATACTCTCTATCACTAACGTAGGTTATGTTGAAGGATTAAATCATAACCTGATCAACATAAGCCAATTATGTGATAAAGGATATGACGTTAAGTTCTGCAAGGATAAATGCCTGATAATATCATGTGATTCTTCGGAGACTGTATTAACTGGCATTAGGAGCAGAAATATTTTCTGTTTAGATTTTCTTAGTTTAGATTCTTCTACCCCAGTATGCCTCGTTGCAAAAGGCAGTGCATCTCTTTGTGAACAATGACACAAGAGATTGGCACACATTAATTACAAGATAATTAATATGTTGTTTTCCAAAGACTTAGTAAGGGATGCTCCCATTATTAAGTGTATTAATGATAGTCCATGTCCTGCATGTCAGATGGGCAAGCAGACTCGGGCTACCTTTAAGGGCATCCCAGACAAAGATTCCTCCAGATGTCTTTATCTTCTGCACATGGACTTGTTTGGTCCTATGCAAGTTCATAGCTTAGGAGGGAAGTCGTATACGCTAGTGATTATAGATGATCACTCTCGGTTTACGTGGGTGTTTTTTTTAAAGCGCAAGTCTGATACGTTTGACATCTTCACCAGTTTTGTCAAGCAGATACAGAACGAACTTAACTGCTCAGTGGTCAAAATCAGAAGTGACTATGGAACAGAGTTTGAGTCTGGGGCTATGACAGAGTTCTGTGAAGAACTTGGTATCTTTCATGAGTTCTCCTCCCCTCGCACTCCTCAACAAAATGGAGTGGAGGAGAGGAGGAATAGAACACTGATTGAGGCGTGCACGACAATGCTGAATGATACTTCTCTCCCAGAATACTTCTGTGTCGAGGCTGTCAATACGACTTGTCATGTACAAAACCGGGCGTTGATCAACAAGAGCCATCGTAAGACTCCTTATGAGCTATTGAAAGGCAAGAAACCAACCATGTCCTATCTGAGGATCTTTGGCTGCAAATGTTATGTTGGTACCCTAGTTTGATTTGAGTTTAGTCCTCTCCTTTGTGCTCCTTGACCCAAGAATTATCTATGGTCAATGGTTAGTAGTTTAGCTGTAGAGTCCTCACTTTTCCAGATTGAGTATTTGGTTAAGTAGTTTGTTCGTTCGACTATCGTCGAACGCCGCTCGACTATCGTCGACTGACTGTTCGACGATCGTCTATCAGTTGTTCGACTTTCAGTCTGCGAGGATTGTTCGACTATTGGTTGATAGTTCGACTATCTGTGTGCTTTGATAGTTCGACTATCTGCTTGGATAGGTCGACTATCTGTTTGGTTTTGATAGTTCGACTATCTGCTTGGATAGGTCGACTATCTGATAGTTCGACTATCTGTTGATAGTTCGACTATCTGTTCTGCGTTGATAGTTCGACTATCTGTTGATAGGTCGACTATCTGTTCTCGCTTGATAGTTCGACTATCTGCTTTGATAGTTCGACTATCTGATAGTTCGACTATCTGTTGATAGATCGACTATCTGTTTGTTTCTGATAGCTCGACTATATGTTGATAGCTCGACTATCTGTTTGTTCTTGATAGTTCGACTATCTGTTTGATAGGTCGACTATCTGATAGCTCGACTATCTGTTGATAGCTCGACTATCTGTTTTGCCCTGATAGTTCGACTATCTGTTGATAGGTCGACTATCTGATAGTTCGACTATCTTCTGGAAGTTCGACTATCTGCTGTGATAGTTCGACTATCTCCTTTGATAGTTCGACTATCTGGATCGTTCGACTATCTGTCCGATAGTTCGACGATCTCCGTGCGTCTGTCGACGATCTCCGAAGGTCGTTCGACGCTTTCTGTCTGCCTTTATATTTTGTATTTATTTATTATATTTAATTAATTAATACATTTGCTGGCAAGTTGTTTTGAGTATTATGATAATATTTCCAGGCATATCTGCTCTATTCTTTTTGCCTGAGTCAAATCTTTTTAGATAAAGTTGTTTGTCTTATTAGCTGACATTATAAATTACTTTATCTGTTGTCAGCCCTTTATAGCCGTTAGACTGAAATGTCTTCTTTTTGCTATAAAGAGTTTGTTTCTGATATGACTTTATTTAGTACTTTATTATCAAATTGTTTCCTGCAGCTTCCTAGAAAAAGGGTTATTCCTTTTATAGAATGTTTCTGCTGCAGAGTTTGTTGTGTCTTCTTGATATTTACAGCTCAGGTCTCAAGTCTCAGAAGAAGACAAATTATTCAAACTGAAGAGAGCCGTTGCTTGCTGATGTTATATAAAGGACCCTTTGAAGAAGGATTCAAGCTAGTGTTACACATATTTTCAAGCAGTCAAGCCTTCATCAAGATCAAGCTTTCTGCTCTCAGCAATTTCCATCTAACTGAGAAGTGTTAAGATCTTCTACTCTTCTTCAACCTGAGTTCTCCTGCTTTCAGGAAGTTCAAACTCAGAGTTCGTTTGAAGAAGAAGAAGAAGAAGACAGCTGCTTGAAGATCTTTATTTTTATTATTTGTATCTTCTTGTAGCTTTTCCTTCAGAGTTTTCTGAAGAGTTTTCTGCACTGAAGCAAGACTTCACCTGGACATCTTTGAGCCAGGGGGAGCCTTGATTCTTTAGAGCTTTCTAGCTCAGTGCAAGTTTTTGTGCTTCCCTAATCCTTTGTAAAATAGAGAAGACATCTTAACCTTCTTCCCCCTCCTGTACAGGGTTATTACTCCCTTCAAAAGTATCCCTTGGTGGCAGGGCACCTGATCAAAAACCTGTGCTTGGTTTTTAGACACCTGATCAAAAGTCTAAAGGGTTTCTAGATCTACCTGAAGCAGATCCTGCTGGTGGCAGGGCACCTGATCAAAAACCTGAGTGGATTCCTACCGTGTGGGTAGAAGAGTGGACGTACCCAAGTTGTTTGGGGAACCACTATAAATTTCCTTGTGTCGTCTGGATTCACTTGTTTAATTCCTGCATTGTGGCTGTGAATAGATATAACTAGGATTGCTAGATGCTGATTAGGTTTTCCAAGCCTTAACTGTAATTACAGTTAGCTTGAGTTTGTAGACATCACTTGTGTTAGGCTTTAAGGTTAAATCAATATCTATAATCTTTTCATTCCGCACTTCACTCCAAGGGAGTTGGGTAGACCATTAAGTTTTGTCTAGTGCAAAATTTGATAACTCTATTCACCCCCCCTCTAGAGTAGTATCTATCCCTTCACTTTCATGTTATGTACTGAATAATGGGAAGTACCCTCGTACTAAGTTTGGTGAAAAATGCTTCGAAGGCATATTCATGGGCTATAGTAGCCATAGTCGGGCTTATAGAGTTTTCAACAAGAAAACCCTAGTGGTAGAGGAATCAATAAATGTTGTATTTGATGAAGGAAGTTTGCTTAATTGCAAGACTTCTAGTTGTCTTCCTGAACATGCAGGTGCCAGACTCGAAAAGTTACAACTGGATGAGCCCGAGAAAGATTCAACTCCAAAATACGTCAAGGTCTCCACATCAACGTCGATCGGAGAAGTTGAAGATCAAAATGGAGCAAATCCTTTAGAAGAAGGAAATGCCCAAGAAGTAGTTGAAGCTCCTGACGCCAGACCTCTTGAGCTCAGACACGTGAGGGATCATCCTAGAGATCAAATCATCGGAGATCCTCGTGACGGGGTCAGAACTCGAAGAGGTACCATTAACGAGATTTTGCATCTTAGCTTCCTGTCACAGGTTGAGCCAAAGAAGTTCGATGAGGCGAACAAAGATGCTGCATGGATTTTGGCCATGCAAGATGAATTGCATCAATTCGAACGATGCAATGTTTGGACGCTGGTTCCCAGACCACAAAAGCAGAATGTGATTGGCACCATATGGATCTTCAGAAACAAACTGGATGAACATGGTGTCATCATAAAGAACAAGGCAAGGCTAGTGGCTTAAGGTTACCGACAGGAGGAGGGGATTGACTTCGACCAGACCTTTGCACCAGTGGCAAGGCTCGAGGCCATCAGATTGTTCCTGGCGTATGCTTCGCACAAAGGATTCACTGTCTATCAAATGGACGTGAAATCAGCCTTCTTGAACGGAGACCTGAAAGAGGAAGTATACGTCGCTCAACCCCCAGGTTTTGTCAATCCTACTTATCCTAATCATGTATATTTTCTTAATAAAGCTCTATATGGTTTATAGCATGCTCCTCGAGCTTGGTATGAGACCTTGTCTAGTTTTCTTCTTGAGAACAAGTTCTCTAGAGGAAAAATAGATAAGACATTGTTTCTTAGGGAAGTCAAAGGCAAGATCTTACTGGTGCAAATCTATGTCGATGACATTATATTCGGCTCAACGGACAACAATCTTTGCAAAAAGTTCTCTAAACTTATGCAAGGAAAGTTTGAAATGAGCAGTATGGGAGAGCTAAAGTATTTCTTGGGACTTCAAGTGAAACAGTCTGAGGATGGAATCTTCATCTCTCAGACGAAGTTCACAAATGAACTCCTCAAGAAATTCGGAATGGAGAATGCAACCTCTATGAGGACTCCAATGGGATCCACTATGTCTCTGGATAAGGATGAGAATGGTAAACTTTTCGATGAAACCAAATACAGAAGCATCATTGGATCCCTGCTCTACCTTACTGCCAGTAGACCGGATATCATGTTCTCCACATGTGTCTGTGCCAGATATCAGGTGAACACTAAGGAATCTCACTATGTCGCTGCAAAGCGAATTCTAAGATACCTTAAAGGTACCCCCAATCTTGGCTTGTGGTACCCGAGAAACAATGATGTCGAGCTAATAGGTTTTTCAGATGTTGATTTTGCAGGGAGTAGGGATGACAGGAAAAGCACTTCCGGGACGTGTCAATTCCTGGGAAGAAGGCTTATTTCATGGAACAGCAAGAAGCAGAATTGTGTAGCAACCTCCACTGCAGAGTCTGAGTACATCTCAGCTGGCAGCTGTTGCGCACAACTCCTATGGATAAGAAACCAGTTAGCCGACTATGACCTCCAGTTCAAGGAAGTACCAATGTACTGCGACTCCTCAAGTGCAATTGCTATTGCCAACAATCCGGTATCGCACAACAGAACAAAGCATATTGAAGTGCGATACCACTTCATTCGGGAGAACGTGGAGAACAAGGACATCTCTCTCTGCTATGTCCCCACGGACAAGCAGATTGCAGATATTTTCACAAAGCCCTTAGACGAGGCCAAGTTCAGTCTCTTCAAAACTTAATTGGGGATGCTCAACTATGAGGAATGAAGACTCCAGAAGCTCCTGGCTCGTGCATCTAGGGGGAGCATCTGCCAGGAACTCAAGTGTAAGCATAGGTGCAAGAACTGAGGGGGAGCATGGTGTCAAATGCACCAGACCCAGATTTGCAGAAGCTGAAAAGGGGGAGATTACCCTCTCGGCTAAGGATAAGGTGGCTCCAAGTTTGCTCTCAAGTAATTGGTAATGAATATCTCTCTTAACTCAATTTTAAGTTTATGATTTTCATTCCTATATGCTCTATTCACCTTAGCTTGTAGGGTTTAGGCTTCTTCAAATAGGGGGAGATTGTTGGGTATTGTATCCACAATGTACCTGATTTGAAGAAGCCCCTGAACAAGCTAAGGTAAATAGACAGTGTGTTTGATGAAATCTTTTAAGTTGTGCTTGCAGTTATTCCACACTAAGTACACACCAATGTCAAGGTGCAGTGGGTCAATATACACGGGTCTGCGCGACGTAGTCCCTCGTTGAGCAGATCAGTGTGTTGGCATACGTGTACTCTCTCTATTGGGGTGTACTTAATTTCAAGTACAGGGCTATGATAAAGCAAGAGCAGACAAGGAGCAAGGATGGGCCAAAGACCAGCTCACGGGTTGGAAGACGAGAATCGTCTAAGTGTAAATCGTCGAGAATCACTAAGTGATTCTCGCCGATTCGTCGAGAATCACTAGTGATTCTCGACAAGTCATCGAGAATCACTAGATGATTCTCGCCAGGTTGGGTCGGCTGTCTCGACGCAGTCAGAAAATTTTCTAAGGCAGAATCGTCGAGAATCACTAAGTGATTCTCGCTGATTCGTCGAGAATGACTTTGCATTCTCGACGATTCGGCGAGAATCAAATGTGATTCCCGCCGATTCTCCCCAGCCTCTATAACCTGTGCAGCCTGAATTCGCCAAGTAGAATTCGGCGAGAATCGTAAGTGATTCTCGCCGATTCGTCGAGAATCACCTACGATTCTCGCCGATTTTGCCTTGGGCGATTTTTCCGAATTCCTGGACCGGTCCATGTTACCTGCAGCTATTTGAACCGGACTTTGGTCTTTGCTTTGGTGGGGCCCACAACGGTCATCTCCATGACCTATTGTATAAATACACAGGTATTTGTGTACAGTAAAGAACGGATATAGAAAACGAAAGCCGAGCCGCCGACTAACCCTAAAATCGCGAACAGCTCCGCCGATCGTCTTCGCCGCCGCTCGTGCAGTAGTCACCGCAGCCGATCTCGATCTTCTCCAGATCCCCGGTGATAGAAGCCAAGTCTTGCACAGCGTCTCACGCATTTAACTAGAGATCTTTTGTCTCTTGATTTTAGATAGGGAAATCCATCCCCGTCCGAATCGATCGAGACGATCGATCCTAGTGCGATCGTTGGAAGACCTTGCCGACTTCGCTAAGAAGATTGAATCTCCAGTGCATCGCTGCTGCTTTCAGTTGCCGCCGCCAACACCGAGAGCCTTGCCGCCGCCGTTTTGCCGCCGCCGGTCTCGGGGAGATTTTCTCCAAGAAAGATCAAGGGTTGTTGACTTTTCGTTGCCTGCAAGAACAAGTAGTCTAACGAAAAGGGACACCTAGATCTTCAAGTTGTTTGTATTTCTTATACACTTCAATTTCTTTTTCATTGTAAAGGAATATTTGGTTCCTAGTTGTAGGGTTGGGTGCAACCCGTGTTGTGGGAGTGTTGACTCCTACGTGTGGAAGGGTTCCTTCCGATAGTGCAAGGATTGGATTTCAATCCTATTGGTGAAGTGATCGAGTCGTCCCGGGTTGGGAGATAGGTCGAAGGGGGAAAGTGGACGTACCCAAATCGGGAAACCACTATAAATTACCTGTGTTATTTTCTGTGCTGTGTTGTTTTGTTTTCTTGTGCAGGTATAATTTTAATTCCGCAAATACGCAAAAAGTCACCTATCCCCCCCCCCCCACATAGGTGAAGGTAGTTGACACTAGGTGAACTTTCAGTAACCACACACTACCCCACGACCTTAGTGGTGGGGCCCGCCATGATCGTCCCCTGGAGGCTATAAAAGGACCCCTAGGGGCTCGTCATTTCTCATCTTTTTCCCTTCTCCGGGTTGTCTCCTTCTTCCTCATGTGAGAGCTCTCCTGCCTCTTCCACCGAGTCGGCCGCCGCTCGCCGTGAACCACTAGCAACCACTATCGGCCACCAGCGGCCGCCAGTGACCACCAGCTACTCCCAGCGGCTATAAGCACTCCACCAGTATGTTGTCAGCAAAAGGACGCCCAAGACCTCGAGGAAGCCGAAGGAAGAAGGCATCCAAAGCCAGCAAGCGTGCGCCTCCCTGAGCGCACGCACCAGAAACATCTCGTGCATTCCCACGTCTAAGTCACTTCCGCGGTGCAGTCTGTTGCCCGCAGGAAGCTATAATCTCTCTCTCTCCCCCCCAAGTTGTAACGGGAGCGGCATGTCGCCACGATTCACCAAACATATTGTAATCACCGGAAGCTAGTGGAATTTGACCGGCACAGACCCGGTCACGTGGTTTTTGACCCATTTAAGGGGTTTTTCAACATCTTCAAGACTTGTGTCTACTGTTCATCTTCATTGACTGTGTGCGCGTTCGACCACCACGTGAGCTAAGACGGTTCAAGTTAATCCGGTCCGACCGGGATATCGAGTTAGTTCGCAACACTATGATTATTATTTTTTGATACTTTTCTGAATTGCTTATGCTTCATTTCGCAAACAAGACATGGCTCTCTCTGTTTCCATTTCCAGCTATTAGGAAAAGCAAATGAGTTCCTTGAAATTTAATAGTACTCTAAATACATAGTTTGTTTTTTGACTTTATATGGATGTGGAAATCATATTGGTCTTCATTTATTACTGTGAATTAATATTATGTTGAGTTAACTCTTTTGTTAAATTTAAATGGTAGCAATACAATTTCATTTTCATTTAATTATTCTAAATTTTCTTAGGTAATTGTAATGGATAAACTTATTTTAAATAGGTGTAAAACAATTTTATGGGCAAACAAAAAATTTACATGTACAAACTAAATTATTACTTGCAAATCAAAATAAAATTTTTCTATTTTTGTTAGCAAAATATGAACTAATAGTTTAACATCAATATCATAAACTTTTACGTATTACAAAATTCCAAATTCATCGTAGAATTTTTTTTAAAACAATTCTTTACTCCAATTATTGCACGTCAAAATAATCTCTTACTCTTTTTCACAGCTAATTGTTTCAACATCTACATTGGGAAGTAACTATGTAAGAGAGTATATAATTTTAAACTATAAAATTATGAAACTACAATTCTTAAAATTTGTTAGGTGATTGTTATCCGCAAATCAGTTTTGGTTATCCACACTCTAATTTAAGTGTTTTTCTCTCTCAAAAGTTAGATAATCGAAAATTAGTTTTGGCTATCGCTACTATTTTTTTCTCTCATTATCTTATATCATTTTTGAGAGGAATGTTCAATTTTTCCTCATATATATCAAAAGAGAGCTATATTTGATGAGGTCCCTCTTAGGAGCGCTAGCCGCACCTCATGCATGGGTTATGGTTATCCATAGAGCCCCCACTAACGCCATAACCAACCGAGGTGTAATCGCAGCAGCAACCACCGCCATCACCGTCATCACCGTCTCCATCGCCAACGTCACCGTCGCAATCGCCGTCGTGACTCATTCGACGATCGTCGATCTCAGGGAGACGATCGTCGGGCGCAGAATTTTCCACCTGGCCCTGTCACGCCCGTGACCCAGGTGTCACGCCCGTGACCTGGGGCGTGACTCCTTCGACGATCGTCGATCTCAGGTAAACGATCGTCGGACGCGGAATTTGCCTCATGGCCTGTCACGCCCGTGACCCACAGAGTCACGCCCGTGACATAGGGCGTGACCACGTTCGACGATCGTCGATTTCAGTTCGACGGTCGTCGGCCCAGAATTAGTCACCAGGCATGTCACGCCCGTGACCCGCAATGTCACGCCCGTGACATAGGGCGTGACCACGCTCGACGATCGTCGATTTTAGTTCGACGGTCGTCGACCCAGAATTGGCCACACGGGCCAGTCACGCCCGTGACCCAAGTGTCACGCCCGTGACCATCCTTCGACGATCGTCGATCTCAGTTCGACGATCGTCGAACCCAGACATGGCTAACCGGGCCTGTCACGCCCGTGACCTATGTGTCACGCCCGTGACCAAGGCCGAAACGTCAGCCAGACTGGAAATTTCGGTAACCGACGTCATAATAAATTCTGACTATGGGAATGAAAACCAATAGTATGTATGGGTCGTTTCCTACTTTAATTATGTAAATAATTAAGGAAATGTTGGTCCAATAGGAAATCGCCACCTGGCAAACACCTCTTCATCTCCTGCGTTTCAACTGCCTTAGCCATAACTGAAACGTCATTAAGGAAAATATTAATGGCCATGAACGTTTCATCCTTTCCCCTCCCCACTTGCTGATCTATAAAGGATTCCTAAGAGCAAGGGGAAAAGGTTACACTCTCCATCAAACTGTTTCAGATTTTCCCCTTGCTGTTGAAGAATTTCCGGCGATGCCACGACCGCGCCAATGGCTTCCCGATGCTCTGCACGCCTCCAGCCCGCGAACAAGGTCCTCCCCTCCCTCTTCTTCTGCGGATAGATCTTAGAAATCGCTAGGAGAGATATCGGGCTCAAAGAGCCAGATCGGGTGAGCGTTTTCCATGCTTTTCCGAAAATTTCATGGTGGCGGGTTCGCCGGAAACCGCCTCTC
Organism: Platanthera zijinensis; assembly: GCA_039513925.1. Classification (NCBI taxonomy): domain Eukaryota; kingdom Viridiplantae; phylum Streptophyta; class Magnoliopsida; order Asparagales; family Orchidaceae; genus Platanthera; species Platanthera zijinensis. The sequence goes on from CM077092.1 coordinate 101,207,176, forward strand.
CGGCGGCCGTGCCGCCACCCGACGATAGCCCTCACCTCAACAGAGGTGGTGGTGGTGGTGGCCGGCCAGGGAGATGGCTGGATGGACGAAAAATAACTTGGAAAAGCTACAGGAAATTAAGTTTCAGGGCTCTGGTTTCGGGCTATAGAAGAAGATGAACAGTGCCGTTAAATTAGATTTTATTTTTAAAACAATTTCTGAATGAAATATCTGTCATTTTAGATAATTTGGGAAAAATACCTAGATGCTCCTACAGGAAAAGTGGTCAACATAGCAAATGTAGCCCTTGAAGTCTAGTTTAATTTAAAATTGATTTCACTCAATTTGGAGTCCTGGTTTGACCACAGCACTCTTTTTGGTGAAGGCAATCCATAGGGCTGTCCTGACCTTAGAAAAATTCCCCACTCCAAACCAGTCATCAAAATAACTTGAAATTTGGAGTGTGGCCTAATCTTATCTCTATTTAGATGCTGTACAAAAATTAGGATTTTTGGGAAATATTTTTCTATAGTTTTTAGAAAAATTCAATAATCCTAACTTAATTTAATTAGATGGTTAAATAATTTCCAAACCCTCTCAAATTTTGGTGAGTGGTCTCTGGGTTCACCATAAGGTTCTGTATAATTTTTCATCTCATTTGGAGATGGTTTGGATTAGAAGTGATCAAACCTAACTTTTGCCCTAATAAGGGGTCTTAGGTTAAAGGTGCACTTTTGAGATTTGAGTGGTCAAATCACCTCAACAGAGGCTGAGATTTTTACCACTGGCTAGTAATATTCTCTAGCACCCCCTCATAGAGTTTGAGGTGGATCGGGGTAAGTTCGCCCTAAGAACCAAGGCCAAACCCTAAGGATGGATCTTGGTGGCTTGTGAAGGTCATGGGGTCAAATGACCTTGGATTGACTCAAAATTTGGTGAAGAGGACCATAGGGCCATTATAGTTCTCTGGATGGAATCTTACTAGATTTGGAGGCTGTTGGGATACCTAAAAACCTAACCCTAGTTTAGGGTGCAAAACTTGTAGAGATAGGAAATGACACTAAATCATATTGAAAAGTGATGAGATTTGGGTAGAGTGAATTATAGGGATGGTACAAGCTCTGGATATTTTACTATGAATTTTAAGATCATTATTTTGGATACTTCTTTAACGATTTAGTAGCTTGTATGATTTGCTTAGAAAATTTATTATGGAATACATACTTCCTGGAAATTGATGAAATTTAAGCAGAGAACGTTTATTATGATTTTAAATATCTGTGAATTTTTATGGGATTTTTGGAAGTTTAATTCTAAGGCTTGCTTAATTAAGTTTGTTTTACCTTAAATATTTGATTAAATCTTTAGTGGTGTTTAGCAAGCTGGTAAAATTATGATTCTTTGCCCAAAGATCTTTTTTATATCATACTACTGACTAGTAATTTTTCTATAATTTTCCGATGAATAATTTCAGTACTTCCTTCTTTACGTAGGATTAACGTGATTATAATGGATAAATTATTTAGAGGCTAAATACTTTCTTTAAAATTCTGAAAATTTGTATTTGAGGTTATCTTGCTGTTATTTAATGATCATGATTTTTGGGTAGCTATTACTTAGGAGGATCATGTAGTTCATGTTTAAAATGACCCATGGCCTGTCCTTTGGGAAAATTAAATAAATATCAGATTAATTAGGAAAATTATAATTTTCTGGATTTAGACAAATTATGATATGGTAGACCTCCAGTAAATATTATAGGAGATTTGGAAGATAATTTGGTGTACCTCCCCTTGTGTACCTCATATAGATTAGGATGGTCTGCATATAGTAAAACCACGAAATTTGAACTAGAGTAATAATGAACTTGGGAAAGGGAATTCCGGTAGTTGCTGGTTGGTAGGTCAAGCTAAGATTGAGTTCATCATTAGAAGTCAGCATAAGTAGAGTGTGAGACTGGTTAAGGTTAAGTGGCGTACGGGAACGACGAAAGATCGTCCATCCCGGGAAGAAGAGGAAGAGTCTTAATACTCTAGGGTTAGATCTAAAGTAACTAAAAGAGGATCGGGTTAAGGGAGATCAACCAATAATAATAAGTGCCTTGCGAAAGGGAACTTCGGGCCGTAATGTCGCTGTCTTGGTTCCTAGTGCCCCTTGAGAGCCCTTCACGGGGTATGCCGGGGGCAGTCCTAGGCTAACGTAAACAATAGGAATAATAAATTAAAAGAGCAACTAGTATAACTAGGGTTGCACATACACACACCTCGGTAGCTAGGAAGGTAGAATAATTGGTTTGGTTGCCATTCAGACAGTAGCTCTGAAGGTAGATGCACGGACGGGACTGTCCGGGGGGCCGAGGGCTCGAGGGTTGGAGTACAGAATAAAGGTGGTGGGTCTTCGGTATCTGATAGTCGTTCACACCGACATCGGTACGTCGACTCGGCGGTGTGGGACACTTAGCCAAAGAAAGTCTGGTGGGTACAGCCAGCAGTAGTACGCGGATACTCTAGGTTGTGTTCTTCTAGGGGCGTACGGAAGGGCTAGGCCTGGTAGTGTGGATACCCGCCTAGGAGTGGGGGGCCCGACCCACTATCTTCGTTTGCCACTACGGAGGTTCCTGGGAGTGAAGCTAGCTGCCCGAACAGGGGGAACTGAAGGTCTGTGCGCATAGAGTCGTGTGCGTGAGTTGTACTTGCATGAATCATGGCATAACATATCACAACACTCATATTTGCATACAACCGACACCCCAACGTATAAATCGGTATGGGACTTTTTATACGATGGGAGCCTTGCAGAAGACCCCTTAACTTATAAGTTTGTATGGGCATTCATATAAGTTAAGGTTACATACTTGTTTACTTCCTTGTTTACTTACTGTTCTCTAGCTGCCTTTTTATACAAATTGCTACTTATTAATTGCTCTCCTTATTACTTACTGTCGTAGGATTGTTAGACCTATTTCATTCTAAATAACTACTAGATTAGCTTCCCTGTCACCTGCTTGACTATTCTCCACTTTGTAGCTTCCCTTTCCTCCTCTCCGCCCGGTGCTTAGGAGCTGTGGTGGGAGGGGTAGGGGATGATAAGGCTTAGTCTTTATGACTAATGGTTTTCGAACCACAACATTACAAGAGCTCCGGATGGAAGACAGGGACCAGCAGTCCAGGGACCAGCACCAGCGGAGTACGGTGCACATGGAGGTGGGACAGTCTAGCACCGGTGCACCTGCGACCAGCTCTGTGAGTCATTAGTAGTTTCATAGCTTCCGCGATGAGCGACTTGTAGTGAGGACTCTGATGTACTGGGCTCGAGCCCATTTATCTATTTTCCTGTTATTATCTATTGATGGACTGGATATGATTTCACTTTTATTTACATGTTTCTGTGGACTTGTTTACATTTTTTTGTATAAATACTTCTCTCTCTTGTGATCGAAAAGGGCCGGCAGAATTGGCGTTTTGTAGTGGTTGCCTTCCCGTGAGTCGGTGCCACCGCAAAGCGGCAGTTCTAGGCTAAGACCTCAGTGGTTGAATCAGAAAAAAAAGGGGGTCTTACATTTGGCGGGATGCCGGTCTGCACCATTGGTGATCTGGGCGGTTAAGGATTGTCTAATCGCGGTTGTGGCTGACTCAACTTGAGTTTGCAAGACCGGTTGTTGGGGTCTCATCTGGAGTTCGCGAAGTCCGACATGTCGCGGACTCATCTGCAGCTAGCCGATATTGACATGGTTATGTGCCTCGATCTTGTTCTCAAGTGGCACAGTTGGTTTGAGGCTGCGGAGATCGCCGGGTGAGCGGTCTGATTGCGAAGTCCGCCTAGTACTAAGCTCGCGGACTGTGAAGTCTGTCTGTGTTGAATTCACGCCAAGGGCTGCTGAAGGTTTGGACTTTGTCACGGTTGTGCCAAGTCAGGTTGGTCCTTGTTTGCCGAGTCCGTGAGTTTGTGCGGACTGGATTTGGAGTCCGCGACAACTTTCGTCTGTCTCGTGCGCACTGTCTTTTGTGTCCACACTCATGTGCGACTAGGTATGGCTAGCCTCACGATGATGAGCGGTTATCCTATCGCTATGAGTGGTGACAATACTCCTCACACCTATAAATAGGAGTCATTGCCACATTTTATATTAATATGAACAGTAAGTGTTGAAACTCGGGTTAAAACTTGCGGATTGGTTTTCTTATCCGCGCAACTTAGAGAGAGTAACCGATTTTGATGTTTGTAAGCTGTGCGTCTACCACTGAGCAACCAGGGACATGGTTCTGACAGTAGACAGGGTTCGGTGCGGCTTGCGGAAAACAGTTAGGGATTGCAGTAGGTCACGACTAGTGGCCAGACGGTTTCTCTTTGTCAAAGTTTTTCCCAGTTCAATAAGTTAGTCCGCCTCAGACGGTTTGACTCTGTTCTGTTCAGCAGCAGCTTGTTCGTGGTTTCTGGAAGCTAGGAGACCTTGCGGTCAGGTGGCATGCAGTTGCAGACAGAGTTCTTCAGCATTCAATAACGGGGAGTCCGCATGGTTAAGTTGCAGTTTGACAACTTGGCGGCTTTAGCGGACACCATTTTGCGGACATGCCATTTTGGCGGTTACTGTTATCAGTTCGCCCGATTTACTCTTGCATGTTGATTTTGTTTACATCGGGTACATTGGCGAATAAAATCTCGCAATATTTGTCTAGTGCTGTAAAGAACATTGATAATTAAAGTTTCTCTTTTCTTCTGTTGTGGTTGTTTATTTGAGCTTGATTTGGTTTAGTGTTCCTACAACCTTTCTCGATTCTGTGAAAGTTTTATATGGTATCAGAGGGACAGAGGTTTGAGCAGTGATCAGCCACAAAACTTTGCTTGTGCTTCTAGAAGTTTTCAAGTAACCAGTATTATAATAATGGAAGAACTTTTCGCAAGAGTACTTTGTATTGAGCTCCTAATACAGACTAACTTTAAAAAGTTGAAGTCTTACATGGAGATTTATCTTTTAGGCAAGGATCTTTGGGATGTCGTCAGTGGAGATGACATGTAAGAGGTGACAGCTGTCGCTGGGAATGCTGAATAAGTGAGAGCTTGGAGGAAAATAAATTCTAAAGCGGAGTTTACTCTAAAGCGGACGATCTCACCAGAACGTTTCGACCACATCATTGGATCTCGATCAGCTGCTGAGATGTGGAATTCACTTGACGGTTTGTTCAACAAGAAGAATGTAACGCAGCTACAATTCTTGGAGAATGAGTTGGCAAAAGCAACTCAGGGAGTACTGTCCATGCCATCTTTTTTCTTGAAGATGAAGAACCTTTGCTATGAAGTTTCAGCATTGGACCCGGATGAGCCCATCTCAGAGGCAAAGATGAAGAGGTACATTATCCACGGGTTGCGGAAGGAATATGTGGTTTTTGTAACTTTAGTGTAGGGCTGGGCCAATCAGCCATCCTTGCTTGAGTTAAAGAATCTACTTGATTCACAAGAAAGTTTAGCAAGGCAGATAGCTAGAGTATCTATCTCTGGAGAAGATAGCGAGGTTCTCTTCTCAGGGAAGAAGAAGAGATGGGACAAGAATAATAAGTCATCTGTTGGCGATTGTCCTTCAACCTCATATCAGCAAGAGAGGATCTATGCTTCTAAGCGGGATGGATGGAAGAAGGAAGGACCAAAGTTTTACAGATACAACAAACTTGGTAACTTCAAGAAGGACTGTAGAGCTAATCTCCAGCCAGGGCACACTGTAGGAAAGGAAGGAGCTGAATCCAGAGCTGAGGAAGATTGATGGGGGAATGCTTTCATGATGGGCACGTGTGTTCGTGCTTTATCCACCATCGACTATCAGGAGGACTGGATCGTGGACTCAGGGAGTGGTCATCACCTCACTAAGGATGAGTCAAAGTTCTCTTCTCTGTAGAGGTACTCAGGTAATGACGCTATTATTAATACTGACGACAATATTCATGTAGTCAAGAAGGAGGGAGTGATATCTTTAGGAAGTGATAAGGGCCCACTCACATTGAGGAGTGTTTATCATGTGTTGGGAATGAAGAAGAACCTCTTCTTAGTGACTAATGTTATTGATGCTGGATATCACGTTCTGATTGACCCGATAGAAGTGGAGTTTCTCCAAAATGTGTCAGTGGTGAAGGCTGATGTCACTCATGTTGGGAGAAGGGTGAAGGACTTGTTCGTGCTTTTGATAAGCTCCTATGTTGATCGGATGAGAGAAAATGACAGTGTTGTTATCTAACATGAAATACTGGGACATGTTGTGATGAACAAGTTGAAGGCTATGACAGTGAAGGGCCTTGTGAAAGGTAGGCCTTGTCTGTCGTCCTACGACGACAGTCATATCTGTACGGAATGTCAATATGTTAAGGCTCATCGCCTTCCATTTGACAAATCACAAACCAAATGTAGAGCACCGTTAGAGTGCATCCATGGTGATCTGATGGGACCCACCATCACCGCCAGTCTTGGAGGTAGCAGAAACATACTGGTATTAATTGATGACTACACTTGATACACATGGGTGTATTTTGTAGAGGAGATGTCAGACGCTTTCCAAAAGTTCATGGAGTTCAAGGAGCTCATGGAGGGCCGGCTCGACCTGCGGATAAAGAAGTTGAGAATAGATAACAGAGGTGAGTTTACTTTAAATGAGTCCTCTAACTTCTGCAGGAAGCACGATATACGAAGGGATCTTACTTGTGCGCATACTCCATAAAAAAATGGAGTTGCAGAGCTAAAGATCGATCCATTATCTGACAGAGACCTGCAAATGATGGCTTCATGCTAAAGGTATTCCTAGGTCCTTCTATGTAGATGGAATGGCTTGTGCGACATATGTCATCAATCAGATGACTCCAAGTCCGAACAATATGAAGTCTCCTTATGAGTTGATGTTCAACGAGAAGCCCAACATTGAACATCTTCGGGCGTTTGGGTTGACCTGCTACGTACACATTCCAAACGCTCTCAAGACGAAGCCGGATGCGAAGGCAAGCAAGTTTATCTTTGTGGGCTATGATAAGAGAAAGAAGGGTTGGAAGTGTATGGATCCTGCAATGAAGAAGTTTGTTGTCTCAAATTACATTATCTTTGATGAACTTACATTGTACTAGGGTAGCTCATCTGTGGAGATATGGGAGAGTAGGTCAGATAGAGGCTAAGAGGAAGCAGCTTGGGATCTTCTAGTGGAGTTATTTGTGTCACTAAGTGCTTCGGTTTTGTCTAGCTTTGGGGCATAGGATTTTGGATCGATAAGCAGGGTGAGCAATGCTCTTAGTATGCCAAGGATTAGAGCTGGTATAGAAGAAGCAGTAGGAGTGATAGATCAGGTTCAAGCCCTGCGGAGGTCCAAGAGGACTATTATTCCACCAGCTTGGTATAGGAACGAGAACATGGTGAGTTTCGTCTCATGTTTCTTCATAGGTCCCCTAGACGAGCAAGATCCTTCATACTTTTAGAATGCCACTAAGGTCAAGGAGTGGGATGATGTCATAGATGAGGAGATGGCTACCCTCAGGAAGAATAAGACTTGAGATCTTGTGCCCAAGGTCGATGACATTACTCCTATGACGCGCAAGTGGGTTTATAAGATGAAGAAGAAGGCTGACGACATCATCGAGCGATAAAAGGCTCAAATTTTAGCTCGGGAGTTCTCACAACAGTACAAAAAAGACTACGAGGAGACGTTCAGTCTTGTAGCCAGGATTTCTTCAATGCGGGTGATGATTTCCTTGGCGACTTTCCAAGGATGGAATATTTGGCAACTCGACATGAAGAATACTTTTATTCACGGCGAGATTGATAAAGATATCTTCATGGTGCAGCCACCTAGTTATGTTTCTGAAGATCATCCAGGACACATCTGCAAGCTCAAGAAGGTTCTTTACGACTTGAAGTAGGCGCCTCGGGCGTGGTAAAAAAAGATCGCAAAATACCTCTAATTATGTGGATACTTTGCTTCTAATTCAGATTCAAGCATATTCTTAAAGAATAAGGGGGACTTCAAGTCTTGGTGTAGTTATATGTTGACGACATGATCATTACAGGGAACTCTGAGGAAGAAGTAGCCAGGCTCAAAGCTGAGCTAGTTATTCGGTTCGAGATGAAGGATCTGGGTGAGCATCATCATTTCCTTGGACTCGAGGTGGAGAGCAAGAAGAGCTGTATCTTCATTTCCCAAAAGGGTTATGCAGAGCAGATCGTTAAGAGGTTTGACATTCGGGAGGGAAAGAGCAACTCTACTCCACTAAAGGTCGGCCTGAAGCTCCGACGTGATGAGGGAAGGGTTCTTCCAGATCCCTTGGTGTTACAGGCTCCGGTTGGAAGTATTATATACTTGAAAATTACGAGGACAAATATATCTTATGTTATAGGCCGAGTAAGTCGATATATGGCGGAGCCGCAGAAGCCTCATCTGGTGGCGGCCAAGAATATCTTGAAATATATGAAGTCCACACAAGATTTGGGTATCCTTTATATGAGGTATATGGGCTTCAACCTGCACACTTACACAAATGATGGTTATGAGGGAGACACGATCGAAATTCAATGTCTAGTTATGTTTTCATATGCGGATCAGTAGGTATTTCTTGGTGCAGCAAGAAATAGGATTCAGTGTCTTTCTCCACTATGGAAGCGGAATACAAGGATTTAGCCTTTACAGCTCAAGAAGTCACATGGCTTAGGAGGCTAGTGGAGGACATCCATGAGGAGGTGCGAGGTCCTACTCTGCTACGCAGTGACAATGAGAGTGATCTAAAACTGGTTAACAATCTAGTTTATCATGCGCGGACCAATCACATCGAGATCGAGCATCACTTCATTCGGGAGAAGGTGATGGAGGGATATATAATAATTGAACATGTGCGGAGCGAGAACAATGTCGCACACATCTTCACAAAGCCTCCATCAAAGGGACCATTTGTACGGTTGCAAGGGTTGTGAGGGTTGGTTTCCACATCCCCCTTTTAGGGGGTGTTAAAATTGTTGAAGTAGGAATAGAATGGCGTGGGCAGTCTGATTGGGCAGACCACACAGTCCGCAGTGTTCACCGCGGTTTGGCGGATAGCTTTCGACGGGATGTCGGTATGCACCCTTGGTTATCCGGGCGGTTAAGGACTGTCTAACCTCAGTTATGGAGGACTCAACTGGAGTTTGCCAAGTCCGGTTGTTGCGGTCTCATCTAGAGTTTGCCGAGTTTGGAATGTTGCGGACTCATATGGTGCTCGTCGAGATTGGCATGGTTATGTGTCTTGATCTTGTTCTCAGGTGGCGCGGTTGGTTGGAAACCACGAATATTATCGGGTGAGCGGTCTGGTTACAAATTCTGCCTGGTACTAAGCTCGTGGACTATAGAGTCTGCATGTGTTGAGTTTGCGCCAGGGGTTGCTAAAGGTTTGGACTTGGTCACGGTTGTGCCAAGTCCGGTTGTTCCTTGTTTACAGAGTCTACGTATTTATACAGACTGGATTTGGAGTCCATAGTAACTTCCATCTGTCTCGTGCGGTCTATCTTTTGTGTCCGCAATCATGTGCGACCTGGTGCGGCTAGTCTCACGATGATGAGTGGTTATCCTATCACTATGGGTGGTGACAACACTGATCCTCACACCTATAAATAAAATTCCTTGGATCATCAATAAGAGTCCTTGGCTCACGACTTGCGGCCAGACGGTTTCAATTTGGTAAAGTTTTTCCCAATTAAATAAGTCATTCCCCTTTGGCAGTTTGACTCTGTTCAATTCGGTAGCAGCTTGTTCGCAGTTTTTGGCAGGTGGGCTGTTGTGTCCATTAATCCCAATGTCCCAGATTTGTAAGAAGTCAAACAAGTCAATGGTATACACATAGTTCTATATGATGTATGTTTAAGTTCATGCATGCACGTTAGTCTATATCATATTGATTGGAAAGGTGGTCCAAGTGACATTGATAGGTGGACTCAAAGAAGCTGACTAGAAAGGATGGAAATTGCTAAATCTACAAGCGTTGAGTAAAGCAAGCTCACTAAACGCCAGATATCAAGGCAGTTGCTGAATAAATAAGAATTTGCCTAAGTCTCACAGGTGTTGAGTAAAACAAGCTCACTCAATACCAGATGAACCACAAGCTAGTGACAGTGAAGAAAAATGACTAAGTCAACAGGCATTGAGTGAAGCCAGTTCACTCAATACCATACAACTAACAACGCAGAGAGAAGACTGACAGTCAAAGCTTTGAGTGTTGTCAAGGCAAAAATATGCCAAGTCAACAAGCATTGAGTGAAGTTAACTCACTCAATGCCATATAGACAAAAGTGTTGAATCAAGCTGCTTCAGTTAAAGCAACGACAAATCTGTCAAAGAATTCGGCTAAATCTAAAGGCATTGAGTGAAGCTTGTTCACTCAACGACATGTTGTTTCTGTCAAATCCATAGAAACAAAAAGAGATAGAAAATCGACTAAGTCCAGAAGTGTTCAGTGAAGCCAGTTCACTCAACGCCAAGATCAAAAGGCTTTGAGTCAAGTTAGTGTAGTCATCCTAAAAGGAAACAGAGAAATTGGCTAAGTCCAAAAGCGTTGAATGAAGCTATTACACTCAACACACTAAATGCAAGAATTCAGAAGCAAAGGCAGAAAGAGTTGAGTGAGGCCAGCTCACTCAACGCCTTCATACAGAAGGGGATTTGGCTAAGTATAGAGGCACTGAGTGAAGCCAGTTCACTCAACGCTCTCAACGCCGTAGTTGTAGAAAGATCTGAAAATTATTCTAAGTCTAGAATCGTTGAGTGAAGCAAGTTCACTCAACGCTCTCAATGCCAAGGATACAGAAAGGGATAAAGATCAAGCTAAGGCAAAAAACATTGAGTGAAGCTTATACACTCAACGCTCTCAACGCCGGGACAAGCTGAAGAATTGACTAAGTCTAAAATTGTTCAGTAAAGCCAGTCTACTCAACGCACTCAATGACTGGAGTAATTTTGTGAAATTGGCTAAGTCCATAACTGATGACGTCGGCAAACTAAACAAAAGTCAACAAAATTCCAAATGATCTTGGAAGAGCTGCAACTCATCACTAACGTCGCCATCAGTCTCATTCCGTAAAACTAAGGAAATAATTAACTGTTAAAGTAGTGACACGTGTCAATCATCTCGCTAGATGACGAGATTATAAATAGAAGATGAGATATGGATCAAAACAAGTTTCTGAGGGATCAATTCATTACGAAAAAGTTACGTGGGACTTCATTTTATTCCCCTGCCATTGTTGTAGAGACAAGAGCTTCAATTCAACAAATCTGAAGGGTTTCTGAGTCAACTACAGTGATCAACATCTGCTACAACTAGATCAAAGGATTTCTCTGAGAAAGAAGTGTAATACCCCCTTTTTTTTCTTTTAAAACACCGGGGTCTTAGGCCCAGAACCGCCACTTTGTGGTGACACCTTCACGCCCTGAAGGGTCATCACCACAAAGCGTCGATTCTGCCGGCCAATTCGATCACAGAAAGGTAGCACAATAAATGAAGTACAAGTAAGTCCACATGAAAATCACATATATAGAAATAAAACTCCACGAAGGGAGTGTCCATAGAATAATACATCAAAGTAATAGAATATGGTCTTAAGCCCGGTACAACATGTCCTCACTACAAGTCACTCATGCGGAAGAAAAACAAAACATCTACTCAAGGTCGAGACTCACGGTCCCGGATGTATGAACTCCGGAGCTAGACTGCCCCATCTCCAAGCGCACCGGTCTCTGGGGCTGCTCCCCTGTGCTGGGCTCCACGATCCCCTAAAATGATGCGGTTCGAAAACCATTAGTCATAAAGACAAAGCCCTATCATCCCCTACCCCTTCCCCCATGGCTCCTAGGTACCAAGCGGTGAGGAAGAAAGGGAAGGACATGAAGGTGGAGATTAAAACAAAGGAAAGGGTGGCAGCGGAACTAATCTAGCAATTCTATAATAAATATGACAGAAACAGAAAGTAGGTAAAGTAACCTCAACTTATGTGCGGAAGCGCATAAGCCAAGGGATCTTCTGCAGGGCTCCCATCATATATAGTGTCACATACCACTTATACGTTGGGGTGTCGGTTATCAAACAACAACATATATATATATTGAATTTAACCTTAATTTATAAACTTGCCCACACAAGCTTATAGACCAAGGGGTCGTTTTGCAAGTCCTAATGTATAAGCGTCCCATTCCACTTATACTTTAGGTGTCAGGGTTAAATGAATCGATTATGTTATGACATGCAAGTGGGTATGATGGAACATGCAAGTGCAACTCACACACCCGACTCTGTGCACACAGACCTTTAGTTCCCCCTTTCAGAGCCGTTACCTCCCAGGATACCTCTGTGGTGGCAGACAGAAGCGGTGGGTTGGGCCTCGCCAACCTCTAAACCAGTAAAGTACTACCGAACAGACCTATCGTACGCCTCAATGTTTGGTGCACGAAGCGGACTCCTGCGTACTCTTGTCGGCTGGCGTACCGGACTTCTGTTGGCGAAGTGCTAACCATACTTGCTGAGTCAGCGTATTGGCATCGGTGCATCGACCCTCCAATACCGAAGACCCACCACCTTAATTTTCATTCCTTTTATGCACATGCAAATTTAATCGTAATCACACAAAAACCGAGTCGAAGCTCCCCGGACCAAAATGTCCCTCTCTTAACCAACCGAGCCGAAGCTCCCATCAATCTTCCTGTTCTAACAGTGTTTGTGAAAGGTGCAACCCTAATTACTAAGTTACTCTTGTCAGTTTGTTATTACAGTTTACGTTAACCCGGGACTGCCCCCGGTATTCCCCGTGAAGGGCTCTCAAAGGGCACTAGGAACTATGATGGTAGTTGAAGCCCATCGTTCCCTTTCGCAAGTCACTTATTGTTATTGGTTGATTCCCTTTACTCATTCCCTTCTCATATTACGATAGACTATTCTAGGGTGATTTTTAACCTTCCTCTCTTTGGGAAAGACGATCTTTCGTCGAACCCGATCATCTCTTAACTCTAGCCAACACCACTTCACACTACTCTTCATATCATTCTATTATGAATTCATGCACATCTATCCACCCAGACAAATTGACTAACTCCAACAACTATCCCAGATCATGCCCTATTGCAATTCAACAATTTGCTATATGCAGACCAACCTAGACTATATGTCGAACCGGTTAGGAAATGATCCAATACACATCCAAATGCCCTAACTCATTTACTAGAGGTTTATCATGATATGATTAGCCTATAATCAGAAAACTATAATTTTCCAAATTTATCTGGCATTTAATTAATTTCCTCAAAATTCCTTGGGCTACCGGTTTGAACATGAACTACCCTAATTACTCATGCAAGATGTCCAACAAAATTATTATAAATATTTTGCTATCTCAAAATGGTAAATCCACAGGATCACAATTTTTCTATCATCAACAAGGTACTAAAACTATTTTATCAATATTTCCTATCTTTCATTATTTATGAATCAAGTACAGAAAATATCTATCCAAAAATTATAAATTAATTATATTATGCTGGTACAACCGTAAAAATAGTATTTTCCAAGTTTCATAATTTTTCAGCCGCAATATCATCCAAAATTAATTTTCAAAGCGTAAAATGCCTTTTTAACAATTGTGAAGGAAGTACTAGATTTACTCAACTAAAAATTATACAAAAATTCGGAAGCAACCATTTTGACCTAAAACATTTACTTCCAAGATTTGATGGGGTTTTAATGAACAGAAAGATTAAAATAATTAAAACATAAATTAGGGGTATAATAATCATTACAAATGAAGTGCTGGAAATAGACATCATAAAATTCCAGTAAAATTACCACGGGTTCTACCTGCCCCAAAACTTACTCTACCCAAGTTTCACAGCTTTTAGATAATGTTTAGTGATAGGTTTTACTTAATTAGTATTTTACCCTAAAGCTAAGGTTAGTGTTTCGGGGTATCCACCTATCTCCAATTCCACAAAATTCCATCCAAATGACTCATATCATGCTAATGTCAATTCTACAGAATTTCAAGGCAATACGAGAGCAATTGCCCCCATGTCCTTCACAACCCTCAAAACCCTCCATTTAGGGTTTGAGTTTGGATCCTAGGGTAAACCAACCCTAAATCAAACCTTTTTCTCCAAGTGGGTTTTAATAACTCCTCTAAGTCAGTGGTCAAAATATAAGTCTCTGTTGAGGTGATATGACCGTTCTAACCTCTTGTGCACTTTTTACTCAAAAACGCCTCATTATTGCCTAGTTAAGAATATGTGACTTCCTATTCAAAGCTCATCAAAATGAGTTAAAATTTTGTACAAAACTAGGTTTTATAGCTAGGGACCACTCACCAAAATTTGGGAGGGTTTGAAGGTCATTTGACCACTTAAATAAATTACTCTAACTTTATTAAATTAAAACAAAAACTTTAGGCAAAGTATCTTGGAAAATTCCCATTTTTGGACAGCCTCTAGGTATTTCCAAGGATAACCACCTGCCCAAATATCAGGTCATTTGGACAAGGGACAAAGCGTGGGCATTCATTTTAGTTTCTGCCCAACTCTAGGTACAGCCTCCATTAAAACGGGTGCTGCGGTCAAACCGCATACCCAAACGAGTTGAAATAAATTTTAAATTAATCTAGACTCGATGGGCTACAACTTTAGTGACTGGCAATTTTTCCTAAATCGGCCTCTAAGTGCCTCGTTTGAAGCATCAAAATATGCCCATTTTATAAATATTTTCCTTATATATTATATTTAAAACTTTATAATATAAATATGTTTTACTGTTCATCTTCTACACCAAACAGAATCCGTAACAGAACTCAGGAAAATACATTTCCTGTAGCTCTTTCGTGACCCATCGTCGGCCGTCCGGTCACATCCCTAGCCAGCCACCACCTCCACCACCTCTGTCGAGGCGATGGCTATCGGTCGGCGGTGGTTTGGCCGCCGGAGGTGACGGTTTCCGGCGTACCCGGAAATATATTTTTCATGGTTTTTCCATGAAAACGCGAGATAGGTCCGGCTCCATTGATCATGAACTCCTTTCTAAGATCCTAAAATATACCCACAAAAGAAGAAGTAGAGGAGGACATTGTTCGCTGTTTGGAGACGAGATGAACGTCGGATTGTCATGGCGCGGTGGTGGCGTTCCCGAACTTCTCATACAGCAAGAGCAATAAATCTGAATCCGTTTGGTCAAGAGTGTAACCTTCTTATCTTGTTCTAAGGAGGCTTTTATAGATCTCCAAGTGGGGAGGGGAAAGGTTGAAACGTTCATGGCCATGAATGCTCTCTCTCTCTTAATAATATTTCGGTTACGGTGGAGGGAGAGGAAAAGATGGAAGATGAAATGGCTGATCCAGGTGGCGATTTCCTATTGGGTCAACACTTCCTCATTTAATTAAGAAATTATAGAAGGAAACGGCCCATTTAATACTCCTGGTGTAACTTTCCATACTAGAATTTATTATAACGCGTGTTAGAATAATTTCGGGCCTGAACCGACGTTTCGGCCTTCGTCACGGGCATGAAACGTAGGTCACGGGCATGACAGGTGTTCTACGGTTGACGTTCGTCGAGTTGAGGTCGACGTTCGTCGAACTGAGGTCGATGTTCATCGAAGGGGGTCACGCCCTAGGTCACGGGCGTGACACATCGGTCACGGGCATGACAGGCCCATGATGTAAATTCTGCGCTCGGCAATCGTCTTCCGGAGATCGACGATCGTCGAAGGGGGGGGTCATGCCCTAGGTAACGAGCGTGACACGTGTGTCACGGGCGTGAAAGGCCCGGGCTGCAAAAATCTGCGCTCGACGATCGTCTTTCTGAGATCGACGATCGTCGAAGGGGGTCACGCCCTAGGTCACAGGCGTGACACGTAGGTCACGGGCGTGATAGGCCCGGGATGCAAAATCTACGCTCGCCGATCGTCTTCCTGAGATCGACGATCGTCGAAGGGGTCACGCCCTAGGTCACGGGCGTGACGGGTCGGTCACGGGCGTGACTAACCCGTGACTCGAAGTCTTAGTCGATGGATTTCAATTTTTTGGGCTTCCTAGGGTTCTGTCACGACAGACCGACTCCTCGGGGTCTAGCCGGAAATGGGATGTTACAAGAAGAATCAGTCTAGGTTAGCCCTAGCTGAAATTGATTCAAGATCCAAGCCGAGCCGAATTTGAAGATCAATCTCTGGATCTGTGAAGAAGAGGTAGAGCAATTTGTGTTCTGCAAAACAGGTTAGTTGATTGAAGATCTTTCTTCTCTCTACTTCATCAGCAGAATAAGAATCAATGTTCTTAGTTACTTCCAGCACAACTAGCAAATTCTTGAAGATTGTTATTCTTGTTGCTGTAAAGAAGATAGGGCTGAGATTCTCTCAGCTCAGGAAGCAATTGACTCAGAGATTAATTTCTTTTGAGTCAAATCAATATTACTATTCAATTTCTATAGGATCTATTTAAGATCTGTGTTATAAGTCTAAGTTATAAAGCCTGAGTGGTAGGATCCAGTCTTGGATCTGTGTGATAGGGCTATTTTCTCAACCTGTGTCTTAGGGTATTTGTGCCTGTATTAGGTGATCAGGTGAATACTGAGTGGTTGGGCTGTGTGCCTGTGTTGTAAGTCTCGGTGGAGATTGTGTGATCCTGTGGGATCATATTGTAATCTCTAAGGAGCCAAGTTATTGGAGAAGTGCCTTGTCTAACATTCTGTTAGAAAGGCGGGAGGGACAGTGAATGTACCTATACACTGGAGAATCACTATAAAAATTTGGTGTGTTGTGTGTGAATTTCTTGAAAGCTAAAATAATCACTCACAACAAAGCATTTCCCAGTTAAAGACATAAAGAACTAGAAGAGAATCCTAATGATCTTAATAACGTATTCACCCCCCTCTAGGTGATTAGCTACCCTTTAATTCAAAGACTTTCAAGTTGTATCAGAGAGAGGTAACTCAAGAAAGGCTTAACAGTCTGAGTAGATCTCTAATAGTAGCTGAGAAAAGATAAGTATGGATTCAGGAGAGAACCATAAGGAACTAGGTTCTATGAAGCTTCCTCTATGCAGGAAAGAAAATTTTGGAATCTGGAAAGAAAGGGTCAGATTATTTATTGAAGCATCAAACCTTAGGATTTATATTACAGTACAAGAAGGGTCATTCATTCCCTTGAAGGTGTCTGTTCTTGATGCAAATGTCAAGACTTCTAAGAGTTATGCAGAAATGACTAAAGATAAAATCATTTTGGCTGCAATGGATTAGAGGGCACATAACATTATAGTTAGTGCCATAGATGACCCTACTTTTCAAAACCTGGTGCACTGCAAAACCTCAAAAGAAATGTGAGACACTCTGGTGTTTTATATGGAAGGTACTGAGGAAGTTAGATATGATAGGAAGTCTATGCTCAATCAAGAGTATGAGGCTTTTGGGCAGATTCAGGAGGAGACAAAAGCTAGCTGCTATGAAAGGTTTTTCAGAACTGTAAATGAGCTAAGGACCTATGGCCGGGTCTTTAGTAACTATGAGTTAAATGATAAGTTTCTTAGGTCTCTTACTAGAGACCGGGACACTAAGATATATTTCATTAGAGAAGTGGCAAAACTGGCAGATACTCCACCATCAACACTTTTTGGTAAGCTGCTGTCATATGAAATGCAGTTGACTACAAGGAAGGAGGAAGAGAAGACCAACAAAGCTCGGGCCAAAGAATCAACTGTGGCCTTCAAGGCAAATAGTTCCAAGATGAGCAAAAAGAAGAATCCTTCTCTCCAAAGAAGGCCATCTGAGTTTGATGATTCAGATCCAGATACATCAGAATGCAATATGTCTGATGAGGAATTTGTTGCTTTCTCAAGACAGTTCATGAAGCTGATAAAGAGGAAGGGGGTGGAGGAGTAGACCTTCCTCCTCCATATAATACAAGGAGGACTACTACAAAATAAGGAAGAAACCTTACAAGGAAGGCATGTATGACTTACAACCCAGTAAACATGTTTCTAATAAGATTATCTATTTTTACTGCAGCAAGCTTGGGTATGTTATGGCTGAATGTCCTGTGAAGAAGAAGGTGGCTGATGAGAAAAATCACCACCATAAGAAGGGCAAGAAGGAGAATACCTTCATTTCTAAGAAGGAGAAAAGCTGGACTGACTCATCCTCCTCAGAGTCAAATGATGAAGATGAAGCCTACATTGGGCTGATGGATAGATTAGATGAGGAATCTTGCCAGGATCAGCTTGGACCATCTAAGGTACACTCTCTGTTCAGCTCTTCATCTAAGTCAAGTTAAAGTCTGGTCCCAGTTCATTAGCATCCTCATCTAGGAATGAAGGTGATTCTGAGTCTGAGGAAGACATCAATCAAGTGATTGATAAGTATGGTGAATTTCTGGAAGCATTCAAAATAAGTAAGCAACTGACTAAACAACAGACTTTGGAGTTGTCATCTCTAATGCTTACTGTTTCCCAGTACTCTAAGACAACAATCATGCTGGAACAGCAAATTAGGAAAGTCAGTCAATTGAAGACTATTACTATTATACAGATTGACATCATAAAGCATAAGAATGTTCTTATTAGGGATCTAGAAGAAAATCTCTAAAGGGAGAAGATAATTGTGGCAATTTTTTCTAAGCTCAATTCATTGTTGCCCATTATTGACTCCTTCACCTCTCAGAGAAACAAGAGAGAAGTTGTATTCAAGGTAAACACCAGAGCTGCCCCTTTAAAAGGAAAGGGAAAAGATCCAGCTAAGCCACCCATTGCCTTTAAAAGGGTAATATTTCGTACTAACAGGTATGACCAAGACTCCATGTATGGTCACTGGAAGAATGAGAATTCTTCCTGGAAGGATACTAATGTTTCTTCCAATGTAAGGAGAAGAGGAATGGGAATGAGTGCCTTTAAGGCTGCTCATGAGAAAATACAAATGGCCCATCCTAGACCATTTGTCTTTGGTGTTCCAGCCACCACTCTTAAGAATGGAGCAGTGAGCAAACATCAGACTCAATCAGTAGTGATTCAGACTAAAGGTCAGTCTTATAGAAAGCCTGATCTGGGTATTGAAAGTCTTTAATTTAAAGGATAGCTAAATCACCTAGGGGGGATGAATAGGTTTCTTAGTCCTTAGTGACTATCTTTTATTTTTATTTTTTTGGAACCTTTGTTAGTTGATTAGTTATTGCTTTCAAGATATGCAACATGCAATAAAACCAACACAGAGAAAATAAACAAAACATACACAAGATTTATAATGGTTCCTCAGAGGTTGGGTATTGCATCCACAATAACCCAGATTTGCATGAAGTCACCCTTGAACAAAGATGAATTAAGTTGTATTTGATATCCTTATTCTAGTTGAATGTTTGCAGATTCTCAGTGCTAAGTTTAGACCAATGTCAGTCTACAGTGGGTTAGGAACTCAGGACCATTTAGTGTAATCCCGCACTAGGTGATCCAAAGTGTTGACTCATGTGTAGCCTCTCTATTGGGATACACTTTATGTTCAAACATTGGGAGCAAAGGATGGAGATAGGGCCAGAAGGAAATCTTCTCTAAAGTTCTTGAAAAAACTTTCTAAGTCCAGTTCTCGAGAAGTAATCTCAGAGTTCTCGAACAGTATGGTATAATTCTCGAGAAGCTCGGACTCTACTTCTCGAGAAGTCAGGACAGTTCAAGAATTTCTCTAAGTTAAGTTCTCGATAAGTCAGTAAAGCTCTCGAGAACTATTCTATAAGTTCTCAAAAACTCAATTTAGTTCTCGAGAAGTATTCCTTTGATTCTCAAGTTCAGAAATTCAATCAGAAGTTGATTCTAAGTAAAGTTCTCAAGAAGTCTTCTATAAGTTCTCGAGAAGTCATTTTAGTTCTCGAGAAGTATTCCCTTGCTTCTCGATAAGTTCAGAAAAAAATTTCTCTAAGCTCAAGTTCTCGAGAAGTCCTCTATTATTTCTCGAGAAGTAAATTAGTTCTCGAGAACTATACTCTGGTGTTCTCGAGAAGTCCAACCCCTTCTAAAGAGATTAGTTTTCGAGAAGTCTCTACAGTTCTCGAAAACTCAGTTCATAGTTCTCGAGAACTATAATCACTTCTCGAGAACAAAGTCGGATTTCTTCTAGAAAATTTCTTCTAAGTCCAGAACGGCCGTAATTTCAAATAACCCAACAGGATTGGTCCACGTGTCATCATTAATGATATTTCCAACTATTAAGAGATATCCTATATAAGGTCTTGTCACTAAGACATAACCCTAAGAAGGATTAAGAGAAATTATTGAGTGGATCTCGTACTTTCCAAAAAGCTCTTATTCGGCCGATCTCTTCTCAAGATCGACGTCTTGAAGCCACCGCCACCACTCTCATCAAGATCGATCCTCATCCTTTTGATCTAGAAGATCTACTGATTCAGGAAACGTTCTTTCTTCCTTGATCGAGTAGATTCAAGAATTTCTCAGGTCAGATCTACTAGTCTTCTTCAACATTTCTGAAAGGGCCGCAACTTCAAGAAAAAGACCTAAAGACTTATTTCTTGCAGATCTGAGAATATTTCTGTTTGTATTTTCAATCTCTATTTGTAAATCTTGTATGAGATTATTCTCCAAGTGTAGGAGCATTGTGTTCCGAGTGATAGAAAGTTTTTGTATCTTCCGAGTGTAGATCCATTTGGATTGACTTTTGTAGGAATGTGGTTCCGAGGTGTAGGATTGGTTTGCAATCCGAGATAGTGGAGTAGCCGAGTCTAGTGATTTGCTAGATCGGTGAGGAATGTGGATGTACCCAAGATCGGGGAACCACTATAAATCTCTTGTCGTCTGTGTGATTGCTTGCTTACTTATTTGTGCTAGTTGCTAAATTTTTTATTCCGCATTAGACGCACATCTCACCTATTCACCCCCCTCTAGGTTATTTAGGTAGACAACTTGCAACTTTCAATTGATATCAGAGGGAGGTTGATCATTAAAAAGGTTAACACCTTGATCTGATCCTTCCCAAGTTGTCTTTAGAGAAGTATCAAGCATGAGTAAGACCAAGGATTTTGCCAAGCTCCCTATATGCACCAAGAATAATTCTCCTATATGGAAGGAAAGAGTTAAACTCTTCATGGAAGCAGTGGACCCACGGATCTTACTGATTGTTGAAGAAGGTCCGTATGTTCCGATGATTGCATATACAATAGATCCAACCAAACAAGTCCCAACGAAGTTGATGTACTTGGATAAGGACGAGATTGCACTTGTCTCCCTGGAGAAGAAAGCTAAAAATATTATAGCAAGTGCAGTCGATGACTCGATGCTACAAAATCTGATTCATTGCTAGTCTACAAAGGAGATGTGGCAATCCTTGGTGACTCTGATGGAAGGCACTGAAGAAGTTAGGGATGATCAGAGATCCCTTCTAAATAAGAAGTATGAAGCCTTTAGGCAAGGTCACAAGGAAGCCATAGCTGATACCTTTGAGAACTTCTTCAAGATAGTTAATGGCCTAAGAGTTTATGACCGAGTCTTCACAAATGAGGAACTGAATGACAAATTATTAAGATCCCTGACCAAGGAATGAGATAATAAGGTATGCGCCATTCGGGAGTTCGGAAGGTTAGCCGAGACGGACCCGCAGAATCTATTCGGAAAGCTTATGTCTTATGAGCTCCAAATCAACTCAAGAAAAGCTGAAGAAGAGATGAGCAGGTCTGCATCAAAGGAGAAGTCTATCGCTCTGAAGGCAGATAGCTCAAGGAAGACAAAGGCTAGCTCTCCTGCCCCAGCTCCTGAAGCTGATGAAGAAGAATCATCTGAGCCAAGCTCCTCTGGCTCAGAGCTATCTGATGGAGAGTTCTCTCTACTCTCAAGGCAGTTAAATAAATTCTTGAACAAGAAGAAGCAATGGAGATGCAAGGATGCCTTCTATAAAAGATCACACAATGATGGTGATCGCCATAGAAAAGGCTCAAGCAGCCACGACAGGTATGGTTCTAAACTGAATAAAAATTATTCGACTGACATTGTTTGTTATTGCTGTAATAAGCCAGGTCACGTCATTGCGGATTGCCCCCTCAAGAAGAAAGAGGGTGGCAAACAAGAAGAGAAGAAGTCCTACAGTAAAAAGAGGACAGAAAAGAGCATGTTGGCCAAGAAGGGCAAAACCCTCAGTGACTCCGAATCATCTGAGTCGAGTGCAGAAGAGGAATAAGCCTACTTTGGGCTAATTGCTCTAACTGATGATGAACAAGTCCCCTAGTTCACTGGGGAGGTAAAATCTCACACCCCTCTTTTAGAATCTGATGATGATGATGAACAAGAGGGCTATATCTCTGAGGATGAATCTGAACTCATGGGACAATATAAGGAGTTACTCGAGGCTTACGAGAAATGTCGCTGAGTCGTGAAAACTCAAGCTAAAGAGATAAAGTCACTAAAAGCTACAGAGAGTGCCTTAAGAGAAGAAGTCTCAAAGACTGACTCTCTCAAGGAAGACTTCAATAAATCTATTAAAGAATATAACAAGGCTCTGTAGCACCTTGACCTTAAGGAGAAAATCATCAAGGAGTTAGAAGAACAACTCTCGGCTGAAAAGAAACTTGTAAAAGGTTTCTCTAAGCCTAAGACTGTACTTCCTCTGATTGCTGAATTCTCAGCTAAGGGCAAGGGTGCTGGTCTAGGCCACAACGGTGCTCCTAGTAAATCCTCTAGGAGAAGGAAGGCCAAGAGAAAGAATAAGGATGCCAAGAAGGCCTTGGCCGAGGAAAAAGGGAAAGCTCCTTTGGAGCCAGTCTCGTTCAAGAAAGTTATCTTTCCTGCGAACAAATTTGACTTTGAGTCCACCTATGGACACTTCATTAGGCCGATCCCGGAGAAGCCTAAGTCAAGGTACCAAGGTTGGACTCACCCTCGTAACTTTGGCGAGAGTGTCTTCAAGGAACCTTATGAAGAGATTCAACTTCAGAGCTATGGACCTTATGTTCATGGTCATAACATCAAGAAGGCACCAAAAGTAAAACCTGCTGTGGAAAAGCCTATGAAGGAGAAGACTTCATGTAGTTTCTATCATCATGAAGCTTCTTCCTCCAAGAATGCTACCCCTGCTGTACCTCCTCTCAAGAAGTTCAAGCAGGAGATCATAAGGCAGAGATACAATAGATTCGACGTTTGGTGTTGTGGTAGAGTTGGTCACCTTGCCATAGATTATTGGTTCAATCCTAAAAATACTGCAACTCCTCAAGTTAGCAACGTGAGAATGACCACTCATGAGGCTAATACTCGTAGGGGGAGTATTCTAACTCGAGACCGAGGACCCAAACGTGTTTGGGTTCCTAAGGCTAAGTGATTATAATTGCAGGTACGTCCAAAGGCCATTAAAACGCCAATCTGGTATTTGGACAGTGGATTTTCTCGGCATATGACCGGGACAAGGAGCCTACTCCAGAACTTTTCACTGGTGTTGAACGGACCAAAGGTCATCTTTGGAGGTTCAGACCGAGGAATTACCAAAGTCTACGGTATGATTACTAACGGTAACGTATCCTTTTCGGATGTAGCCTATGTTGAAGGATTGGAACACAATCGCATCAGCATAAGCCAACTATGCGACAAAGGATACGTGGTTGAATTCCAAGCTGACAAGTGTTTGATAAAATCGGTGGACAACATGGAAACTATTTTATCAGGCACTCGAAGCAGAAATATTTTCTGTTTAAATTTCATCTGTATTGACTCCTCTATACCAGTATGTCTTTTAGAGAAAAGTAGTGCATCTCTTGCTGACCAATGACACAAGAGACTAGCACATATTAATTTCAAAACTATAAATAAACTATTCTCTCAAAACTTAGTACGTGATGCCCCTAATGTCAAGTGCTTTAAGGACAGCCCTTGTCATGCCTGTATAAAAGGCAAGCAAACAAGGAGTTCATTTAAAAGCATTATAGGCAAGGATTCTGATAGAAGCTTACAGCTTCTTCATATGGACTTGTTCGATCCACTGCAAGTTAGAAGTTTGGGAGGTAAGTAATATATGTTGGTTATTGTGGATGATTACTCGTGCTTTACGTGGGTGTTCTTTATGAAACACAAGTCAGATACCTTCAATATTTTCACTAATTTTGTTAGGTAAGTCCAGAATGAATACAACTGCTCCGTAGTTAAAATCAGAAGTGACAATGGAACAGAATTCAAGTCTGGGGACATGACAGAATACTTTGAAAGTCAAGGTATCTTTCATGAGGTTTCCTCTCCTCGCACTCCACAGCAAAATGGAGTAGCTGAGAGAAGGAACAGAACACTCATAGAGGCTTGCCGGACTATGTTGAGTGATGTCTCACTTCCAGAGTACTTCTGGGCTGAAGTCATCAACACTGCTTGTCACGTGCAAAATCTAGCACTCATCAACAAGAACCATGATAAGACTCCTTACGAACTTCTAAAAGGCAGGAAACCGACAATTTCATATTTTAGAATCTTTGGCTGTAAGTGCTTCGTACTTAACAACGTCAAGTATCACACAACCAAGTTTAGCGAGAAAAGCTTTGAAGGTATTTTTGTAGGTTATAATAGCCATAGTAAGGCCTATAGAGTATTAAATAGAAAAACCCTGGTGGTAGAAGAATCGATACACATTGTATTTGATGAGACGAGTTTGTTGCAAAGCAACTCTTCTAGTGTGCTCATTGAAGATGCAGGTACAAAGATAAAGGAACTCAGCTTGGATGAACCTACTGAAGACAAAGATGAAAAGTTCATCAAGATCACCTCTACAACCCCGATTGGAGAGGTAGATGATCAAGATGAAGAATTCACCCAGCAAAAGATGCAACCCCAGTGGCTGAGGAGATCCAAGATGCAAAGACTCTAGAGCTCAGACACCTGAAGGATCATCCCTTGGACTAGATCATAGGAGATCCTCGGGATGGTGTCAGAACTCGTCAAGGTACAATTAACGAGAATTTATTCTTTAGTTTTCTATCACAGGTTGAACCTAAGAAGTTCGAGGAAGCAAACTCGGATGGATCCTGGATTTTAGCCATGGAAGAAGAGTTAAATCAGTTCAAACGTTGCAAAGTTTGGACACTTGTTCCTAGACCCAAGAGTAAGAACGTCATCGGGACAAAATGGGTCTACCGGAACAAGATTGAAGAAGATGGAACTATTATAAAAAACAAAGCCAGACTCGTTGCCAAGGGCTATCGTCAAGAAGAGGGAATCGACTTCGATCAAACGTATGCTCCAGTGGAAAGACTGGAGGCGATCAGGTTATTCCTTGCTTATGCTGTACTTAAGGGTTTTACCGTCTATCAGATGGATGTAAAATCCACCTTCCTGAATGGTGACATAAAGGAAGAAGTGTATGTAGAGCAATTGCCAGGTTTTGTTGACTCAACTTTTCCTAAACATGTTTATTTAATGCAAAAAGCTTTATATGGTCTTAAACAAGCTCCTCGAGCTTGGTATGAGATGCTGTCTAGCTTTCTTCTTGAGAACAAGTTCACAAGAGGAAAGATAGACAAGACATAATTTCTTAGGGAAATAAATGGCAAGATTTTGCTAGTGCAAATCTATGTCGATGACATTATTTTTGGCTCTACGAAAAACAACCTCTACAAGAAGTTTTCTAAACTTATGCAAGGTAAGTTTGAAATGAGCAGTATGGGAGAGCTGAAGTATTTCTTTGGGATTCAGGTGAAACAATCTGGGGATGGAATCTTCATCTCACAGACCAAGTTCACCAAAGAGCTACTTAAGAAATTCGGGATGGAGAATTCAACCTCTATGAGGACTCCAATGGCCTTAGCTATGTCTCTGGACAAGGATGAGAAAGGGAAACCTTTTGATGAAAGCAAGTACAGAAGCATAATTGGGTCCTTGCTCTGCCTTACCGCAAGTAGACCAGATATAATATTCTCAACATGTGTATGCGCTAGATTCCAGGTGAACTATAAGGAATCTCACTATATTGTTGCGAAGCGAATTTTGAGATACCTTAAAGGTACACCAAATCTTGGCTTATGGTACCCAAGAAGTAATGATAGTGAACTGATTGGATTTTCAGATGCAGATTTTGCAGGAAGCAAAGAAGACAGGAAAAGCACTTCTGGGACTTGCCAATTCATAGGAAGAAGGCTTATCTCTTGGAGCAGCAAAAAGAAAAACTGTGTCGCAATCTCAACGGCCGAGTCAGAATACATTTCTGTTGGTAGTTTTTATGCACAGCTGCTTTGGCTAAATAACCAGCTAGAAGATTACAACATGAAGATCAAGGACATTCCATTGTTCTGTGACTCCTCCAGCACAATCGCAATCGCAAACAACCCAGTCTCTCACAGCCGGACAAAACACATCGAGCTGAGATACCACTTCATCCGGGAGCATGTGGAGCAAGGGGATGTGGATCTGAAGTATGTGCCAACAGATCGGCAGGTTGCAGATATTTTCACTAAGCCGCTGGACGAGACCAAGTTCAATTTCTTCAAAACTAAACTTGGGATACTGAACAAGGAGGATTAGACCAAAGTGATCAGTTCAAAGGCTCAAGAATCAAGGATACTCCTAAAAGGTTAGAATTTACCTAGTGGAAGGCAGTTCTCGAAAACCTACTTCACTTCTCGAAAAGTAAAAGTCATTTCTCTAAAAACCTAAGTACACTTCTCGAGAGGCAGAAATTAGCTCCTGAGAAGGTGGAAGCCCCTCTTAAGAATCTTGACTTCTCTCTTACCAAGTTTGTTAATGAAGTGGAAGATATATCATTAAAAACTGTAAGAGCCAAGATCTCTGTTGTCATAGAAGAACTTCCTCCATGGCAAGCTACCACTGTATCTGCCACCCCTGCTACTACTGCTTTATCAGGTGCCCCTCCAGTTCCTACTGTTTCCATCACTCCTGCTCCAGCTCCTGCTTCTGCTGCTGTAATAGTTAACTCAGATATTCTGTCAAGGATTGAAGAAATGCTAGCTGCATAGAGGAAACATTTTGATGAATCACTTCAGACTATTCAGAAACAGGTAACTGCCCTGGAAAAAGAAATGAGCAGAGGTTTTGCTGAAATCCAAGCCAATACTGATCTGCTGAAAGAGTTATTCGGAATTGGGGGCAAAGCAATAGATCACACAATTACCAGTATTGGTCAAGTAATGGAACAATCTGTCACTCTAGCAAATAATCAAATTCAGTTGGACAAAAGAGCTGAAGAGAATATCATGAAGGTATGCAATGAAGTTGGTACTTTCAAAAAAGACTCAATAGACCAGCTATCTGTAGAAATCAGAAAGGGGAGACAATAGTGAAAAACAAGTAGAAAATGTTGGGTACATTGGAAAATGTGTACCAGATTTGGAGAAGCCTCACTTAGCTCAATGATATACATCAAGGTGTATTTGATGTTATTTTGAGTTTATATGTGCAGGTTAAGTATTGGCTAATATGCAGAGAAAAGTTTCTAAGTCCATGTGTCGACACTTAAGAAAGTGTGTGTCGACACTTGGGGAAGTAGTGTCCACACCAGAAGAAACTGTGTCGACACACAGAAGATTATAATCGACATCAAATGTGTCGACACTGGGAGGCTGCGTCAACACACATAAGCAGAGTCGACATCAACTGTGTCGACACCTGAAGGCAATGTTGACACACAGAATTCTTAGTCTACATCAACTGTGTCGACACACAGGACTTGTGTCGTCACTCAGCAGAGTTTCAACAATGTCGAGTGCTGAGTAGTGAAGAAGTGATTGTGTCGACATAAATAATCAGTGTCGACATATTCTTAAGATGCAGTGTCAAGAAGCTGTGTCGATATCAAAGCAGCTATGTCGACAACACCAAAATCTGTGTCGACACTTCAATCACTTGTGTCGACACATTTTGACAGATTGTCTCGACACTTTATGACGGTCAGTCTCGACGCTTTGCTGACAGTTACAAAGGCTCAAGAACTGTTTGAGGACTTGACAGCTGTGAGTTACAACAGTTTTACTGAAGCTGTTAGTCTTGTCAGAAGTTCGTTAGAAACCGGATCAGCCGGTTACCATGGGAGAAACCTATAAATAGACGGACTGTGCCAAATCAATTGACAACAATCTAATGTTTCAAAAAAATACAACTAACCCAACTATTGTGAGACTGATCTCTGATCAAGAAAGTACAAGTCACAAAGAAGAAGATCTTCGTGAGAAGATCTAAGAAGACGTTCTGAAGTAGTTATCTATTCAGATTCTGTCTAAGTTGAATTCAATCAAGAATTCAGAAGTATCTTCAAGAGGTTTGGAGAGAGAGAGATCCAACTATTTGAAGTCAAGAAGGAGACAATCACAGGTCTCTCAAGAAGCAGATACTGAACTAATCTGTCAAGAAGATTCAGATCTATTTCTGGAATCTAAGGAGAAAGCTGCCAGTCAGTTATATTCAAAAGAAATCAACCCAACTAAGTTCAGATTCAAGAAGCTTTGAAGAAAGCTTAGATCAAGTTGATTTCAGCCATCAGCCTCTTCAAAAAGCTGATCAAGAAAGTTCTTATCCCTTCTCTTTCAACAGGGGTAAGAGATTATAAAATTCCTTATCAAATTCTATAGGATCTATTCATAGATCTGAGTTGTAAGCCTGTTTTATAAAGACTGAGTGTAGGAGATTTGTTCTCCGAGTGGTAGGGCTGTTTGTGCCTGAGTTGTAGGAGAAGGTATTCTCTGAGTTATAGGCCTTGTGGCAAGGCTGAGGTAGGGCTTGTTAGCCTGAGTTGTAGGAATGTGCTAACATTCTGAGTTGTAGGAATCCTTCTAGATTCTGAGCTATAGGATCTGAGGATCTGAGATAAAGGAAGAAGTTAGGCCGAATCTAGAATACAGCTGGATAGGTGAAGGGGGAAAGTGGATATACCCAGACCTTGGGGAACCACTATAAATATTGTGTGCAATCTGTGAATTGTGTAGCTCTAGAATCTTTGATTGTGTGTGCTGAGTTTGCTGCATAATTTTCTGTTTTATATTACAGCATTGAAGTGATATTTTGTCTTAATTTTAAAACAAGAATTAGAACCTATTCACCACCCCCCCCCCCCCCCCCGTCTAGGTGTTTAGGTAGGCCTTAAAGTAAAACTATCAAGTGGTATCAGAGGGAGGTTGCTCAAAGAAGGACTTAACCGTCTGAGTTAGATCCCTAAGACTGAATCAAGAATCAAGAAAATGGGTTCTGGAGAGAATCACAAGGAACTAGGGTCAATGAAATTACCCATCTGCAGGAAAGAGATTTTTGGAATCTGGAAAGAAATGGTTAGGTTATTTATGGAGGCCTCTGACCCAAGGATATATATCACAGTAAAAGAAGGTCCATATGTCAAAATGAATGTGTCTGTTCTAGATGCAAATCAAAGAACTCCTAAAGTTTTTTCTGAAATGACTAAGGATGAGATTATACTGGCAACTATAGATAAAAGAGCTCAGAATATTATAGTGAGTGTCATAGATGATTCTACTTTCCAAAATTTGATTCACTGCAAAACCTCCAAGGAAATGTGGGACACTTTGATTGTCTACATGGAGGGTTCTAAAGAAGTTAGACAAGACAGAAAGTCTATGCTCAATCAAGAATATGAGAGTTTCAGACAAGGGAAGTCTGATAGCATATCTGAATACTACAAGAAATTCTATAGGATAGTGAATGAACTGATGTCCTATGGAAGGATCTTCAGTACATATGAGCTAAATGACAAATTCCTAAGATCCTTGACAAAGGATTGGGATACCAAGATTTGTGCCATTAGAGAAGTGGCCAAACTAGCAGACATTTCTCCTCCAACCTTATTTGGAAAGTTATTATCATATGAAATGCAACTAATGGCTAGGAAGGAGGAAGAAAGAAATACAAAAGGAGAGTATAGAGAAAGGTCTGTGGCCTTCAAGGTTGAAGCCACTAGAAAGAATAGAAGGATATCTCCATCACCTCCTAAGGAAGTTGCTGAAGTTATCTCAGAGAATTCAGACAATCAGAACTCAGATAGCAGTGATTCAGATGCAGATTTTGCTGCCTTTACAAGGCAGTTTCAGAGGTTCTTGAAGAAGAAGAAGTGGAAGTCAAGGCCCTCCACATCACAACCAGTTGATGACTACTATCAAAAGAGAAAATCATCAAGAAAGGAAAGGAGCAGGTCTAAGCCCAGCAAAGCTACAACATCAAAAATTGTTTTCTATTGCTGCAATAGGCCTGTACATGTGGTGGCTGAGTGTCCAGAAAAGAGGAAGGAGTCAGCAGACAGAAAGAAGACTAAACAAAAGGGCAAGAAGGAGAAATCCTTTATTTCTAAGAAGGAGAAGAGTCTTACAGATCAATCATCCTCAGAGTCAGAATCTGAAGCTAAAGCATACATTGGACTGTATGCAGCTAGTGAAGAAGATGAGTTTACGCAATTGCTGAACTCCATCTATGAACAAGAAGACCATCAGTGCATGAGACTGATTGCTGAATCAGAAGACAACAAGTGACAGGATCAGCCTGGTCCCAGTAAGAAACAAAGTAATTCTAGAATTTCTGATTATAGTACCTGTTCAGAGTCAGATCATCTGCATCAAGTGATGAGGATGGATCTGAATCTGAAGGAGATATTCATCAGTTGATAGATAAATATGGGGACTTATTGCAGGCACTTAAGAAAAGAAAAAACCTGGCCAAAACTCAGGCTAAGGAAATTGCAGATCTTAAGATGTCTGCATCTGGTTTAGAGAAAGAATTGGATCAAAAAATGAATGAGGTTGCCAAGATGAAAACTATAACTGTTATTCAGATGGGTACAATCACATATAAAAATGATCTAATTAAAAGTCTAGAAGTCAGACTTCAAAAGGAGAAAGATCTAGTGGCTAGTTACTCTAAGCCAAAAATCAGTCTTACCCTTAATAGATGAGTTTGTGGCTCAAAAGGGTAAGGCAGGATTAGGCTTTAAAGGTAACACCAGGGCTGTCCAATTCAAGAGAAAAGGCAAAGCACCAGTCTAGCCAGTAAATTTTAAAGTTCTTGTAATGTTTAGAAAGGTACAAGTGCCTTCTAACAAATATGATCTTGAAAACATTCATGGTCATAATAAGACTGATGTTCTGAATAACAAGGGTGTTAATGCCAATAAGTCAGCCCATGTCAATAAACCCC
The DNA here is from genome assembly GCA_039513925.1 of Platanthera zijinensis. Classification (NCBI taxonomy): domain Eukaryota; kingdom Viridiplantae; phylum Streptophyta; class Magnoliopsida; order Asparagales; family Orchidaceae; genus Platanthera; species Platanthera zijinensis. Next base: position 101,238,250 of record CM077092.1, read on the forward strand.
ATGTTCCAAGGATAACACTAGGTGTAGCTGCAGAACCACCTGCACAGAATAGAAATTTTTATGCCAAAAATGTATTTAGACCTAGATACAACAAGTATGAATGCTGGTACTGTGGCAAGGCAGGCCATTTTTCCTTAGACTGCTGGCATAACATAAGTGTCAGGAAGAACAACAGTCTACCAGTTAGAAGAGCTGCTAGATTTGATATGAATGGTGCTAACTTGAACCAAGGACCCAAGACTTTCTTGGGCTCTAAGGTTAGGTAATTCTGAATTGCAGGAAAGTCCAAGTTTCCATGCCCCTATATGGTACTTGGACAGTGGATGTTCCAGGCACATGACTGGAACAAAGGGGCTGCTGAAGGAGTACTCACCTATCAAGGATGGGCCTAAAGTAATCTTTGGTGGATCTGAAAGAGGAATCATCAAAGGATTTGGTAACATTTCTTCAAACCAAATTACCATCACTCAAGTGGCTTATGTAAAAGGTTTGAAACACAACCTGATAAGCATAAGTCAGCTGAGTGATCTAGGATATGACATTTCATTTGTTAAGAATAGATGTCATATCAAAAGGTCAAGTGATCAAAAGGTCATATTGACTGGGTATAGAAAAAGAAATGTTTATTGTCTTGACTTTGTATGTGAGAACAAGGTTTCTCCTATTTGTCTTATAGCTGATGAGAGAGCATCTCATTGTGTCAAATGGTACAAGAGGCTTGCTCATCTTAACTACAAAACAATTGGCCAACTCTTTAGCAAAGAGTTAGTGAAGAATGGTCCTCAGGTTAAGTGTATAAAGGATGAGATATGTTCAGCTTGTCAAAAGGGCAAGCAGACAAAATCCTCCTTTCATAGCCTTGAAAACAAGGATTCAGTCAGGTTTCTATACCTACTGTATATGGATTTATTTGGTCATATGCTAGTTCATAGTCTAGGTAGGAAGGTCTACACTTTTGTGGTTGTAGATGACTATTCTAGATATTCTTGTGTGTTCTTTTTGAGACAGAAATCTGAAACCCCAAGTGTTTTACATAGTTTTGTCAAATAAATTCAGAATGAACTGAACAGTACAGTGGTCAAAATCAGAAGTGACCATGGCACTGAATTTTAATTTGAAAGTATGACAAGATTATGTGAAGAATTTGGGATTTTTCAAGAGTTCTCCTCACCTAGAACACCTCAGCAAAATGGTATTGCTGAAAGGAAGAATAGGACATTGATTGAAGCTGGTAGAACTCTATTGAGTGAAACTTCTCTCCCAAAATACTTCTGGGCTGAGGCAGTTAGTACTGCATGTCATGTGATCAATAGGGCCTCTATTACCAAAAGCCACAAAAAGAAACCCTATGAGATCATGAAAGGTAGAAAACCAAATTTATCCTATTTTAGAATCTTTGATTGCAAGTGTTATATCCTTAATAATGGCAAGTCTTATCTAACTAATTTTTCTGCCAAATCCCAAGATGGGATATTTGTTGGGTACAACATCAATAGTAAGGCTTATAGGGTCTACAACTTGATTACACAGGTTGTAGAAGAATCTGTACATGTTGTATTTGATGAAAATAGATTAATCAACAGTGAGTTGCCTTGTAGTTCATGCAATCCAACAGGTATAAGCAATAGAATGGACAAGCTTTCCATTACAGACGGTTCAACTGCAGATGAAGAAATTGAAAATGATGGCTACTGTCCAGGGGGAGTACAAGACTCTCTAGAAGCTGATGACAACCAAGAGGTGCAGCATAATGAAGAAACTGGAGGTGTTCAGCCAGAAGGAAGTCTACCTCCAACTGTAAGACATCTAAAGGATCATCCAGCAAATCAGATAATTGGTGATCCAAGACATGGAGTGCAAACTAGAATAAAAAATCTAAATACAGTCCTGCACTCAAGTTTTCTATCTCAACTGGAGCCAAAGAAATTTGAAGAATCTATCCAAGACCAACAATGGATTAATGTTATGCAAGAGGAGCTTAATCAGTTTAGAAGATGCAAGGTCTGGGAGTTAGTTCCTAAACCAAAAGACCACAACATCATTGGTACAAAGTGGATTTTTAGGAACAAGTTGGATGAGAGTGGAGTTATTGTGAAGAACAAAGCAAGATTGGTTGCAAAAGGATACATGTAGGAAGAGGGAATAGACTTTGATCAAACATTTGCCCCAGTAGCAAGACTGGAAGCAATCAGGATGTTCCTTGCCTATGGAGCATATCAAGGCTTAAAGGTATACCAAATGGATGTGAAATCAGCATTCCTAAATGGTGATTTAAAAGAAGAAGTCTATGTAGAGCAGCCATCAGGTTTTGTAGATTCTCTTAAACCTGGTTATGTCTATAGACTTAGAAAAGCATTGTATGGGTTAAAGCAAGCCCCAAGGGCTTGGTATGAAACCCTGTCTACTTTCCTTATTAAGAACAAATTCTCAAGAGGTAAAATAGACAAAAATCTATTCCTAAGGGAATCTAAAGGTAAGATAATCTTAGTTCAGGTCTATGTAGATAACATAATTTTTGGGTCTACAGAGAACAACCTTTGAAAGAAGTTTGCCAAACTTATGCAAGGGAAGTTTGAAATGAGCAGTATGGGAGAACTTAAGTTCTTCTTGGGACTCCAAGTAAGACAGACTGAAGATGGCTTGTCCATATCCCAGTCTAATCTCACCAAGGAGTTAATTAAGAAGTATGGTATGGAATCATCCTCCACCATGAGAACTCCAATGGGAACAAGTATGCTTATATGCAAAGATGATGCAGGTAATCCTGTAGATGAGTCTTTGTATAGAGGAATAATTGGATCTCTATTATATCTCACTACTAGTAGACCAGACATTATGTATGCTACATGTGTCTGTGCTAGGTACCAAGCATGCCCTAAAGAATCACATTATATTGCAGTCAAGAGGATTTTGAGATATCTAAAGGGCACACCTAATCTAGGCCTTTGGTACCCTAGGAATGGAGATTTTCTACTAACAGGTTATTCAGATGCAGATTTTGCAGGCTGTAGAGAAGATAGAAAAAGTACTACAGGTACATGCCAATTCTTGGGAGGAAGGTTGATATCCTGGAGCAGTAAGAAGCAGACTAGTGTGGCAATATCCACAGCTGAGTCTGAATATGAGGCAGCAGGAAGTTGCTGTGCACAGCTGTTTTGATTCAGCATCAGCTAAGGGACTATGGTATTCAAGTAAGTAAACACCTTTATTGTGTGATTCTAAAAGTGCCATTTCTATTGCAAACAATCCTTTTTCACATAGTAGGACTAAACATATAGAGATAAGATACCATTTTCTTAGAGAACATGTACAAAAAGAAGACATCTCATTAGAATTTGTTAAAACTGATTATCAAATTGCAGATGTATTTACTAAGCCTCTGGATGAAACTAAATTCAATAGATTTAAAATTGAATTAGGAATGCTGATCATAGGTTAGTTTACCAAAAATTAGCTAAGTAAAATTGTGTCGACACATTCAGTAATAAAGTGTCGACACGGAGAAGTTATGTCGACAATTTAAGGAAATTGTGTCGACACAGAGTAAAAGTGTCGACACCTAAGGGACTATATGTCGACACATCCAGAGAAGTGGTGTCCTCACATTCAGACTTTGTGTCGACACTACGAATAAGTGTCAGCACAAAATTTCTGTTCCTCGTCTTCATAAGTCAAGTGTCGACGCATCATCAATTTGTGTCGACACATAGAGGTCAACTTTGTTGTCGAGACATTAGGAGTTTGTGTCGACACATTCCAACTGTGTCGACACATTTAGACTATTTTTTCCCGCCTTTTGACCTTCTTTGATTAGAAGGGTATAAATAGGTCAAGAACATATTCTGTTGACACGCTCACCAGGGTTTTGAGACAAAAACCTTGTGTCGACAAACTCTCTTCTCTCCAACCAAGCTTTCTCTTCATTCCAATGGCGCCCAAGGTTGAAGACTACATCAATGAAGGGTATGAGTTGGTTAGGCATGCATTCGATGATGCCGCAACGGAGATCAAACAGGCCATTTCTCTTCTTGTAAACAACAGCTTAGAATATCTTGTCTCTTAACCTACAAAGATATGGAAGAAAGAAGTATTCGAGTTCTATACTGCTGCATCAATGGACTCAACAGGATTGAAGATCAAATCCACTTTACATGGAAAAAAAGTCAAGCTGTCTTAGAAGAGGTTGAGCAAGATTCTCCATCTTCCTAGTGTTTGAGTTACCATGGTTATCTAGAAGTGGTCAAACATGTAATCTCACTGCCAACGCGATATGAGCCTGCAGGGTCGCACATAAGAGCATGTGGAGAAGTTGGAAGATTGACTGTGTTGGTAAAGGTTACCAATCATCATAGAGAATGGGGTCCGGCAAATGTTGCCAAGGAAGAATCATCGAGATTCGTCGAGATTCGTCGAGAATCATCGAGTTTCGAACATCGAGAATCGTCGAGTATCGATCATCGATACTCGACGATCGTCAAGATTCGTCGAGAATCGAAATGTTCGATTCTCGACGAATGCTGATTCCCGTCGAATTTGACGATACTCGACGATCGTCGAGATTCATCGAGAATCGAAATGTCGAGAATCGAAATGTTCGATTCTCAACGAATGCTGATTCCCGTCGAATTTTTCCCAGAAACCCTATTTTGCTGTGTTCTGCGGATAGCGATTTTACCTAGGTTTACTTATTCTTTAGGTATAAATAGACACTTAGGTTTTGAGCGGATGACAAGTAGAATTTCCCCGACCCGACGGAAGAGTTCCTCCTTTCCGCCAACGGAAGTGTTTCGCCGACGGAAGTGCTTCGCTTCCGCCGCTTCGCTCGCTCCGCCGGCCTCCTCTCTGACGATAGTCGCCGGTGTTGCTCTTCCTGGAACGGACCTAGCAGTCCGTGGAGGTGCAAGGTGCAGTCGATCTCCTTCCCGATCTTTCGTGCGACGAAAATCGGTGTTCTTCCGCTCGTGTGGATTTCTGCAGAGACGTAGACGTTATTCTACGTAGAACTTGCCACTGACAAGGACTCAAAGCTTGGAGCATCTCTGTTGAGTTTTGACTCAACACCGGAAAGGTAACTTTTACCTAGTTGTTTGTTAACTTCTTGATTCAACATTCATGGCCCGATCCAATTCTCTTTGGGTTGTTCTTTATTTTTATTACTTCCGCTGCGTGTACAAGTGTTGTGCCATCCTCATAGAGAAACCCAACAGTGGTATAAGAGGGAGGTTTTGGCCATGATTGTTGTTTTGGAAGTTAGGCTATTCCAGTGCGTGTAAACCTAGGGATTTAGAAGTGTTCTAAATGTCTTGATTTAATCCTAGATCATCAATTGTTGATGGTTTTTCCAAGGGAAATCGGTGGGCCCATAACCCACAGGTTAGGAGCTCTGCCCCTTGGAACCCCGCCAGGAACGTCTGGGATTTCGTGGTAATTTCTAATTGTTAGAAATTGTTGTCTCCTTAGAAGTTACCGTCCCTCGAGTGGTTAATGAACCCGTGTATTGTTTTGGATTTTGAATCCAACAATGAGAGACGAGCTTGTCTACTTCTTTAAGTCGAGTTGAATTTGCCTTTGTCCAATGCATGTAAATCTGAAAATTTGGAAGATTCCGGATGTTCAGATTTAGCCCTTCCTTCTATCAAATGTTGATAGTGCCATGTTGTGCACATAAGGGATGCATGTGGATTTTAGAAGTGTTTTTCTATGGATGTGCACATTGATCAAATGTTGATCATGGTTAACTGTTAACCTATTATCAAAAATCCCTTCATCAAATATTAAGTGTTCGGATGCCTTCCGATGGATGACACTCTTCCTGCCTCGATCGATGAAGTGTGGGCTTGCCAAAGCAAGGTGCATTAATCTATCTTGGTAAGGGTACGAGCGGATAATTGTGATATCCCACTGTCGACATCGGGTCTAACTTAACTAGGTGACCTCAAAGGTTGAGTGCCTAGAGGCATAGGGTTGGCATGCACCATATGATGGATGCGAATAAGGAGTTATTCACCAACCATACAATAATTACATGAGGATGCAATTGGCAAGCGTTTCCTACCTAAATAATCACATCGTGAGAGAAAAGCCAAAGATGACTCATTGTGTTGGTGAAATACGGATCTTGTCCACTAAGAGAGTAGCTCGCATGAACTCTCCGGATTGATAGTGAGGGCCATCATTTCGAATAAAATAATGGGAGTTTTAATTGAAGTCCAAATTAAAAATAAATTGTATTTTGAAATTTTGGTACTGATATTATTCTGCATGAATTCTTATAGAATTCCATGGCAAGTGGTTCACACTCCACTCTGTCTCTAAGAGCCATCCTTGAGAAGGATAAGCTCAGTGGGACTAACTACATGGACTGGTACAGGAACCTTAGAATTGTTCTCAGGCAAGAGCGAAAGCTCTATGTCTTGGAAGAAGAAGCCCCCGAGGTGTCGACCGAGAATTCTTCCCGTGCTGATAAAGATACTTATAAGAAGTATACTGATGATGCCTTAGATGTCGAATGCCTTATGCTTGACATCATGAACTCTGAGCTTCAGAAGCAACATGAGAACATGGGGTGCTAGGAGATTGACGAGCATCTCAAGAAAATGTTTCAAGGGCAAGCTCGTCAAGAGAGGTTTGACGTCAGAAAAGCGTTATTTCAGTGCAAGATGGGAGTTCGAGACTCAGTAGGGACTCACGTACTCAAGATGATTGGGTATATAGAGAACCTTGAAAGGCTGGGTTTCCCTCTGGGTCAAGAGTTAGGCACAGATCTGATCCTGCAATCGTTGCCGGACAGTTATGAGCAGTTTGTCTTGAACTACAACATGAATGAAATAGAAAAGACACTGCCCGAGCTCCTAGGCATGTTAAGAACTGCCGAGATCTATATGAAGAAGGCCAAGCCTGCCAGCCCCATACTGAAGGTGCATAAGGGCAAGGGCAAGGGCAAGGGCTCTAAGAAGACGAAGGTGGGACCTAAGTCATATCTTGAGCCCAAGTCTTCTGCACTGAAGAAAAAGAAGAGCACGGTGAAGGAAGGGAAATGCCACCACTGTGGCAAGGCTGGTCATTAGAGGAGGAACTGTCCTTCTTACAATGAGGGTTTGCAGAAAATTAAGGGAGGTATGACTTCCGCTTCAAATATTTACGTTATAGAGATAAACCTTTCTGCTCCTTCATCTTGGGTATTGGATACCAGATGTGGTTCACACATTTGTACAAATGTGTAGGAACTGGAAGGGAGAAGATTGCTGAGTAAAGGGGAGGTGGACCTGCGTGTCGGAGATGGAGCAAGAGTTGTTGCTGTAGCCATAGGGGTTTACCGTCTTTCTTTGCCAAGTGGGCTTGTAATAGAATTAGATAATTGTTATTTTGTTCCGACCATAACTAGAAACATTATATCTATTTCATGCTTGGACATGATTGGATTTTCTTTTATAATTAAGAACAACTGTTGTTCTATATTTAAGAATGATGTTTGTTATGTTGTAGCCCAATTATTTAATGGTCTTTATGTTTTGAACTTGGACCATCTGATCTATAATGTGGAAAATAATAAAAGACTAAGAACAAATGACTCAAACCCTACATATCTCTTGCATTATCGTTTGGGCCATATAAACGAGAAGCGTATATATAAGCTCCATAAAGATGGACTTTTGGACTCATTTGATTATGAATCATTTGAGCGATGCGAATCTTGTTTGTTAGGCAAGATGACTAAAGCCCCTTTTACTGGTTATACTGAGAGGGCTGAGGATCTCTTGGGTGTTGTACATAGTGATGTATGCGGACCCATGAGCTCCATGGCTAGAGGTGGATATTTCTACTTCATTATATTTACTGATGATTTCAGTAGATACAGATATGTGTATCTTATGATGTGCAAATCCGAGACCTTTGAAAAGTTCAAAGAGCTCAAGAATGAAGTAGAAAACCAGTTGGGTAAAAGGGTTAAAGCACTCCGATCTGATCGAGGTGGCGAATACCTGAGTCATGAGTTCCGTGATCATCTGAAAGAGTGTGGTATTGTATCACAGCTCACTCCACCTAGAACTACACAATATAATGGTGTATCTGAGAGGAGAAATCGTACTCTGTTAGACATGGTATGTTCGATGATGAGTCATGCAGACTTGCCTATTTCCTTTTGTGGTTTTGCTTTAGAGACTGCTGCAATGACACTGAATCGCGCTCCAACGAAAATGGTTCTGAAGATACCATATGAGTTATGGACTGGGAAGCGTCCTAGTCTGTCGTTAATTAAAATTTTGGGTTGTGAGGCATACGTGCGACGTCAAATGCCTGACAAGCTGGAACCCAAATCGGATAAATGTTATCTGGTGGGATATCCTAAGGAAACGAAAGGGTATTACTTTTACCTACCGTCCGAGGGCAAAGTGTTTGTCGTAAGGACTTGCGTCTTCTTGGAGAGAGAATTCTTATCAAGAAAGACTGAAAAGGTAGAACTTGAAGAAGTTCAAGAACCACAAGTAGTGAATGAACCGGAATTGGATTCTGAGACAGGACTAAAAGATGTTGTAGCTAGAGAACCTGCTCAAGAAACACAAGTCCTACGTAGATCTGGTAGACCTAGATTTGAGCCTGAGAGATATGGATTTCTCATGTCTCAAATAGGTAATGTGTTGCTTATGGATCATGATGATGAACCAGCAACCTACCAAGAGGCTATGAATTGACCGGACTCCGACAAATGGCTTGAGGCTATGAAATCCGAAATGGACTCCATGTATGGAAACCAAGTTTAGAACTTGGTGGAACGACCTGAAGGGGTACGACCCATAGGGTGCAAATGGGTCTTCAAGAAGAAGACCGACATGGATGGGAATGTATAGACATTCAAAGGGCGACTGGTGGCTAAGGGTTTCAAGCAAATTCATGGTATTGACTATGATGAAACCTTTTCCCCTGTTGCAATGGTAAAGTCCATAAGGATATTGTTTGCTATTGCTGCGTATTATGACTACGAGATCTGGCAGATGGATGTCAAAATGGCTTTCCTTAATGGAAACCTCCTTGAGGAAGTGTACATGACACAACCCGAGGGTTTTGTATCCCCAAATGAAGCCACTAAAGTATGCAAGCTGAATAGGTCCATCTATGGACTGAAGCAGGCCTCTCGAAGTTTTAATCTTCGTTTTGATGAGAAAATCAAAGAGTTTGGTTTCATCAAGAATGAAAATGAGCCTTGTGTTTACAAGCGAATCAGTGGGAGCATTGTTGTCTTCCTAATATTGTATGTAGATGGCATACTATTGATTGGGAATGACATTCCTACCCTGAAAGTTGTTAAGAACAACCTAGGGAACTGCTTTTCTATGAAGGACTTGGGTGAAGCGACTTACATACTCGGTATTAAGATCTATAGAGATAGATCGAAGAAGTTGCTGGGTTTGACCCAGAGTACATACATTGAGAAGGTGTTGAAGCGGTTGAACATGCTTGAGTCCAAGAAAGGATTTTTACCCATGTCTCATGGTGTGAATCTCACTAAGGACAAGTGTCCAAAATCTTGTGAAGATAAGGACCGCATGAAGTTGATTCCATATGCTTCGGCAATTGGATCAATCATGTATGCAATGTTATGTACTCGACCCGATGTCTCCTTTGCTTTGAGCATGACTAGCAGGTATCAGTCAGACCCCAGTGAGTGTAACTGGATTGCAGTCAAGAAAATCCTAAAGTACTTGAGAAGGACAAAGGATGTCTTCTTGGTGTATGGTGGAGAGGAAGAGCTCGTTGTAAATGGTTACACAGATGCTAGCTTCCAAACTGATAGAGACGACTCAAAGTCTCAGTCAGGTTTTGTGTTTTGCCTTAATGGAGGAGCTGTGAGCTGGAAGAGTTCCAAGCAAGAGATAGTTGCTGATTCTACAACAGAGGCTGAGTATATCGCTGTAGCTAACGCAGCGAAGGAGGCTATATGGATTAGGAAATTCATCGGCGAGCTTGATGTAGTTCCTAGCATTATTGGTCCCGTAGTTCTCTACTTTGATAACAATGGTGCAATTGCACAATCTAAGGAACCTAGATCTCATCAGTGCTCCAAGCACATACTTCGGCGGTTCCCTCTTATTCGTGAGATTGTCGAACGAGGAGATGTTAACTTTTGTAGAGTGCCGACTGAGGAGAATATTGCGGATCCACTGATAAAGCCTCTCGCACAGAGAAAGCATGATGGTCATACTAGATCAATGGGTATATGATACCTAAATGATCAACTCTAGTGAGAGTCTTGTGGGTTGCATGTAAACATATATTCTGTTGGCTGTTCATTGTTTATTCATATGATGAATTATGTACCTTGATTTTTCTTTTACAATTAATGACATGTTCTTTTATTATAGTTTCTCTATGAGATAGTTAAATGTTAACATAATAAATACCCTTAGAATGTTTGCTTCCATAGGACATCAAGTACGTGACTTGAATGTGAGAGCCTATGATTTATTTGAAGCTTCATTCTTAAAAGGTCCCTGGTCGTAGTATAATCATAGAAACTAAGGGTGATGATGATACATTAAGACTAGCACGTGTGTTGTCTGATGACCAGTTCTCATAGGTCATGATATTGTGATATCAAGTCATCACGTAGGTACTTGTTAATGAACAAGTTGTACTGGACAGACCCAACCTGAGACTACTCTGTGGATTATTATCTAAACGTGTCACGAGTAGGTCTCAATTGATAATGGTGTTGTGGTCCTTTGACCTGAAGTCACAACATTCATCAAGTGAGGAAGAGCGTGTTTTGATGCCATCTAAAGTCTTCCTTGAGAAAGGTTGATGATAAGGGTGGTTGTTGGGAACGTTACGAATCATTTGGGTGTTTGTGTGTGAGCAGATATGGGATTTGTCCTCCTATATGACAGGAGTTGCATCCATGGGCCCCTTGATGGAACTGGACTGAGAAATGCATGGCCATGCTTGGTTGAGTCAATATGTGATATTGGACTCACCATTCTCTAGAAGTCCGTTCTAGATCAAGAAACTTGGATTGAGCTATTATGAGGGTGACACGGTCCATGCCTCTAGTTCTTTCTGGATCTAAGGGACAAAGGGACAATGACAACGCTGGGACATTGTTCATAAAGGCTTATGAGTTATGAACTCTTATTGCTTTGGTAGCAATGATGCATTGCTAGATGCCGCTCATTGTTTGTTAGGTTTTTTGTTTGATACTTTCAAGATCAAGTGGGAGACTGTTGGAGTTACCATGGTGATCTAGAAGTGGTCAAACATGTAATCTCACTGCCAACGCGATATGAGCCTGCAGGGTCGCACATAAGAGCATGTGGACAAGTTGGAAGATTGACTGTGTTGGTAAAGGTTACCAATCACCATAGAGAATGGGGTCCAGCAAATGTTGCCAAGGAAGAATCGTCGAGATTCGTCGAGAATCGTCGAGATTCGGCGAGAATCATCGAGTCTCGATCGTCGAGTATCGATCGTCGATACTCGACGATCGTCGAGATTCGTCGAGAATCGAAATGTTCGATTCTCGACGGATGCTGATTCCCGTCGAATTTGACGATACTCGACGATCGTCGAGATTCGTCGAGAATCGAAATGTTTGATTCTCGACGAATGCTGATTCCCGTCGAATTTTTCCCAGAAACCCTATTTTGCTGTGGTCTGCAGATAGCGATTTTACCTAGGTTTATTTATGCTTTGGGTATAAATAGACACTTAGGTTTTGAGCGGATGACAAGTAGAATTTCCCCGACCCGACGGAAGAGTTCCGCCGATGGAAGTGCTTCTCTTCCGCCGCTTCGCTCGCTCCGCCGGCCTCCTCTCCGACGATAATCATCGGTATTGCTCTTCCAGGAACGGACCTAGCAGTCCGTGGAGGTGCAAGGTGCAGTCGATCTCCTTCCCGATCTTTCGTGCGACAAAAATCGTTGTTCTTCTGCTCGTGTGGATTTCTGCAGAGACGTAGACGTTATTCTACGTAGAACTCGCCACCGACAAGGACTCAAAGCTTGGAGCATCTCTGTTGAGTTTTGACTAAACACCGGAAAGGTAACTTTTACCTAGTTATTTGTTAACTTCTTGATTCAGCATTCATGGCCCGATCCCAATCTCTTTGGGTTGTTCTTGATTTATATTACTTTCGCTGTGTGCACAAGTGTTGTGCCATCCTTATAGAGAAACCCAACACCTAGAATACATGGTTAGGAAGAGGTCCCACCCTCAAGGACCAGGGAGGCGCTTCAATGGTGTGGATTGGATCCAACCTTAAAGATAGGAGCAGCCATCAACAGAAAAGGCATGAATCATCAAGGGAAATTCCTGTCTGAAATAGTAGGAAAAGTGATCTTATGTAAACCAAGTGGCCATGATAGGATATCAGCCTATATGTTCAGTCTGCTGACAAGGATAATCTTTAAGATTCACACCAATTGGTCTGCAGTACTGTTTGATAAGATAAAAGAAGGAATCAAGAAGCCAAACTTGGCTAGGATCATGAGTCTATACCTAGCTGGAATAATTCCAGAGGTGATGCAACAAATTCCTGGATCAAAGATAAATCACATGAGGAGAATAGACATAAGGTTATTCTCAAGATGGGATAGAGTTCTTTCAAAGGAAATGCCTGATGTGGACAGGCAAGAGCTAACGGAAAAAACACCAGCACATGACCTTTTTGAGCATGGTCATGACGATGCATAAGAATAGGTAGAACAAGTTAGAGAACAAGTTCAGGATCAGACCTAGACTACCCAAGTCCAGGAAGAGACTATATCTGCACAGGTGCAGGGGGAGCTAATTACTGCACAGTTGCAGGGGGAGCCACATTCTGAACAGGTGGAGGAGGAAGAAAGAATCAATTTATCAGAAGACATAGTTTCTCAAACTGGTCTTGATACTTCTGGAGGTTCTGCTGAGAAAGTACTATCTCCTGCTCACACTCAACAAGAATTCACTCTTGAAGAGTTTTTTCCTGATCTTGAAGGAGCAGCAAATAAAATAGAGACCCTAAGATTTGACGGGGAGAAAGTAAGGATTGAGGGGGAGCAGGTTAATATTGAGGAGGAGCAACATGGAGCTGAGAAAGATATTTCTTCTACTCCTCAAGAGAGAGTTAATATTGACAGTTCTTCAGAGTCTGAGCATGAAGAAGTCAGGGAGGCCAAGAAAAGAAAACTAATGGTTTTTAAGAGGAAAAGCCAGACCTATAAGAAGGCTTTACAAGCAACTACATCCCAACCAGCCCCAGAGATTGATTACAGCAAATACTTGGTTGTTTTATAAGTGAAATTTGATGAGCAGAGATTGGCTCTTGAAAAATATGTGGATGAAAGCCATAACGCTCTTCAATTTGATTTAGCCCAAGAAATAAAGTCCATCAGATTTGAGGTAAACCAGAATAAGAAAGAGATGACAGATTGCTTCCACAAGGGGGGCAATGCTGTGGTATTTCTTGAACAAGTATAAATAAAGAAGCAGGTGGATGAGATTGCTGTCAAACAAGGCTATGTCCTTGAAAATCAAATAAGAATGAATGACAATCTGACTGAATCTCACAATGAGATAGTCACTGAGTTAAAAAATGTTGTTACTGGAATGACTGATGCAAGGGCTAAATAAATGGAAGACTATGATAAGAAGCTACAGGCTGCCCTAGATTCAGTTAAAACTGCCATCACTTCATCTCATAAGTCAATTAATGACAAGCTTTAAAAGTTAAAGCCATTCTTTAAAGATGGAGTCAATTACTTGGATGGGCAAATCATATTTCAAAAAGAGGACTTAAGAGATCATATGACCAGAGAAGTCATAAAGGGGGAGAGGGTGTTAGTATATGCTGGCTCTGATCATGCCAAATGGGTAACCAACAGCATTAGAGCCACTTTGGGATATCCACCCTTATGTGATGATGATAATGTGGCTGAGTCAGGTGTGCAACCAGCTCAACTTGAAGGTGATCAACCTGAGGTTGCCCAAGTTATTTACCCCCCTGCAGATATTGAAATGATACATCAACAAGTTCAGTCCATGTACAGCCCTCCACTACAGTTACTAATGTTATTATTGAAAAGGTAGATATGCCAGAAGCTGGTCTGAAAGCTCAGCAAGATGCTCAATTATCAAAGAAAAGATTTAGAGAGCAGGCAGAGTTAAAACCTGACTTTGAGAAATGGAGCCCCACTTCTATAAATATCATATTAACTGCTTGGAAAGCCTTCAAAGACCAAGTTCATGAAAGAGGTAAATGGTATAATGAGCAGGAGTGGCAGAAGTATGAGGCTAGGCAAGAGGCCAAAGTTTAGTACAGAAGGAAGGCAAAGATTGGGAAGCTACCTCCTGATGCACAGGAGCCTAGCAAGTATTTCCCGAAGCCTTTTCATTAATTTGAAAGACAAAGGATTAAGGTTGAAGCTCAAAAGAAGGTTGATTTGAAAGGCAAGAAGCTCATTGAAGATACAAAACCTTCTGTGCAGGCTCAGATTAAACCAGGGAAAGGAATAGTCATAAAGGAGCAAACCCAGACTTAGTCTAAGTTTTACTAGTTTTTGTCCAAGAACTATGTAATTGTTAGTTTGTTAAAGAAATCAATGTAAATAACTTGTAATAAACATTTTTAAGTTAATATACAAAACATTATTCTGTGATCATTTTCTTTTACATCTTTATTCTGTGATGTAACTATATATGTGTTTTGTTTATAAAGTACCCCATAATATAATTCTTATGTACATCATCATGTTTATTTTCTAAGTGGTGTATATCATTGGCTAAAGGGTTATAACTTCTCCAAATTGGGGGAGATTGTTGGGTACATTGGAAAATGTGTACCTGATTTGGAGAAGCCTCACTTAGCTCAATGATATAGATCAAGGTGTATTTGATGTTATTTTGAGTTTATATGTGCAGGTTAAGTATTGGCTAATATGCAGAGAAAAGTTTCTAAGTCCATGTGTCGACACTTAAGAAAGCCTGTGTCAACACTTGGGGAAGTAGTGTCGACACCAGAAGAAATTGTGTCGACACACAGAAGATTATAGACGACATCAAATGTGTCGACACTGGGAGGCTGCGTCGACACACAGAAGCAGAGTCGACATCAACTGTGTCGACACCTGAAGGCAGTGTTGACACACAGAATTCTTAGTCTACATCAACTGTGTTGATACACAGGACTTGTGTCGACACTCAACAGAGTTTAAACAATGTCGAGTGCTGAGTAGTGAAGAAGTGATTGTGTCGACACAAATAATCAGTGTCGACAAATTCTTAAGATGCAGTGTCAAGAAGTTGTGTCGACATCAAAGCAGCTATGTTGACAACACAAAAGTCTGAGTCGACACTTCAGTCACTTGTGTCGACACATTTTGACAGATTGTCTTGACACTTTATGACAGTCAGTCTCGACGCTTTGCTGACAGTGACAAAGGCTTAAGAACTGTTTGAGGACTTGACAGTTGTGAGTTACAACAGGTTTACTGAAGCTGTCAGTCTTGTCAGAAGTTCGTTAGAAACCGGATCAGCCGGTTACATTGGGAGAAGCCTATAAATAGACGGACTGTGTCAAATCAATTGACAATGATCTAATCATTCAAAAAAATACAACTAACCCAACTATTGTGAGATTGATCTCTGATCAAGAAAGTACAAGTCACAAAGAAGAAGATCTTCGTGATAAGATCTAAGAAGACGTTCTGAAGTAGTTATCTATTCAGATTCTGTCTAAGTTTAATTCAATCAAGAATTCAGAAGTATCTTCACGAGGTTTGGAGAGAGAGAGATCCAGCTATTTTAAGTCAAGAAGGAGACAATCACAGGTCTCTCAAGAAGCAGATACTGAACTAATCTGTCAAGAAGATTAAGATCTATTTCTGGAATCTAAGGAGGAAGCTGACAGTCAGTTATATTCAAAGAAAATCAACCCAACTAAGTTCAGATTCAAGAAGCTTTGAAGAAAGCTAAAATCAAGTTGATTTCATCCATCAGCCACTTCAAGAAGCTGATCAAGAAAGTTATTATCCCTTCTCTCTCAATAGGGGTAAGAGATTATAAAATTCCTTATCAAATTCTGTAGGATCTATTCATAGATCTGAGTAGTAAGCCTGTTTTATAAAGACTGAGTGTTGGAGATTTGTTCTCTGAGTGGTAGGGCTGTTTGTGCCTGAGTTGTAGGAGAAGGTATTCTCTGAGTTGTAGGCCTTGTGGCAAGGTTGAGGTAGGGCTTGTTAGCCTGCGTTGTAGGAATGTGGAAACATTCTGAGTTGTAGGAATCCTTCTGGATTCTGAGCTGTAGGATCTGAGGATCTGAGATAAAGGAAGAAGTTAGGTCAAATCTAGCATACTGCTGGATAGGTGAAGGGGGAAAGTGGATGTACCCAAACCTTGGGGAACCACTATAAATACAGTATGCAATCTTTAAAATTTGGGAAGCTGTAGAATCTGTGATTGTGTGTGCTGAGTTTGCTGCAAAATTTTCTGTTTTATTTTACAGCGTTGAAGTTATATTTTGTCTTAATTTTAAAACAATAATTAGAACCTATTCACCCCCCCCCCTCTAGGTGTTTAGGTAGTCTTGAAAGTAAAACTATCAAAAAAGCTTACTGCAAATGCCAAAACTATCTGGAATGAGAAACTAACTACAATCAATAAGGATGTCTTAGAACAGATTCAATTACTAAAATTCCATACATATGATACAGCAGTCTAGATGCACAATCAAATCTTTTCAGATTTTCAGGCAGACCCCAATGTGATTCCTCATCACTTAAATCCTCTTGCTCAAGGTGAATCCAACTAAGTGCCTCAACCTCAAATGCCTACATTTTCTCCTAGACCAGAAGATCAGGCACCTCCTCCAGCTTCCTATTCCCAAGTTTGGGATGACATCATTCCTCAAGATCTACCAGAGGTTCACATTCCTAAGAAAAGTAAGTATGGGGAAGGTCCTTCTGCTAGCAGATCTGTTCCCCAGTTAGAGGCAAAAAGGAGAAAAGCAAAAGAATTTGCTGAAGTTTGGAGCCCAACTTCCAAAGCTCTAATTCTTGACACTCTTAAACTTGTCATGGACTTTAATGAGAATAGACATCTGCAATATAGTTCATTTGAGTGGGAGTTATATGAAAAATCCATGACCAAAAGGAGGATTTATGACAGAGAATATGAAAAGAATAATCCTAAAGCTTCTCCCAAGCCTCCAAGGTACTATCCAAAGCCTTTCAGTTATCAGAGGAGGCAGCAGGAAAAGCAAGACAGGAAACAGCAAAGCAAAGGATGATTCATGATGTTGTGGTGGTGAGAAATGTTGAGGAAATGGATGTTGACTAATTTTAAAACATTATTGATATATATAACATTTCCTAGTTTTTCTTAATTGTGCTTTCTAATAATCTGTTTGTGCATTTATTCTTACTTTTCTTCCTTCATGTTCTTTATTTATTATAATAATTCACCTTAGTGTAGAGGGTTCTGACTTCTACAAATATGGGGAGATTGTTGGGTATTGCATCCACAATAACCCAGATTTGCATGAAGTCACCCTTGAACTAAGATGAATAAAGTTGTATTTGATATCCTTGTTCTAGTTAAATGTTTACAGATTCTCAGTGCTAAGTGTAGACCAATGTCAGTCTACAGTGGGTCAGGAATACAGGACCATTCAGTGTAATCCCTCACTGGGTGATCCAAAGTTTTGACTCATGTGTAGCCTCTCAATTGGGATACACTTTAAGTTCAAACATTGGGAGCAAAGGATGGATATAGGGCCAAAAGGAAATCTTCTCTAAATTTCTTGAAAAAACTTTCTAAGTCCAGTTCTCGAGAAGTAATCTCAGAGTTTTCGAAAAGTATGGTATGGTTCTCGAGAAGCTCAGACTCTACTTCTCGAGAAGTCAGGACAGTTCAAGAATTTCTCTAAGTTAAGTTCTCGAGAAGTCAGTAAAGCTCTCGAGAACTATTCTATAAGTTCTCAAAAACTCAATTTAGTTCTCGAGAAGTATTCCTTTGATTCTCAAGTTCAGAAATTCAATCAGAAGTTGATTCTAAGTAAAGTTCTCGAGAAGTCTTCTATAAGTTCTCGAGAAGTATTCCCTTGGTTCTCGAGAAGTTCAGAAAAAAATTTTCTTAAAGCTCAAGTTCTCAAGAAGTTCCTTATTATTTCTCAAGAAGTAAATTAGTTCTCGAGAACAATACTCTGGTGTTCTCGAGAAGTCCAACCCCTTCTAAAGAGATTAGTTTTCAAGAAGTCTCTACAGTTCTCGAAAACTCAGTTCATAGTTCTCGAGAACTATAATCACTTCTCGAGAACTAAGTCGGATTTTTTCCAGAGAATTTCTTCTAAGTCCAGAACGGCCGGAATTTCAAATAACCCAACAGGATTGGTCCACGTGTCATCATTAATGATATTTCCAACCATTAAGAGATATCATATATATGGTCTTGTCACTAAGACATAACCCTAAGAAGGATTAAGAGAAATTATTGAGCGGATCTCATACTTTCCAAAAATATTTGGTTTGGCCGATCTCTTCTCAAGCTCGACGTCTTGAAGCCGCCTCCACCGCTCTCATAAAGATCGATCCTCATCCTTTCGATCTAGAAGATCTACTGATTCAGGAAACGTTCTTTCTTCCTTGATCGAGTAGATTCAAGAATTTCTCAGGTAAGATCTACTAGTCTTCTTCAACAATTCTGAAAGGGCCGCAACTTCAAGAAGAAGACCTAATGAATTATTTCTTGCAGATCTGAGAATATTTCTGTTTGTATTTTCAATCTCTATTTGTAAATCTTGTAGGAGATTATTCTCCGAGTGTAGGAGCATTGTGCTCCGAGTGGTAGGAAGTTTTTGTATCTTCCGAGTGTAGATCTATTTGGATCAAGTTTTGTAGGAACGTGGTTCCAAGGTGTAGGATTAGTTTGCAATCTGAGATAGTGGAGTAGCCGAGTCTAGTGATTTGCTAGATCGGTGAGGAAAGTGGGCGTACCCAAGATCGGGGAACCACTATAAATCTCTTGTCGTCTGTATGATTGCTTGCTTACTTATTTGTGCTAGTTGCTAAATTTTTTATTCCGCATTAGACGCACATCTCACCTATTCACCCCCTCTAGGTGATTTAGGTAGACAACTTGCAACTTTCACCAGATTATGGGTACATCCACTTTCCCTCACCTTTCTAACTTTTTGTTAGATAAGACACTTCTCCAATCTCAGCTCATAAGAGCTTACACCTTGATCCCTCAGGATCACTTAGTCTCCTCCAAGACTTACTTCTCAGGCACAAGTCCCTACAACTCAGTGATCCTCTGATCACCTACCTCAGGATGTTAAGCCCTACAGCTTAGGCTGGGAGGACATCCCTACCTCAGATCCACAAGGGATCATATAGCTCAGAGAGAATGACTTTGCTACCTCAGGCTGTTAAGCCCGACAATAAAGATCTAAAGGATCCTACAACTTAGGCACAAGTGCCCAACAACTCAGTGAGAATTACTCACCTACCTTAGACTTGAAACCAAGTCCTACAGCTCAGACCCAAAGGTTCTACCCTCAGATTCTCAACAGAATCCTACCTCAGAGCAAATTTGCTCCTACCACTCAGATCCAAAAGGATCCTATAAGATGGAAGTGGGTTGTGTGGCTGATCTTGACACAAGAGATGTTTCTCTATGCCAAGCTTCTTGAATGAGATAAACTCTACCCAACTATTACTCTAGGAATATATTTCTTGAGTCTACTTTTACCTAAATGAGATATACTCAGTCCTAGCTTCTTCTTCATAGCACCAGGGATTTTTCCAGCTGGGACTAAGAAGTGACTGCAGCAAGACTTGCTGCTGCCTGAGCTGAGAGAATCCCAGCCCAACTTCTTCTCAGCAACAAGGATGTAGATCTTGCATTGGCTTGTGCTGGAAGCAGCTTACAGATAACTGTTCTTCTTCTTTCTTTCTTGGGCTGAGGAGATTTAGCCCTAACTTCTTCTTCACAGCCTCCAATTAATGTTCTTCAAATTTGTGCAGCTGGATGTGTGAAGAACTTGCTGGTGCAGATGGAAAATGGCACCAACTATCCTGCTTTCTTTCCTTCAAAGATTTGCTCTGATCTTGCTGAAGTCGATGATGAAGCTAAACATCTAACTTGTTGAGCCTTTAGACCTGTAGTCTTTATGCTCTTCGTTCTTCTCTTCACAGCAACAATGACGATGAGGAAGAACTACCACAACTTTTTCTTATCAAAAGTTATCTACCTCTGTAAAGGCTTTTCCTTTTATCAATTATGTCCCAATGACTCTTTGAGCAGTGGGCCTCATACATTTAATGCCATCTGCATCCTTGCTTTAAACCCTAACTGTCGTACAGTAGCTCTGCGGCACCTTTTGGCTTATACTATAGCTTTCTCGCTGTCGATTTCAATAATGTTGACTTTGTTGACTTGCAGACGTCTGCGCCTGTGGACTTAGCCAAAATCAAGCATTAGTAGAATAGGTATTGAGTGAATGAGCTTCACTCAAAGCCAAGACACTTAGACAGAATTCTGTCTATCTAGACGTTGACAATGTTGAGTGAGCAAGCCTCACTCAACGCCTTTTGCCTTAGCATATTCTTCAGCCTATTTCTGCATGCTTTGCATTGAGAGCGTTGAGTGAGCACGCCTCACTCAATGCCTTGTGCCTTAGCCATGCTTTCTGTATTTTAGGCATTGAGAGCGTTGAGTGAGCACTCCTCATTCAATGCTTTCTACTTTAATCAATTATCTGTTTCTTCAGCATCTTAAGCATTGAGAGCGTTGAGTGAGCACGTCTCACTCAATGCTTTTTTATTTAGCTAGATTTTTCTTCTCCTTGGAGTTGAGTGAGTAATCTCTACTCAATGCCAAACTACTTAATAGATTTTATTCTATTTATCTGGCATTGAGTGAGTAATCTACACTCAACGCATTTAGACTTGGCTAAATTTCTGTGTCTGAAAACACAGACTCTGACTTGATGAGATTCAGTCAACGCTTTTATCACATGGCGTTGAGTGAGCTTGCCTCACTCAACGCCTGTGGACTTATTCAAATATCAGCACATATTTTCTGTTGCTTTGACTTACAAGGAAATACTCAACGAATATAGAGTATGGCATTGAGTGAGTGATACTCACTCAACGCCTGTGGACTTAGCCACTTTTTTGCCCATTTCTTCTTAGGCTGTTACTGCATTAGCCTGTCTCACAGCCTTTTACTGTATGGCGTTGAGTGAGTTGACTTCACTCAACGGCCGTGGACTTAGCCACTTTCTCATCTTTCCACTACTTTGTCTTTGATTGTATAGGATCCACTCAGTGCTATAGGTCATCTGGCGTTGAGTGAGTAACCTTCACTCAACGCCTGTAGACTTAGACAGATTTATGTCTATCCACTAGTTTGCCTAAAAATTTTCTATTTTGGTCACTTTGACAACCTGTCCAATCAATGTATAGTAGACATCCTACAATCACTAAACTTGAGCACAAGTTAAATCACCACATGTGTATACATTATTTGCTAGGCCTTCTTCAAATCCAGGACATTAAGATCAATGAACCCAATAGGTATTTCTGATGCTATCAGGAGAATGATTTCTGTAAAGAAAACTTTTGCTGATAGCACACAGAAAAAGCTAAATAAAGCTGCCAAAAGACTTTCCTTCAGCCAGATAATTGCCAAAAAAAATCTGAAGAAGATCACTACTGTTCCTTTTAAAAAGGTTGTTTCTGTTAACACAGTCACTAGACCAGCTCAGAAAAGAAGTTATAACCTTCATGAGTGCTGGTGTTGTGGCAAGATAGGGTTTTTTGCCATTGATTGTTTGCATAATTCCAATGTGCCTAGAGCTAAAGTAAGTCTACCAGTCATAAAAACTGTTTGTAGACATGTTCATTTTGAGACTAACATGCACCAAGGACCTAATAAATATTTTGGTCCTAAGGTAAAATAAATATGTTTTGCAGGTTAGTCCAAGTTTCCATACCCCTATATGGTACTTGGACAGTGGTTATTCCAGGCACATGACTAGAACAAAGAGCAATTTGAGAGAGTTCATTCTAGTGAAGGATGTACCAAAGGTGATCTTTGGTGGATCAGACAAAAGGATTACCAGAGGTTATGGTAAGATCTCAAATGGCTTAGTCACTTTCACAAAAGTAGCTTATGTGAAAGGGTTGCAACACAACCTTATAAACATAAGCCAACTTTGTGATATTGGCTATGACATTTCATCCCACAAGGATGAGTGCCACATAAAAAGGTCATGTGACCAAGAGGTCATCTTGACAGGCACTAGGAGTGAGAATGTGTAATGTTTAAATTTTCTTTCTGTAAATTCAGACTCTCCCATATGCCTAGTTGCAAATGAGAAAGCCTCACACCGTGTCTAATGACACAAGAGGCTAGCTCATTTGAACTATAAGACCATAGGTTAACTTTTTAGAAAAGAGCTAGTTAGGAATGGTCCAAATATAAAATGCACTAAGGAGAGCATTTGCTCTGCATGCCAAAAAGGCAAGCAAACCAAAGCTTCTTTCAAAAGCATTGAAACCAAAAACTCTGTAAGGTGTTTATACCTCCTGCATTTGGACTTGTTTGGTCCTATGCCAGTTCATAGTCTAGGTAGGAAAGTCTATACCTTTGTGATTGTTGATGACTATTCCAGATTTACTTGGGTTTTCTTTTTAAGGAAAAAGTCTGAAACCCCTGATGTCTTCAAGACATTTGTCAAACAAATACAGAATAAATTGGATAGTTCTGTGGTCAGAATCAGAAGTGATTATGGTCTGAGTTTTAATTTGAATGCATGACAAATTTTGTGAAGAACTTGGGATTCATCAAGAGTTTTCCTCTCCATGAACACCCCAGCAAAATGGGATTGCTGAGAGGAAGAATAGGACTCTCATAGAAGCTGAAAGTACTTTACTGAATTACACATCCCTCCCTAAATATTTCTGGGCTGAGGTAGTAAACACTGATTGTCATGTCCTCAACAGGGCTTCTATCACCAAAAGCCATAAAAAGACTCCTTATGAGATATTGAAAGGCAGAAAACCAAACCTTGCATATCTCAGAATTTTTGGGAGCAAATGCTATGTGCTTAAAAATGAGAAATCCTATATAACTAAGTTTGCTGCCAAGTCCTATGAAGGGATCTTTATTGGGTATAACAATCAAAGTAAGGCCTATAGGATCTATAACTTGACAAGTCAAGTTGTAGAGGAGTCAGTTAATGTAGTGTTTGATGAATCGAACATGATTAATAATGAGTTGTTAAGCTCCTTTTCTAGTCCTGTAGGCACTAAAGTGATCATGGACAAGCTGACTGTTATGGAAGTTGAACCTATAGTCTAAAAAAAGATGAAAGTGTGGATTCTAGAGGAAGCATAAGGCACACATTTAGTGGATGATGTTCAACATGATTGTGACTTTGGAGCACAAAATGCTGAAGGAAGACTGCCTCCAGCAGTCAGGCATTTGAAGGATCATCCAGGCCACCAGATCATTGGTGATGCAAGTCAAGGTGTAGTGATAAGGAGTAGATGTCTTAACATAGCAATGTACTCCAATTTCTTGTCACAAGTAGAGCCCAAAAAGTTTGAAGAGGCAAACAAGGATCAGTTTTGGATTGTAGCTATGCAAGAAGAACTGAAGTAGTTTAAGAGGTGTAAGGTCTAGAAGCTGGTTCCCAGACCATAAGGACATAATGTCATTGGAACCAAGTGGATTATAGGAATAAACTTGATGAAAATGACATTATAACCAAGAACAAAGCTAGACTGGTAGCTCAGGGATATAGACAGGAAGAAGGTATTGACTTTGATCAAACCTTTGGCCCTGTAGTAAGACTAGAAGCCATCAGAATGTTCCTTGCATATACTTCATACCAAGGTTTCAGAGTCAACCAAATGGATGTTAAATCAACCTTCCTGAATGGAGACTTGAAGGAAGATGTCTATGTTGAACAACCTCCAGGTTTTATTGTTCCTAATCATTCAAATTTTGTTTATAGAATTAGGAAAGCTTTATATGGGTTGAAATAAGCTCCTTGAGCATGGTATGAAACCCTGTCTAGCTTCCTTATTGAGAACAAATTCTCAAGGGGGAAGATAGACAAGACCTTATTTCTAAGGGAATCCAAAGGCAAGATCATCCTAGTCTAGATATATGTTGATGACATAATCTTTAGATCTACTGATGACAATCTTTGCAGAAATTTTATCAAACTTTTGAAATGAACAGTATGAGTGAACTTAAGTTATTCTTGGGTTTACAAGTAAGACAGACTGCCAATGGATTATCCATATCTCAGTCTAAGTTTACTAGAGAATTGAATAAGAAATTTGGGATGGAGAATGCCTCCACCATAAAAACTCATATGGGGTCAAACATGTCTTTAGACAAGGATAAGGCAGGAAAACTATTGATCAAACTTTGTATAGAGGGATAATTGACTCCCTTCTATACCTAACTTCTAGTAGGCCAGACATTATGTATGCTACATGTGTCTGTGCTAGATATTAGACATGCCCTAAAGAATCTCATTACTCTACTGCTAAGACAATTTTGAGATATCTAAAGATCACACCAGATCTTGGACTTTGGTACCCTAAGAATAGGGATTTTGAACTAATAGGCTTTTCAGATACAGATTTTGCAGGCTTCAGAGAAGATAGGAAAATCACATCAGGCTTCTGTTAGTTTCTGGGAAAAAGCTAGTGTAATGGAGCAACAAGAAGAAAACAAATGTTTTTATTTCTACTGCAGAGTCAGAATACATAGCTGCAGGGAGCGGCTGTGCCAAATTATTATGGGTCCAATATCAACTTTAGGATTATAACATTCAGCTAAGTAAATGCTCTTTATTTTGTGATTCTACTAATGCAATCTCTATAGCTCGGAATCCTGTCTCACATAGCAGTACTAAACACATAGAGATTATATATCACTTTATAAGAGAGTGTGTGGAATGTGAGGATATTAGTCTTCAGTTTGTTCCAACAGAGAAGCAAGTGGTTGACAATTTCACAAAGCCACTAGATGAAGCAAAGTTCAACACCATCAAGTTTGAGTTAAGAATTTTGAACTTGGTATAACTTCAGTTGCTCTTCATATTGTTTTGTTGCAGGCCATACTTCATCTTGCAGGATAGAGTAGAATGAATATCAAAAAGGTTGATAGAAGTTGCTCTTGGTGAGGGGGAGCAAGTCCAACGTTAGTTGATTATCTGTAATCAAAAAGGGGGAGAAGATAATCAGAGATGACCAGCTTCTCCCTAACTATTCTACAGAAGTCAAAAAGGGGGAGAAGAAGCAGCAAAGTAGGGGGAGCTGCAAAATGGTATGCGGGTGGTGTTCCCATACAAAGGGAAAAGGCGAACCATATAGCAAAACAAGGGAGTAAGTGATGCTCCTATAATATCAGAAAAATGGGAGAGTTGTAACTCTTAACTTTCTTGTGTTATAAGTTGGTGTATATTTTTGCTGCAAATCTTAGTGTACATCATTGATAAAGGTTTTTCAAGCGGTGTTTTGACTTCTTCAAATAGGGGGAGATTGTTGGGTCCATTGATCCTAATGTTCCAGATTTGTAAGAAGTCAAACAAGTCAATGATATACACATAGTTATATTTTATGTATGTTTAAGTTCATGCATGTTGGTTAGTCTATATCATATTTATTGGACAGGTGGTCCAAGTGATATTGACAGGTTGACTCAAAGAAGCTGACTGGAAAGGAAGGCCACGGGCATTAAGTGAAGCAAGCTCACTCAATGCCAAATATCAAGGCAGTTGTCGAAGAAATAATAATTTGTCTAAGTCCACATGGATTGAGTGAAGCAAGCTCACTCAACTCCAGATGAGCCAGAAGCCAGTGACAGTGAAGAAAAATGACTAAGTCCACAGGCATTGAGAGAAGCCAGTTCACTCAACGCTATACATCTAACAACACTGATAGAAGGCTGACAGTCAAAGCTTTGAGTGTTGGCAAGGCAAAAATTAGCAATGTTCACAGTCATTGAGTGAAGTCAACTCACTCAGCGCCATATAACCAAAAGCATTGAATCAAGCTGCTTTAGTTAAAGCCATGACAAATCTGTCAAAGAATTCGGCTAAGTACAGAAGAGTTGAGTGAAGCTTGTTCAATACCATGCTGATCTGTCAAAGCCATAGAAAAAAGGAGACAGAAAATCGACTAAGTCCAGAAGCATTGAGTGAAGCCAGTTGAGTGAAGCCAGTTCACTCAATGCCAAGATCAAAAGGCTTTGAGTCAAGCTAATGCAGTCAGCTTAAGAGGAAAAAAAGAAATCGGTTAAGTCCAAATGTGTTGAGTGAAGCGAGTTCACTCAACACACTCAATGCCAGAATTCAAGATCAAAGGAAGAAAGTTTTTTGTGAGGCCAGCTCACTCAACGCCTTTAGATAGAAGGAGATTTGGCTAATTATAGAGGCATTGAGTGAAGCCAGTTCACTCAATGCTCTCAACGCCATAATTGCAGAAAGAGCTGAAAATTATTCTAAGTCCAGAATCATTGAGTGAAGCCAGTTCACTTAATGCTATCAACGCCAAGGATACAAAAAGGGTTGAAGATCAAGCTAAGGCAAAAAGCATTGAGTGAAGCTTATACACTTAACGCTCTCAATGGCAAGAAAAGCTGAAGAATTGACAAATCCAGAATTGTTTAGTAAAGCCAATTCACTCAATGCACTCAATGCCTAAGAGAGATTTTGTGAAATAAGCTAAGTCCATAACTGATGACATCAGTAAAGTCAACAAAATTCAACAAAATTCAAAATGATATGGGAAGAGCTGCAACTTATCACTAATTTTGCCGTCAGTCTTATTCCATAAAACTAAGAATATAATCAGCCATTAAAGCAGCGATACGTGTCAATCATCTCGCTAAATGACGGGATTTTAAATATAAGATGAGATCTGGATCGAAAGAAGTTTTTGAGGGATCAATTCATTACAAAAAAGTTGTGCGGGACTTTGTCTTCTTCCCCCGCCATTATTGCAGAGACAAGAGCTTCAATTCAACAAATCTGAAGGGTTTCTGAGTTAGCTGTGGAGATCAACATCTGCTACAGCAAGATCAGAGGATTTCTCTGAGAAAGAAGAATCAGTCTTGGTTAGTCCAAACTGAAATTGATTCAAGATCCAAGCTGAGCCGAATTTGGAGATCAATCTCTGGATCTAAGAAGAAGAGGTAGAACAATCTATGTTCTGTAAAACAAGTTAGCTGATTTAAGATCTTTCTTCTCTCTCCTTCATCAGTAGAATCAGAATCAAGGTTCTGAGTTACTTCCAGCACAAGCAATAGATTCTTGAAGATTGTTATTCTTGTTGCTGTGAAGAAGATAGAGCTAAGATTCTCTCAGCTCAGGAAGCAATTGACTCAGAGATTAATTTCTCTTGAGTCAAATCAATACTGCTATTCAATTTCTATAGGATTCGTTTAAGCTCTGTTTTGTAAGCCTAAATTATAAAGGCTGAGTGGTAGGATCTAGTCTTGGATCTTTGTGATAGGGCTATTTTCTCAGCCTGTGTTGTAGGGCATTTATACCTATCTTGGTGGAGACTGTGTGATCCTGTGGGATTGTGTTGTAATCTATGAGGAGCCAACTTATTGGATAAGTGCCTTGTCTAACATTCTATTAGAAAGACGGGAGGTACGGTGGATGTACCCATACAATGGGGAACCACTATAAAAATCTGGTGTGTTGTGTGTGAATTTCTTGAAAGCTAAAATAATCACTCACAGAAAAGCATAACTCAGTTAAAGGCATAAAGAACTAAAAGAGAATCATAAAGATCTTAATAACATATTCACCCCTCTAGGTGATTAGCTACCCTTGAATTCAAAGACTTTCATTATTGACCTTGCGGTCAGGCAGCTTGCAGTTACGGATAGAGTTCTTCAACATTCAATAGCGGGGAGTCCGTGTGGTTAAGTTATAGTTTGGCGACTTGGAGGCTTCATCAGACACCATTTTTCG
The DNA here is from genome assembly GCA_039513925.1 of Platanthera zijinensis. Lineage (NCBI taxonomy): Eukaryota > Viridiplantae > Streptophyta > Magnoliopsida > Asparagales > Orchidaceae > Platanthera > Platanthera zijinensis. Next base: position 101,266,232 of record CM077092.1, read on the forward strand.
GACATGCGGTTTCGGCAGTTTGTAAAGTGTTTGTTTAGAATTGAGAGTGAACTAGAGGGGGGTGAATAGGTCTAATTTAAATCTTGACTAATTTTTTTCTTTTGAGCCACTGAGATTTACTTTATATGAGTATTACTCTAGTTATAGAAAACAAGAAAGAAAAAACTGAACATAAAATAAATCATTCACAGCACAACACAACACAACATCCAGCACAACACAGTACACAATGGTTTATAGTTATTTCCCAATTTATAGGTACATCCACATTCCCCCTTTGCCTATCTAGTAATGAACTAGATTAAGCCAAACTCCTTCTTTCTTTATCTCAGATCCTTAGATCTTACACCTCAAAGCCCAACTGGTTCATACAACTCAAACAATACATGTCTTACCTCAGATCACAAAGATCCTACAGCTCAAGTTTCTCTACAAGAACTCTACCTTAGAGTGTACCTATACCCCTACTTCTCAGGCAAATTACTGCCCTACAACTCAGAACCTTCAATTCCTACAACTCAGAGAATTTTCCTCTTCTCCTACCTCAAGCACTCCGCCCTACCAAAGCCTTTATATTACAGGCTAACAACTCAGAGAATTTAATCTCCTACCCTCAGATCTATAACTAGATCTTACAAAATTGTATTATGAAAAGAAATAATGTGTTCTGAAAATTCACCCAGCAAGAGAGAGAGAGTGATGAAAATTTCTTGAACAGATCTTGATGAATCTGCTTCCCCTTGATCCTTGCTGTAAAGGATGAGATCCAACCCTTCTTAGCTTTTTCAAAGCTTCTTGAAGGAGAAGTTAGGGTTGATCTTGGCTGGAGAAGTTTGAAGTTGATCCTCGATTTTGCTTCTCTCCACCTTCAAAATTCAATCTGTTAACTTTGATAGATCTAGGAGAAAAATGTATGAATTGATTGCTCCTTATTCTTTCTTCATCTCCTTATATAGGCTCTATCAAAGGTAACCGGCTGCCCTAGTTAAATTTACTGACATCTGACAGTTCTGACAGTTGTCAGAACTTCTGGCTTGAATTTTGTACTTGGACGAATATTCTGTATGAAGGTGTTGATACCTCAGTACTTATTGTGTTGACACCAGTCCTAGGTGTCAACACTACTCTTATAGTGATGTCGAGACCATTCTATATATGTCGAAACTGCCTGCTTCTTATCTCAACACAGTTGGTGTGAAATGTGCCATCACTTGTCCTGAGTGACGACACAGTTTACTGCCTTATTTATGGTGTCGACCCAAGTCCTGGGTGTCGACACAGCTTGCGTCCAGTTTTGACATAGCTTGTGTAGAGTATGTCGACACAAATCCTAAGTGTCGACACAGCTTGCTTCTAGTCTCGACACTACTCTTACAAAGGTGTCGACACTCAACTAGTGTCTCGACACTTTTGTATTTAGTTTATTTTTCTTCAATCATAGAATCTGAATAAGTAAACTCAACATACATCAGATATATATATTGCGTATATCATTGAGTTAGAAGGACTTCTCCAAATTAGGTACATAATTCCCAATGTACCCAACAACCCCCCCTATTTGGAGAAGTCATAACCCTAATTCAATGATATACACCATGATACCAAAATGTGATGACCAAGATATATATTAAAAAAAACTGAACAATAAATGTAAAGAACAGAAGCCTTATCAAACAAACATAACAAGTGCAACCAAAAATTCATTTCAATTTGTTATCAATTTATACAATATAGTTTGTTACAAAGTTCTTAAAGTCTTATTACATTGTTTTATAAGAAAAGAGAGATAGATTAAGAATCTACTGGTTCCTTGATGATTATGTCTTTTCCTAATTGAATCTTTGCTTTAACTTGAGGCTCTTTGTCATCAGCTATCTTCTTTCCTCTGTCAATCTTAACTTAAGAAATATTTTCCTCCTTGATCCTTTGCCTCTCAAAATAGTGATAAGGCTTGGGAATGTATTTACTGGGCTCAACAGAATTAACAGAGATCTTCCTTGTCTTCAGATCATGTCTAAATTTCTGGATAATCTCTTATTGCTTTAAATATTTAGCCCATTCTTGCTCATGATACCATTTACCCCTATAAGTAACATTAGCATTAACTGCTTTCCATGCAGTTAGTATGATTTATCTGAGGTTGAGCTCCACTATTCAAAGTCAGGCCTAGCTTCAGCTTGTTCCCTAAACCTTTTCTTTGATAGTTGTGCCTCTTTCTCTTTCAGCATAGCAGATGCAGACATCTCCACCTCCTCACATATAACATTTTAAACTAGCAGTGGAGGACTGTACATATGTTGAACAATATCTTGAATGGCTTCAAATTGAATTTGTGCTAGAGGACTGTACATGGATTGCTGAGCAGCATGAGTTACTTCGAATTGAGTTGGTTTACATCCAGACTCAGTAGTTTGTTCACCATCATACTAAAGGGTACGATGGCCCAAAGTGACTCTAATGTTGTTTAATATCCAAGTAACATGCTCAAAACTGGGTTTTATCTTTACCCTCTCTCTCTTTATGACTTCTCTTTCCATGTGATCTCTGAGGTCATTTTTGTGAAACCTTACCTGACCATCCAAATAATTGATGCCTGAGGTTACAGTATTTTTGACCTTCAATAAGTTATGATCCAATTCCTTATCAGAAGCTTTGATATCTTTTAACAGTGAGGTTGAGTGAGTTTGCAGTTTATTTTGCATGTTCTTTATAGCAGCAACTATTGTGGTTTCTAGAGTAGTAGTCTTCTCAGTCAGCTTAATCAAGGATTTATTGTACATAGTAGTCATGTTTGCATCCAAAATCCTTTGATTTTCAAGGACATATCTTTGTTTGATGATCATTTCATCCTCAATCTTCTTTGCATCTTATTGTTTTTTAGCAATATAAACAACATCATTAGATCCTTTTTGAAAGTAATCTATCATGGCTGTTTTAAGAAGGTTTACTTCAAATCTTATAGATTTTATATCTTGAGCCAATTAAAATTACAGCTCATGATTCCTTTCATCAACAAATTTCTCAAGTTTAATTTTCTCTGCTGGTCTAAAATAATTTGCATTTGAACTAACAGTGAGCTTGAGGCCACTGGAGGAGCTAGAGTTGGTTCAGATTGAATAACCCTTTTATAGATTCTACTTTTCTTTTTCAGTTCTGCTAATTTCATTTTCTTCAAAAGTGTGGCTTCTTCCTCTTCAGATTCAGTACAACTTACCAACTCAATAGATTTTTGTTGTTCAGTACCTTCAGTATTTGGGGAAAGATCTGGCAACTCCCCCTCAACTATTACAACTTGTTCATTAATATTGATATTTTCTAGGTTAGCATCTTCTAGCGAAATTTATGCATCAGGAGCTTGGTTCTGTGAAGTTGCAGCTATCTCCCCCTAGATGTTAGATTCCTTATTCAAAAGAATTTCTTCCATAGTCTCCTTAGAGACGGTTTCATCATGTTCTTTATCAGTCCTTTCTTGTTCAAGATCTTGTACTACTTCCATTATTATTGTATATACAGTATCTATATCAATATTAATCAAGTCATTAAGGTTCTCCCCCTCAACTTGATCTATTTCTTATAAATTCTCCCCCTACACCTGATCACCTATTCTTGGTGAGGGACTTGAAGATTTCCTTTGATCTTCACCAGCATCCTTATCTGAACTGAAGTTCATGTGTTATTCAGAATCACTAGAGGATTCTACTTCCTCTATTACTGCTTGCTTTCCCTTTATCTTCTTTTTTCTTTTTGGGTTCTTGAGTATCCTTAGACAAAACTCTGTCCCATCTTGACAGAATTCTCATGTCCATTCTCCTCACATGATTTATCTTAGACCCAATCTTCTGATTGATACTATCTGGAATTGTCTTTACCAGATACAGACTTATAACTCTGCCCATATTAGGCTTCTGAATGCTTTCTACAATCCTGTCAAAGACAACTTTATTCCAGTCTGTCTTGACTCTGAAGATAATCCTTGTCATAAGACCAAACATTAGAGATAAAATCCTATCATGTGCTCTAGACTTGTAGAGAAGCACTTTCCTTATTATTTCAGATAGAAAATTCCCCTGGGAATTCATTCCCTTCCTGTTCAGGGTACTATAAAACCTAGTGGTTGGAGCTAGTCCACACCACTCCAAGGCTTCAACAGTCTTGGTGGTTATTATTTCATCTTCCTAATCCATCCTTGGAATTTGAAATATTTTAGCCAGTTTCCTTGTTGTGACTTTCACCTTTGCTCCATTTACCTTTGACTTGATCTTTGCTGACTTTGAGTCCAGAACAACATTTAAGAAGAACTCCAAAACTTCATATTTCTAGATCTTTGATGGTTCTGAGAGAAGATATTCTAGACCTACTTCAGTGGTTAGGTTAATGACATTCCTTATTTCATCTTACGTTGAGTCATATCCATTGCGTACGAGTTTGTAACCTCCATGGATGTTGTCGTCGATCTTGGGAGCCATTAGAATTAAGAGAAATTGAGGAAGAAGATGTGTCAATGACCTAGTGTCAACACTAGTCTTGAGTGTCGACACAAGTTTGTTGAGATGTGCCGACATAATACAAAACAAGTCTGTCGAGATGTGCCGACATAAGTCGACACTAAGTTTATGTCTGTCGACACATACCTCAGGGTCTTGACATATTTATGTCTCGACACTAATTTTAGTGTCTTGACACTTTGCATTTATGTAGTGTCGATACACTATCTGGTGTCTCGACACATTACTATTTATAGTGTCGATACACTTGTGGGTGTCTCGACACTTTTCTAACTAACTCGACATAAATTTTGACTTAGTCAAAATTTTATTTTCTGAGATGTGTATTCTTGACTTTTATGATGTCTTACTTGTCTATTTAGGTTAGTATACTTTATTACTGAACTTATATAAGTTGAACAGGTATGCATATATATTTTATTTGTTTTATATCTTTAGGAACCAAAAATGGTTATTCTACGTTCAACATTCCTAGTTCAAACTTGAAGAAACTGAACTTGTTTTCATCTAAGGGTTTTGTGAAGATATCAACAATTTGACTTTTAGTTGGTGTATAATGTAAACAGATGTTTCCTTTTTCAATATATTCTCTAAGAAAATGATATCTAATTTCTCTGTGTTTGGTTCTACTGTATGAAATATGATTATTAACAATTGAAATTGCACTAGTAGAATCATAAAACATAACATATTTACTTAGCTTTATACTGTAGTCCAGGAGTTGATGCTGAATCCACAGTAACTGCGCATAGCAGCTCCCAGCTGATATATATTCAGACTCAGCTGTGAAAATTGCTACACTAGCTTGTTTCTTTGTACTCCAATTGATGAGTCTTCTCCCTAGAAATTGACAAGTTCCTGAAGTATTCTTTCTATCTTCTTTACAACCTGCGAAATCTTCATCTATGTATCCAGTTAAATCAAAATCACCATTCCTAGGATACCAAAGCCCAAGATTAGGTGTTCCCTTTAGATATCTCAGTATTCTTTTAGCAGTTGTATAATGAGACACTTTGGGATATGATTGGTACCTAGCACAGACACATGTTGAGAACATGATATCTTGTCTACTAGCTGTCAAGTAGAGGAGTGATCCAATAATGCCTCTATACAGGGATTCATCCATTGGTTTCCCAGATTCATCCTTGTGTAGTGACATTGAGGAGCCTATTGGGGTTCTCATGGTAGAAGAATTTTTCATACCATACTTCTTAATCAACTCCTTAGTGAACTTAGACTGAGAGATGGATATACCATCTTCAAATTGTCTAACTTGAAATCTTAAGAAGAACTTCAGCTCCCTCATGCTGCTTATTTCAAACTTGTCATGCATAAGCCTGGAAAATTTACTATATAGAAACTCATTAGTAGACCCAAAGATAATGTCATCTACATAAATCTGAACTAAGATGCTTGATCCTTTGATGTACCTTAGGAATAGTGTCTTATCTATCTTTTTCCCTAGAGAACTTGTTCTTTATAACAAAGGTAAACAAGGTCTCATACCAGGCCCTAGGTGCCTGTTTTAACCCATGCAATGCTTTGTGCAATCTTAAGACATATGAATTAAGTTTAGGATTAACAAAAACTGGTGCCTATTCTACATAGACTTCTTCCTTCAGTATACCATTTAGAAATGCTAATTTTACATCCGTTTGGTAGACCTCGTATCCTTTGTATGCTGCATGAGCTAAAAATAATCTTATGGACTCTAGCCTAGCTACAGCAGCAAAGGTTTGGTCAAAGTCTATTCCTTCCTCTTGCCTATGCCCTTTAGCCATAAGTCTAGCTATGTTTTTTACTATAACCTTATACTCATCTAGTTTGTTCCCATATATCCACTTAGTTTCTATGACATTGTGATTCGTAGGTCTAGTAAGTAGACTCCAGACCTTACATCTCTCAAATTTATTAACCTCTTCTTGCATAATCATAGTCCATTTGGGGTCTGTATTGGCTTCTTCAAACCTTTTAGGTTCTATCTGAGAGAGAAAGCTGGAGTACAAAACCTCATTATAATGTCTGCTCCTAGTAGTCACTCCTAGCCTGGGATCACCTATTATTTGATCAATAGGAAGATCTCTAAGGTGTCTAACAGCTACATGTAGGTTCCTACCATCACCTAGTTCTGAAGGAGGATGAGGATGAATTTCTTCCTCCCCCTGGGCTGTGACTATGTCTTCTATAGGAACTATTACATTGTTTCTAATTTGTAACTCTATATCAGGTTAATCACTTATATTTAATTTCTCCATTCTAGAGTCTACATCACCTAGACTAGAATTGCTAGAGATCTCATTATGTAAAACTGTAGTTTCATCAAAAGAAACATTAATGGATTCTTCTACCACTTGATGTTTCAAGTTATAGTCCATATATGCCTTACTATGAATATTATAGCCTACAAAGATACCTTTATAGGACTTCTATGAAAACTTAGTTAGATAAGTTTACCCATTGTCTAATACATAACACTTACTTTTAAAGATTTTGAAGTAGGACAAACTTGGTTTTCTGCCTTTCATTAGTTCATAGGGAGTCATGTTGTGAATTTTGTTGATCAAGGCCCTATTTTGAACATAGCATGCAGTGTTTACAGCCTCAACCCAGAAATATTCTAAGACAGATGTATCACTTAGCATTAATCTAGCAGCCTCAATGAGAGTCCTATTCTTCCTCTCAGCTACCCCATTTTGCTGGGGTGTTCTTGGAGAGAAGAATTCCTGAAGGATCCCTAGTTCTTTACAGAAATTTGTCATCTTTTCAGATTGAAATTGTGTACCATGGTCACTTCTAATCTTAACAACAGAACAACCCTTTTCATTCTGAATTTGTCTGATAAAATCAGCAAGGATGTCTAGAGTTTCAGATTTTATCCTTAGGAAGAATACCCAAGAAAATCTAGAGTGATCATCTACAAGAACATCAGTATAAGACTTCCTACCTAAACTAAGAACTTGCATAGGATTAAATAAGTCCATATGAAGTAAGTACAAATGCCTCTCAATGTATTTAGACTGTATGCTCTTAAAGGAGACTTTTGTCTATTTGCATTTTTGATATGCAAGACATAATCCTTCTTTGGAGCATTTTAGATGGGGACAATTTCTATCTAAGTTCATAGAAAATAGCTTGCTCACAACTTTATAATTTAAGTGAGCAAGCCTCTTGTGCCATTACACATACAAAGAGTCTTTCTCACTTGCTACTAGGCATACAGGTGAATTCTCACTTACACTTAAGAAATTTAGAAAATATATGTTGTCACTCCTAGTGCCTGACAAGATGATCTCTTGATCACTTGCATTCCTTATCAAACACTTATCATTGTGGAAAAAAATTCATTACCTATATCACAAAGCTGACTTATGCTTATCAGATTGTGGTTTAATCCTTCCACATAAGCCACTTTAGTGATTGTAACTAGACCATTAGAAATGTTACCATATCCCTTGGTGAGTCTTTTATCTGAACCTCCAAAGATTACTTTTGGTATATCCCTAACTGAAGTGTAGTCCCTTAGCAGACTTCTTGTTCCAATCATGAGCCTAGAACAACCACTGTCCAAGTACCATGTTGGCATTCCTGTGGTACTTGGAACCACTTGCAATCACAGAATTAATTAACCTTAGGCACCCAAATAGTTTTGGGGCCTTGGTTCCTATTAGGCATAGCTGTGTGAAGTACAACATGCTTTCTGATTAGATGAGTTTGTGACTTAAATGAGGGTGTTGTTGGATTGTACCAACAATCTAGGGCAAAATGCCCAACCATCCCACAACACCAACACTCAAATCTATCATATCTTTTCTTTGGATGCACCTTTGAAGTTGTACTTCTGGGCACCTTAGATTTGATATTCATATTCCAAGGTAGTGGAGCAACATTTACACCCTTACCTTTCAGGTATAGGTGTGGTGCACTGGGACCAGATCCAAGAATTCCTTGGCTTCTTGGATTGATCATCCTTTAGGGTGGTCTATGGGCCTTATATCCATTAGATGTTTGTCCCTCCAAGCAAAGCTCTTTATTGACCTTGCTAGTAGTGCACTCTGACCTCATCTATCCTAGAACACATGACCCCAAGCATCTGTTGAAGTCAGATACTTGACTGGTTGCCTAATTGGACCCATTGGGGTTTTACCCTTACGTACAGATTTCTTTATGATCTTTTTATTCTTAACATATCCTACACCACTTCTAAATTGTGCAGAGAAAGTATCTAAGATAGGTAACACAGACTTAGGTTTTGAGAATTGTGTCTGGAGCTGTCTTTCCATGATAAGCTTTGCCTCCATGTCCTTAACAGTCTTGACCTGTTCTACAATAGTCTCGGACTGAGTATCTATCTTATTTTTTAACTCTATGAGCTTCAGTTTTTGAAGGTCTAGCTTTATGTTGGCCCTTTACAATTAGAATGACACTGCCCTTAGTGGTTCTATTTCTTTGTCCTGATCCTTACCAAGCTCTTTGCTTGCAATCAAGGCCTTCAACAACTTCCCATATCTGTTGATGAGTGTGTTGAAGTTTGCTTCAGAGTCTGAACAATGTTCACTATTATTAGAAGAGAGTGAAAATGATTCATTTTTGATGCTGAATAAGAGTCTGAGGCACAAATAGTAGAAAGTTGTTTGACCATAGCAGGACTTAGACAATCCTGAACTTCTTCTTTTGTTAGACTCTCCTCAATTTCCATTAAGCCCATGAGAGCCCCCTCCTCTTCTGATTCAGATGAATCAGTCTCACTATCTGACAGTGTGGACTGTTTCTTGGCCAAGAGGCTTTTGTCAGCCTTATTGTGTGGTCCAGTCTTCCAGTTTTCAGCCTTTTTCTCCTTCCTTTTTGCTGGGCAGTCAGCAATGACATGCCCTTTCCTATTACAGCAGTAGCATACAATATTAGTTTTAACATGTTGATTCTGAGAAGAACCATACATGTCCTTAGATTTATTTTTCCTAGGTTTCTCTGGATGATTTGTCTTCTTGAGAGAGGTGTATCCAGTTGGACCCTTCCAGCTGCCTTGCCTTCTTCTCCTCAATAATTTCTTGAACTATCTTGAGAAGAGAGACAGTTCCTCTTCAGTCAGGTCTCCTTCTGATGTGGAAGATTCTATAAATTATGAAACCGTATCTTGTCTTTCTGAGAGAGTTGATTTCTCTCTGACTTTCCTGGAAATCTCAGCCTTTAGGGCCAAGGACTTTTCTCTATTGAGTGCTCTTGCTAAGTCTTCTCAAACTTTTTGAGATTAAGCTGTAACTCATGAGACAGTAGCTTGCCAAATAGAGCCTGGGGTATATATTGGCTAAGTTTCCCATTTCTCTAATAGCACAGATCTTGATGACCCATTACTTATTAAGGGACCTCAAGAAATTATCATTAAGTTCATAATTTGTGAAGCTCCTTCCATAAGTTCTCAGGTTTTTCACTATTCTGAAGAACTTCTCAAAACTTTCTGCCATTGAGTCTTTCTTATCTTGTCTGAAGACTTCATACTGCTGGTTTAATAGAGATTTTCTGTGATCTCTAACCTCACCAGTCACTTCCATATAAACAATCAGTGACTCGCACATTTCCTTAGAAGTTTTATAATGAATCAGGTTTTGAAATGTAGAATCATCTATAATACTGACAATTATATTATTTGCCCTCTTGTACATAGAAGCTAGAATGATCTCATCCTTATCCATCTCCTTGTAGGTCTTAGGTGTCTTAATGTTTGCATCAAGAACTGAGACTTTCATGGGTATGAAAGGTCCTTCAACTACAGTGATATATATTCTTGGATTCGCAGCTTCCATGAATAGTCTGACTCTTTCCTTCCAAATCTCAAAATTTTCCTTAGAGCAGACTAGGAGTTTGATAGAATTGTTTTCTATTTGAGCCATGATTTTTCATTTTTCTTTCTTTGTTAATCCTTTGGATTCTCACTAGGATGTTATACTTTTTTAGTGAACCTAGCTCTGATACCAATTGTAAAGTGTTTGTTTAGGATTGAGAGTGACCTAGAGGGGGGGGGTGAATAGGTCTAATTTTAATCTTGGCTAATTTTTTCTTTTGAGTCACTGAGATTTACTTTGTTTGAGTATTACTCCAGTTATAGAAAACAAGAAAGAAAAAACTGAACATAAAATAAATCATTCACAGCACAACACATCACATCATCCAGAACAACACAGTACACAATGGTTTATAGTGGTTCCCCAATTTATGGGTACATCCACTTTCCCCCTTTGCCTATCTAGCAATGAACTACATTCAGCCAAACTCCTTCTTTCTTTATCTCAGATCCTTATATCGTACACCTCAGAGCCCAGCTGGATCCTACAACTCAGAAAATATAAGTCTTACCTCAGATCACAAAGATCCTACATATCAAGTTCCTCTATAATAACTCTACCTCAGAGTGTACCCACACCCCTACTTCTCAGGCAAATTCCTGCCCTACAACTCAAAACCTTCAGTTCCTACAACTCAGAGAATTTTCTTATTCTCCTACCTCAGGAACTCAGCCCTACCACAGCCTTATATTATAGGCTAACAACTCAGAGAATTTAATCTCCTACCCTCAGATCTATAACTAGATCTTGCAAAATTGTATTATGAAAAGAAATAATCTGTTCTGAAATTTCACCCAGCAAGAGAGAGTGGTGACAATTTCTTGAACAGATCTTGATGAATCTACTTCCCCTTGATCCTTGATGTAAAGGATTAGATCCAACCCTTCTTAGTTTTTTTAAAGCTTCTTGAAGGAGAAGTTAGGTTTGATCTTGGCTGGAGAAGTTTGAAATTGATCCTCAATCTGGCTTCTCTCCACCTTTAGAATTCAATCTGTTAACTTTGACAGATCTAGGAGAAAAAATGTGTGAATTGATTGCTCCTTATTATTTCATCATCTCCTTATATAGGCTCTGTAAAAGGTAACCGGCTGCCTCAGTTAAATTTACTGACATCTGACAGTTCTGACAGTTGTCAGAACTTCTGGCTTGAATTCTGTACTTGGACAAATATTCTATACGAAGGTGTTTATACTTCAGTGCTTATTGTGTCGACACCAGTCCTGGGTGTTGACACTACTCTTATAGTGATGTCAACGCCATTATGTATGTATCGACACTCCCTGCTTCTTTTCTCGACACAGTTGGTGTGAAATTTGTCGACACTAGTCCTGAGTATCGACACAGCTGACTGCCTGAATGATAGTGTCGACCCAAGTCCTGGGTGTCGACACAGCTTGCGTTCAGTCTTGACATAGCTTGTGTAGAGTGTGTCGACACAAATCTTGAGTGTTGACGCAACTTGCTTCCAGTCTCGACACTGCTCTTACAAAGGTGTCGACACTTAACTAGTGTCTCGACACTTTTGTATTTAGTTTGTTTTTCTTCAATCATAGAACCTGCATATGTAAACTCAATATACATCAAATACATATATTGTGTATATCATTGAGTTGGAAGGACTTCTCCAAATCAGGTACACAATTCTCAATGTACCAAACATGGTTATTGTTATTAGTCCGCTCGGTTTACTCTTACGTGTTGATTTTGTTTCCATCAGTTAAATTGGCGAATCATGTCTCGCAATGTATGTATCATGCTGTAAAGAACATTGATAATACAAGTTTTTCTTTTCTTCTGTTGTGCTGGTTTATTTGAGCTTGGTTTGGTTGAGTGTTCCTGCGATCTTTCCCGCTTCTGTGAAATTTTTACAACAACTACCCCTTTCCCAAATTTTAAAAAAAAACTTTCCCGCTTCCCCTAAAAGACACAACACATATTCAGCATATAACATTTTCTCCTCTATCTTTCATTTCCTTGTCCTCAAGGAACTAAATGTGGATTCTGTCAACAAAGGACTGCTAGATCTTCTCATGTGGCCTCAGCTTTAGAACCATTAGCCCATTGAACCAGAAATTGTGTTTTGAATTTTTCATCCTTATTTATGATGCGACAATTCAGCAATTTGAGAGGTTCCACAAGTAGGTTACCATCATTGTTCACTGCTTTCGGAAGAGGAGAAATCAATGCTTACACATCTCCATTATCTCGTGTAATGCAAAATATAGAATGTGTGATGAACCTTGGCTTCCGGAGGTAACTTCAGTTTGTAAGCCACTTCACCCACTCTTTCAACCACTTGATAGGGTCCAAAGAATCTCAGAGATAACTTATGGAACTCATGAGCTCTCAAGCTTACCTATTTATAAGGGTGAATTCTTACAAAGGTCCACAATCCCACCTCCAAAGTACGCTCTTGCCTCTTCTTGTCCGTTAAAACCATCATACAATTTTGGGCTTAATGCAAATTAGATCTAAGAATAGAAATCATCTTCTCTTGAGTTGTCAAGGAGCGGTCCACACTTTCTCCAGGAGTTGGAAGCGTTAGAGATTTCTTGTGTTAACAAGAATTCCACAGCTAATGCATGCTTGAACTGGACGGAGGTACAGTATGACCTTGCAGATAGGGTTCGGCGACCAACGAAGCTTGATGAAAGTCTCTAAAGCTATGAAAAGTATGGGTCAGGTGATGAATTCTCCTGTGATGATGGCTTGTTATGGAAGGATGGCCGGTTGTGCGTCCCAAGTTTGGGTAAGTTGAGAGAAGAGTTGATGTATGAAGCTCACTCTGCAAAATACTCAATTCACCCTGGGAGCACAAAGATGTACAAGGACATAAAGAAATTATTCTGGTGGCCAGTACTAAATAAAGACATAGCACATTATGTGGTGAAATATTAAACTTTTGCATTGGTGAAAGCAGAATGCCAGAAGCCTGGTAGTTTCCTGAAGTCGTTACCTATTCCGGAGTGGAAATTTGATGTTATTTCCATAGATTTCGTGCACGGGTTATCGAGATCTCAACGTGGGAATGATTCAATCTGGGTGATTGTAGACCAGTTGACAAAAGTGGTTGACTTCCTACCGAATCAGAGGGATGATTCAGTGGAAACCTTGACAAAACTCTATGTGGAGCAGATTTTCCGATTGCACGGTATTCCCCGAAGCATCATAAGTGACCGTGATGGGCGATTCACCTCGAATGATTGGAGGCTAATCCATCAGTTGTTGGGAACAAAGTTAGCGTTAAGTACGGCCTTTCATCCCCAAACGGATGGCCAGACTGAGATCCAACAGGACGACGGAGGATATGCTCTGAATGTGCGCCATGGAATTTTGTAAGAGATGGGAAGATCATCTCTATATGGTGGAGTTTTCCTATAACAATAACTACCATGCAAGCATCGGTATAGCACCGTTTGAAGCTCTGTATGGTCGTAAATGTCGTACACCATTAGCTTGGGCAGAAGCAGGTGAATCCAAGCTGTATAAGCATAAGGAAGTCAAAGAGGCTAACTCGACAATAAGCTCTATTCGAGAGAGGCTACTGATAGCCCAGGATCGACAAGCAAAGTACTATAATGCCAAGCAACGGAACGTGGAGTTTGCGGTGGATGATTGGGTGTAATTGAAGATCAAACCCTTCAGAGGTGTGTCCAAGATTTGGCATTTGAAAAAGCTAAGTCCGAGATATCTTGGTCCATTTAAAGTGGTGGAGCGAGTTGGGGAAGCTGCCTATCGGCTAGCTCTTTCAACAGATTTGAGTGGATTGCATGATGTGTTCCACATCTCAGTGCTTCGAAAAGCAGTCAAGGATCCAGCTCAAGTGATTGAGAATGATCGCATACTGGTCGAATATGGGCTAAAGATGAAGGTTAAACCCATTCGGATCGAGGATAGAGTTGATAAACAGTTGCGGAACAAGACAATTGGGATGGTTAAAGTCCGGTCGGACAATTGTGGCCGTGAGGACCTAACATGGGAGCGGGAGCAGACCATGCGAGCTGAATTTCCCAAGCTATTTGTGTAAACTGTTGGTCCGTATATATATTGTTGTAACATAAATTTTGAAGTTATAACATTGTGAGTACTGGTTTCCTTACTGTGTGCAAATTTTGGAACGAAATTTATTGTAAGGAGGGGAGGGTTGTAACACCCCAAAATCCCAAAATCCCAAAATGGAGTTAAGGCAGACAATACGGCCTTGGATACGGGCGTGTCCCAAGGCATATTCTGCTCTGGGTTTGGGCATACGGCCAAGGACACGGGCGTGTCCTAGGCCGTGTCTTTCTCTGGATTTGGCCAGGGAGCCCCACACGGCCAATGATATGGGCGTGTCATAGGCCGTGTTCTCCTCGGGTTGTTTGCCAGGTTTGTAGCCTATTGAACACGGGTTGTACACTGGTGTGTTTATAGCCGTGTCTAGGCACACGACCTATGACACGGGCATGTCACAGGGCCGTGTTCTTCTCAGGAATTGTCCAGGGAATTGACCTGGTGCACACGGCCTGGACATGGGCGTGTCTGAAGCCGTGTCAGGTTACATGGCCTGTGACACGGGCATGTCACATGGCCGTGTCCCATTCTGGATGAGTCAGTTCGTGTACCGCTTGCAGTATAAGGCCTGTGATACGAGCGTGTCACAGGCCGTGTCAGCCCAAAAAATAGACTTTTTGGGCGATTTGTGGCCGTTCGTTTCCTTCATCTGAGATCCAATGGCTCAGGATTTTCCCTATTGTGTTAAGTTAAGGCTTTGAATGAAGGTTTCATTCATACTTGGACTATCCTCTTTCTAAAAGGGTAGAGAGAAGGGAGAGCAAGGAGGAGAGGATCTAGCCGTAAGTGGAGCTTCCGAGTTCCGATTTGAGATCCGAGGCCAGTTTTGTGGAGGCAAGGCCGCTGTGGTGCTTTCCAACCGGCTTTAATTTCTATGGCTCCCAAGAGATCGTCAAGGGTAACGATCTTCCTTCTTGGATAAGTGAAGTTCTCCTTTATGCATGGGCATAGGATCCTCCACCAAAAGGTGGAAAGAGTAAGTTATCCCAGTGGGTTGATAGTTGTTATCCCCGGTTGAGTCTACATCTAGACCCAGAAATGTGTAGTACGAGATAGGCATGTTGTGTGAAGCCCATCTGGACAGGTTGGTCTGGATTGGTGATGTTGTATCGTATGCACCGGAGAAGACTCCGTGTTGAAACATGTAGTTTGTGGAGTTGATGGGTTGTGTCTGTGAAGGGGAGTAACAGGAAGTAGTGGAATGAGGAATTCCAGGAAAATACCCTTGTACTGCTTGTGCTGCGGCTATTATTTGGCCAATCTTTGGTGGACAGCGTGGCTATTATGAAGCTAGACCTTGGTGGACTTTATGGCTATTGTGAGCTGCGAGCTCTTAAAAAGTCTTCTTGCCGAACAGGAAAGGTGAAACTGACCCGCGCCTTCAGTTGTATCCTCGAGTACACTATATTCGGTGATGGCAAGGCGATTTGAGCAATGGGGGTGGTTGATCCGTACCTACGTTATGTCGACTGTACAGGAGAGCGTCAAGGCATTGATCTTTCGTCAGTGGCATAATGAGAGTCTTAGGATTGCGTGCCATTAAGACTAAATGCTCAATATCGTTTAAACGGTGGTGTTGACCCTGGTTTGCCGGTTCACCAATAATGTGCCCTGAGTGCACGAATCGTCGAGCCGTGTGGCTTACGGTTGTGTTGAATTGATGTGTGTGAGAGCACAATATAAGCTATATCTGTTGATGCATTACTCTATAGGGAAGGAATGCCACCGCCCCGGGAAAGGGGTAGGATTATTATAAATTGGTTAGATGAATGCTGACCGTTACCTTGTTTGCCACCTTCTGGGTTGGTTGTCCCTGTGCAGGTGCTGGAGAGCCGAGCAAAAAATGAAGGGCTAAAGTCTCTGCTGTTGCTGCTAGACCATGAAGGCGAAGAAAATGTTGTTGTGTTTTGTTCATGTGTGGCTGGCCTGCGCGACGATGTATGCAATCCACACGGTGAAAAGAGGAACTGTAAGGCCTTAAGGCCAACTTGTTTGCATTTGTGGTACATTCCTGCAAGAGGTTGTATATAACTGTGGTTTATATATATAGTGGACATTCCTGGTTTGAGTTCAAGTTATTGTTAAAATCTTCTGCTAGCATGCTCTGAGTTAGGGTGCGATGGTATTTTGGTAATAACCTGTGATCTCGATGTCTATTTTAGGCATATAATGTGGGGCCTCTGCCAGACCTTCTATTATATGTTATTTAATGGGTGGAGTCGTTACACCTTACTAAACACCTCAATATAAGGAGAGTGTACAGCCGGATTCTAGCCATAATCCACCTCATAGGGGGTCATCTTACTTACACTATAGAAGGAAGTGTGGTGCCACCATTCTGCTAACCCAAGCCAGTTCACCCACTCCTTAGGTCTTTCAAAACACATGCACCTAAGATATCCCTACACACAATGGTTTACCACTTCAATTTTGCCATCAGATTGTGGGTGATACGTCGTGGACATATTAAGCTATACCTGGAGAACCTTAAAAAATTCCTGCCAAAAAAAACTTAAGAAGATTGTGTTCCTGTCACTAACTATGGACTCAGGCAATATATGAAGACAAACAACTGATTTAAAAAAAAACTGTGCCACTTTGCCCCCTGTATAAGGATGTATGAGAGTCAGAAATTGAGGTTGCTTACTTAATCTATCCACTACTACCAAAATAATAGACTTCCTGTAACCCCTAGGTAACCCATAAAAAAAATCCCCTCTTCCCAAACTCTCTCCGACGCGGGTAATGGATTTAAAATACAAGCTTTTGATGATTGTTGATGCTGGAAGTGGCATCAAGAACTACATTTGCGCTGGTAAAGGGGATGAATGACAAGTAGCGCTTACTTGCGGTTAAAGAAAACGAGCAGAGCGAGTCGCTAGCAGTGACGACACCAGGCTTCGCCAACCGCGACAAATGTCACTCTTGCGGCGGGCTTTTCCTTGATTGAAAAGGTGATTACAACGGTTTACAAGAGGAGAGCATGATCAAACAAAGATATCGATAAACACTAGATTCGAGACCGCTGCCATAGACAACTATCATAAGGATTCAAATCAACATGTTTAGGCAGCACTATTCACACCTATTTATAGGCTCGGGGGCCTGACTGAATGGGTAGGGCTAAGATTACCGGCTACCCGGGTATAGGAGAATCGGGCAGCAGTGACGAGATACAGGGGGTGAACAAAAATAAGAAGTAACCTAACCGCGCTGACAGGCGGCTAGGACCAGATCTGATCATCCTCTACCTGGTGGCTTGGAAGCTTGATGAGTGCTGCGTTTAAGCTTAATGGATTATGCGGTTAGGCGGTTAGACCAATCCTAATTGCCTAGACTTGGGAGAAATCTAGGAGCAAGTTTGCCGGGTAAACATGATCCTCGCAGATTTCAAAATTTCCATGGAAATTTGGAAATGTATGCTTTAATCGTCAAGCCGCGAATATTTTAAGTGTTTGGAAGTCTATAAATATGCCTGGAGGCTGCTGCTTTTTAGAAAATTCTAAACATCACGGGTCGTCATTCCCCTCTTGCGGTTAGAACTTTCTTATTTGCCATGTATGGGAAAAGCTTGATGAGTGAAATTCAGCGCACTGGCCGAGTGGAGAGGGAGAAGCGATCACCCTCCAAAGATAAGTTTGTTAGCCGCATGGTGGGTGAAACTTAAATGAAGAAGGAAACCACCCAGGCTATTGCGCTTAAACCGCAGTTTGTATCCGAGGATACAATAAAGAAACTAGAGGCCCTTAAGGCTGCTGAGCCTGTTGACTCTAGGAATTCTTTGTACGAGAGGCTGGCAGAGGAGAAGACCAAAGAAATCAATATGACCCTTCCTTCCTTACCCGCGAAGTCGAGCAAAGTCGACATTACTTCAAATATGCCAAACAACAAATATATCGCCATGGAAAGGCTAAAGGTAATCATGGGTCTTGCTGACACAAAAGACACACCCGTTGGATCAAAAAGAAAGAGCTTGTCCAAGTTGTCCGCTGAAGAGCGGATAGACAAGACGCTGTTGAAGAAGGGGAGAGAGAACAAGAAATTGTTCGCCCTTAAAGTTGTGACTATTCAACTCTCTTCTCAGATACAGGATGAGAGTCAGGCACCTGCTTACTTGGAAAAGGTAATCGCACGAGCTAATGAAAAGGTTTGCTCTCTATCCGTGTTGGATGACCTTGAGCGGGAGCGATTTCTTGAAGTAGACGAGGATACTAAAGCCGTTGACCCAGCTCTTGCGACTAATGATGGTTATTTGCAGGAGCTCAAAGAAATCATGAACCAGGAGAAAAGTCTAGAAGGTGTTGATGCTTCCTGAGATCCTAATATCAAAGTCTTGACTGTAACACTTGGCGGAAAGGATACTATGGCTTCTGAAGGAAACGAGAAGAAAAAGTTATAAGAAAATATACTGGCTAAGAAAGCCTTGTTAACCGCTGACAAGGAACCAGGGGGTCAGACAGTTCTTTCCGCTGATGAAAAGGTTGAGACGGATTGCCAGCTCGCCATTAAACTTTGGCAGTTAGGTAAATTAAAACATTCTCACAAGAAAATCGTGTTAGTGTTACCATTGTGATCTAGAAGTGGTCAAACAGATATTCTCACTGCCAACGCAATATGAGCCTATGGAGTTGCACATAAGAGTATTGGAGAAGTTGGAACGGTTTGTGTTGGCATTGCTCATATGTGATATGCGTGAAAGGTCAAGCTTATGACATTCTGGATTTGGAGGTTTTTTCATCCTGGGACATAAATTGTGAATATAGATGACCAGGTAAGTTGTCGGAAGACTGAAGGGTAATTCATTGAAAGGTATCTTGATGTTTTAAGGAATCTATCTCAATTCGGCAAGAGGTCTCTTGACATCTCAACGAATAGGACTTGAATTCGTCGAGTATTCTCTTGATTTTTCGACAAATTAGACTTGGATTTGTCGAGTATTCTCTTAATGTTTAGATGAATTGATCTGTCTGAATTCGTTGAGTATTCTCGTGTTGTATTGACAAATGGATCCTTGACTCGTCGTATATACACGTGTCATCTGGATGAATGATGTTAACTTTGATTTGATTCTTTAAGTCCGATTTCGGTCCGGTCTGCGGGTAACAGTTGTTTCAGTCTTTGAGTATAAATAGATGAGATAAATGTTATCTTGGGGTGCTTGACCTAATCGATCCAGATCGAGAGTGTGGCGACTTCATCCTCCCGACATAACTGTTCCGCAAACTAGAAGACGTAGTCGCTACTCCGTGCTGCCGACCATTCTGATCTGTTTCCGTCGCTGGGAAAGTGTTTCCTAAGCTTTGTCTTCATCACCACCGCCTCTCCTTTAGCGGATCTAACAATCCATGGAGACTTTGAGGGCATTCCTTCTTCTAACTTGGATCCGTGTGACAAGACTCTAAGGGTTCTTATTTCTCGTGTGGATACCCATAGAGGCGTTGATATACTTCTGCGCTCGGAACTCCAGCCGCAAGTGTTCGTCGGACTTCCTTGGAGCACCTTGGTTGAGTAGTGAATCAATCCTACTAAGGTATACCGTTATTTAAAGTTGTTTTCTACTTCTTGATCAATGTTCATCGCGAGATCCATTTCTCTTTGGGTTTTCTTGATTCTTTATTCCACTGCGCACATGTGATGTGCCTCTTCTAGAAACCCAACAAATCGAACTTCCGTCTCCTTACAAGTCTCCACCACAAAAGAAAGATCCAGTGAAGATTATCATAGAAATTGATGATATAATCTTGTCTAGCGAAAAGGCGACTAAGAGGCGGTTATAAATTCATCAAGACTTGCACGATCAACTTGGTCGGATCGATCCTGAGCGGTTAAGGCATCCTGTTTTCACTAGAAGCCAGGTCACAGATATAATCGGTCAGGACCAATCCTTGCTGTCTAGTGGTCTTGAAAATAGAAAGTTGAATTTGCCATGATTCCTTGATGAAAAAGAAAATAACTTATTTCTTTGTTGCAGATCCAGATGAGATGGCGGTCTCTACTAAAAACACTCAAATCTTACCGCCGCCCTCACTAGGTCACTCAATCGCCGAGATCAATAAAGTGGGCTGAAGAGTTGAGAATGGGCTACATGAGCAATTTGAGCTTTGGAAGGTTTTGCTTGCTCGAGAAAAAGTGTCAGCGGAGGAGAAAGAGGTGGCTTGGCAAGAGAAGCTAGAGAAGGAGAAGAATGAGCTGCTAGAAAGAGAGAAAAACTTGCTATATCAAATTGCTTCTCAGAAGGATCAGATCGCTACTCGCAAGGATCGGGTCGCCACACAAGCCGCTGTTAATGAAAGAGAAAAGAAGAGCCATGACAATCAGACTCGAAAGTTGGAGGAAAAAATTTCCCATTGCGAAAATCGGTATTATGAGATGGTTGATCGAGAAAGAAACCAACGACCTGACACTGAACTTCCTAAAAGACCGCGACAATCGGATCACGACATAGTTAGGAGAGAAACTTCTACTCCAGCGATTGGGCAAACAAATCAAGCTGCACGACCTGTCGAACAAGTTGCTGCAATAGATAATTCCATCCTGCTAAGTCGCTTGGATCGGGAAGCTTCCAGAGTTCATCGAACTCATAATTCTTTGCATCATCATTTGGTCGCTGCACTTTCCCTTCTCCTGGAGGCCGGAGATCAAGTTGCACAGCTTGGAAGAGACCCAATTGAACGCACCGGTTAGCATTGAGTTGAGGCAAATATAATATTTTCTTTTTTATTTGCTGGATAATTACTTCTAGCTGTTGCGGCTTAAGTTTGTATAATTACTTTCTTTTCTGTGTTATCTTAAACTCCGACTATTAATCTTTTTAATCGCACGAATAACTTATAATTATATGTTATTTCTGCAATGAATGGATGTTATATTCTGCGATTTGCGCGGATAAAACTTTTAACCGCTTAGGAATTCCATAACTTTTAAAATTGCATGTGTAGGAACAAAGTAGCGCGGTCTGACGAACTGATTTAGCGGTTAGCTGATTGTATTTAGGCTAGAGAAAATTCTATAAATAGAGACAAGATGTGAATTTTACGAAAGAAATTCCAAATAATAGTTCAAGCGGTTAAACGAAATGGCGCCCGCTCGAGTTAATGTTGTTGTCGTATTTCTTAAAGCTGTTCATAAGAGGTCACAAATTACTGATGATGAGCGTGATGAGTTCGTTGCCAAGTATATGATCAACTCTCCAATAGTCGCCCGACTTCCGTGTAACACCCCGGGTTTTCTAGCTGAAAATAACCAAGTTAAATTCGTAGAGTGGTCACAACATTCTTCTAGTGATTACGACAATTCGTCGAGTGGCCCAAACGAATTCGTCGAGTGGCCCAAACGAATTCGTCGAGTGGTCACGACATTCGTCGAGTGGTTACGACATTCGTCGAGTGGTCACGACATTCGTCGAGTGGTCACAACATTCGTTGAGTGGTATGAACGAATTCGTCGAGTGTTCTGAACGAATTCATCGAGTGTTCTGAACAAATTCGTCGAGTGTTCTAAACGAATTAGTCGAGTATTCTGAACAAATTCGTCGAGTGTTCTAAATGAATTTTTCGAGTGTTCTGAACGAATTCATTGAATTTCTGAACAAATTCGTCGGGTGTTCTGAACAAATTCATCGAGTGTTCTAAATGAATTCGTTGAGTGGTCTGGATGAACACGTGTCTTCTAGGCCTTAAGCGAATAAGTTACGGCGGTCCTTAACTTTAAATTAAGAGTTAAGGTAGATATTGGCCATCCATTCTAATTAGGTTAAATTGTACAGCTAGGGTTCCATCCCATTTAGGTTTTAAAGTAAGGCTCGGTGAGAGGCAAGTCATCTTCTCCGACGTTCTCTTTCTCTCTGCCCGAGTCAAAGGAAGAAGAAAGTCGTCGGAGCCTGTATGAGGTTTCCGGTGCGATCAAAGCCAAGAGAAGCTTTTAGAGGTTCTCTATTGTTAACCCAGAAATCGGCAATCCTCTCCAAGGAGGCCATTTTCTTCTTTTCTTCTACATGGCATACGGCTCAAAAGGTCTAGTCCGCCCACAAAGGGGAGACCTCCCTTTAGAGTTCGCCCAGCAGGGGCACCGTACCTTCGGAGTCTGCCTAGCAGGGGGCTTGATCTTCGAGTCTGTCCAGAAGGAGCAGCCTGTCTCCTGAGTACGCCTAGCAGGGGCAACCTACTCTTTGAGTCCGCCCAATAGGGGCGGCCTGATCTTCGAGTCCGCCCAGTAGTGGAGGCCTGCTCTTCAAATCCACCCATCAGGGGCGAACTCTCTTTTGAGTCCGTCCAATAGGGGAGGCCAGCTCTTCGAGTCCGGACAAAAGAGGTGGCCTTCTCTTCGAGTCCTCCCAAATGGGGCGGCCTGCTCTTCGAGTCCGCCCAACAGGGGTGGCCTACTCTTCGAGTCTGCCCAATAGGGGAAGCCTACCTTTGGATTCAGCCTAGTGGTGACGGCCTACTCTTCGAGTTAGCCCAGCAGGGGCGGCCTATCTCCAGAGTTAGCCCAGCAGGGGCGGCCTACTCTTTGAGTCCGCCCAACAGTAGTGGGCGACCTATTCTTCAGTCCGCTTATAGGTGTGCGATCTCTTCTCCAGTTTGCCCAGCATAGGCGGACTCCATTTATATCCGCTCAAACCGTAGGGGTGACGTCATTGGGCCCAGTTCTAAAAGATTCTTCCGCGAGCCTATAAATAGGCCCACATACCTCTTCAGAGAGGGAGGATAGCCAGAGGGGACCAAGGATGTGGCTACAAAAAATCAGTTTGCGCATCCTGCCTAGTGGCCTGACTGCCAACCGGCCTGACTGCCGACCGGCCTAGCAACTTGTGCAGCCTGAGGCAGCAAGCTGCATGGCCTGGCGACCTGTGCAGCCTGAGGCAGCAAGCCGCGCGGCCTGACGACCTGTGTGGTCTTAAGCGACCAGAGCAAACTCCATTCTCCTATCCGCCGGCCTTCTCTCCACCCTGTTGTATTCCCTATTTTCCTTTGTATGTAAATGAACTAAACCTCAGATGTAATACAGGTTTATATATTAATGGAAAGCGCGCCGCAAGAGAGGCATTTGTTGTGGTGGGCGAATTCTGGTCTCGCTGCATGCTAGCGGCCAACTATTTTCTCTCTCTTTATCTTCATTCGCGTCTCAGAGTAACTAGCTGCTCGGTAGTCTCTCTTCCCTTCTCCTCATCCCCCCATGAGATTCGAACACCCGTTACCTGGTGGTGTCATTTTCTGTATCAACAGCTAACACGCGACCTTCAGATCCTGAGCAGTTGATGAATTACAACGGCAATGAAGACAAGAGTTTGAGCTCAAAATACACCTTAACTTCAAACAGCCATAACTTTTGATCCTGGTGTCCGATTTCAGAAATTCAAAGCTTGTCGGAACTGTCTCGACAAGAACTACCTCTTGGCAAATGGGAATTTGTTCAGATGCTTTTTTGGCCCTCGGATTGCCCAAATTCAACTCCGATTGGAAGTTATTGAAGTTTTTTCTCTTTCAGCAATTCCTATCTTCAAGGATTTTTCGTCAAAAGAACTCGAGCGCACCACTAATCATTCCGAAGTATCCGTCTCAAGTAGCGACTAAAATCTCCTACTATTTAATAAGGAGTTTACATCTCTCATCGCAAGCTTCATAAGGTAAACATGAATGCTTATCCTCATATACCTGATGGACTTACATCTTTTGCAAGAGAGGAGCAAGATTCTAATCTACCACATGATCAAAATCGCGACTTGCTACAATGCGATCGAGACTCTAATCTTTTGCTATCTCAACATGTATGTTATGATCGTGGGAATTCATCTACATCTAAATCAAAGCATTCAAAATCATGCCTTGATAACTCTAATAATTCAATTCAAACTTATGATGACAATTCTTATGCTCCTCGCAAATACAAGCAATATAACTCTACAAGGAAGTGTACAAACTTGACAATTTCTATGGAACAAGTTCTTCAAATTGTTCAGCAGGAGCCGGATTTCACAAGGCCTTCTCTCCTGCGACCTGGTCGGAGATGTCACAAGGGTTTATTCTGTCAATACCACATCTGTGTGGGTCATGATATAAGGAAATGCAAAACTCTTCATAAGCTCGTAGAGAAATTGCTGAAGGAATGCATGTTGCAAGAATATATTGCTTGAAAGCATCATTGTAAAATCCTCTCTTGCAATGTCGAGTACTTACTCTCATATTATTAGTGGTAAAATTTGTTTTACCAAAGCATTTGTTGCTTCAATAGCTCGCATGATTGAACCTATTTTGGAAACCTTCGGCAATTAAACACACTTCGCGTGGTAGCCATATTTCCCAAGAGGCAATCAAGCCTGCTTTTTTGTAGTTGTTTAAGGAAACTTATGGCAATTAAACCCACTCTGCATGGTCGCCCTATTTCCAGTTTGGCATCAGATCCAATTCGCGTGGTGGCCTTTTCTTTTTTTTAGAACAGTCAGACCAACTTATTAGAGGTAGCCCAAAAGCTTCTTTTGGAAATAAATTCCACTTCGCGTGGGTACCCAAAAGCTTCTCCAGGAAATCATATCCACTTCGCATGGATGCCTGTGATTTCTTATGGTTGAGCCTACTTGGTAGGTTCTCAAATTCCTTCTCAGTTTCAGCTTTAAGTCCATTGTTAAATAGCCTCTCTATTCTAGTAGAGATGTTTCCTTCTCCTCCTTGAGTTTATAGCTTTTGTGACCTCGTTGAGGAAGTCAATACAGCCCTACCCACTTGGTTACCTAAGTCTGCAATCTTCAAGTAGTTGTTTTTCCTTTTCAGGCTTTATTCTATACGCTTGCTCCTGTCCTTCTTTATTGAAGGGATTTGCAAAGATTAGCAGGTGCTCGCGAGTTCTCTTCAGGTACTTGCATTTTTCATTTCTTTTTACCTGCTTTGACCTCTCATTTGTAGAGATTAGTAGGTGCTCGTGAGTTCTCTTCATGTACTCGTATTTTCATTTCTTTTTACCTGATTTGACTTCTCTTTTGCAGAGATTAGCAAGTGCTTGCGATTTCTCTTCAGGTACTCGCATTTTCATTTCTTTTTACATGCTTTAACTTCTCTTTTGCAGAGAGTAGCAGGTGATGCGAGTTCTATTCAGGTACTCGCATTTTTCTTTTCTTTTTACCTGCTTTGACTTCTCCTTTGCAGAGATTAGCAGGTGCTCGCGAGTTCTCTTCAGGTACTCGCGTTTTTCATTTTTTTTTACTAGCTTTGGCTTATACTTTGCAGAGATTAGCTGGTGCTTGCATGTTCTCTTCAGATACTCGAATTTCATTTCTTTTTACCGTCTTTAACTTCTCTTTTGAATAGATTAGCAGGTGCTCGTGAGTTCTCTTCACGTACTCGTGTTTTTCATTTTACCTGCTTTAACTTCTCTTTTGTAGAGATTAGTAGGTGCTCGCGAGTTCTCTTCAGGTACTCGCGTTTTTATTTCTTTTTACCTGCTTTAACTTCTCTTTTGTAGAGATTAGCAGGTGCTCGCGAGGTCTCTTCAGGTACTCACGTTTTTCATTTTCATTTTACCTACTTTAACTTTTCTTTTGCATAGATTAGCAAGTGCTCGCGAGTTTTCTTCAGGTACTCACGTTTTCATTTCTTTTTTTACCTACTTTGACTTCTATTTTGAAGAGATTAGCAGGTGCTCGCGAGTTCTCTTCAGGTACTTGTTTTTTCATTTAAATTTTATCTGCTTTAACTTCTCTTTTGCAGAGATTAGTAGGTGCTCGCGAGTTCTCTTAAGGTACTTGCGTTTTCATTTCTTTTTTTACCTGCTTTGACTTCTCTTTTGCATAGATTAGCAGGTGCTCGCGAGTTCTCTTCTGGCACTCGAGTTGTTCATTTTCTTTTTACCTGCTTTAACTTCTCTTTTGTAGAGATTAGAAGGTGCATGCGGGTTCTCTTCTGGTACTCGCGTTTTCATTTTTTAACTGCTTTGACTTCTCTTTTGCAAAGATTAGCAGGTGCTCGCGAGTTCTCTTCAGGTACTCGCGTTTTTCATTTTCATTTTACCTGCTTTAACTTCTCTTCTGCAGAGATTAGCTGGTGCTCGCGAGTTCTCTTTAGGTACTCGCATTTTCATTTCTTTTTTTACCTGCTTTGACTTCTCTTTTGTAGAGATTAGCAGGTGCTCGCGAGTTCTCTTTAGGTACTCGCGTTGTTCATTTTCTTTTTGCCTGCTTTAACTTCTCTTTTGCAGAGATTAGCAGGTGTTCGCGGGTTCTCTTCTGGTACTCGCATTTTCATTTTCTTTTTTTCCTGCGTTGACTTCTCTTTTGTAAATAATACCAGGTGCTCGCGAGTTCTCCTCTGGTACTCGCGCTTCATTTTGTTTCTAGTACTTGCTCTAATTTTTATATTATAGATCTCAGCAAGAAGACGTTCACATGTCTTCTTCACTTCGCTGGTTCATTTCAGGTAGCCACGAGATACGTCTCCTTTATACTTACTTTGACTCTCCTCCTTTGCAAAAGAAAAAAGTAAGTGTTCACGGACTCTTGAAAGGAGACATCAGTTACTTGCTCTCTTTTTTGTACACCTTCTTTTTTGATAATCTTTGGGGGACGAATCACGATTTTCGTGGGTAAGTCCTACTTTTTCGAAGTTCCCTTCAGAACTTAAAAAGTGCGGGGATTATGTTAACCCAGAAATCGGCGATCCTATCTAAGGCGGCAATTTTCTACTTTTCTTCTACAGGTCACATGGCTCAGAAGGTCTAGTCCGCCCACAAAGGGGCGACCTCCCTTTAGAGTTCGCCCAGCAGGGGCATCCTACCTTTGAAGTCTGCCCAGCAGGGGCGATCTGCTCTTTGAGCCCACCGAGCAGGGGCGGCCTGTCTACCGAGTCCATCCAGCAGGAGCGGCCTACTCTTCGAGTCAGCCAAACAGGGGCGGCCTTATCTTCGAGTCGGCCCATCAGAGTCGGCCTGCTCTTCGAGTCCACCCATTAGGGGCGACCTCTCTTCTGAGTCCGCCCAGCCGGGATGACCTGTGTTCCGAGTCCGCCCATAGTGGGTGACCTTTTCTTCAGTCTGTTTATAGGTGGGCGATCTCTTCTCCAGTTTGCCCAGCATAGGCGGACTCCATTTCTACCAACTCAAACCATAGGGGTGACGTCGTTGGGCCCAGTTCTACAAGAGTCCTCCCCGGGCCTATAAATAGGCCCCCATACCTCTTTAGAGGGGGAGGAAAGCCAGAGGGGACAAAGTCTGCAGCTACAAAAAATCAGTTCACACATCCTGCCTGGCGGCCTGACTGCCGACTTGCCTAGCGACCTGTGCAGCCTGAGGTAGCAAGCTGCGCGGCCTGGCAACTTGTGCGGCCTGAGGCAACAAGCCGTGTGGCCTGGCGACCTGTGCGGTCTTAAGCGACTAGAGCGAGCTCCATTCTCCTATCTACCAGCCTTCTCTCCCCCCTATTGTATTCCCTATTTTCCTTTATATGTAATCAAACTTAACCTCAGATGTAATACAGGTTTATATATTAATGGAAAGCCCACCGCAAGAGAGGCATTTGTCGCGGTGGGAGAATTCTGGTCTCGCCGCATGCTAGCGAACCACTATCTTTTCTCTCTCTTTGTCTTTATTCGCAGCTCAAAGTAACCAGCTGCTCGACAGTCTCGCTTCCCTTCTCCTCATCCCCCCCATAAGATTCGAACACCCGTTAACTGGTGGTGCCATTTTCTGCATCAACATCTATGTGCCCTCCGATGAGTACCAAGATGAGGAAAGGCGGGACAAAGGTTGGAAGGTTCTAGTCAGAGTGATTTAGAAAACGAAAAAGATTACAAGACTAAAGGATGTAAATAATCTAAAAGTTGAAGTTCTCCCTCTTGACGACTTCTCCGTTGAGCGATCTGCGGCCAGTGCTTAAGATCTTCGTTTGCTAGCAATTTGTCGGCACTTCGTATTCGATGTAGATCTTGGATCACCGGAGTTCCTCATTTACGAACGGGAGGGAGATGACTTTCTTCTTATTCGACGGAGACTTTTGGAATGGAGCACAAGAAGGCGGATGAAAACTATAATTCACGAACTCCTATCGCTCTTCAGTCCATAATCCTCTGGGCACAAAAACCAATGCAGCCTTTTATACATCTTTATGAAAATAGGCTACCTCCAATGGTAAGGCTAGCTCCTGGTGGTAGGTTCGAGCGCTTATTGTGCCAGTTGTCGTCCAAATCTGGAATAATATTCAAAATGAATATTTGCTTTTTTATCGTTTCTAGCGCCGCGCAGTTACAGCTACCGCCGCGCTGTAAATTAGGACATGAAGATTCGGAAACAGCGTGTCGATATTCGTTGATTGGATAGCGCGGTGCGGTAGCTTCTATCGCTTGGCAGTAGGTCATTTCTCGAGAAATCCCACTTGAAGTTCTCCAAAAGACTAGCGCGGTGCGGTAACTGCTATCGCCTGGTGGTAGGTCGTTTCTCGAGAAATCCCATTTGACATTCGTCAAGAGCCTAGCGTTGCGTGGTAACTGCTATCGCCAGGCGGTAGGTCGTTTCTCGAGAAATCCTGCATTTGTCGAGAGGCTAACATTTCGCGAGAAGTCCTTCTCGACATTCTTCAAGAGGCTAGCGCGGCGCGGTAGGCACTACCGCCTGTGGTAATTTCTCGAGAGCTTGGCCAAATAATTCATTGCATTAGCTCGGGCGGCAGTACTAGCATGGCACGGTAGCCTCTCGAGAGCTCTGTCCAATTTATTCACGGCTACCGCTTGGCGGTAACATCTTCTGCTCAATATTAGTCTCCATAGGAATCTTCTTCTTCGTCGTTTGCACCTGTCAACCTGCACACTCTATCAACAGAAGACGTGATCAAATACAACCTGGGAGTTGATATTCTCAAACACAGGGAATGTGAAATATCAGTTCCAACAAACTCCCTCTTTTGATAATATCAACTTCCGTTCATGAGAAATATCAATGAGATAGAGTGCATATAAAGAATAAGAGTTATAGGCTAACATAAGGTTGCAGGTTCTCTATATAGCTCCCCTACACGTACGCTCCCCCTATCTACATGTTCGATATGCTCCCCCTATCTATGTGCACACATTTGTTAACATGCTCCCCCTACATGTGACCTCTCCTAACTCGTGACTCATACTCATGAACATACTCATGAATAATTATTTCTCCCCCTTTGATAATATCAAAAGGGCGGGTAAGGACAATCAGACATGCAGGATGAAAAATAATAGATATGATGAGCGTTAGACAAACATCATATAGTGCACACATAAGGTAAAGATAAATATGACAAGCATAGAGGTGACTCAAAAAAGTATATATCAGAAAATTGTAAGTGCATGGGTCACACATTGGAGCAAAGTGCACAGTCAGAGAAAATCAATTTTCAGAGTTCATATGAATTGGACAGCACAAACTAAACTAAGCACACAACGAGTACATCTACAATGCTATAGGAGGAAGGAAGTAATCAAGTGAGACAAACATTGAAAACATCATGAGTGTAAATAGTGTGTTAATACGTATTGTACTAAAAAGAGATAGTGTAGTTGCAGTCCAATTCTTATGTGCAGAAGTTTTAGACATGGCAATGACATGTGTTCATGTAGCATCGAAAGCGAGATAACACCAAGGGAAAATAATGTATTGTCCATGTGAATCTCGATCATCTAGGAACCTAACACAAGAGAAATAAGGTGAATAATCACCTCACATGTCATTCGATGTCATATATAGGCAAAAACTA
Source organism: Platanthera zijinensis (assembly GCA_039513925.1). NCBI lineage: Eukaryota > Viridiplantae > Streptophyta > Magnoliopsida > Asparagales > Orchidaceae > Platanthera > Platanthera zijinensis. The sequence continues at coordinate 101,296,333 of CM077092.1, forward strand.
TGGGCACTAAGCTAAAGAAAGAGTCGATGCACAAGATCGAAGTGACTCTTTAACCAAGGTGTTCATCCTCACAATGCTCATGAAGACTTATCAGAAGGAGTGAGTAGTGCTTGGGGGGACCGTGACAAGAGATGTGATAGCTTCCATAGTTTTATTTTGTTATTGTAGATCTATCACTTTGATCATTTTTTTAAAGTTCACAGAGCCCCGAGTCAATTGAAATCTATCCACCTAGATAGATATACTTTAACTTGTATACATACGACTTTTGTACTAGAGTTTTGACCCAAAATTACACACCTAGTATAATCACAAGTGTATCGTGACATTGATTATTCAACGTATTTCTAGCATGTTATAATATAGTGTCACGATTTATAGCATGTATGCATAACATTGTTCGTCTTGAGTGCACCGGCTAGGGATGTGTGTATCATGTGAAGTCATTCCCCTATCTAAGTCCTTACACATACCTAGAGGCATAAACAACAGACATGACCCCGTATTGTCACACTCAATAGCTAAGCACATATTGATTCAGCCCACTATGACTGGAGGAAAATCTTCACAAAGATTACGAGACTAAACTCAAGCATTGTATGTACGCATTATGGTCTAAGTCACAGTCATGTGAGCCCGAGAGTATTATATTTCTACAACAATTTTTTAATTATTTTGGGTTTTCTATTTTTTGTTGCTTTTTGTTTTTTTAAAACACAAAGATAAAACAAACGTTATAAAGAAAGCAAATACATGTTTTTTAGTTTTGTTTTTTTAAAAAAGAAACTCAAATGAGCAACTCATAAGCAGATACACACGAAAAAAAGAACATAAAGAAAAAAAATTACACACACAGAAGAGTCAAACACAAATAACTATAACTAGGATGAGAGATCCAGAACGCCAAGCTCGAGTCGAAGTAGAGAGAAACGTGCATCTGGGAGTGGTTTAGTGAATATGTCCGCTAGTTGGTCATTGGTGCCAATGAAGCTTACACTCGGGTTCTCCTTTTTTATATGATCGCGAATGAAGTGGCGACACACGTCAATATGTTTTGATCTAGAATGGTGCATTGGATTATATGTCAAATCTATGACACTCTTGTTGTTCCACCTAAGTTTTATATTCTTACACGTGAGGCCAAAGTCTTATAATGTTTGAGGCATCCATAGTGCTTGAGCGCAACAGCTTTGTAAGGCGATATACTCAGCCTCAGCGGTGGAGAGAGCAACCGAGTTTTGTTTATGGCTTGACCAGGAGAGTAGTGTCAGGCCTAGGAAATGGTATGTACCGCTTGTTCTCTTGCGATCAAGTGAACATCTGGCATAATATGAGTCGGAGTACCCATGAAGTGTGAAATCGGTGGTATGTAGGTACCCGATCCAAGGTTCTGTGTTTCTATAAGGTACCTAAAAATATGCTTTACTCTATGATCGGAGGACAATGTTCACAGAGATTATGAGACTAAACTAAAGTATTGTGCGTACGCGTTATGGTCTAAGTCACAGTCATGTGAGCCCTAGAGTATTATATTTCTAGAGCAGTTTTTTTTATTATTTTGGGTTTTCTATTTTTTGTTGCTTTTTGTTTTTTTAAAACACAAAGATAAAACAAATGTTATAAAGAAAGCAAATACATGTTTTTTTTTGTTTTTTTTATTTTGTTTTTTTAAAAAAGTAACTTAAATGAGCAACTCATAAGCAGATACACACGAAAAAAAGAACATAAAGAAAAAAAACTACACACACAGAACAGTCAAACACAAATAACTATAATTAGGATGAGAGATCTAGAACGCCAAGCTCGAGTCGAAGTAGAGAGAAACCTACATATGGGAGTGGTTTAGTGAATATGTCCGCTTGTTGGTCATCGATGCCAATGAAGCTTAAACTCGGGTTCTCCTTTTTTATATGATCGCGAATGAAGTGGTGATGCACGTCAATATGTTTTGATCTAGAATGGTACATTGGATTATATGTCAAGTCTATGGCACTCTTGTTGTCGCACCTAAGTTTAACATTCCTACACATGAGGCCAAAGTCTTCTAACATTTGAGACATTCATAGTGCTTGAGCGCAACAGCTTCGTAAGGCGATATACTCGGCCTCAGCGGTGGAGAGAGCAACCGAGTTTTGTTTACGGCTTGACCAGGAGACTAGTGTCAGGCCTAGGAAATGGTACGTACCGCTTGTGCTCTTGCGATCAAGTGAACATCCAGCATAATCTGAGTCTGATTACCCGTGAAGTGTGAAATCGGTGGTATGTTGGTACTAGATCCAAGGTTCTATATTCCTATAAGGTACCTAAAAATATGCTTTACTGCTTTCAAATGAGACTCTATAAGATCGGCTTGGTACTTAGCACACATACCTACCACAAACGTGATATCTGGCCTAGAGGCACTCAAATATAACAATAATCCTATCATACCTCTAAACACAGTCTGATCTACGGAAATGCCACTTTCATCTTTTCCTAATTTAAGAGAAGCACTCATAGGAGTTTTGACTTGTTTCAGATTCTCATACGAAAAACACACAAGCATATCTTTAATATATTTTGATTGACTTATAGAAATCCCGTCTTTGCGTTGATAAATCTGAAATCCTAGGAAATAGGTAATTTCTCCTACTAGGCTCATTTCGAATATAGATTTCATTAGGGTGATAATTTCTTCACACATCTTTTCATTCGTTGCAACAAAAATGATATCATCCACATAGATTTGTAGTATAATTAGATCTGAATTCATGGTCTTTACAAATAAGGTTGTGTCCGCACTACCCATCCCAAAGCCATGATCTAAGAGAAAAGTAGTGAGCCTATCGTACCAAGTACGGGGTGCCTGCTTCAATCAGTACAGGGCCTTCACCAACTTGTATACGTGGTTTGGGTAGGCGGCATTCATGAAACCGGGTGGTTGCTCGACATAGACCTCTTCCTTAATATATACGTTTAGGAAGACACTCTTAACGTACATTTGGTATAATCTAATTTGCTTATAACTAGCAGACACTAAAAACATACGGATGGACTCAAGATGAGCAACCGGGGCAAAGGACTTTTCAAAATCCACACCCTCTATTTGAGAATACCCTTGAGTCACCAACCTAGATTTTTTTCTTGTTATCCTAGACTCACCATCAAGTTTATTTTTGAAAACCCATTTTAAGCCTATGACTGAATGGTTATCTGGACGTTCCACAAACACCCATACCATACTTCGCTCAAATTGGCTTAGGTCCTCATTCATCGCCAAGAACCATGATTCATCTTTTAAGGCTTCTGAAACGTTCTTGGGTTACATATCAGATAGAAAACACAAGTTTCAGAATGAATCATGAAGTGCGGACCGAGTTCTAACTCCATGAGATGGCTCTCCTATGACTAAATCACGAGGATGTTGCTTTGACAAAATTAAGTTACTAGGAGGCCTATAACCTTGTTCAAGACTTTGAGTTTCACTCTCCGCGATTCTCTCCTCACCTTCATTCCCTATCGGTACACTCTCTTCAACCTCCTCTTCATTCACCTTAGGCTCGTTTGTTGGGGAATTTTCATCGAAATGCACATGAGACGATTCTTCAACTACTAAGGTCCTATTATTGTAGATCATATAAACCCAACTCTTGCTCGAGTATCCTAAGTAGGTACCTAGATCAGATTTTTTATCAAATTTTCCTAGATGATCCTTAGTGTTAAGAATGTAGCATGGGTAACCAAAGACCCTAAAGTACGATACTGAGGGTTTCCTTTCGAAATACAGCTTGTATGGAGTTCTCTTTAAAAGTGGGCAAAGCATGACTCATTTCATCACGTAGCTTGCCGTGTTAACCACTTCAGCCTAGAAAGATCATGGTAAGATGAACTCAGTAAGCATTGTGCGGGCTAATTCTTAAAGAGTGTGATTCTTTTTTTCTACAACCCCGTTCTGTTGAGGAGTGCGAGGGGCAGAGAATTCGTGCTTAATTCCTAAGGTGTCACACAGGTTTGAGAAATCCTCATTCTCAAACTCTCCTCCATGATCTGATCTAATACTTTTTTTTAGCTCCTTATCATTTTGAAGTCGCGTTTATAGATTTGAGAATTCGCTAAAGGTGTCAGATTTATTTGCTAGAAAGATCGTCCAGCAATAACGTGAATAGTCATCTATGATAACGGAGGTGTATCATTTTCCACCTAGACTACACGTACTAAGGGGTCCAAACAAATCCATGTGAATGAGTTCGAGTAGTCTAGACGTGGAAACTACAATTTTGCTCTTGAAAGAGGTTTTGACAAATTTGCCTTTTTGACAAGGAGCACATATGACATTTAAACTACCGCTTAAGTTAGGAAGTCCCCAAACAAGTTTCTTTTTCGATAGTTTTACTATAAGCTTGCTACCAATATGTCCTAGTCTCCTATGCCAAAGATCTAATTCCTCATTCTTAATAACTAGGCATTTCAAATTAGATGAAGAAATATCATCAAAACTAATAGTGTACACATTATGATTTCTGTGAGCTACAAGTAATAAACTAGAAGTTTTGGCATCAATAATTTTGCAAGTGTTTGTAGATGACTTGAATATGACATTTAGACCATTATCACACAATTGGCTAATAGAGATAAGATTATGCTTAAGTCCATCTACAAACAGAACATTAGAAATAGAAAATGCCTTATTACCTATAGTGCCGCTTCCAAGTATCCGTCCTTTGCTGCTGTCCCCAAAGGTCACCATGCCACCCTTCTTCTTATCCAAGCTAAGGAACTTGTCTTTTTCTCCTGTCATGGGCTTGGAACAATTAGAGTCCAAGTACCACACGTTCTTCGTGTCCTTAGCATGCCCACAGACCTAAAAAGAAGATGAGGGTAAAGTTCTGGTTACCCAAGTTGTCCCACCCATATGATAGGTATAAAAGTTTGGTAGCCATATTTGTGTATTTTTCATGGCACATTTCCTCAGACATGAGCCGGATGTGTGACCAAACTTATGACAGTTTGCACACAAAGTTTAAGCAGTGGATGTTGCCTTTATCGAGTTGCTCGAGCTCTTGCTTGAGGATGGGGATAGCCCTCCAGAACTCTAAACCTTACCTTTAGATTTCTTAAAATTGGACTTAGGCTCATAGTGATTGTGATTTCCGCTCGGTGGTGATGTTGGACTCACATATCCTAGTCCAAACTTCCCAGATCCATGACATTGTGCACCGAACAACATATTTAAAGACTTTTGGCCTATTCCAAACTTTTGGATGACACTGTTAAGATCATGGATTCTCGCCTTTAGTGTGCTGTTTTCAGTTACAAGCATCACACACCGATTGGCAAATTGTTTCTTGCCTTCCTCTACCTTGGCAAGTGACAAGTCAAGTCTCTTCTCCAAGACATTCTTTTCATTTGTGAGAATATTCGTTCTCACAGATGACTTGGAGAGACTTGCCTTCTATTCTTCGATCGTTATCAACAAGTGAGAGCACTCTAGACATTCGATCTTCTCTTTGCCAGTTCTAATTACTTCACTTTTCAATTTTTCTAAGTCCTTTTTGATTTTCTTATTCTCGGCTCTCAAAGACTTTTTCTCAGAAATAACGCTTTCTAATTTATCAACTAAATTTTCATAAATTTCAAGAAGTTCAGTATAAGTAGGTGGAGTTACCTCGGTGTCGCTCTGGACACTGGACATATCGTTAGATTCTTCTTAATTATTTCCCATGAGGCATAGATTTGCCTCGTCCTCACTGCCAGAGTTTGTGGTGCTTGACTCGTTAGATCCATCCTCATCCCAGGTGAGCGCCTTCAACACCTTCTTCTTCCCTTTGTGCCTGCTTTCCTTTTTCCTCCTTCTGGAGTCTTGGGCATTCTCTCTTGAGGTGCCCAGTCTTGTGGCAGTCATAGCACTTTGGCTGAGACTTCTCATCATCGCTTTCTGTCTCATTCGATGGCTTTTTCCACCTGCCTTCTCCAGCTCCTCTCTTCAGGAATTTCTTGAATTTTCCCTGCTTCTTGGGATTCTTCATTAATTTTTTGAACTCCCGAACATAGAGGCTCTCCTCCTCATCTTCCTCAGAATCTGATAATACGTTTTGTAGCCTAAACTATTATCGTATTTTATATTTTATATTGTACAAATTATGTCTATTATTAGTTTATTTTTATCCTTTTTATGTAAATTTTATTGCCACTAACTTTTTCCTGTCTTTTTGCAGGTTTTCAGAAAAATCGCCAAAATGGCCTGTCACGCCCCCCTGTCACGCCCTCCTTGGGCGTGACCTTGGGCGTGTCACCCGATCCCGAGGACACCTGCTGAAAGGGACAGATAACGGACAAAACCGCTGTCACGCCCCCCTGTCACGCCCTCCCTGGGCGTGTCACCGGGCGTGACATGGGCGTGTCGCCCTCTGCCGCAAAGCCTGCCGCCGCATTAAATGTCGTTCCGTCTCAGCACGCAAATAGTACTGTCACGCCCCATGTCACGCCCGTGACATGGGCGTGACACCCTCCTTTTTCGGCGACTGACGGATTTCCGACCAATGATTTGGACATGACATGCCTGTCACGCCCCCCTGTCACGGGCGTGACCTAGGGCGTGACCACCGGCGTACCGAAGCAATCATCCCTCCCGCCAGAATCCAGAGCCCGAGGTCAAATCCGTACCTGTCACGCCCCCTGACACGCCCCCCCTAGGGCGTGTCGGAGGGCGTGACCAACCCGAGAAAAAATCTATAAATTGAGCCCCCCTCCCCCCCATTTCAGCAAGCTTTGGTTGAGTGGGGGAGGTGCTGCCCCTTTGTTTCTTGATCTTTTTTCATGCTTTCTCTCTCTCTCTCTCCCCCTCTCTTTGTACTTTTTGGTTAACCCTAGTTTAATCATAGTTTGTGCTAGCTTTTAATGTAATTTTCTTCTTGCTTAGTGCTTAATGTAGGGCTAGAATAGGGTTTAATTTTCATGCACTTGTAACTTTAATTTTCAATAGTGTAACTTGCCCTTTTTATTAATAAAAGTGTTTTTTTTTTAGTTTGTGTTCTTCTTATGCTTTTCTACTCATCTTCCCCCTTCACTCCATTATGATTAACTAATCCTCCTTGTACTCGATCTTGATGATCCGAGGTTAGAGCGATTATGTTATGATGTTTTAATTAATCTTTTCTTTTTAGGTTAGGGCCTTGAATTACTCTTGATTTATCACGGGTCGGAGGTATATTTTCGATATATACTCTCCGCCTTTGCTTTCATTCTGGGCTAGCCGAGAGGCCGAAAGAATGAAGTGAGCATTCAAGAGTAAAGGGAGTTGTACGCACCCCTCGAGAGAGGCAGACGTCCAAATCTCCCGGATTGGAGTAAAATCCAATAGTGGGGTTCACCGCGTAAAGCGAGTTTTAGGCCTCCGATTTAGACGAGAGTCGGTCGGACCTTCCTAAACTCAGTTGGGCACGACTTCGAGAGAAGCGTGTTCAAGCTTTAGGAACCTCCACGGTCAAGGACCCTTATCCTATTAAGTTTAGATTTTTATCGCACTTTCTTAATCGTCTTTAGCCGAGGTGAATCTCGATCGGGTGCATTTCCATTTCATATTGTTCTACCTTTTGTAGTAATCTCATATATTGTGCTCTTTTATTAACTGCAGTAGTTTCCGTTCTAGCTTAGTTGTTTACTTAATAGCCCTCTTAATTGCAGTGTTCCTTTTTCTAGAATAGCTTTACTTTCTCCCCTGCACTTAGATTTTCTAAAACCCTAGTTTTTCCGTCGATAAGATAATAGCGTTCGTGTGAGTAAGCTTAGCCAACAGTTCCCGGATCTTAATACGACACTTGTGTCCCCTTGCTACAATTCGATAGGTATACTTGCCTCATCGGGTTGCTAGTTCGGTTGCGTTTATTTCTTCGAACCCTAGCGCGCAACAAGTTTTTGGCGCCGTTGCCGGGGACCCAACTTCCGTTGATATTTTGAAAACACGAACCTATTAATTTTATCTCTTCTCTTTCTCATCCCCTTTCTTTAAAGTTTTAAAAAAAAATCAAAAAAAAATTTTTATCACCGCTCTTAATAGAAACCAACCTCACAATTTTTCTACGCCACCTAATTCTCTCGAAAAGGGCAAAGGGCTTTAAGCGCCACTGTCTTGTCTAGTACCTTGCGAACCCTTCACGGGGTAGTCCTTGGGAAGTTCGGGAGTTAATCTATAAAAAAAAAATCTATTTCAAAAAAAAAAAAAATTTTAATTTAATTTTCTAAATCTAGTTTTTCTTTCTAGTTTATCCTTTTTCTCTTTCTCTTCTTCTTTTCTGTTCTTTTAGTGCATGACCCGCGGGAGTCCGTCGGTTATTTTGGACTTGGACCACGAAATTGAGCGTACTCTTCGGAGAAGATCGCGATTTCAAGGTCCTACCATCCAAGTGCCGGTTGAGGACTCCGAGTCATTTAATACTTTAAGAATGGAAGAACCCAACGTAGATGAGGCCGTGCAAAGGACTATGTCCTATTATGCACGACCGAACCTCGAGGGAACAGAATCGAGTATAGTCCGCCCTACTATAGCAAATAATAACTTTGAACTAAAGCCTAGCATAATTCAAATGGTGCAGCAATATGTGCAATTTGACGGACTTCAAGATGAAGATCCGAACGCACATATAGCTAGCTTTCTTGAAATTTGCGACACCTTCAAGATAAATGGTGTCACAAATGATGCGATAAGGCTAAGACTCTTCCCCTTCTCTCTAAGAACTAAAGCTAAGCAGTGGCTTAACACACTTCCGAAAAATAGCATAACCACTTGGAATGAATTAACTGAAAAATTTTTGGCGAAGTATTTTCCGCCAGCTAAAACTGCAAAACTTAGGAACGACATCTCTGCCTTTGGACAAATAGACTCTGAAACCCTTTACGAAACCTGGGAGAGATTTAAAGAATTATTAAGACGATGCCCACATCACGCGCTGCCTGTATGGTTACAAGTGCAGACGTTTTATAACGGGCTAAATCAAAGCACGAAGCAAATGATAGACGCAGCTTCTGGCGGTACTTTAAATCATAAGACCCCGGAAGCCGCTCTTGAGCTTTTTGAGGACATGGCCATGAACACTTATCAGTGGAATGTGCCTAGGTCCCGCCCGAACAAGCCTGCAGGTATCTATGAAGTGGACAACGTCTCCCAGCTCGCTCTGCAAGTAGAAATCCTAAGCAAAAAAATCACGGAGATGACTGCTGCCTCCGCCCCTCAGGTATGGGAATCTGCAACCCCTACTCCAGAACATTTAGATTATGTTAATAATTTGCCTAGAACTGCTTTTAATAATTTTTCTGCTGCGAATTTTCATCCGCCTGGTTTTAATTTTCCGAATAGTTATAACCCCGCTTTAAGAAATCACCCGAACTTTTCATGGAGTAATCCATCGAATGCGATGCGCCCACCTCCGCAAAATGATTTTTCTGCACAACCACCACCACCACCACTTCTTCAAAATTACCCAAAACCTCCAAGCTTGGAGGAATTACTTTCTAAATATATCACCACAAATGACGCCACTATAAGAACGTTAACCGGAAGCGTAAAAAGTCTAGAAAATCAGGTAGGACAGCTCGCGAAAATAATTTCTGAGCGACCCGCAGGGTCTCTTCCTTCCAATACCGAACCCAACCCGAGAGAGCAAGCGAAAGCTATAACTCTTCGGAGTGGGAAGCAAGTCTCCGGTATGGTAAGTGAAGAGCCCGAGGCAAGCTCCGCTCCTGCTTTTAAAAATCAAAGCTCCGCTCCTGCTTTTAAAAATCAAAGCTCTGCTCCGCTTACACCCTCTGCTGAAGAAGTAATCACCTCCACTTTAGAAAATAATCTCACTCCACCACCCATCTTCAAAAATAATTTAACTCCTCCATACCCCTCTGAACTTAATAGACAACGTCAAGATGATCAGTACTCCCGCTTCTTAGAAATCTTCAAACAAATCCACATTAATCTTCCCTTCCACGAGGCTATTTCGCAAATGCCGAAATACGCCAAATATCTTAAAGACCTCCTCACAAACAAGAAGAAGTTAGAGAATCTTTCGCACGTCACGCTTAACGCCGAGTGCTCCGCCGTTTTAACAAACGGTTTGCCGAAGAAAATCAGTGACCCGGGTAGTTTCTCTATCCCGTGTGTCTTCGGTGATCTCTTTGTTAAACACGCGTTAGCCGACTTAGGCGCAAGTATAAATCTGATGCCCTTTTCGTTGTTCAAAAAGTTAGGGATTGGTAGCCTTAACCCCACGCGTATGAGTATCCAGCTAGCCGATAGATCCGTCAAGTACCCGTTAGGAATAGTGGAGGACGTTCTAGTGAAAGTCGACAAGTTCATCTTCCCGGTGGACTTTGTCATTTTGGACATCGAAGAAGACGTCGAGGTTCCCCTGATCCTTGGCCGACCCTTCCTTGCCACCTCCCGAGCCATCATTGACGTAAGCAATGGTAAGCTCTTTCTTCGAGTAGGCGACGACGAAGTCACATTTCCGATCACCCCTTCGATGAAGAACACCTTAGCGAACGATGACTCATGTTTTTTCATAGACGCCGTGAGTGATGATTCTTCCTACTGCCTCGCCGACTTTGAAAAGGAATTTTCTACTTTTTGCTCCTCTTCTCTTACAACAGAATCACTGCAAGGAAGTGATGAATCTTCTTATTGTCTTTCTGAGTTTGAAAAAGAGTTTTCTGATTTTTGTTCTTCCTCTTTTCTTACCACTGAATCTGCACAAGAAGCCGTCTTGGCTGCTAGCCCCACCCCTTATTACGTTCCTTATAAAAAAGTTTATGAAGATATTATTTTTGAAAAAGAAAGAATCTCAAAATCCTCTTATGAAGAACCCCCTACCCTAGAACTTAAAGAACTTCCCGAACACCTTAAGTATGCTTTCTTAGAAAAAGACTCCAAGTTACCAGTTATCGTTTCGGCCTACCTCACGGATACGCAGAACGATAAACTTCTTCTAGTTCTACGTAAGCATCGCCGGGCTATTGCTTGGCAAATTTCTGATATCAAGGGCATAAGCCCATCTTTCTGTACACATAAAATCCTAATGGAAGATAATTCGCGTAACTCTATCCAACCTCAGCGCCGTATAAACCCGAATATGAAAGAAGTAGTTAAGGGCGAGGTTATGAAACTATTAGACGCAGGAATTATCTACCCTATATCAGACAGTAAGTGGGTTAGCCCCGTTCAGGTAGTTCCAAAAAAGGGAGGGATAACCGTAGTTAGTAATGAGAATAATGAATTAATCCCGACACGGACGGTGACGGGTTGGCGTATGTGCATAGATTACCGTAAGTTAAATGACGCCACCCGTAAGGACCACTTTCCTCTACCGTTTATCGACCAGATTTTAGAACGTCTCTCCGGCCATAGCTTTTATTGTTTTCTCGATGGCCTCTCGGGGTACTTTCAAATACCCATCTCCCCCGAGGACCAAGAGAAAACTACGTTTACTTGTCCCTTCGGCACCTTCGCGTACCGGAGAATGCCGTTTGGATTATGCAATGCGCCGGCTACATTCCAACGATGTATGCTCGCAATATTTGACAAGTACGTAGAAAGCATTATGGAGGTATTCATGGACGATTTCTCCGTGTTCGGCGATACCTTCGATAGATGTTTAGAAAACCTCGAAAAAGTCTTAGAACGATGCGAAGAAACTAACCTTGCCCTAAATTGGGAAAAATGCCATTTTATGGTGAGGGAAGGGTTAGTTTTGGGTCATAAAATTTCTGCTAAAGGTATTGAGGTAGACGTTGCCAAGATAGAAGTTATTGAGAAGTTGCCGCCACCTACAAACATAAAAGCTATAAGAAGTTTCCTAGGCCACGCTGGTTTTTATCGTCGTTTTATAAAGGACTTCTCCAAGATCACTAAGCCCCTCACCCATCTCTTAGAAAAAGACGCTCCATTCATTTTTGATGACTCTTGTATTTCTGCCTTTGAATTAATTAAAGAAAAGTTAATTAACGCGCCAATTATGATAGCTCCGGTGTGGGACCTTCCTTTCGAGATTATGTGCGATGCGAGTAGTTTTGCGGTGGGAGCCGTATTAGGTCAACGCATATCTAAGAACTTCCACCCCATCTATTACGCTAGTAAAACCCTCACATCTGCACAAGAAAATTACACCACAACCGAGAAGGAGCTCTTAGCCGTAGTATTTGCGTTTGATAAATTTCGCCCTTACATTACACTTTCAAAAATCATTGTTTTTACGGACCACTCGGCCCTCAAGTACCTTCTTGCCAAAACGGATGCCAAGCCTCGCTTGATTCGCTGGGTCTTACTCCTCCAGGAGTTTGACTTAGAGATCCGTGATAAGCGAGGAGCCGAGAACTTGGCCGCCGACCATTTATCAAGATTAGATAACCCCTTTATAGAAAAATTAAATGAAAAATCTTTTAATGATTATTTTCCTGATGAGAAGCTGCTTTTAGTTAATACATCTACTTCTCCTTGGTTCGCACACATCGCCAACTATCTAGTGGCCCGGGTGCTCCCAAAAGAGTTCTCCTCTCAGCAGAAGAAGAAATTCTTTTCTGAGCTGAAGAACTACTTTTGGGAAGACCCGCATCTTTTCAAAATTTGTGCGGATCAAGTGATAAGGAGATGTGTTTCTTTTGATGAAGGAATTGATATTCTAAAACATTTGCATGAAGGTCCGACAGGTGGGCACTATCAAGCTGCTCGCACCGCTCATAAGGTGCTTTGCGCGGGTTTTTACTGGCCTAGCCTGTTTAAAGACGCGCAAGCCTTTGTGAGCAGGTGTGATAGTTGCCAACGGTCGGGCAATATTTCTAATAAAAATGAAATGCCGCAAAATTATTTCTTAGAGTGCGAAATTTTCGACCTCTGGGGAATTGATTTTGTTGGCCCCCTTCCTTCTAGCTTCGGAAACAAATATATTTTAGTTGCTGTTGATTATGTTTCACGATGGGCTGAAGCCCAAGCTCTTCCTACGAACGACTCACGAGTTGTAGTCACGTTTTTAAAAAAATTATTTTCTAGATTCGGTACGCCACGCGCAATCGTTAGCGATAGGGGTTCCCATTTCTGTAACGCGCAATTTTCAAAAATCCTTACTAAATACGGCGTTACGCATAAACTGTCCACTGCCTACCACCCCCAAACTAACGGTCAAGTCGAAGTAGTAAATAGAGAAATAAAAAGAATATTAGAAAAGACTGTTTCAACTTCTAGAAAAGACTGGTCAACCAAACTTGACGATGCTCTATGGGCCTACCGAACAGCGTACAAAACCGCCCTCGGATGTACGCCGTATCGGCTGGTCTATGGAAAATCGTGCCATCTGCCCGTGGAGTTAGAACACCGCGCCTTTTGGGCCTTAAAATTTTTAAACTTCGATCCCCACTCAGTCGGTGACCTTCGAAAATTTCAACTAAATGAACTCGATGAGTGGCGCTCTTATGCTTATGAAAATAATAAACTTTATAAAGAGCGGACGAAGCGTTTACACGATAAACACTTAAGGCACCCTAAAAACTTTAAGCCGGGCGACCAAGTCCTGTTATATAACAGTCGTTTACGTTTATTTCCGGGCAAATTAAAATCTCGCTGGTCTGGCCCATTTTCTGTTTTAGAAGTATTTCCTTATGGAACTGTTTTAATTTCTCACCCTGATAAGGGTAATTTCAAAGTGAATGGTCAGCGTCTTAAACTGTATTTCTCTGGTGATGATGATGTCAGTCCAGAACACTATTAAGTTTCTGCTTCACGAACTTTAATCTTGAAATTTTTATTTTTTTTTTTTTGCCAAAAACAATTTTATTTCGGGACAATAATGTTTTTGGACAATATTATTTTTGATGCGTCGAGCTCAACGACGCTTTAACCAAAGGGCGCTCTTGGGAGGCAACCCAAGTTATCTTTTTCTGTTTTCTTTATTTTACAATTTTTGCCTCGGACGGCTCCGACAAGCTGAAACTTCTGCAATCGCCTGCTCCAACATTGCTGAATCCATCACAAAGTCCAAAGAAGACATTCGGGGAGCGACATCACTCAGCTTTCGCAGAAAATAAATCCGGGGAAGTACCTGTATTTCAATTCTGTCTTTTCAATTCTGCACTTTATTTTTCTCTCCTTCTCCAATCCCCTTCTTTAGCCATTGAGGACAATGTCTGTTTTAAGCTTGGGGGAGGATTTCCTCCTTCATTTTTGCTTAGTGTAAATAATTTCCTTTTTTGTAAATAGTTCTATAAAAAAAAAATGAATATCTTAAAATTCCAAAAAAGAGAGAATACCTTAAAATTCCAAAAAAGAGAAAAATTTTCCAAAATCCAAAAAAAGAGAATATTTCTCAAAATAAAAAATATATATGTATTTTTGAATAGTTTAGACATTTTGGTATTTCAATAGTACCCCTAGTTTTTAGTTTTGTTTTACTCAAAATCTCCTATAAACAACTTAGTTAATTATAATATTTCTAATCGTCCTTTTTAATTATGTTTCACAAGTAAAATGTTGGCCATGCTGTGTTTCTAATTCACGGTAGCACGTTAAGGTGAAATATTTTTCTAAAACTCGCATTTCTATTATGGTTTTTTGTTGTTTATTTCCTTTACTTTCTCAAAAAAAATTCATCATCCACTATTTTCTTTCTCGTTTTTGAATAATTTTTGTAAAGTCAACTTTTGAATAACGTAGTAGATGTGAACGATCCAAGTCACCTATTATTTCTATTTTCAAGTTAATTTCATCAATCTTCTTTTATTATCTAGGACTCGCTTTTTGAAAATTTTTCAAACCTTTGTTTTAAATAAATTCAAAAGCGTGAAAATGATTTAGGCCATTTTTGTTTTCGTTTGAGCTTTCCTGCCAACCTAAAATATCTTTTACCACTAGTTAGCCGTTTTTGAGCCTTTTTCCGATTTCATTTGATAGCTCCTCTCTTCATTTCAGTTTCACCAAAGCCAAAATTTCCAACCTATCGAATCGCACTAGCCTTTTTGAGTTTCATAAATTATTTTGACGATTTTTGATAGGGTATTTTGTGATTTTTGTGGAGAAAGGTTTTCGAAAAAAAAAAGGAAGTATGTTCAAAAGTGATGTTTATTTTTGTTTGGCCAACTCAAAAAGGAAAATAAAAATATTTATGGCCTTTGTTTTGAAAAAAGAAAAAAATGAGAAAAAAAAATGAAAAAGAAAAAAGAAAAAGAAAAAAAATGTGTACATATTTTTATGAAAGTTTTTGAAACTCTTTGCTTTGGTTTAGTGTGATTTTAAACCTTCACGTTTATCTTTGAATTCCACTCCTAATCATTTTCCTAAACCAAACGTTTCTGTCCTATTTAAGTCCTTTTGATTCACGCTTTTTGTTTTTTATTTAACAACTAAGAAAAGAAAAACAGTAAATCAGTTTTAGTTTTGGATTTAAACCTAGATTTTTGATAATTAAATTGATATAATTATAATACGTTGCTTGGATCTAGTAACAACTCAATGCGTGTTTTTCATTTTCGTTGCTTTACTTAAGTCCATTTAAAAAAAAAAATCTCGTTAAAATTTTGGATGATTTGTTTTTATTAAGTAAAGTTTATAAAAGTTTTACCATACCTAAATAATTGTTTTAGACTTACATTTCACCTTTTCCCTACTAAGAATTTCGCATAGTACTTGTGTAGGCATAATTAGAACTTTTTGATTAGTCATTTTTATAAATATCTAGTTTTTATATTTTTGCTTGGGGACAAGCAAGGCTTAAGCTTGGGGGAATTTGATAATACGTTTTGTAGCCTAAACTATTATCGTATTTTATATTTTATATTGTACAAATTATGTCTATTATTAGTTTATTTTTATCCTTTTTATGTAAATTTTATTGCCACTAACTTTTTCCTGTCTTTTTGCAGGTTTTCAGAAAAATCGCCAAAATGGCCTGTCACGCCCCCCTGTCACGCCCTCCTTGGGCGTGACCTTGGGCGTGTCACCCGATCCCGAGGACACCTGCTGAAAGGGACAGATAACGGACAAAACCGCTGTCACGCCCCCCTGTCACGCCCTCCCTGGGCGTGTCACCGGGCGTGACATGGGCGTGTCGCCCTCTGCCGCAAAGCCTGCCGCCGCATTAAATGTCGTTCCGTCTCAGCACGCAAATAGTACTGTCACGCCCCATGTCACGCCCGTGACATGGGCGTGACACCCTCCTTTTTCGGCGACTGACGGATTTCCGACCAATGATTTGGACATGACATGCCTGTCACGCCCCCTGTCACGGGCGTGACCTAGGGCGTGACCACCGACGTACCGAAGCAATCATCCCTCCCGCCAGAATCCAGAGCCCGAGGTCAAATCCATACCTGTCACGCCCCCTGGCACGCCCCCCCTAGGGCGTGTCGGAGGGCGTGACCAACCCGAGAAAAAATCTATAAATTGAGCCCCCCTCCCCCCCATTTCAGCAAGCTTTGGTTGAGTGGGGGAGGTGCTGCCCCTTTGTTTCTTGATCTTTTTTCATGCTTTCTCTCTCTCTCTCTCCCCCTCTCTTTGTACTTTTTGGTTAACCCTAGTTTAATCATAGTTTGTGCTAGCTTTTAATGTAATTTTCTTCTTGCTTAGTGCTTAATGTAGGGCTAGAATAGGGTTTAATTTTCATGCACTTGTAACTTTAATTTTCAATAGTGTAACTTGCCCTTTTTATTAATAAAAGTGTTTTTTTTTTAGTTTGTGTTCTTCTTATGCTTTTCTACTCATCTTCCCCCCTTCACTCCATTATGATTAACTAATCCTCCTTGTACTCGATCTTGATGATCCGAGGTTAGAGCGATTATGTTATGATGTTTTAATTAATCTTTTCTTTTTAGGTTAGGGCCTTGAATTACTCTTGATTTATCACGGGTCGGAGGTATATTTTCGATATATACTCTCCGCCTTTGCTTTCATTCTGGGCTAGCCGAGAGGCCGAAAGAATGAAGTGAGCATTCAAGAGTAAAGGGAGTTGTACGCACCCCTCGAGAGAGGCAGACGTCCAAATCTCCCGGATTGGAGTAAAATCCAATAGTGGGGTTCACCGCGTAAAGCGAGTTTTAGGCCTCCGATTTAGACGAGAGTCGGTCGGACCTTCCTAAACTCAGTTGGGCACGACTTCGAGAGAAGCGTGTTCAAGCTTTAGGAACCTCCACGGTCAAGGACCCTTATCCTATTAAGTTTAGATTTTTATCGCACTTTCTTAATCGTCTTTAGCCGAGGTGAATCTCGATCGGGTGCATTTCCATTTCATATTGTTCTACCTTTTGTAGTAATCTCATATATTGTGCTCTTTTATTAACTGCAGTAGTTTCCGTTCTAGCTTAGTTGTTTACTTAATAGCCCTCTTAATTGCAGTGTTCCTTTTTCTAGAATAGCTTTACTTTCTCCCCTGCACTTAGATTTTCTAAAACCCTAGTTTTTCCGTCGATAAGATAATAGCGTTCGTGTGAGTAAGCTTAGCCAACAGTTCCCGGATCTTAATACGACACTTGTGTCCCCTTGCTACAATTCGATAGGTATACTTGCCTCATCGGGTTGCTAGTTCGGTTGCGTTTATTTCTTCGAACCCTAGCGCGCAACAGAATCTTCAGCCACTTTTCTCTCCTTTGCTGCCTTCAGCGCCAGTCCCTTCTTCTTTACTTCCATAGGATATTCCTCTGTTTGAATCTTTAATTCAAGTTCATGTGTCTTCAAATTGCTGATGAGGACCTCTATCTCCAGGGTGCTGATCTCATGAGACTCAGCAATAGCTGTCACCTTTTGGTTGAAGTGAGAAGGCAAAGATCGCAGGATCTTCCTCACTAGTTCACCATTTGGAAAGTACTTTCCCAAAGATCTTGAGGCGTTTACGATCTTGGTAAAGCACGTGTACATGCTGTCCACATGCTCGTCGATCTCCATCTGGAATTGTTCATATTCAGATTCGAGTTGGAATAGCTTCGACTCCTTTACTTGCGAGGTACGTTCATGGGTAAGCTCAAGAAGATGTCATATATCATAAGCATTCTCATAGTTATATATTCTATTAAATTCAGTTTTGTCCAAGGCACAAAATAATGAGTTCATAGCCTTGGAATTATTCGTACATCTCATCTTGTTTGTGTCATCCCACTTATCACGTGGTTTTTCTACGACGATATCCCCAACCGTGACAGTTGGCGCAGTGTACTTTATCTCTATCATGGCCCATATGTCCATGTTATGAGTCATCAGAAATATTTTCATCCGAGTCCTCCAGTGACTATAGTCACTTCTCAGAACCTGTGGAGGTCTACTCACACCTTGTCCCTCATTGAATGCGTGAATAGAGTTGGTCATCTTACTTCAGGTTTTTAAGCCTTTTTGAAGTAACCTTCCTCTGATACCACTTGTTGGATCTCATGGCAAACCTTAGAGGGGGGGTGAATAAGGTTTTACGCGTTAATAGAAATTTTAAAAATGTTTTGCTCAGAAAGGCGAGTTTTGGAAGCTACTTTGGGGCGTTATGTATCAAGCTTGCGGCGATAAGTCTATGAACTCATTTTCCTGCGCAAGTTCATTCACAAGCCCTACAGTACAAGCACTCACTTTAACAAACCAGAACAATCACAGAGTTAATCAAAATAGAAACTAGAATTCCATTGCATGAATCAGAATAACTATTATTCTAGATGATTACAAAAGGGTGATCTCCGTGACGTCGGAAATCTAAGACAATGAGAAATAAAAACTCTTTTGGATTATATACCGATCCTCTCCATGGACCGATTGGTTCTCTCCTTTTTCCCTCCAAGAAAAGTCTTCGAGACGGCTCCTCACCTCCTCACAAGGAAGGGTATTAGAGCCCCGCTAGATCCTCCCAATCTAGACGTCCTTATCCCCAGGACAATTTCCCACGGAGTCCTACCCGGATTCCGACGACCCTTACCGGTCAATTTTCCTCTCCACAAGATTTAGAATACGAAAAGATTACAAGACTAAAGGATGTAAGTAATCTACAAGTTGAAGTTCTCCCTCTTAATGACTTCTCCGTTGAGCGATCCGCGGTGGTGCTTAAGATCTTTTTTTGCTATCAATCGGTCGGCACTTCATATTCGATGTAGATCTTGAATCTCCAGAGTTATTCATTCACGAATAGGAGGAAGATGACTTTCTTCTTCCTCGATGGAGACTTTTGGAATGGAGAACAAGAAGGAGGCCGAACCCTAGAATTCACGAACTCCTGTCGCTCTTTAGTCCTTGATCCTATGGGCACAAAAACCAAGGCGGCCTTTTATAAGTCTTTATGAAAATAGGCTACCGTCGGCGATAAGTCTAGCGCCCAGCGTTACGTTCGCGCGCTTGTTGTGCCAGTTGTCGTCCAAATCGGGAATAATATTCAAAATGAATATTTGCCGTTTTATCGTTACTAGCACCGCGCGGTTACAACTACCACTGCGCGGTAAATTAGGGCACGGTGATTTGGAAATAGCGTGTCGATATTCATCGATCGGCTACCGTAGCGCGATAGATGTTATCGCCTGTCAGTATGTCATTTCTCGATAAATCCCACTTTACGTTCATCGAGAGACTAGTGCGGCGCGGTAACTGTTATCGCATGACAGTAGGTTGTTTCTCGAGAAATCCCACTTAACGTTCATCGAGAGCCTAGCGCGCCGCGGTAACTGCTATCGCCGACCGGTAGGTCGTTTCTCGAGAAATCCTGCATTCGTCGAGAGGCTAGTGTTTTGCGAGAAGTCCTTCTCGACATTCGTCGAGAGGCTAGCGCGGCGCGGTAAGCACTACCACCTGCGGTAATTTACCGAGAGCTTGTCCAAATAATTCATTGCGTTAGCGCGGGCGGTTGTACTAGCGCGGCGCGGTAGCCTCTCGAGAGCTCTGTCAGATTTATTCATGGCTACCGCTCGGTAGTAACATCTAATGCTCGACGTTAGTGTCCATAGGAATCTTCTTCTTCTTCGCTTGCACCTGCCAACCTGCACACTCTATCAACATAAGACGTGATCAAATACCACCTGGGAGTTGATATTCTCAAACACAGTGAATGTGGAACATCAATTCAAATATGAACAAGATGTTCCTGTGAAGACGATCTGAATAGGACTCAAAGTCAAGCCAACTTTTGTTGTTGCGAATCTTGATGTGGTCACCACCATCGGCATGGACATCGCTCTAGTACCTGACCAACTCCAAAGAAAATTTGGAGCCATGATCCCTAAAGATTGCAACCAGCCCCATTAGGCAAGTCATTCCTAGCAAAGTGAATTGGGATATCGAGACTCCACCGAACTTCAGAATATCAATCACCTCCTCGCACGGTGGAAAGCGGAAGCTAGACTTCAAAGTTATCTTGCAAATCATCAACCAGTACCCCTAAGAGGGTTCTGAACTCTCTCTTTAGGACGAGGTATGTAACGTCCCATTTTAAGCTAGACCCCTCGTGCGTGTTTTGTGTCACAGGGGTGGCTAGTAGGACCGGAAAGAATTAGAGAGAGCCTTAAGTAAACTCGACGAGCTTACTTGGGTAGACTCAAAAAATCGTCGAGTAAACTCAACGAACTTGTCGAGTAGTATCGACGATCTCGTTGGGTAGTATCGACGAACTGGTCGGGTAATATCGACGAACTGGTCAGGTAGTATCGACGAACTGGTCCAGTAGTATCGACGAACTGGTCCGGTAGTATCGACGAACTGGTCCAGTAGTATCGACGAACTCCTGGGGTAGTATCGACGAACTCGTCGGGTAGTATCGAAGAACTCGTCGGGTGGTATCGACGAACTCGTCTGATAGTTTTACTTTCAAGACAACCTAAACACCTAGAGGGGGGGTGAATAGGTTCTAATTTATTGTCTATAAATCTAGGCAGAATTCAATTACAATTTAAAACATCTAGCACAGCATTCACAGACAACTAAGCATCACAGATTGCACAATGTTTTATAGTGGTTCCCCAAGGTCTGGGTACATCCACTTTCCCCCTTCACCTATCTAGCAATATGCTAGATTCGGCCAAACTTCCACTATACTCAGATCCTCAGATCCTACAGCTCAGGACCAGGATAGGTTCCTACAACTCAGGCTCAACAGCCCTACCTCAGCCTTGCCTCAAGGCCTACCACTCAGAGAATAACTTTCTCCTACACTCAGGCAAATAGCCCTACCACTCAGAGATCACCTCTCCTACACTCAGCCTTTATAACACAGGCTTACAACTCAGATCTGTGTAAACAGATCCTACAGAAATTTAGAAAAAAGGTATTTTGATGTCTTGCCTTTGTTGAGAGAGAAGAGGACAAGACACTTCTTGATCAGCTGATGAAATCAACTGAATCTGAGCTTTCTTCAAAGCTTCTTGAATCTGAACTTAGCTGAGTTGATTTCCAAACAGCTTCTTGAGAAACCACTGATGGCTTCCTTCTTCTTCTTCAAGATGACTGGATTTCCCTCTATCCAACACCTTTTCTGATACTTCAGACTTCTTCTTCTTAGACCTTCTGATGAAGATCTTCTTTTTCACTTTCTTGAATTGAAACTTCAACAGGATCGTAATCCTTCTGTTTCTTCTTCTTAGATCTTCTTCTATTATTTTTCTTAGCTTAGCTGGTCTTTAATTCCTTCGGAATGTGTCTATTTATAGACTTTCTTCATGGTAACCGGCTGATCCGATTTCTAACTGTTTTCTGACAGGTCTGACAGCTTCAGTTAAACGGTGGCAACCCACAGCTGTCAAGTCTTCAAACAGTTCTTGTACCTTAGCCTTGGACAGCAAAATGTCGAGACAATCAGTTAGAAAGTGTCGAGACCAATCTGTCTATCTGTGTCGACACAAGTGACTTTGGTGTCGACACAGTCTTTGATGATGTCGACTAAGTTGCCTTTAAGTCGACACAGCTTCTTCAGAAAATAACTTGGTCTAGACTCTGCAGTGTGTCGACACAAGTCCTGTGTGTCGACACAGTTGTTGTAGATTCAGAACTCAGCATGTGTCGACTCAGCCTTCAGGTGTCGACACAGCAATCTTCAATCCTGCCAAAATGTGTCGACTCAGTCTTCTGGTGTCGACACAAGCATAGTCGACTTCTGCCAATATGTGTCGACACAGTCTTCTGGTGTCGACACATCCACCCAGTGTCGACACAGTTGTGGTCGACTATCTTCTTCTGTGAGTCGACTATCTTTCACGGTGTCGACTAACCTTCTCTGGTCGACTATCTTTCACGGTGTCGACACTGCTTCCCAGTGCTGAGGTCGACGATTTTCTTTATGTGTCGACACTGCTTCCCAGTGTCGACATAAATGTGGTCGACTATCATTCTCTGTGTCGACACTGATATTCTGAAGTGTCGACACAAATATTCTGAAGTATCGACACAAATATTCTGAAGTGTCAACACAAATATTCTGAAGTGTCGACACAATTTCTTCAGGTGTCGACATGTGGACTTAGAATATTTTTCTGCATTCTTTAATGCTTCTTCACCTGCACATGTCAACTCAAAACAACATCAAATACACTTTGATGTATATCATTGAGCTAAGTTGGGCTTCTTCAAATCAGGTACACATTTTCCAATGTACCCAACAATCTCCCCCTATTTGGAGAAGTCATAACCCTATAGCCAATGATATACACCATTTATAAAAAGTATAAACTGATGATATATGACATAACAGGAATACTTAATATAAACAAAATATAAAAACAATCCATCACGGAATGAACATTATATGATGCCAAACAACATTTTGTTTATAACTTGATAATGTTTGAATACAGAGAATTACATTTAATGATTTAATCAAAACATTACAAAATACTTTGAAAGAACTAAAAAATTAAGACTGATCAGGCTCTTTAATGACAATCCCTTTGCCAGATAGAACTTGAGCCTTCACAGGAGCTTCAGAATCTTCAGCTGGCTTCTTGCCTTTTAGATCAGCCTTCTTCTTTGCTTCTTCCTTGAGCCTTTGCCTTTCAAAATAATGAAAGGGCTTTGGGAAATATTTGCTTGGCTCCTGAGCATCTGTAGGCAGCCTACCCAGCTTGGCTTTTCTTCTAAACTGTACAATGGCCTCTTGCCTGGCTTCATACTTCTTCCATTCCATCTCATTGTACCACTTGCCTCTTTCCTGCACTTGATCTTTGACAGCCTTCCATGCAGTGAGTATTATATTTCTGGAAGTAAGACTCCACTGCTCAAAGTCTGGCTTAAGTTCAGCCTGCTCTCTAAACCTTTTCTTAGATAGAAGAGCATCTTGCTGGTCTTTCAAAGTAGCCTCAGGCTTATCAACCTTCCCAATAACAATATTAGTAACCTCCTTTGGAGGACTATACATCCCTTGAACCTGCTGATCAATCATATCATAATCTGGAGGGGGGTAAATGACTTGGGCAACCTCAGGTTGATTGCCTTCAAGTAGACTTGTTTGTATTCCTGACTCAGCCACCATAGCATCATCACACAATGGGGGATATCCCAATGTGGCTCGAATACTATTGGTCACCCATTTGGTGTGCTCTGAGCCTGCATGAACTAGCATCCTCTCCCCCTTTATGGCTTCTCTAGAAACATGATCTCTGAGATCTTCCTTTTGAAATCTGATTTGGCCATCCAGATAATTCACACCCTCTTTAAAAAATGGTTTTAACTTTTGAAGCTTGTCAGATATTTCTTTTTGAGAGGTAGTGATTGCAGTCTTAACAGAAGCAATAGCAGCTTGAAAGTTCTTATCAAATTCTTCCATTTCTTTTGTTCTATCTGCAGGCAGGCCTGGAACAATCTTTTTCAATTCCTCTATTATCTCATGATGAGATTCAGTTAAATTATCATTCATTCTTAACTGATTTTCCAAGACATAGCTTTGCTTTAAAGCAATGTCATCTACCTTAGGGATGATAGTCTGTTGTTGTTTTGCCAGATATACCACAGCATTACCCCCCTTATGGAAGCAATCTGTCATTTCCTTCTTATGCATATTGACCTCAAACCTAATTGATTTTATATCTTGAGCTAAGTCAAACTGCAGAGACTTGTTGTTCTCATCAACATATTTTTCAATGGCTACCCTGTGTTCATCCAATTTCACTTGCAAATCTACCAAGAACTTGTTATAATCAAAGTCAGAAGGAGTGTGATGTGCAGTAGACTGTAGAGCCTGCTTATAGCTCTTGCTCCTTCTCTGAAAGACCATAAGTTTTCTCTTTTTAGCCACCCTGGCTTCTTCAGTCTCTGAATCAGAAGTGCTATCAATTTGAACTCTTTCTTTGGGAGGAGGAGAAACAGCTGCTTCAGTGCCATGTTGTACAGTCTCAGCATGCACTGGCTCCCCCTCAATTTCTTGCTCCACTTCCAGACTATCAGTAATTATTTCATCATTTGGGAATAACTCCTCCAGAGTATATTCCTTCTGGGCTTGTTCATTTGCAGTATTCAAATTTGGAGATTGATGAATTGGAGCATCTTCTAGCACTTGCTCCCCCTGGACCTGTGTAGAAATAGATATATTAGAAATCTCTGTTGTAGGAAAATACACCAGCTCCCCCTGCACCTATACCTGGTCATGAGTAGATACAGTTTGTGTAGGTGAATAAACTTGCTGAGCTGGTATACTTACTTCTTCTTCTTGAACTGCAGGTATTGTGGCATCCTGAACTTGTATAGATGCAGGCTGATCTTCAACCTCCAGTCTTTCTTGCTCTTCCTGTGGATGCCCAGTACTAGTAGCATGACCTGGGGATTTCTCAGGGGAATCCTGCCTTTCCACTTCAGGCATCTCTTTGGTCAGCACCCTATCCCATCTGGAGAATAATCTCATGTCCATCCTTCTCATGTGATTAATTTTAGTTCCAGGTTGTTGTTGCATAACCTCAGGAATCTCCTTACTTAGATATATACTCATTATCCTAGCCAGATTTGTCTTCTTGATCCCTTCCTTAATCTTTTCAAAAATTACAGATGACCAATCCGTCGGAATTGTAAACACAATCCTGGTCATTAGGCTGAACATATAGGCGGAAATCCTATCATGTCCACCTGACATGCACAGAATAACTTTTCCAACTACTTCTGACAGGAACTTGCCTTGTTGATTCATTCCTTTCCGATTGAACGCAGCTCCAATTTTCATGGTGGATTCCAATCCACACCATTGAAGAGCCTCCCTAGATTTAGAAGCAGGGACATCCTCTTCATTCTCAATTGTAGGTAATTGCAGAATTATTCTTATCTTACTCGGTGTAATCTCCACCGGTGACCCATGAATTGTGGATTTTATTTCATGACTTTCAGAGTTTACAGAGGCAGAGGTAAAGAACTCATGCACCTCCTTCTTCCATATCTTTGAAGGTTCGGAGACCAGAAATTCTAAACCAGAGTCGGAGAGGAGAGAGATAACCCCAAGAACATCTGGAGGGGCAGCTACAAAGGCCTGGCGCACCAACTCATATCCTTCATTAACATTATCCTCAATCTTCGGCGCCATTGATCAGTCGAGAAAGCTTGAAAAATGAGAGAAAGAGAGAGAGAGAGAATCTCGACACAGGGTTTCGAAAACCTTGTAAGCGTGTCGACAGAATGAGTTTTTGACCTATTTATACCTTCTGTTTAAAGAAGATCAAAAGTCGCCAAAAACAGACTATAAGTGTCGACACAGATGGATTGTGTCGACACAAACTTCTATTGTCTCGACTACAAGTTCGTCTACTATGTGTCGACACCAATTTGCGGTTATGTCGACACTAGGGATATATAGTAGAGCATCAGAAATTCTGTGTCGACTCTTAGTATAAGTGTCGACACAAAATCTGTAGGTGTTGACACCACTATTCTGGTGAAGTCGACATTACATTCCTGGATAAGTCGACAATAAGATTCTTAAGTGTCGACACAAATTTTCTGTGTCGACACAATATCTCTGACTTGTCGACATTACTACCCTGAGTCGACACATAATTACTGAATGTGTCGACACCATCTTACTTAGCCAATTTCTGTTTGTTCATCACAACTTATAAGTACAACAAAGTACTTTATACTACTTCAATATGTCTTAATATCACTTGAATGTCTTGTTACCACTTCAACTTTATTGTTGATGATTTTGTGATTACACTAATCAATGGTTAACATACCTAATTCAATTTTGAATTTATTGAATTTTGTCTCATCTAGGGGCTTAGTAAACACATCTGCTATTTGATAATCTGTTTTCACAAATTCCAATGAGATGTCTTCTTTTTCTACATGTTCTCTAAGAAAATGGTATTTTATTTCTATATGCTTAGTTCTACTATGAGAAACAGGATTATTAGCAATAGAAATTGCACTCTTAGAATCACACAAAAGAGGTGTTCTACTTACTTGAATACCATAATCCTTTAGCTGATGCTGCATCCATAATAGCTGTGCACAGCAGCTTCCAGCAGCAACATACTCTGACTCAGCTGTGGAAATTGCCACACTAGTCTGCTTCTTACTACTCCATGATATTAGTCATCCTCCCAGGAATTGACAAGTACCTGTAGTACTCTTTCTATCCTCTCTACATCCTGCAAAATCTGCATCTGAATAGCCTGTTAGTTGAAAATCTCTATTCCTAGGGTACCAAAGACCTAGATTAGGTGTGCCCTTAAGATATCTCAGAATCCTTTTGACTGCAGTATAATGAGATTCTTTAGGGCAGGCTTGGTACCTAGCACAGACACATGTAGCATACATAATATCTGGTCTACTAGCAGTGAGATATAGTAGTGAGCCAACTATTCCTCTATACAAAGTCTCATCAACAGGTTTACCTGCATCATCTTTGCATATAGGTATACTTGTTCCCATAGGAGTTCTCATGGTGGAGGATGACTCCATACCATATTTCTTAATCAATTCTTTGGTGAACTTAGACTGGGATATGGACAAGCCATCATCAGTCTGTCTTACTTGGAGTCCCAAGAAGAATTTCAGTTCCCCCATACTGCTCATCTCAAACTTCCCTTGCATAAGTTTGGCAAACTTTTTACAAAGGTTGTTTTCAGTAGATCCAAAGATTATGTCATCAACATAGATCTGAACTAAGATGATCTTGCCTTTGGATTCCCTAAGGAATAGAGTTTTGTCAATTTTTCCTCTTGAGAATTTATTCTCAATAAGGAAAGTAGACAGGGTTTCATACCAAGCCCTTGGGGCTTGCTTTAACCCATACAAAGCTTTCCTAAGCTTATAAAAAAATCAGGTTTAAGAGGATCTACAAAACCTGATGGCTGCTCTACATATACTTCTTCTTTAAGATCACCATTCAGAAATGCTGACTTCACATCCATCTGGTATACTTTGAAGTCTTGATAGGCTGCATAGGCAAGGAATATTCTGATTGCCTCCAGCCTTGCTACTGGAGCAAAGGTTTGATCAAAGTCAATCCCTTCTTCCTGCCTGTATCCTTTTGCAACCA
The DNA here is from genome assembly GCA_039513925.1 of Platanthera zijinensis. Taxonomy (NCBI): domain Eukaryota; kingdom Viridiplantae; phylum Streptophyta; class Magnoliopsida; order Asparagales; family Orchidaceae; genus Platanthera; species Platanthera zijinensis. Next base: position 101,323,734 of record CM077092.1, read on the forward strand.
ATCTTGCTTTATTCTTTACTATTATTCCACTTTCATCTAGCTTGTTCCTATAGATCCATTTTGTGCCAATTATGTTGTGGCCTCTTGGTTTAGGAACAAGCTCCCAGACATTGCACCTTCTGAATTGATTCAGCTCCTCTTGCATAGCATCAATCCAGTGCTGGTCTTGGATAGCTTCTTCAAACTTCTTAGGCTCCAATTGTGACAGGAAACTTGAATGTAGAACTGTGTTTTGATTTCTGCTTCTAGTTTGCACCCCTTGTCTTGGATCACCTATTATCTGATCAGCTGGATGATCTCTTAAATGTCTTGTAGCTGGAGGAAGATTTCCTTCTGGTTGAACATCTCCAGCTCCTTCATTTAACTGATTCTCTTGATTTTCATCAGCTTCTATAGTGTCTTGTTCTCCCCCTGGACTGAAGCCTTCATTTTCCAATGCCCCATCTTCCTTTGATACTTCAGTAATGGAAAGCTTGTCCATACTTTTGCTTATACCTGTTGAGTCATTTGATCTACAAGACAACTCACAGTTGATTAATCTTGTTTCATCAAACACAACATGCACAGATTCTTCAACAACTTGAGTGGTCAAGTTGAAGACTCTATAGGCCTTACTATTTGTGCTGTACCCAACAAATATCCCATCCTGGGATTTGGCAGCAAACTTAGTCAAATATGACTTGCCATTGTTAAGTATATAACACTTGCAACCAAAGATCCTAAAGTAAGATAGATTTGGTTTTCTGCCTTTCACAATCTCATAGGGAGTCATTTTGTGGCTTTTGGTGATAGTAGCCCTATTGATTACATGACAAGCAGTGTTAACTGCCTCAGCCCAAAAATATTCTGGGAGAGAGGTGTCACTCAATAGAGTTCTACCAGCTTCAATTAATGTTCTATTCTTTCTTTCAGCAATTCCATTTTGCTCAGGTGTTCTAGGTGAGGAGAACTCTTGGAAAATCCCAAAGTCTTTACACAAGTTTGTTATGCTTTCAGATTGAAACTCAGTACCATGGTCACTTCTGATTTTGACCACTGTACTATTCAGTTCATTCTGAATTTGCTTTACAAAATTAAGTAATACACTTGGGGTTTCAGATTTTTGTCTCAGAAAGAACACCCATGTAAATCTAGAATAGTCATCTACAACCACAAAAGTGTAGACCTTCCTACCTAGACTATGAACTGGCATAGGACCAAAAAGATCCATATGCAAGAGGTATAAGCACCTCACAGAATCCTTGTTTTCAAGGCTTTGAAAGGAGGATTTTGTCTGCTTGCCCTTTTGACAAGCTGAGCATATCCCTTCCTTTATACACTTAATTTGAGGTCCATTCCTCACTAACTCTTTGCTAAAGAGTTGGCCAATTGTCTTGTAGTTTAGATGAGCCAATCTCTTGTGCCACTTAACACAATGAGAAGCATTGTCATCAGCTACAAGACAGATGGGAGAAGCCTTATTCTCACATTCAAAATTAAGACAATATACATTTCTCTTCCTATACCCAGTCAATATGATCTTTTGATCAATTGACCTCTTGATATGACATCCATCTTTAACAAATGAAATGTCATATCCTAAATCACTTAGCTGGCTTATGCTTATTAGATTATGTTTCAAACCTTTTACATAAGCCACTTGAGTGATAGTAATTAGGTTAGAAGAAATGTTACCAAACCCTTTGATGACTCCTTTTTCAGATCCACCAAAGATCACTTTAGGTCCATCTTTGACAGATGAATACTCCTTCAGCAGCCCTTTGTTCCAGTCATGTGCCTGGAACAACCACTATCCAAGTACCATATAGGGGCATGGTTACTTGGATTCACCTGCAACACAGAATTACTTACCCTTAGAACCCAAGTAAGTCTTGGATCCTTGGTTCAGGTTAGCATTAATAAAGCTACCATAACCTCTTCTAACAGGTAAACTACTGTTCTTTATAACACTTGTGTTATACCAGCAGTCTAGAGCAAAATGGCCTCTCTTGCCACAGCACCAACATTCAAACTTATTGTATCTAGATTTAGATACATCCTTGTCCGAAGAATTTCTGTTCATTGCTGGTGCTTCAGCAACTTCACCTACTGATTTCTTAAAACCCTTGGGTTTATGACCATAGGTAGGCCTGCTTGCATTTACACCCTTGTTCTTCAGAACATTAGTCTTAATATGACCTTGAATATCTTCATGATCATATTTGTTAGAAGGCACTTTCACCTTACTAAACTTTATGGGGACTGAAAGGTTTAGTGGCTGAGCAGGAGCTTTGCCTTTCCTCTTGAATCTGCCAGCCCTGAAGTTACCTTTGAATCCTAATCCAGCCTTACCCTTTTGAGTGACAAATTCATCTATCAAGGGTAAGACAGATTTTGGCTTAGAGTAACTAGCCACTAAATCCCTTTCAATTCTAAGTCTGGCCTCCAGACTCTTTACTTGATCATTAGTATAATTAATTGTGCCCATCTGAATAATAGTTATATTCTTCAGCTTGGCAATTTCATTTAATTTTTGATCAATAACTTTTTCTAACTCAGTTGTAGCAACCCTTAGTTCAGCAATTTCCTGAGCCTGAGATTTAACCAGGTTCTTGCTTTTCTTAAGGGCCTGCAACAGGTCCCCATACTTGTCTATCAATTGATAGACATCTCCTTCAGATTCAGATGCATCTACATCTGTTGATGCAGATGTAGCTGATTCTTCACTTGTACAACAAACAGATGTAATAGAAGGACATTGTACCTTATTATGACCAGACTGATTCTGGCATATGTCCTCTTCTGATCCTGCCATCAGCCCCATACACTGATGATCCTTTTGTTCATTGATGGAGTCTAGCAACTGCAGAAACTCCTCTTCTTCAGATGCAGCATATAGTCCAATATATGCTTCAGCTTCAGATTCTGACTCTGAAGTTGACTGGTCTGTTAGACTCTTATCTTTCTTTGCAACAAAGGATTTCTCCTTCTTGCCTTTCTGATAAGTCTTCTTTTTGTCTGAAGATTCCTTTCTCTTATCAGGACAGTCAGCCACTACATGTCCAGGCCTATTGCAACAATAGCAGACAATCTTTGAAGTAGTGGCTTTGCTGGGCTTTGATCTGCTCTTCTCTTTCCTTGATGACCTTTTCTTCTGATAATAGTCATCAACTTGCTGTGATGTGGAAGGCCTAGACTTCCATTGCTTCTTTTTCAAGAACCTCTGGAATTGCCTTGTGAATGCAGCAAAGTCTGCATCTGAATCACAGCTTTCTGAACCCTTATCTGAATTTTCAGAACTATCTTCTGCAACTTCCTTAGGAGGAGATGGTGATTTCCTCCTATTCTTCCTAGTGGCTTCTGCATTGAATGCCACAGTCTTTTCTCTATGCTCTCCTCTTGAATTCTTTTCCTCCTCCTTCCTCACCATAAGTTGCATTTCATAGGATAGCAACTTTCCAAACAAGGTGGGAGGAGATATCTCTGCCAATTTAGCCACTTCTCTTATGGCACAGATCTTTGTGTCCCAATCCTTTGTTAAGGATCTCAAGAATTTGTCATTCAGTTCATAAGTACTGAAGACTCTTCCATAGGACATAAGCTCATTCACAATTCTATAGAATTTCTTGTAGCACTCAGTTCTGCTATCAGATTTTCCTTGTCTAAAACTTTCATACTCCTGATTGAGCATAGATTTCCTGTCCTACCTCACTTCTTCAGATCCCTCCATGTAGACAATCAATGTGTCCCACATCTCTTTGGAGGTCTTGCAGTGAATCAGATTCTGAAATGTTGAATCATCTATGGCACTAACAATAATGTTCTGAGCTCTTTTATCCATGGTTGCCAAGATGATTTCATCCTTGGTCATTTCTGAATAACTCTTTGGAGTTTGGATATTTGCATCAAGAACTGATACCTTCATTGGAATGAAGGGGCCTTCCTGTATTGTGATGTAAATCCTTGGGTCAGATGCTTCCATAAACAGTCTGACTCTTTCTTTCCAAATTCCAAAAATTTCTTTCTTGCATATGGGTAATTTCATAGACCCTAGATCCTTATGATTCTCACCAGAACCCATCTTTTTGAATCTTGATTCTGCCTATCAGATCTACCTCAGACTATTAAGTCCTTTTTGAGGAACCTGCCTCTAATACCACTTGATAGTTTTACTTTCAAGACAACCTAAACACCTAGAGGGGGTGAATAGGTTCTAATTTATTGTCTATAAATCTAGGCAGAATTCAATTACAATTTAAAACATCTAGCACAGCATTCACAGACAACTAAGCATCACAGATTGCACAATGTTTTATAGTGGTTCCCCAAGGTCTGGGTACATCCACTTTCCCCCTTCACCTATCTAGCAATATGCTAGATTCGGCCAAACTTCCACTATACTCAGATCCTCAGATCCTACAGCTCAGAACCAGGATAGGTTCCTACAACTCAGGCTCAACAGCCCTACCTCAGCCTTGCCTCAAGGCCTACCACTCAGAGAATAACTTTCTCCTACACTCAGGCAAAGAGCCTTACCACTCAGAGATCACCTCTCCTACACTCAGCCTTTATAACACAGGCTTACAACTCAGATCTGTGTAAACAGATCCTACAGAAATTTAGAAAAAGGTATTTTGATGTCTTGCCTTTGTTGAGAGAGAAGAGGACAAGACACTTCTTTATCAGCTGATGAAATCAACTGAATCTGAGCTTTCTTCAAAGCTTCTTGAATCTGAACTTAGCTGAGTTGATTTCCAAACAGCTTCTTGAGAAACCACTGATGGCTTCCTTCTTCTTCAAGATGACTGGATCTCCCTCTATCCAACACCTTTTCTGATACTTCAGACTTCTTCTTCTTAGACCTTCTGATGAAGATCTTCTTTTTCACTTTCTTGAATTGAAACTTCAACAGGATCGTAATCCTTCTGTTTCTTCTTCTTAGATCTTCTTCTATTATTTTTCTTAGCTTAGCTGCTCTTTAATTCCTTCTGAATGTGTCTATTTATAGACTTTCTTCATGGTAACCGGCTGATCCGGTTTCTAACTGTTTTCTGACAGGTCTGACAGCTTCAGTTAAACGGTGGCAACCCACAGCTGTCAAGTCTTCAAACAGTTCTTGTACCTTAGCCTTGGACAGCAAAATGTCGAGACAGTCAGTTAGAAAGTGTCGAGACCAATCTGTCTATCTGTGTCGACACAAGTGACTTTGGTGTCGACACAGTCTTTGATGATGTCGACTAAGTTGCCTTTAAGTCGACACAGCTTCTTCAGAAAATAACTTGGTCTAGACTCTGCAGTGTGTCGACACAAGTCCTGTGTGTCGACACAGTTGTTGTAGATTCAGAACTCAGCATGTGTCGACTCAGCCTTCAGGTGTCGACACAGCAATCTTCAATCCTGCCAAAATGTGTCGACTCAGTCTTCTGGTGTCGACACAAGCATAGTCGACTTCTGCCAATATGTGTCGACACAGTCTTCTGGTGTCGACACATCCACCCAGTGTCGACACAGTTGTGGTCGACTATCTTCTTCTGTGAGTCGACTATCTTTCACGGTGTCGACTAACCTTCTCTGGTCGACTATCTTTCATGGTGTCGACACTGCTTCCCAGTGCTGAGGTTGACGATTTTCTTTATGTGTCGACACTGCTTCCCAGTGTCGACATAAATGTGGTCGACTATCATTCTCTGTGTCGACACTGATATTCTGAAGTGTCGACACAAATATTCTGAAGTGTCGACACAAATATTCTGAAGTGTCGACACAAATATTCTGAAGTGTCGACACAATTTCTTCAGGTGTCGACATGTGGACTTAGAATATTTTTCTGCATTCTTTAATACTTCTTCACCTGCACATGTCAACTCAAAACAACATCAAATACACCTTGATGTATATCATTGAGCTAAGTTGGGCTTCTTCAAATCAGGTACACATTTTCCAATGTACCCAACATCGTCGGGTAGTATCGACGAACTCGTCTGGTAGTATCGACGAACTCGTCGAGTAGTATCGACGAACTCGTCGGGTAGTATCGACGAACTCGTCGGGTAGTAACGACGAACTCGTCGGGTAGTATCGACGAACTCGTCGGGTAGTATCGACGAACTCCTAGGGTAGTATCGACGAACTGGTCGGGTAGTATCGACGAACTCGTCGAGTAGTATTGACGAACTCATCGGGTAGTATCGACGAACTCGTCGGGTAGTATCGATGAACTCGTCGGGTAGTATCGACGAACTCGTCGGGTAGTATCGACGAACTCGTTTGGTAGTATCGATGAACTCGTCGGGTAGTATCGATGAACTCATCGAGTAGTATCGACGAACTCGTCGGGTAGTATGGACGAAATCGTCGAGTAGTATCGACGAACTCATCGAGTAGTATCGACGAATCCATCGAAAGGACTCGACGAACCCATCGAGTGATCTAGACGAATTGATGAAAGTACTAGACGAATGAACTTGACAAAAATCCTTTGGTATTGTCTTGTTATTTGCGGCCTGGGAAGAACTATTGGTCGATTCAAGACATGAAGGCTCTCAGAACATGTACAAAACGACGCATTGATGACATTATCTTTCTGAAATATTACCTTATGGTATAACTAAGTATGGTCCAATAGGAGAGAGATACGTGACATGGTTGTCATTCTAAGGCATGTCAGCCATTAACCCTTGATCAAATCGGCCTATTTCATCTCTCTTCTCAAGACTTCATACTGCACGATATTTCCTCATTAGGAAAGGAGTTTTTCTTCTTATTCATTGTGTTGACTGCTCTTCCCTGAAAGAATGAAGGAACGGAGCTAGGTCGTCGGAAGCCGAACACCGTCATGCTATCGAGGAGAAGAACCCTATCCATGGCCGAAAATCATGTGAGCTTCCTACCCTCTCCCTTGGTGCTATATCTTTAGATCCAAAATTAGTAAAGATGTCGAATCAAGAGAGTTTGACTTTGGGAGTTTAATGGAGTTTCTTAAGAGAAGGCCACACTAGAACTTTCGTTCTATGACGTCGATCGCCGTGAAAATATCTCCAATCACTTCCTCTCTTCAATATGAAGGCGACAGACTTGATTTCGTGAAGAACAATGATATTGTTGGATCCCTAGTTGGATTTGGGCTAGGTTCACTAAGTTAGGCTGAGTCTGACCCACATTGTATAGCCAGGGTAATGTCTAGTAGTCCTAGTGTTGTAGGCTAAGTCCCTTTAGCTGTACCATCTTTGACCAGCAAGCAAAGGACCTCAGAGACTCAAACTTACCAGTTTTTAGAAGACAGTGACCAGTTCAAAATTCTTCGAACTCAGCTCGACGATCGTCGATCTCAGATCGACGAACTCAGAGTTAATTCTCTGTGCTGAGCTCGACGATATTCGAGCTCAGGTTGATCTTTAGTTTTCTTCAGACAGATTCTCGGCTCGACGAACTCAGAGTGCAGAATTGGAAAGTATTTCTCAATTAGCAGTTCGCAGAGCTCAGGTCGACGAACTGGAATTCTTTGGTCGACGATCTTGGATCTCAGGTCGACGAATTCCGTTCAGCGTTTGACGTTCTCTGTTCTGTTCCAGAATGAGTTTTTCCTTCTTTTGTTCCTTATTTTCTCTATTTATTAGCAGTATTATTCTGAGTATTTAATGCAAATATTCTTCTTAATATAACCGTTATTGGCTACATTAAATATGGCATTCATCAAAATAATTATTTGTTTATTCTATCAAGGACAGTTTGGGAAACTCCTTAATGCTTTTATTCTAGCCGTTTTCAATTCTCCAGGTCAGCCAGTATTTATGGAAAGAATTCAAAATTCAAAGAGAATTTTTAATTGGCAGTAGAATAAAAGAGATTCTCTCTTTTTCGAGACACGGAGTTACAAAGAGAGAGATAGAATTCTCTCTTTTTCGAGACATAGAGTTACAAAGAGAGAGAAGAAATCAGAAGCACTTACAGAGAACTTTCATCAAGCAGTCGACTCTTTCATTCTCTCTCAACGCTTTTCTTACTCTGCCAATACTCAAGACTGAAGAAGAACAAAACATCAAAATCAGAGTCTTCTTCAACTTCTGTTCCAGAAATCTGTAGACATCTTTTTCAACATCAGTCATTGGATTTCCTGGACCTTGGCAGATCAAGCTGAAGACCTACTCACCCTTAAGCAAAGCTCATTCTCCCCGAAGCATTCAACTTCTCAAAAGGAGCTTTGATAACACAAGAATCCACATAGTCTTCTCAAGTTGTATTGAGAAAAGAGAAGACTTCCATCAAACTCTTTCCACCCCATTATACAGGGTTTTAAATCCCTTCAAAAGTTAGTCTGGTTGACAAGTCTCCCTCCAAAAGACTTGAAGTTGGTTTTTGGGCACCTGATCAAAAGCCTAAAGGGTTTCCTGATCTACCTGAATCAGATCTTGTGGTGGCAGTCACCTGATCAAAACCTGCTAGTGGATTCCTACCAAGGGTGGTAGAAGAGTGGATGTACCCAAGTTTAGGGGAACCACTATAAACTTCTTGTGTCATCTGGTTGCTCCTTATCTATTTGTTTTGCTTTTTGCTGTGTTTGTGATTGCTGGAATAGTTAGCCTAGTTTCTTGTTCTTAACTGTTATATGGTATAACTATTTTACTCTGATATAAACATTAAAAAAACCAAAGATTTTAATACTTTATTCACCCCCCCCCCCCCTCTAGAGTAATCAGATCTAACCCCTCCTTTCAATTGGTATCAGAGGGGTGTGTTTTTGTTTGGTTGTACAAGTTTACTTAAACCAAGATCCAGTTACATCAGATTTTCCTCTTCCCAACTATTCTCTATCATAATGGCACAAAACAAGGATTATGCAAGCACCAGACCTCCAGTATGCAACCTAAATAGGTTTGCCATCTGGAAGGCAAGAATTAAGTTGTATATAAACTCTATTGATGTGGATATATTTAATTCTATCTTGACAAGACCTCCTACTGCAGCAACTGCTTTAACTTCAACCTCAAACACTCATGTTGTTCCACCACCTGAGTGGACAGATGCCTAGAAGAAAGCCAAGATTGCAGATGCTAAAGCCATGATCATATTTGCTAAAACTATGCCAGATGACATTTTTCAAAAGGTGACTGAATGTACCCCTGCAAAAGCAATCTGGGATTCTCTCAACCAGATGGTTGCTAGCTTAGCAGATGAGAGAAAGGACAGAAGATCAACTCTCATCTCACAGTATGAGAACTTCAAGAAAGATGAAGTTGAATCTGTTACTGATATGTACAACAGACTAAGCTCTATCATCAGTGAGCTGAAGACACTGTACAAAGACATCTCTCTCACAGAGGTCAATGACAAGATCCTAATGTTCTTCCCAAGCTCATGGGACACTAGGATCTGGCCAATCAAAGAGGCCAGAAGTTTGAATGAGATTTCAAGTGAATCTCTCCTGGGAAAGCTCAAATCTTATGAGCAGTTGATAAAATCTAGAGAAGCTATTGAGCAAAGAACTCCTCCTCCAGCAAGAAAAGAACAAAACATTGCATTCAAAGCTGCTGAAGAGACAGAAGCTCCAACAGTCAATGAAGAGCTGATGAGTCTCCTTGCAAAGAGATTCTATAAAATGGAAAGGAAGGACTTCAGGAGAAACTCATCTAGAAATGACAGCAAGCCCAGGTATGACAAAACTCCCACTAAAGAAGTAGTGTGTTTTGAATGCAGGAAACTAGGACACTTCATGTTTGAATGTCCTGAGAATCAAAAGAAGGAGAGGAGAAGAGAAAAGGAATCCAGAACAAGCATTACAGCAAGACCTCTTCCAACAAGCACAAAAAGAAGGAAAAGGGATTTGTGGCTGAAATATGGAGTGACACAGAAGATGAATCCACATCTTCCAGCTCTAGTGAAAAAGAAGAAGAGGCAAAGGCAAAGGAAATATGCCTCATGGCTATTAATGCCTCTTGCAGCCCTTCACATGCTGAAAAAGAATTTGAAAATGAAGAAGTATCAGAATCAGAAGCTGATCAGGTATTTTCATCTTTTGATTATAGTTTTGATAATTTCAAAACTGAATTAAAAACAATGTGCTTAGATTTAATTAATTCTGAAAAGGTTATTAAACAGCTTAGAGAAAAATTAACTTAATAGAATAACTTAATGCTAGAAAATGATAAGTTAAAGAATGAAATAACACTAGCTAATGAAGAAATCATAAAACTAAAGACTGAATTATGTGAGGCCAGGAAACTTGAGGAATATCTCAATGGGAGAAGCCTTAAGCCGATGGACATTACAAGTACAGTCAATGCCAGATTGAATGGAAAGCTAGGTTTGGGTGCTTCATCAAGCCTACCCCCCTAATTCAGAAAAATATATTAACCACACTAGTTAAATTTGTTTGTGAAAACGGAAAAGAAAAAGTAGAAAATAATAGTCCTAAACAAACTGACCTAAAACACAAAACTAAGAGAAAGAAAAGAAGTAATAAGAATAATAATAAAAACTATGTTCAGCAGATTTCGTCGAACTCAGATCGACGAAATGTGTACAGTTCGTCGAACTCAAGTCGACGAACTCCGAACGCAAACATGTATTATAACTATTCTCTAAACTACGATCGACGAAACCAGTATGGTTCGTCGACCAGAGATCGACGTTTTTGGAGCCCATAAAATGAATACTTTTATTCTCTGAATGGAGATCAACGAACTAAACCCCGATCGTCGAACTCAGCTCGACGAACTCACCTAAATTCGTCAAACGCAGATCAGTTGAATAGATCTTTTATGTACAACCTCGGGCTCGTAGGAGCCAAAGGCTTGAGAAAGGGAGCTAGGCGAGATGGCCTAGGGAGGTCGTCAATTCGCAGAGCGAGTGGATCCTGGCGAGAAGGATCTAAGCAAGAGCTGCGTCATGAGATGGGCGAGCAAGTGCCAAGGGAGGATGAACTCATGGGGGAGTGTCCGACTCACCACGCGAGAGGGCTCTAGAGGGGAGCTCTCGCTAGCAAGACGGTGCTCTCACCAGGCGAGAGGACCCCAGAAGGGAGTTCTCGCCAAGCACTGGTTCGGTTTTAAACCAATTTAGGTAGGGCCGAGTCCATCTTTTAGCCCATGGGATCTTACGCTTTTGCCCTGGGTGGTCTGCATATAACCCTTCAGAACATCGGAGTTTGGCTGTTGGTAGACCCGACTAAGGGTATTCTAGTAATTTTAAGACAGCTCCATTTGGTTATTGACAATCCCAGTTCAAAGGCCTATAAATAGACAGGCAAGGTGCCTTAGAAGGACATTTTTTCCTAACTCTCCTTCTCTTCTTCTTCTAAGACACCGAGCTCAGCATTTGCTAGGGAGGGGAAGAATTTCTGATTCTTCCAGGTACGAGGTGGGACCTCCGCGCTGAAGCCCCCGGTCTAGTATTTCGAGAGCCTTGTCAAGAGGGTGGTCCAGAGAGAGTAAGTGTGAGTTGCACCTCTAGTTCCGAGATTTAGGAGGGACTGACCTTGTTGGTTCCAACATTTTTGGTGTGGTGAGCGTTGAATAGCAGCTTGCATAGAAGAACTTTGGGTTACCTCATGGCGGGGGATCTTAAAGGAGATGGAGGCGGGTCCCGAACCCGGGAGGATATGTTGGGAGAGCGGAGTTCATGACATCCATTGGGGGGATCATGGACATGTTGAAGTAGATCTTGCAGAGAGGAGAATGTGATACCCCTCCACCCCAGATGCCAGGTCTCGCGCCCCGCGAGGGGATCGACCCGACAAGGATAGGCGAGGATGCGCCCGGAAGGCGACCAGTGAAGGAAGTAGTGGCGGAAGGTAGCTGACGAGACATGGAGGGCAGAGAACTTTTCGCCAGCCCAGCGAGTACTGTCTCTCCTAGAGGGTTGGTCGCACGAGTGTAGGTGGGGAGACCCCCGGCGAGAGGGTCCCCCTTCTGCGAGTTGATCCTCTCGGCACCCGTCCCTGAAGCATTCCGCGAGCCCGAGATGACCTACTATGTGGGGAAGGATGATCCCCTCCAGCACTTGCAGTGGTTCGAAGACGCGATCTCCATCAGACCAATGACGGACGCTTTTAAATGCTGCCTTTTTGCCATCACCCTGAAGAACAAGGCGAGGGATTTGTTCCACCAACTCAAACTAAAGTCAATTTACGGCTTCGAGGACCTAAGCAGACGCTTCCAATTGCGCTTCTCAACCTCTAAGAAGAGGAAAAGGAACTCGGAGTCCATTTTCTTGATCAAGCAGAAGGCCGACTAGTCCTTGGCTTAATATGTGGACCGCTTCCAGGAGGAGATTCTAGACATCCAGGAGGTGCCCGGTTTCGTTCTCCAGATGGATTTCACTGTGGGGCTGAAGGAGAGCTTTTTTAAGATGAGCCTGACAAGGAAGCCACCGTTGTCATTCGAAGGGTTGATGGAGAAGGCAGCGAAGGAAATGGCTATGGAGGCAGCAAACCCGGCCTTTGCTAAGAAGTTGGTGAGACTGACGGAGGTGGAGCAGAGAGAATCGGGAGGAGCAAGGCAGTAGGAGGGGAGGAGAAGGGAAGAGCCAAGAGGGCCGGTGAATCAGGAGTTGGGTTTGAGGTAGCCAGGAGGCCCCGTTCAAGGGCAGGGAAGAGGTTTTCCCAAGGGTGAAGGAACTACTACCCGGGAGGACTAGGGAGGTTCCATATGCTGGGGTGGGGACATGGTCCTATATTGCTCCCACCCCCGCCTCAGCAAGCTATGGCCATCAGATGGGGAAGAGGGAGAGAAAGAGAGCGTAGGAGAGAAGGAGCAGGAGTGGGGAGGAGGAGGAACCCCCAAGAAGGGAGATGGGATGGGAGAACCGCCTTGCCGTATTGTTACTTCCACGAGGAAGAAGGTCATGCGACGGCTACCTGCCCAGAATTTCTGGAATTGAAGAGGGAGAAGGCAGTAGGGGAGCAGCAATTGCCAGTGCGGATATTCGAGATGGCAGGAACTGGGGAGGAGGAATGGTGTGTGGATCGATCAGATACAGGGTATCGAGGGGGATCAGGGTGATCCACGGGGGGGGGGGGGAGTTGAGGCTACCCGCAAGGCCAGCCTCCACACCATGTACCGTCGGAGAGTCGCCTCGACATCACAAGCCCGCCCCTGGATGAAAAGATTACTTTTTCCAGGAGGGACCTACCAGATCACGAAGATCCTTTCTGTGATGCGTTGGTGATTAGTACCGCAATTGAAAACTTCACGGTGTCCAGAATCTTGGTAGATAATGGGTGTTCCGTAAATGTCATCTTCAAAAAGGCATTCAATGAGATGAGAGTGGAAGCCAAGAGAGTGATGGCGGCGGACGAACCTATGTTTGGATTCTCAGGAGAGCGGAAGGAGGTTGAGGGAGGGGTAGGGCTCCAGGTAACTCTTGGGGGGCTGTCAAGAAACTGTTGCTTTGTGATTGTGGACGCCCCCAGCAGTTACAACGCAATCTTTGGGCACCCTTTGATCAATGCCTTAAGATGCATGCCATCCTCGTTCCATCAGTGTTTGAAGCTCAATTCAGGGGGTACTCAGATCAGGGTGCGGGGAGATACGAAGGCGGCCCGAGAGTGCTATGTGACGGCGGTGAACACCATCTCATGGAAGGGTGATGCAGAAGAACTAGAGAGGAGGATGGAGCGAGAGGAGCAGTAGAGAGAGGTGCCTGAAGTGGAGATAGGCATTGCAGTGGAGCCAGCGATGGCAGGAGAGCAGGTGGATGGAGGTGAGCAAGAGGAGAGAGCGGTGTCTGAAGTGGAGAGAGGCATTGCAGTGGAGCCAGCGATTGTGGGAGAGCAGGTGGATGGAGGTGAGCAAGAGGAGAGAGCGGTGGCTGAAGTGGAGAGAGGCATTGCGGTGGATCCAGCGATGGCGGGAGAGCAGGCGAATGGAGGTGAGTAGGAGGAGAGAGCGGTGGCTGAAGTGGAGAGAGGCATTACGGTGGAGACAGCGATGGAGGGAGAGCAGGCGGATGGAGGTGAGCAGGAGGAGAGAGTGGTGGCTAAAGTGGAGAGAGGCATTGCAGTGGATCCAGAGATAGCGGGAGAGCAGGAAGGTAAGAGGGAGGTAGAAGGTGTCGGCGGCAGGAAAAGGAAGATAGGGGAAATGAGGGAGTCTTCTGGAATGGAGACTCAGCCAAAAGGGAGGAAGGGATCATCGCCAGGAAGGAGTCCCGAGGAAGAGAGGGCGAGGACCTGGGAGAGAGTGGTTGTGGTTGATAAGGAGCGAGAAGTGGTGGAGCGTAGGTCGATGGAGCAGGAGGAAAACTCAAGGGAGCAAGAAGAAGAGGAGGAGCCTTCGAGGCTGAGGGCAGCAGTGGAGGTTCTGGAGATGGACATCCTCACAAAAGAGGGGAGAAAAGAGAAGATCAAGGTCAGCGGAGAGCTCGCCCCCAGGTATCAAGAGGAGATCCGGGGGTGCATGCAAGAGAACATTGATGTATTCGCCTGGAGTGCAGGTGACATGCGGGGGTCGACGCGGATGTGGCATGCCACCATCTCAACCACGGCCCCAAGGTCTGCCCCATCCAATAGAAGAAGAGGGCCATCGCTTCCAAGATGTCCAGACCTATCAGGGAAGAGGTGGAGAAGCTGCTCCGGGCGGGGTTCATATCTGCAAGTAGGTATCCGAGGTGGGTGAGCAATGTTGTAATGGTAATGAATGGGGAGGGGTGATGAGTGATTATTTATACATGTTTTTGTCTATGTTTTAATATCAATTCTAATTTAAGGTTGTAATACTTCATGTAAAAACTTAAATAAATGGTTTGTTTTTAGTTTTATTCTTAAAATAGTTTGTTTGTCAATTTTAACAATCACTTTAATATACTATATTATGATAATGTTCACGGTCCGACCGGTTTGGACGCCTGAACGGAGCTGAACCGTCATATTATTTAAAATATATATATAGGATCTAATAATCTATAGATAATGACAATAATAATACATATAAATTAATACATATAATAATAATAATGTAAAGAAAAAGAGTTAATATAATGTATATACATTATTTACAATGTACTTATAAATTATAATATAATATGTTAAGTATAGTATTATAATATTTAGTATTATTATATAAGTAATATTATGTATATTATCTTTTAAATAAAATTTTTTTATGAATGTATAATATTATTTTATAAATGTTTTTTTATATTGTAAATAATATAATTTTATTTTAAAATAATATAAGATTGTAAGAATTAATGATTCTAAAATCTGTATTGTATATATTATAAATATATTATATGCAGGTTTCAAAGATCAAGATCAATTGGCCTAGTGGAGTGGTAGTTCTATTGAGTTTCAACAGGTTCTGGGTTCAAGTCCAGGCAGTGGTCTTTTTGCGCCAATTAAAGCCTGACCCGCCAGCTGCCCAACCCGCCAGCTGCCTGACCCGTCAGCTGCCCAACCGCCAGCTGCCCGACCCGCCAAGACCGCTGCCCGACCCGCCAGCTGCCAGCCCGACCCGCCATCCTTATCCAGCCAGCCAACTCAGCTGCCAAGTCATCTCCATCCTTATCCAAACCGCCACGTGTCAAGCTGTCCAATAGACAGCTGTCCCAAAAGCTGATTTTCAGCTTTTCCAAAAGCTGTTTGGCAGCTTTTCCATAAGCTATTTGGCAACTTTTCCAAAAGTACTTTTCCAAAAGCAATTTTATTTTTCTATAAATAGAGGGGCAGGGCTGAGTAGAATTATTCGAACTCCAGCAGCTTCCTTAAGAACTGTTAGGACTCCCCAGCTCTCTGACAAGGAACTGGTAGTAGCTTTCAAGTATTCTAAAGTTCTGTAAGTTGTAATATTTTCAGCTTTATTTTCAGCTTTTTAGAAAGTTGTAATAATTTTTCGGACTTTATAAAATAGACTCTTTCAGTTTTAATTCTGAGTACTTTACTGCTTTATTTTTAGTTTTTACTTTCCTTTTTTTCATACTATCCCGAATGAAAGGCGAAGCTCTGCTTATGTCCTGGATTAAGATAGCATGAAACTGCTTTCAAAACTATTTTCAAAACCTTATTATTTCGTACTATCCCGAATGAAAGGCGAGGCGAAAGCCTATGACCTGGATTAAGATAGTGCGGAAGCTCTGCAAAATTTTACTACCCTATCCCAAAAACAAAGGTGAAGCGAAAGCTTAAATCCTGGATTGAGATAGATAGGTAGATATTATTTTCTGTACTTTATACCGCCCCCATCCTGAGAAGAGGCTAAGAACCCTTAGCACTTGGTCAAGATGAGCTCTGGGCTGGATACTATTTTCAACTATTTCAACTCTACTTTCTAGTTATTCTAACTAGGGTTTCTGTTAATTGATCATATACTAGGTGACGAGACACTACGTTTACGTTAACCCGTTTAAACGCAAGCCTTCCCGGTCGTACTTTCGAGTCAGTGATGCTACCAAAGGGACCCTCTCGTGAAGTTAGATAATTAAGAAATAAAGTTGTTCTTTTAATAGCTGAATTAATATTCTCTCAAAGTAATTCTGAAATCGAGGACTAGTTTCTAAGTCCCTATCTTATAAAATCACGTATATATATTTTTCTATCTTTAGTTTTAAATATAAACTCCACTCCGTTCGTTCGATAAAATAATAGTCCATTCTAAAAAGTAGAATAATTAACACCGATCCCAGGAAAAATACGACCTTGATATTTTCTACAAAATACTATACTCCTATGCGATAGGTACTCTTGCCTTAATCCACATGATATAAGTAAGTAAACAAAGAGATAGACTTATATACGTAAAAGATTATATAAAACCAAATCTATCTTCTTTAAAACAAACTTTACTTATCATGCTTTTTGGCGCCGTTGCCGGGGATTAGTTTATATGTGTTAATATTTGAAAATAAACGAACGCTATTAATTTTATCTTTTCTTTTTCTTGTTATTTAAAAACCTTAGTTTTTATAAAAATAAAACAAACATAAAATTTCCTGAATTAAAAACTTTATTTTTATAAAACCTAACTTTTTATTAACAAGTTTATTAACTACTAAAAAAACAAAAAAAAAACCTAACCTACTATTTAACGTATTTTATACTTGAAAAAAAATAAAAAGTAGTTTATAATAAAAAACCTGCTTTTATTATAAAACTTCTTTTATAGAAAACTTGTTTTATATAAAAAACTGTTTTTAGTTATTTTCCGTTTTACGTCTTTTCATGTGTTTGTAATTTTTTTAAACTTAGTTTTTTTTTTCCTATTTTTTTTTATACAAAAAGTCTTTTGTTTAGTGTATGACCCGCAGAACTCCATCTGATTTAACTCTTGAACTTGATCCTGAAATCGATCGCACCTTTCGCAGGCGCCTCCGATCTCTGAATCAAGAGCTCGTATTAAATCTGGAAGAGTCTGTAGGCACCGCACACGTACAAGAAATGGCAGCAGAGCAACAACAAATGCCAGAGGTGGTCCCCCAAAGGACCATGTCTTATTATGCACGACCTAATTTAGATGACACCGGGTCTAGTATCGTTCGCCCACCAATTGCTAATAATAACTTCGAGATTAAATCGAGTATAATCCAAATGATTCAAAATTCTGTTCAATTCGATGGATTGCCCGACGAAGATCCAAACACGCACTTGTCAAACTTCTTAGAAATATGCGACACATTTAAGATAAATGGCGTCACTGATGATGTCATCCGTCTTCGCTTATTTCCTTTTTCATTACGAACGAAAGCCAAACAGTGGCTAGGTTCTCTCCCCAGAGGATCTATCGCCACTTGGGCTGAAATGACCGAAAAATTCCTTACAATGTATTTTCCACCTGCAAAAACCGCACGTCTACGTGCGGATATTTCTTCCTTTGTGCAAGGCAAGTCTGAGTCTCTTTATGAGACTTGGGAACGTTTTAAGGAATATCTACGTCGGTGTCCACATCATGCACTGCCAACTTGGCTCCAGTACAAATATTTTATAATGGTTTGAATATTCAAACCAGGCAAGCCATTGATGCTGTCGCTGGGGGCACGCTCAACAATAAAACCCCCAAGGCCGCTCAAACCCTCTTTGAGGAAATGGCCATGAACGCGTACTAGTGGAACGAGCCAAGGTCACGCCCTAAACAAGCTGGAATTTATGAGCTAGATACTTCTTCTACTTTAGCACTCCAAGTAGAAAATTTAACTAAACAATTGGCAGGAATATCTGCTTCCTCCGCCACAACTACTTGGAATCCGAATAATAATGTAATTGAAGAAATCGATTATATGGGGAACTCTTATAGACCTTCCTATAATCCTAATGTTAACTCAAATAATAATTCTTATAATCCAGGATATAGGAACCATCCTAATTTTTCATGGAGCAACCCCAATAATGCTCAACGCCCTCCGACTGCAAATCCAAGTGGATTTGCACCGCAACCCCCACAACCACAAACACCACCACCACAACCGAACCAATTTAGGCCAACCCGATAGAAGACATATTCACGAAATATGTCAGTATTAATGAGTCCAATATCCGAAACCTGACTGGATCAATTAAAAACTTAGAAACACAAATTGGACAAATATCAAAAGTGTTATCGAAACGCCAACCTGGTAATTTGCTAGGAAATACGGAACCAAATCTGCGGGATATTGGCCATTCCAGTAACCCAAGTTGACAAGCCATCAAACTACGAAGTGGAAGGGAGCTACCACCACCCGTTAGGGTAGAAAAAGAAGCTAAGGTTTGCCTTCCTACACCACTTCCCGTTACGACTCTACCTCCTCAACCCCCGCGAATTTCTTCCCCACATGTTGTTTTACCTTATCCATCTAAATTAAAAGATGAGCGAGAAGATGAACAATATAAAAATTTTCTTAAAATGCTAAAACAAATTCAAATCAATATACCTTTCTGCGAGGCAATTGCACAGATGCCTAAATACGCAAAATATTTAAAAGCGTTACTTTCAAATAAAAAGAAACTCGAAGATATTTCGAGAGTTTTTCTTAACGCCGAGTGTTCAGCCGTTTTATTATATAAATTACCCCCAAAATTAAACGATCCGGGACGATTTTCCATCCCGTGTCTTTTCGGTAATCTATTAATAAAAGATGCGTTAGCAGATTTAGGTGCTAGCATAAATTTAATGCCCTACTCGCTCTTTCAAAAACTAGGATTAGGTAACCCCAGCCCAACTAAAATGAGCATTCAGTTAGCAGATCGTTCTATTAAATATCCAATAGGGATAGTAGAGGATGTTCTGGTCAAAATAGACAAGTTTATCTTCCCGGTAGACTTTGTTATACTTGATATAGAGGAAGACATTGATGTTCCCATAATTCTCGGTCGTCCTTTTCTCGCAACCTCTCGCGCGATAATAGACGTAAGTAACGGTAGACTTCTCTTACGAGTAGGAGATGATGAGGTTACTATCGATATAGATCCCTCTATGAAAAATTCTTTAATAAATGACGATTCCTGCTATCTTGCAGAAGCCTCTTTTGAGGAAAATGGTTTTTCCTATTCTGATTTACTTTCAATTACTGTAGAAGAATCGGACTTGGCAGACTTACCCCTTTCACAAGAAATGCTAACCGATGACCCTTTAGAACCTTTTATATCCTTAACTTCTACAACTCTAAAAACTCCAACTTCATATGAAAAACCACCAACCCTCAAGCTGAAAACACTTCCTGCACATTTAAAATACGTTTTCCTTGAAGCCGAATCTAAACTCCCTGTTATCATTTCTGCCGAATTAAATGATAAGAAAACGTCTGAATTAATAGAAGTGTTAAAACAACATCGCCATGCATTAGCTTGGCAAATTTCTAATATCCAAGGACTCAACCCATCTTTTTGTACGCATAAAATATTTTTGAAAGATAACCCTCGTAAATCTATCCAGCCCCAACGACGTTTAAATCCTAATATGAAGGATGTCGTAAAGGCTGAAGTAATGAAATTATTAGACGCAGGAATTATCTATCCAATCTCAGATAGCACATGGGTTAGTCCCGTACAAGTCGTCCCTAAGAAAGGCGGTATAACGGTAGTGCCAAACGCTAATAATGAACTAATTCCAACACGTACTATTACGGGTTGGAGGATGGGCATCGACTATCGAAAATTAAATGATTCCACCCGTAAAGATCACTTTCCACTACCGTTTATAGATCAAATATTAGAGCGACTCTCGGGTCACTCATATTATTGTTTTCTCGATGGTTATTCAGGGTATTTACAAATTTCTATAGCCCCTGAAGATCAAGAGAAAACTATGTTCACTTGTGTACAACCCCATATCCGGCCGAGCGGGATCCTCCCCAAGTGGCAGACTTGGGGCGAGCTACGAGCGACGTTTTGACGTAGCCCCGTTCGGGGGCATGCGAGTGCTCGTGCAGGCGTACAGAGGTCTTACAGGCATAGACTATCTAATGCAATGTTATACAATATATATCTTATATTATATATAATATATAATATATATTATATAAATTATGTAATATATGAAAAACAAAGAGGAAGTAGGGGAGCAGGCGGGACAGCATGGGGGGGGGGAAACAAAAGGAAAAAGACAAAAGCAAAGAGCAGGAGGAGGAAAAAGAGGAGCAGGCCATCGGGTACGGCAGAAGGAGGAAGGAAAAAAAGCCATGAGAGCTTTTTTCCCGGCCGGCTGGAGCTCAACGCCGTCCGCCCCTCTCCCCTCGGCCCCTCTCCGCCTCTCTCGGCCTGGAACGGCCAAACAGGGCTCAGCCCCTCTTCGCCTCTCTCGGCCCGGAACGGCCAAACATGGCTTCCCTCTCCATCTCTCTCGGCCTGGAGCCCGACGCCGCCCAGCTCCTCCCTTCTCCATCGTCGACCGGCCAGCAGCCCGACGCCCCCTCTCCAGATCTCCTCACCCTTCGCCGGCAAGCCCGAGCCCGCCGCTCCACCTCCTCTTCCCTCTCTCGGCCGCATGGAGCAGCACAACCCGGCGCCAACACCGAGCTCCTCCTCCTCTCCCGCCGCCGGCAAGCCCGAGCTAGGGCTCGGCCCCTCTCTTTTTCCTGGCCTAAAGCAGCATAGCGGGGCCGAGCTCCTCTCGGCCCCCTCTTCCAGGCCACCTCCAGCGGGGCCGAGCTCCTCTCGGCCCCCTCTTCCAGGCCGCCTCCAGCGGGGCCGAGCTCCTCTCGGCCCCTCCTTCCCGTCGCCGCCTCCAGCGGGGCCGAGCTCCTCTCGGCCCCTCCTTCCCGTCGCCGCCTCCAGCGGGGCCGAGCTCCCCTCGGCCCCCTCTTCCCGTCGTCGCCCCGAGCAAGGCTCGGCCTAAAAGAGAGGTCGACCACCGCCATCACCGCCTCGAGCAAGGGCTCGGCCTAAAAGAGAGGTCGACCACCGCCATCGCCGCCTCGAGCAAGGGCTCGGCCTAAAAGAGAGGTCGACCACCGCCATCGCCGCCTCGAGCAAGGGCTCGGCATAAAAGAGAGCTCGGCCACCGCCATCGCCGCCTCGAGCAAGGGCTCGGCCTAAAAGAGAGCTCGACCACCGCCATCGCCGCCTCGAGCAAGGGCTCAGTCTGGAATGAAGATCGGCCACCGCCGCAGCTCCCAGCACCGCCGCCAAGCACGCGCCAAGGGTAACGATGTTTCTACTCGGGCAGGTGAAGCCCTCAATTTACATGTTTGCATGGAAGCCCTCTCCACCAATGGGTGGGGGAAGGGAGCTCTCCGACGGGTTGACGTGTACGTCCCCGCTAATTAATTGCATCTAGTATCCGGAAGTGCGAGTACGGATTTAGGCATGCTGTGTGAAGCCCATTCGGACGTACGAGCCGAATTGGTGATGTGCTGTGTGAAGCCCATTCGGACGTATGAGCCGAATTGGTGATGTGCTGTGTGAAGCCCATTCGGACGTATGAGCCGAATTGGTGATGTTCTGTGCGAAGCCTATCCGGACGTATGAGCCGGATCGGTGATGTTCTGTGGTTCCCGGAGAAGACTCCGAGGAAGTAGGATATTATCTATTTGCAGGGAATGCGCACCATAGCCCCGAAAAAGGGGTGTACGGAATATGTTTGGCCCGCTTATGTTAGCCGATTGTAGTTCAGCTGGCAGTCGTTCGTCGAGACGCTGGCGTACAGGTGTTGCAGTACCAAGCAGGGATTAGCGGGCTTAAGCCCAAGCTCGTGCCGGCCCTCGAAGGCCCATTTTTATTTATATTGCCGGTCTGCGTGCCGATGTATGGAATTTATATTCCTGTAAATTTATAATCTGTGATGCTCTGTGTATGTATAGCTTACTTCTCTTTGCCTTGGGCGAGTGGTGTGCTCGTGAACCGCTCGTCCCGTGGGAGCCCCGAGGTTTATGCCAGGAAGCCCCTGTTGGCCCGTTGATAGCCTTTTAAGGCAGCGGAGTCGCGCTGTTTGCAGCCCAGTTGGGCAGCGTATCGTAGAATGGCTTGACGATGTTGCGTCTTTAGTAGCGCGTTTGAGGAGCATTTTGTATAGACCCAAGGAGATGCATCTGGATAGGAGAGAGTTGGTCTTGAGACCCTCCTTAGATGTTCCGGTCGGCCAAGAGTGCCCTCCGAAGGTGTCTTAGCTCAGCTTTTGGCTTGGGAGGGGAAGAGTTCGTTAGTCTTCCGGGTATGCGGTGGGTCCTCCACGCTGAGACCTTGGGTCTGTCCCTTACGTTCCTAGTCTAGAGCCTAGATTGTTCATTTGAGTGTAGTAGGTGTGCGGTCACCCCTCTTTTGGGACCCCGAACTCCACGGAAGTCAATTTTGACTTCGGTCAATTTTGGCTTCAACAGTTATGGTGCGGTGAGCGTGGAGAGTGGCCAGTACAGAAAAACTCAGGCTATAGAAGATGAACTAAGGGACGACTATGGTCTTGTGATGAAAGAAGTCCCCTCCCACTCCTCTTTAGTCGATCTTAACCATCATAGCGTTTCGTCTCCCCTCTGGTTCCCAAGAGGGTGGACGTAGCGGGTAGATGTGCCTCGTGTCAGACTTTGACTTGGTTGACTCTGTCAACAGTTCTTTTGAGTTATTTGATTACCTTTATTTTTGCTTATAGTTGGTTTGGAGAGGAGACCCCGAGAAGACCCGCTGACCAGGCTCTCATCAAGTTGGCAGGGCTGTAGGCTCACTCGGGGGTTGGAGTTGTGTTGGAGAGGAGACCCCCAGGTAGACCCGCTGCGCAGGCTCCCATCTAGCTGGCAGGTCCGTAGGCTCGCCTGTGGGGGATAGGATTGGTTTGATCGTCATCGGCACCCCGAGCTCGGCTCGGCCTCAGGTAGACCCGCTGCGCAGGCTCCCATCTAGCTGGCAGGTCCGTAGGCTCGCCTGTGGGGGATAGGATTGGTTGATCGTCATCGGCACCCCGAGCTCGGCTCGGCCCCAGGTAGACCCGCTGCGCAGGCTCCCATCTAGCTGGCAGGTCCGTAGGCTCGCCTGTGGGGGATAGGATTGGTTTGATCGTCATCGGCACCCCGAGCTCGGCTCGGCCCCGGGTAGACCCGCTGCGCAGGCTCCCATCTAGCTGGCAGGTCCGTAGGCTCGCCTGTGGGGGATAGGATTGGTTTGATCGTCATCGGCACCACGAGCTCGGCTCGGCCCCAGGTAGACCCGCTGCGCAGGCTCCCATCTAGCTGGCAGGTCCGTAGGCTCGCCTGTGGGGGATAGGATTGGTTTGATCGTCATCGGCACCCCGAGCTCGGCTCGGCCCCAGGTAGACCCGCTGCGCAGGCTCCCATCTAGCTGGCAGGTCCGTAGGCTCGCCTGTGGGGGATAGGATTGGTTTGATCGTCATCGGCACCCCGAGCTCAGCTCGGCCCCAGGTAGACCCGCTGCGCAGGCTCCCATCTAGCTGGCAGGTCCGTAGGCTCGCCTGTGGGGGATAGGATTGGTTTGATCGTCATCGGCACCCCGAGCTCGGCTCGGCCCCAGGTAGACCCGCTGCGCAGGCTCCCATCTAGCTGGCAGGTCCGTAGGCTCTCCTGTGGGGGATAGGATTGGTTTGATCGTCATCGGCACCCCGAGCTCGGCTCGGCCCCAGGTAGACCCGCTGCACAGGCTCCCATCTAGCTAGCAGGTCCGTAGGCTTGCCTGTGGGGGATAGGATTGGTTTGATCGTCATCGGCACCCCGAGCTCGGTTCGGCCCCAGGTAGACCCGCTGCGCAAGCTCCCATCTAGCTGGCAGGTCCGTAGGCTCGCCTGTGGGGGATAGGATTGGTTTGATCGTCATCGGCACCCCGAGCTCGGCTCGGCCCCAGGTAGACCCGCTGCGCAGGCTCCCATCTAGCTGGCAGGTCCGTAGGCTCGCCTGTGGGGGATAGGATTGGTTTGATCGTCATCGGCACCCCGAGCTCGGCTCGGCCCCAGGTAGACCCGCTGCGCAGGCTCCCATCTAGCTGGCAGGTCCGTAGGCTCGCCTGTGGGGGATAGGATTGGTTTGATCGTCATCGGCACCCCGAGCTCGGCTCGGCCCCAGGTAGACCCGCTGCGCAGGCTCCCATCTAGCTGGCAGGTCCGTAGGCTCGCCTGTGGGGGATAGGATTGGTTTGATCGTCATCGGCACCCCGAGCTCGGCTCGGCCCCAGGTATACTTATTGTAAGTAAGGGTATAAGGGCAGCAGGGAGCGTTACAAGTATCGAGCGGTTCAGTTATGATTCAAAAGGTGCACGGAAAGTTTAGCGTTTTGAACGCAATTTTTGGATTTTCTCAAAATTTTCTTTTGGGTCGGCTCCCGCTCGCCGGATATTTGGGATTGGACATTTCTTTCCGAGCTTGTACCAACCTTGAAAAGAGCGGGGATTGTGTACAACCCCATATCCGGCCGAGCGGGATCCTCCCCAAGTGGCAGACTTGGGGCGAGCTACGAGCGACGTTTTGACGTAGCCCCGTTCGGGGGCATGCGAGTGCTCGTGCAGGCGTACAGAGGTCTTACAGGCATAGACTATCTAATGCAATGTTATACAATATATATCTTATATTATATATAATAATATAATATATATTATATAAATTATGTAATATATGAAAAACAAAGAGGAAGTAGGGGAGCAGGCGGGACAGCATGGGGGGGGGGGGGGGAAACAAAAGGAAAAAGACAAAAGCAAAGAGCAGGAGGAGGAAAAAGAGGAGCAGGCCATCGGGTACGGCAGAAGGAGGAAGGAAAAAAAGCCATGAGAGCTTTTTTCCCGGCGGCTGGAGCTCGACGCCGTCCGCCCCTCTCCCCTCGGCCCCTCTCCGCCTCTCTCGGCCTGGAACGGCCAAACAGGGCTCAGCCCCTCTTCGCCTCTCTCGGCCCGGAACGGCCAAACATGGCTTCCCTCTCCATCTCTCTCGGCCTGGAGCCCGACGCCGCCCAGCTCCGCCCTTCTCCATCGTCGACCGGCCAGCAGCCCGACGCCCCCTCTCCAGATCTCCTCACCCTTCACCGGCAAGCCCGAGCCCGCCGCTCCACCTCCTCTTCCCTCTCTCGGCCGCTTGGAGCAGCACAACCCGGCGCCAACACCGAGCTCCTCCTCCTCTCCCGCCGCCGGCAAGCCCGAGCTAGGGCTCGGCCCCTCTCTTTTTCCCGGCCTAAAGCAGCATAGCGGGGCCGAGCTCCTCTCGGCCCCCTCTTCCAGGCCGCCTCCAGCGGGGCCGAGCTCCTCTCGGCCCCCTCTTCCAGGCCGCCTCCAGCGGGGCCGAGCTCCTCTCGGCCCCTCCTTCCCGTCGCCGCCTCCAGCGGGGCCGAGCTCCTCTCGGCCCCTCCTTCCCGTCGCCGCCTCCAGCGCGGCCGAGCTCCCCTCGGCCCCCTCTTCCCGTCGTCGCCCCGAGCAAGGCTCGGCCTAAAAGAGAGGTCGACCACCGCCATCGCCGCCTCGAGCAAGGGCTCGGCCTAAAAGAGAGGTCGACCACCGCCATCGCCGCCTCGAGCAAGGGCTCGGCCTAAAAGAGAGGTCGACCACCGCCATCGCCGCCTCGAGCAAGGGCTCGGCCTAAAAGAGAGCTCGGCCACCGCCATCGCCGCCTCGAGCAAGGGCTCAGCCTAAAAGAGAGCTCGACCACCTCCATCGCCGCCTCGAGCAAGGGCTCAGTCTGGAATGAAGATCGGCCACCGCCGCAGCTCCCAGCACCGCCGCCAAGCACGCGCCAAGGGTAACGATGTTTCTACCCGGGCAGGTGAAGCCCTCAATTTACATGTTTGCATGGAAGCCCTCTCCACCAACGGGTGGGGGAAGGGAGCTCTCCGACGGGTTGACGTGTACGTCCCCGCTAATTAATTGCATCTAGTATCCGGAAGTGCGAGTACGGATTTAGGCATGCTGTGTGAAGCCCATTCGGACGTACGAGCCGAATTGGTGATGTGCTGTGTGAAGCCCATTCGGACGTATGAGCTGAATTGGTGATGTGCTGTGTGAAGCCCATTCGGACATATGAGCCGAATTGGTGATGTTCTGTGCGAAGCCTGTCCGGACGTATGAGCCGGATCGGTGATGTTCTGTGGTTCCCGGAGAAGACTCCGAGGAAGTAGGATATTATCTATTTGCAGGGAATGCGCACCGTAGCCCCGAAAAAGGGGTGTACGGAATATGTTTGGCCCGCTTATGTTAGCCGATTGTAGTTCAGCTGGCAGTCGTTCGTCGAGACGCTGGCGTACAGGTGTTGCAGTACCAAGTAGGGATTAGCGGGCTTAAGCCCAAGCTCGTGCCGGCCCTCGAAGGCCCATTTTTATTTATATTGCCGGTCTGCGTGCCGATGTATGGAATTTATATTCCTGTAAATTTATAATCTGTGATGCTCTGTGTATGTATAGCTTACTTCTCTTTGCCTTGGGCGAGTGGTGTGCTCGTGAACCGCTCGTCCCGTGGGAGCCCCGAGGTTTATGCCGGGAAGCCCCTGTTGGCCCGTTGATAGCCTTTTAAGGCAGCGGAGTCGCGCTGTTTGCAGCCCAGTTGGGCAGCGTATCGTAGAATGGCTTGACGATGTTGCGTCTTTAGTAGCGCGCTTGAGGAGCATTTTGTATAGACCCAAGGAGATGCATCTGGATAGGAGAGAGTTGGTCTTGAGACCCTCCTTAGATGTTCCGGTCGGCCAAGAGTGCCCTCCGAAGGTGTCTTAGCTCAGCTTTTGGCTTGGGAGGGGAAGAGTTCGTTAGTCTTCCGGGTATGCGGTGGGTCCTCCACGCTGAGACCTTGGGTCTGTCCCTTACGTTCCTAGTCTAGAGCCTAGATTGTTCATTTGAGTGTAGTAGGTGTGCGGTCACCCCTCTTTTGGGACCCCGAACTCCACGGAAGTCAATTTTGACTTCGGTCAATTTTGGCTTCAACAACTTGCCCCTTCAGTACTTTCGCCTATAGGCGAATGCCGTTTGGACTTTGTAATGCGCCAGCTACATTTCAAAGATATATGCTAGCTATTTTTGGCAAGTTAGTAGAAGATGTTATGGAAGTGTTTATGGATGACTTCTCCGTATTTGGAGACTCATTCCATACATGTTTAGATAACCTCGCTCGTGTTCTTCAACGCTGTGAAGACACGAATTTAGTGTTGAACTGGGAGAAATGCCATTTTATGGTCCGCGAAGGTTTAGTTCTCGGTCATAAAATTTCTTCCCAGGGAATCGAGGTAGATAAGGCCAAAATAGAAATAATTGAAAAACTTCCTCCTCCAACAAATGTAAAATCTATTCGAAGTTTCTTAGTCCATGCAAGTTTCTATAGACGGTTCATTCAAAATTTCTCTAAAATAACAAAACCGTTAACTCATTTATTAGAAAAAGAAGCCCCATTTATATTCGATAATGAATGCTTAGTAGCATTCAATATTATTAAGGACAAACTTATCAACTCTCCTATTTTAGTAGCCCCAGACTGGTCCTTCCCTTTTGGGATCATGTGTGATGCGAGTGATTATGCGGTAGGAGCTGTCTTAGGACAACGAGTAGACAAATATTTTCATCCTATTTATTATGCAGGTTAAACTCTCACATCCACACAAACCAATTACACGACCACGGAAAAGGAACTACTGGCGATTGTATTTGCATTTGATAAGTTTAGATCTTATATTACACTATCGAAAGTTATAGTTTTTACGGATCATTCTGCTTTAAAATATTTACTAACAAAGGCAGATGCAAAACCCCGTTTATTACGTTGGATTCTCTTATTACAAGAATTTGATTTAGAGATCCGAGATAAGAAAGGCGCAGAGAATTTGGCAGCCGATCATCTTTCTCGACTAGAGAATGCTGCAACAGATACACTCGTGGAAGCCGACATCGAAGATAAATTCCCTGAAGAAAGTCTTCTCGCTCTCGAAAAGGTAACAAACTCTTCTACTCCTTGGTTCGCAGACTTGGCTAACTATTTAGTAGCCCGAGTCCTTCCAAAAGCTTTTTCATTTCAAGAAAAAAAGAAATTCTTTTCTGACTTGAAAAACTACTTTTGGGAAGACCCGTATTTATTCCGAGTCTGTGCCGACCAAGTAATTCGAAGATGTATTTCGAATGAGGAAGGACTAAAAATACTACGGCACTGCCACGAAGGACCAACCGGCGGACATTATCAATCCAACCGGACTGCACGTAAAGCCCTTGAAGTAGGATTCTTTTGGCCTACTTTATTCAAGGACGCTCAAAAATTGGTAAGCGTTTGCAATCGCTGCCAACGGTCAGGTAACATTTCCCGTCGGGACGAAATGCCCCAAAACTTTTACTTAGAATGTGAAATTTTTGATCTGTGGGGCATAGATTTTATAGGCCCTTTACCTCCTTCTTTTAAAAATCGTTATATCTTAGTAGCGGTCGATTACGTTTCACGGTGGGCTGAAGCGCAAGCTTTACCCACCGCTGACTCGAGAGTCGTCGTTAAATTTCTAAAAACCTTATTTTCTCGTTTTGGCATGCCTAGGGCTATAGTTAACGATCGAGGTACTCATTTTTGTAACACCCAGATGGCTAAAGTGTTAGCCAAATATGGAGTTACTCATAAACTCGCTACCGCTTATCACCCCCAAACAAGCGGCCAAGTGGAGGTAGTCAATAGAGAACTAAAGCGCATATTAGAAAAAACTGTAGATACTAATCGAAAAGATTG
Organism: Platanthera zijinensis; assembly: GCA_039513925.1. Taxonomy (NCBI): domain Eukaryota; kingdom Viridiplantae; phylum Streptophyta; class Magnoliopsida; order Asparagales; family Orchidaceae; genus Platanthera; species Platanthera zijinensis. Next base: position 101,352,713 of record CM077092.1, read on the forward strand.
GTCCCTCAAATTAGATGATGCACTTTGGGCCTACCGTACAGCATTCAAAACTGCAATCGGTTGTACACCTTTTCGTTTAGTATATGGAAAAGCATGTCACCTACCTGTAGAATTAGAACATCGCGCATACTGGGCGCTAAAATTTCTTAACTTAGATACAAACTTAGTCGCCGAACTACGTAAATTTCAACTCAATGAACTTGAGGAATGGCGTGCAAACGCCTATGAAAATAATAAATTTTATAAAGAGCGATCTAAGTTTTATCATGATAGAAAAATTAAATTTCCAAAATCTTTTTCACCAGGTGATCTTGTCCTACTATATAACTCACGCCTTAAATTATTTCTAGGAAAATTAAAATCCCGATGGACCGGACCCTATACTGTTAAACAAACCTGGCCATATGGGACCGTTCTTATTTCTCACCCTGAACTAGGAACTTTCAAAGTAAACGGGCACCGTTTTAAAACTATATTTTACTGGGGACCCTTTTCAAAAAGAACCTGAAACCTTAACACTACTCCATAACCTCGAAATATAAATTCCTTTGTATACTTCCATCTTTTATGCTTTTGTATATTCTGTAAATATTTTTCACTTCATACTTATGCCTAACATAAGTATGGAGGTGCTTTTAGCTGCAAATTTTTTTTATCACTTATATGTTTTAAATAAAAGCATTGTTTATTTTAGTACTCATCCCAAAACAACTTTCAAAACCATACTATGTAAATATATTCCAATAAAATCTGCGTTGATCAAAAATTCAAATTATTCAATTTTCAAATTTACTACTCCTTCTCATAACTAGATAGATATAAATATCCGGAATAAACTTGTAAACCCTACCTTGTAAAATTTCATTACAATCGGAGTTATTTTTTTTAGCAAGCCTGCTTTAATCTAAAAAACAAATACAAATATATACAATAGAAGCAAAACATATTATGTTCACCAAACAATTTTAGACTGTAATTATCCTTACTCCATTCTTAACGAAATATAAGAAATACAAACTATTATAGTTGCTCTCAAAATTTTTTATCCAACTCCTGAATATTTATTTATTTCTACTTGGCATGTTTTCTTACGCAAGCAAGTATCTAAGAGTATGTGCTCCTAGTAAAAGAAAAGATCTTATGTTAATGGGAATAAGATTTCATTCCGTACACATAGGAATCCAATAAATATGAAAAGATTATATGGAAAGGAGTATGTGCTCCTCTAAATATACATTGGATTCAAATAAAAACTCAAGTATGCTTTGTATTTTTTGCCACTTTGGAATTACATTCCTTAGTAGTTATAACAACGCATAACTTAGATAAAAAGATGATAGAATACAAAAATCTATCACTTCTACAAAAGCCTATTGTATAGGTAAATTCCACCCTTCCAAAGTTGATATTCTATTTTTGTTTAAAATTTTGAGAGAGCATAAATAATAGAATGCACATTTTCCAATATATCTCGTATAAAGATATAGTAATCATAAAGCCAATCTATCCTTGTTATATCTGATTTTAATATATGCTTACTATTTGTTTTTCAAAAACTTTTATGGCTATAAATTTTAACTCTGGTATCAATGATATATATATACGATAGCATTTAACTCTTTATTCACCGGATGTTTATACCTGTTTTATCTTGAAGAATTAAATTGATAGTAAATAGAAAATTTCATAACTTGTAAATATACTCAACTCTATATTTGCTCTGGAATAGCAAAATCTAAGTATGGAGGTATTTGATGAGTGATTATTTATACATGTTTTTGTCTATGTTTTAATATCAATTCTAATTTAAGGTTGTAATACTTCATGTAAAAACTTAAATAAATGGTTTGTTTTTAGTTTTATTCTTCAATTAGTTTGTTTGTCAATTTTAACAATCACTTTAATATACTATATTATGATAATGTTCACGGTCCGACCGGTTTGGACGGCCTGAACGGAGCTGAACCATCATATTATTTGAAATATATATATAGCATCTAATAATCTATAGATAATGACAATAATAATACATATAAATTAATACATATAATAATAATAATGTAAAGAAAAAGAGTTAATATAATGTATATAAATTAATTACAATGTACTTATAAATTATAATATAATATGTTAAGTATAGTATTATTAATATTTAGTATTATTATATAAGTAATATTATGTATATTATCTTTTAAATAAAATTTTATTATGAATGTATAATATTATTTTATAAATTTTTTTTTTATATTGTAAATAATATAATTATATTTTAAAATAATATAAGATTGTAAGAATTATAGTATAATAAAATCTGTATTGTATATATTATAAATATATTATATGCAGGTTTCAAAGATCAAAGATCAATTGGCCTAGTGGAGTGGTAGTTCTGTTGAGTTTCAACAGGTTTTGGGTTCAAGTCCAGGCGGTGGTCTTTTTGCGCCAATTAAAGCCTGACCCGCCAGCTGCCCAACCCGCCAGCTGCCCAACCCGCCAGCTGCCTGACCCGCCAGCTGCCCAACCCGCCAGCTGCCCGACCCGCCAAGACCGCTGCCCGACCCGCCATCTGCCAGCCCGACCCGTCATCCTTATCCAGCCAGCCAACTCAGCTGCCAAGTTATCTCCATCCTTATCCAAACCGCCACGTGTCAAGCTGTCCAATAGACAGCTGTCCCAAAAGCTGATTTTCAGCTTTTCCAAAAGCTGATTTTCAGCTTTTCCAAAAGCTGTTTGGCAGCTTTTCCATAAGCTGTTTGGCAACTTTTCCAAAAGTGCTTTTCCAAAAGCAATTTTATTTTTCTATAAATAGAGGGGCAGGGCTGAGTAGAATTATTCGAACTCCAGCAGCTTCCTTAAGAACTGTTAGGACTCCCCAGCTCTCTGATAAGGAACTGGTAGTAGCTTTCAAGTATTCTAAAGTTCTGTAAGTTGTAATATTTTCAGCTTTATTTTCAGCTTTTTAGAAAGTTGTAATAATTTTTCGGACTTTATAAAATAGACTCTTTCAGTTTTAATTCTGAGTACTTTACTGCTTTATTTTTAGTTTTTACTTTCCTTTTTTTCATACTATCCCGAATGAAAGGCGAAGCTCTGCTTATGTCCTGGATTAAGATAACGTGAAACTGCTTTCAAAACTATTTTCAAAACCTTATTATTTCGTACTATCCCGAATGAAAGGCGAGGCGAAAGCCTATGACCTGGATTAAGATAGTGCGGAAGCTCTGCAAAATTTTACTACCCTATCCCAAAAACAAAGGTGAAGCGAAAGCTTAAATCCTGGATTGAGATAGATATGTAGATATTATTTTCTGTACTTTATACCGCCCCCATCCTGAGAAGAGGCTAAGAACCCTTAGCACTTGGTCAAGATGAGCTCTGGGCTGGATACTATTTTCAACTACTTCAACTCTACTTTCTAGTTATTCTAACTAGGGTTTTCTGTTAATTGATCATATACCAGGTGACGAGACACTACGTTTACGTTAACCCGTTTAAACGCAAGCCTTCCCGGTCGTACTTTCGAGTCAGTGATGCTACCAAAGGGACCCTCTCGTGAAGTTAGATAATTAAGAAATAAAGTTGTTCTTTAATAGCTGAATTAATATTCTCTCAAAGTAATTCTGAAATCGAGGACTAGTTTCTAAGTCCCTATCTTAATAAAATCACGTATATATATTTTTCTATCTTTAGTTTTTAAATATAAACTCCACTCCGTTCGTTCGATAAAATAATAGTCCATTCTAAAAAGTAGAATAATTAACACCGATCCCAGGAAAAATATGACCTTGATATTTTCTACAAAATACTATACTCCTATGCGATAGGTACTCTTGCCTTAATCCACAGGATATAAGTAAGTAAACATAGAGATAGACTTATATACGTAAAAGATTATATAAAACCAAATCTATCTTCTTTTAAACAAACTTTACTTATCAAGGGGAAATGGAGAATGTGTATCGACTTCTCTCTTTTAAATAAAGCATGCCCGAAGGATTGTTACCCTCTGCCTTGAATCGATGCGCTGGTTGATTCAGCCGTCGGTTTTCCACTAATGAGTTTTTTAGATGCCTTTTCAGGGTACCACCAGATACGCATGCACCCGCCAGACATCAAAGACGTCACCTTCATCACCGAGGATGGGTGCTTCAGTTACAATATGATGCCCTTAAGATTTAAGAACGCAGGGGCGACCTACCAAAGGATGATGGACCGGATATTCCGGGAGCAGAAGGGGCGGAACCTCAAGGTCTACGTAGACGACCTGATGATTAATAGTCGAGACCTCGAGTCCCACGTCCTGGACCTGCGGGAAAATTTTAGAACTATAAGAAAATATAAAATGAGACTCAACCCTCTAAAATGTGTATTCGGGGCCAGCAGGGGGAAGTTTTTAGGGCACCTCCTCACCCCTTCAGAAGTGGAGCCTAATCCAGATAAAGTAAAAGCAATCCTGGAGTTGGAATCTCAAAAGGATGCTAAGGAGGTACAGCATCTTACCTATAAGTTGGCAAGGTTAAGCAGGTTCCTCTCCAGGGCAGGAGCGAGGTATTCCTCCTTCTTTCGAACTCTGAGGGGAGGGAAGGAATTTGAGTGGACCCCCGAATGCGAGAGGGCCTTCCTAGCTTTGAAGAAATAGCTCACCTAGACGCCTCTACATCAAGGGCTGCGAGAGGGGGAGAGTTTGTTCCTCTACTTGGGAGTAAAGACAGGGGCAGTTAGTTCGGTCCTTATACGAGAATAGGGTATGAAACAGTTCCCCGTATATTATGTGAGCAGGGTTCTCAAAAAGGCGGAGCTAAAATACCCCATCCTTGAAAAGCTAGCCTTCGCCCTCATCGTTTCAGCCCCGAAGCTCAGGCCGTACTTCCAAGCCCATGCTATTCAGATCGTGATGGACCACCCTCTCCCCATTCTAGAGGGGGTGGAGCATTCGGGGAGGTTAGCCAAGTGGTCAATAGAGCTTAGTGAGTTCGGCCTCGCCTACATCCCTCGGGTAGCTATCAAGGCGCAGGTGGTGGCAGATTTCTTAGCAGATTATGTGGTTGAGGTCAAAGAGGTAGAGGCATCTCCCGTGGTGGCTTGGGAAATGCTCATGGACAGGGCCTCGGGCAGAAGTTCTTTCAGAGGAGGGGTGTTCTTAATAAGTCACGAGGGGACCAGAATCAAGCAGGCTTTGAAGATCCATTTCACCCTCACGAATAACTAGGTCGAGTATGAAGCCATCATCGCCGGGCTCAGGCTGGCTCGTGAGTTGGGCATGCAGGACATCAGAGTCTCCACGGATTCTCTGGTGGTCGCGGGGCATATCAATGGAGAGTATGAAGTGAGAGAACCGACCCTTCAATTGTACCTGGTAAAGATAAAGGGTATTGTAAGGCAGTTCCACAGCTTCTTAATCCAACACGTTCCAAGAGAGGAGAATACTAGGGCGAACCTGCTCGCTAAGCATGGACCTCAGGACGAAGGGACCATGACAGAGCTCTTTAGACCTTCTATAGAGGAAGGGGAGTTAATGTAAGTTGACCAGGAGGGGTCCTGGATGGACCCCTTTGTGACCTTCTTGACGTCGAGACGTCTACCTGAGGGGGACCTTGAGAAGAAGCGGGTCAGGTATAAGTTGGCTTATTACCTGCTAAAGGAGGGGATCCTTTATCGAAAAACATTATCTGGTTTGCTAGCTCGGTGTGTGTCCGAGAAGGAGGCGTCAAGGGTACTGGAGGAAGTTCACTCGGGGAAATGCGGAAGCCATTCAGGGAGTCGGAGCTTGGAAGAGAGGGTGCTGAGGCAGGGCTACTTTTGGCCTACCCTCAGGAAGGATGCTGAAGAATTTGCAAGGAGATGCTGAAAGTGTCAAGAGTTCGCCAACTTCAACTCCTCCCGGCTCAGAGATTGCGCACGATTACAGCTCCATGGCCCTTCTCCATATGGAGGCTGGATCTAGTAGGCTCGTTTCCCCAAGCCAGTGGTCAGAGGAAGTTCCTGCTGTTCATGGTGGATTACTTTTCAAAGTTGTTGGAGGTGAAGGAATTGGAAAAGGTGACATCGCAGGTGGTCAAGAACTTTATATGGGGAGAAATTATCTGCCGGCACGGACTCCCTTTGGCCATTATCACGGATAACGGGCCGCAGTGTGCTAGTAGAGAGTTTATATACTTTTGTGTCCAGCTAGGCATAGATCTTCGATTTGCCTCTGTTCATCACCCCCGAAGTAATGGACAGGTTGAAGCAGCAAACAAGATAACCGTGAACCTCTTAAAGAAGAAGGTAGAAAACTTGAGGGGAAGTTGGGTGGAGCAGCTCCCCTCCGTTATATGGGCTCTGAGTACTACGTCGAACACGGTTATGGGAGAGATGCCCTTCAAACTCTCCCATGGCTCGGAAGTCGTCATACCTGTGGAATTCAAGGTTGAATCCCCCCAGGGTGGCAGTAGCAAGGAGGGGAGATAAAGGGTGGCAGGTGGGCAATGAAGAGGAGCAAAGGCTCTCCCTTGACCTGGTAGAGGAGCTCAGGGAGCTAGCATCAATCTGGCAGGAAGAAGTCAAGCATTGGATGTCCAAGTACTTTGATAAACACATTAGTGTAAAACAGTTCCAGAAGGGGGACTTGGTCCTCAAAAAGGTAGATGTCGCGGGCAGGGGGGGCTCCGTGGGGGAAGCTCAACCCCAATTGGGAGGGTCCCTTTATTATGAAGGAAGTCTTGAAGTCAGGAGGGTATCACCTACAGGATGTGGACGAGATACCCCTAAATCGCGCCCGAAGCAGCGATGATCTGAAGCGATTCTACCCCTAATATTATACCCTTTTGTACTTATTTGAACATGTTTCTAAAGATCTTCCTATTTGTATGCATGACGCGATTTCTTAATACAATGAACTTCGAGATGACCTTCCTTGAGAGGCGAGGTTACTGTGGATGAGGAGAGGAGACCCCGAAAAGACCCGCTGTGTTGGTACCCTAGATGTCATTTGGCTTATGTAATCCCTTTCCAGCTCCTCTTGATCCATATAACTATATATGATCATGATTAGGCCTTGTTCAGTTTCCCTAGGATAGTTTATAACTGATCTAGAGCTTAGGCTAGAAGTTCTAGATGTATTTTTGGTTAAGGCATTTTCCGTTCGACCATCGTCGAACGAGGCTTCGCGATCGTCGATCATTGGTCGACGATAGCAGGGCTATAGAATCGTTAAAGTCAAGACAATTATCGTCGACCGATGGTCGACGATCTCAGAGCAAGTTTATTATGCTCTGAAGGTTGGTCGACGATCTGTCATCAGCAGTTCAATGATCGTGTTCTTGCTTCACGATTTCTGTCTCGACAGATTTTTGCCCTAGTCGTCGACATCATGAGATGTTCGACGATTTCTGCTTAACCAGATTTTCTGCTTTAGTCGACGATATCTTGAGCTGGTCGACGATTTCTGTTCGACGATTTCTGTTTCGACAGATTTCTGCTTTTAGTCGACGATCTGTTAGCTAGGTCGACGATCATCGAACCCCTGTTCGACGATTATTGTCTGCCTTTATCTTTTTATATTCATTCTATTCCTTGGTTTATTTCCAAGTGTTTTAGCTTGTGGTTAGAGAATTTTCTGAAGTTGTTTTTGCAGATTTATGGCTTAAATTCAAAATAAATTAATTACCAAATATGTCAAGCTTAAATCACGGGATTCAGTATTTTGATAAAGCATTTTTGTCCTATTATACAAAATATATTGCCAGGCTGTATTCTAGCCGTTGGCACTGTTTGCTATTTCCAAGAATGGTAAGTCGTTATACTGAGATATTTTCCCACTTATTTAATTCCTTATTGGGACTGACAGTAAGCTAATAGGTCATTCTATTCCTATTGCTATATTCTATTTTGAGATAATCTGTTGCAGGGCTCGAGAATTCAAATCAATAGAGCCGTTCCAAAGGAAAAATGAGAAGACATATTTAAGAGAGATTTTTTTCTCAGAAAAAAATAAGAAGTTACAGATACAGAGAGATTTTTTTCTCAGTGCTGCATTCTCTCAAGCATCTTCAGAGCAACTCTTCACCATCTCACAAAAAGAAGAAGAAAAGCTCTCCTGAAGAAAAAGCCCAGAGCAACTACTTTCATTCTCAAGTCTCCTGAGCATCTGCTTAGAGTTTTCAAGACTTCAGAAAGAGCTCCAGTTCTGCTTCAATTATTCCAGAATCTGAAGACCTGATAAAAATCAGTCTACAGATCTCTGAGGATTTAGTTTCAGTATATCTGAAACTCCTTCATCCTGAAGCAAAGGCTTTCCCTGGACTTTCACTGAGCCAGGGGGAGACTTTGATTCTTTAGAGAATCCACAAGTCTTCTCTAATCTGTATTTACAACAGAGAAGATAATCTAACCCTCTCAACCCCTTTGTAAAAGAGTTTGTTCACACCTCTTCGAAAGTGAACATTGGTGACAGGGCACCTTATCAACAACCTGTGGTTGAGCATCCTTATCAAAAGCTCAAAGGGTCTGTTTGATCTACCTGAATCAGATCATTGGTGGCAGGGCACCTTAGCAAAAACCTGTAGTGGATTCCTACCAGGGTGGTAGAAGAGTGGAGTACCTATTTAGAGGGAACCACTATATTTCCTGTGTCTCTGGCTATCTTGTTTAATTGTTTATTCTGTGGCTGTGATAGAACTACCTAGGATTGCTAGTTGCTGTGATAGGCTTATAGTTAAACTGAAATTTCAGTTAACTCTCTCACTTGTGCACTTCACTGTGTTAGGCTCTTAGGGTTCAAGTATCAGATTATTTATTCCGCAAATAAACTCCAAGGGAGCTGACTAGTTGTTCATAAAATTTGAATACTATATTCACCCCCCCTCTAGAGTAGTTTACAACTTATCCCCTCACTTTCAATTGGTATCAGAGGGAGGTTAGCTGTTCATACAGGCTAACACCTGAGTTAAAAGATCCAGTGATAAGTTGTTTCCTGGTACCATTCACAAACACTTTCACACATGGCCCAGTCTAAGGATTATTCAAGCACCAGACCTCCTGTATGCAACTTGTCCAAGTTTGGCATATGGAAGGCCAGGATAAGACTATACATGAATTCTATTGATGAAGATATCTTTTCTTCTATTTTGACAGGACCACCTGCTAGGCCTGCTGCTGCTTCCACTTCTGCTGATCTCAGTGCTGTTCCACCACCTGACTACAATGAAACTTACAAGAAGGCAAAAGCAGTTGATGCAAAAGCAATGAATATCCTAGCTCAGACAATGTCTGACGAAATATTCCAGAAGCTTGCTGAATGTACCTCAGCCAAAGCTATGTGGGATTCCCTCAATCACATAGTTGTTGGCTCAGCTGATGAGAGGAAGGACAGGAGATCCAACCTCACCTCTCAGTATGAAAATTTCAAGAAGGATGATGCTGAAGACATTGACTCAATGTACACAAGACTCAGTTCAATAATAAGTGAACTGAGGTCTTTGGACAAGGAGATAACTTTGTCAGAAGTCAATGACAAGATCCTGATGTGCCTTCCCATCTCTTGGGACTCAAGGATATGGCCCATCAAGGATGGAAGAAACACTGTGGAACTCTCCACAGAAGCTCTGTTGGGAAAGCTCAAGTCATATGAGCAAACTTTAAAGAGCAGAGCTGGTGCAACTGAAGTAAAAACTCCTACACCTACAAAGAAAGAGCACTCTCTAGCTCTTAAGGCTGCTGAGACTTCTGAAGGAAGTCAATCAAATGAGGAGTTACTGGCACTCATTGCCAAGAGGTTCTTCAACATGGGAAGAAGAGACCTCAGAAAGAAGTTCTCTAAGTATGAGGACAAACCAAGGTATGACAAGACTCCATCTAAAGAAATCATCTGTTATGTTTGCAGCAAGCCTGGACACATTGCTCCAGATTGTCCAGAGAAGAAACACAAGGAGAAGAAACATGAGAAAGAGTACAGGAAGCACCACTCCAAGTCCTCCTCACACAAATACAAGAAGAAGGACAAGGGGTTTGTGGCTGCTACCTGGAGTGAAACAGAAGAGGATACCTGCTCCTCTAGCTCCAGTGATTCAGAAGAAGAAGAAGAGATGAAAGCCAAAGAGGTCTGCCTCATGGCTATTGATGCATGCAGCTCTCTATCAGCTGTAGAGAATTCTGAAGAAGAAGGAGACAATGAAGAAGATCCTTCTATGGAAGACCAGGTAATCAACTCATTTGATTTCTCATCTCCTGAGTTCAAATTAAAATTTAAAACTCTATGTTTAGATTTACTATTATCTGAAAAAGAAATTAAGTCACTTAGATTAAAGATAATGGAACTATACATGGAAAGTACTGAAATAATTAGATTAGAAAAGGAATTAGAAAGCTCAAAAGAAGAAGTAACATTCCTAAAATTAGAACTAGCTAAATCTAAGAGGTTAGAAGAACAATTAAATGGCAGAAGCCTTAAATTATCTGAAATAACCAGTATAGCAAACACTAGGGTTGGTAATGATAAACTAGGCTTAGGTGCTACATCTAGTGAACCCATCCTCCTCACAAAGGAGAGATTTAGCACTCCAGTAAAATTTATTTCTGAATCAGGAATAAAGAATACTGAGGAAATTGAAAAATGTAAGAAAATTCAGAATAAGATTAAGAAAGAGAACAGGAAGAAAAAATTTCTAGCCTTACAAAAATCGTCGAACATTAATCGACGATCGTCAAACCAATCGTCGAACGTCTATCGACGATCGCTGAACACCTTCACCAAGTATGATATCTTTGGTGCAGGAGATCGACGATCTCATCTTGAGTCGTCGACCAGTGATCGACGATCGTGGATTCCAGAACATAGCACTACTACAAATGATCGACGATATGGCTTGCGATCGTCGACCGTGGATTGACGATCTGGACTTAAGCTGGAAAATAAATTTCAAACTTCCAGAATTGCAAATCCCAATCACTACCCTAGGTTGTTTAATCCTTCAACTGAATGGATTATCCCACCTAGGAGATCACACCCTTTAGGATATAAATCTAAGCCTGCAAAATCTTTTATATCTAGTTTTTCTTTTGTGAAGAATACTGGACCCAAGGTAACCTGGGTCCACAATGTATAATTGATATCTTTGCAGGTGAAGACCTATCCAGTCATACATGACAAATGGTATCTGGATAGTGGATGCTCAAAGCATATGACAGGAAAGAAGAAGAATCTGTCAGGGTTCAAAGCCAAGCTGGGACCAAAAGTTGTATTTGGGGATTCCAGCTGTGGACAGACTGAAGGGTATGGCAGCTTCACCATAGGAGTTGTAACATTCAAGAAGGTTGCTTATGTCTCAGGACTAAAGCACAACCTAATCTCTGTAAGCCAAATGTGTGATGCTGGGTACAAGGTATGGTTTACTGACACTGCTTGTAATATTGCTTTAAATAATACTGTTGTGTTAGTAGGTATTAGAATTGGTAATGTTTATGTTGTAGATTTTAACTCATCCAAATCTGAAATATGCTTATTTAATGAAGTAACCAGTAATAATACCCTTTGGCATAAGAGACTTAGTCATGTAAATTTGAAAAACATTTCTAGGTTGGCTAAATACAATCTTGTAAGAGGCTTACCTTCTTGCCCCTACAAGAAGGAAGGCCTTTGCAAAGCTTGTCAATTAGGAAGCAAACAAGAAATAGCTTTAAATCAGTTAATAAAAGTGATTCTCCCAGGATTCTGTACTTGCTACATTTGGATTTATTTGGTCCTATTGCTGTACAGAGTCTTGGAGGAAAGTCTTACACTCTAGTAATTGTAGATGACTTCTCTAGGTTCACTTGGGTATTCTTCTTGAGAACTAAGGCTGATAACTTCAAGGTTCTTACAGACATTCTAAAGTGTATACAGAGTGAGTATTCTACTCAGATTGCCTTGATCAGAAGTGATCATGGTACTGAGTTTGAGTCTCTTCTTATGCAAGAATTCTATGAGAAGGAAGGTATCAAACATAGCTTCTCTGCTCCCAGAACTCCTCAACAAAATGGGGTAGTTGAAAGGAAAAACAGAACCCTAATTGAAGCTGCAAGTACATTGTTGGCAGATGCTAACATGCCTCTGTCCTTTTGGGCTAAAGCAGTTAGCACAGCTAACTATGTATTGAACAGAAGTCTGATACATAAACTTAAGGGTAAGACTCCCTATGAGTTACTTAAGCAAGTGAAACCTAAAATAGACTATTTTAGAGTATTTGGTTGTGTTGCTTTTGTTCATAACAATAACAAAGAATACCTTAGAAAATTTGAGGCAAAAGCTTCAATGGGAGTTTTTCTAGGATACTCTCAAGTAAGCAAAGCCTATAGGGTCCTTAATATATCCTCTCTTAAGATAGAAGAGTCTGCACATGTCTCTTTTGATGAGACAGTCATGTATTATAAGGAGAAGGACTCTTCCTCTAATAGTACAGTGCAAGTCCTAGGAGTAAGTAAGGATTTGGAAGGTTTGAGACTCACACAGGAGAATCATCCCCAACAAACTCCTCAGGTTGCTTCTTCAGATTCTAAATCTGATGTAGAACTTTTACAAGTTAAAGCACCTGCTCCAACAGTTGATCAAATTTCACATGAGGAATTAAATCTTGAACATGTTGAAGATCAGATCATTGTTGAACCTACTAATCTTGTCACACTTAGAGATCACCCTGTATCTCAAGTAATTGGAGACATTTCAGTAGGAGTCCAGACAAGGCATCAACTCAACAAAGATGTGATGTTTGCTTGTTTCCTTTCTCAGGTTGAGCCCCTAACCATTAAAGATGCTGAGCTTGATCCACACTGGATTATAGCCATGCAAGAGGAACTTAACCAGTTTGAAAGATGTAAAGTTTGGACTTTGGTTCCAAGACCAAGAGGCCAACTGATCATAGGCACCAAGTGGGTGTTTAGAAACAAGCTTGATGCCAAAGGCATAGTAGTTAGGAATAAGGCTAGGCTAGTAGCTCAAGGCTATAGATAGGAGGAAGGCATAGATTATGATCAGACTTTTGCCCCTGTAGCTAGACTAGAAGCCATTAGGATTTTCCTAGCCTGCCTATAAGAGATTTAAGGTCTTCCAAATGGATGTGAAGAGTGCCTTCCTCAATGGAGATTTAAAGGAAGAAGTGTTTGTTGAACAACCACCAGGGTTTGTTTCATCAACCTTACCCACTCATGTGTTCAAACTCCAAAAGGCTCTATATGGACTTAAGCAAGCTCCTAGAGCTTGGTATGAGACCTTAGCAAATTTCCTTCTAGAACACAAGTTTGTGAGGGGTGTAGTAGATAGAACCCTATTTATTAGACATCATAAGGACTCACAACTGTTAGTTCAAATCTATGTAGATGACATTATATTTGGCTCCACTGATCCCAAACTATGCAAGAGGTTCTCTGAACTAATGCACTCCAAGTTTGAGATGAGCAGCATGGGTGAGTTATCCTATTTCCTTGGTCTCCAAGTGAAACAGTGTGTTGATGGTATCTTCATTTCTCAATCAAAATATGTCAGAGAGCTGGTTAAAAGATTTGGAATGTCTGATGCTTCATCAATGAGCACACCTATGGCCTCAAATGCAGTTATTGATTCTGATGTCAATGGCAAGTCTGTTGATCAAAAGAACTATAGAGCCATTGTTAGTTCCCTGCTGTATTTGACTGCAAGTAGGCCTGACATAATGTTTGCTACATGCCTATGTGCTAGGTTTCAGGTCAACCCAAAGGAATCTCACTTAACTCTTCTCAAGAGGATCTTGAGATACCTTAAGGGATGCCCTAACTTAGGACTGTGGTACCCAGCTGAGTCAGGATTTGAATTAATTGGATATTCAGATGCTGATTATGCTGGTTGTAGAGTTGACAGGAAAAGCACCTCAGGGACCTGTCAGTTCCTGGGAGAGAGACTTGTCTCTTGATTTTGTAAGAAACAGGCATCTGTGTCTACTTCAACTGCTGAGGCTGAATATATAGCAGCAGCTAGTTGTTGTTCACAGATCCTGTGGTTTCAAAATCAGCTAGTGGATTATGGGTACACACACTCAAAAACAAAAATTCTGTGTGACAGTACCAGTGCAATATCAATTGCTCAAAATCCAGTGCACCATTCCAGGACCAAGCACATTGAGATTAGACATCATTTTCTGAGAGATAATGTGGAAAAGAACAAGATAGCAATGGAATTTATATCCACAGACCTGCAGAGAGGAGATATTTTCACTAAGCCCCTTGATGAACAAAGGCATTTGTTCTTCCTGAACCAGCTTGGTATGATTAATGGTTCAGAGTAGTGAAAATTTGGATAGATTTGTTTTCTGTCTAAAATCGTCGAACGACTGCTCGACGATCTTCGACCAGGTCAGAACTATCGTCGACCAACGGTCGACGACAGCTCGTTCGGTAGTAAGGCAGAAATTGTCGATCAACTGGGCAACAATCGTCGACCAACATATATTGATCGACGATCGTGGTGATTGTTTGTAGTCGGTCGATGTTTAACGATTAGTCAAATATTGACTATCGTCGGTCATTGTTCGACGACCGATTTTGTTCCGGGTTCGACGATCGTAGATTTATATCTGATAGTCGATTTAGGGCTGGAGATCGTCGTTCTTCCGCTCCGTCTTTTCATATTCCATCTTCTGGCTTAGAATTCGCTCTCGAACTCTAATCCCGCGCGATTCTCTTCTCCCCTGCCTTGCATCTCGATTCGTCATTCTCTCTTCAATCCAATGGCGATTCCTTCAGCAGTTCTCTTCGGAATGAAGTTCGACACTGGATTCTGTGTCGACTTCGATTCCTTCAGTCGATGTGATCAACCCATCCAAGACATTCTGCAGCTGTGTGAAGATCAAGGGCTAAAGAGATTTATGTCATTCTCACCGAAGATTCATATACCAGAGATTCGAGAATGGGTATATACTTCGTCCTCCAGCGACGAAGCCATGACTGGAAAGATAAATAGAGAGGAGGTCATTCTGACTCCTGAAGTTCTGACTGAGCTGTTTGGACTACCAACCGGTACTGAGGACTATGAGCAAAATACAGAGGAATATGGCTGCATGCTAACTGTGATGGGCCATGCTGAGGGTATTCCAGCTAAGCTGCTGAAGATCAATCTGCCTCCAGAGTATAAGTTTCTGGCAGACCTAGTGGGCAAGGTCGTTTTGGGAAAACACTCTGCTCACGACAACATCAACAGGCAATAATTTGCCTTAATGTCAGCTTTGGTGAATAAGACGCAAATAGCCTGGGGAAAAGTTCTGTTTGAACTGATAAGGAGAAAGAACAACAAGAAAGAAGTAACCCTTGCCAGGGTGTTGGGTGTGTTTCTGTATGTGAAAGCACCCCTGCTGCTTGTTTCTGCACCATCTGCAGTCAACGCCAGCAAGAGGTTGGACCCCTCTCTGTTCAAGAAATCCCAGAGAGTCATCAAGAAGTCAGCCAGGGTTGACCCTAACCCTCCATCAGACACAAGGGCTGATTCAGCCACTCTCCAGCTTGCTGGGGAAGGCTCAGTAATCCCTCCATCCTCCCTCTTTACCCCTGCATCCTCATCTCCTACATTACCCTCCACACAATCTGCAGTGCCACCACAACATGAATCCCTACATGCTGCTACCATCCTCACACACCTCTCTCAACATGAATCCCACACTCATGTTGATGATCACTCATCTCCATATGATTCATTTGATCATGTGGCAGATCATACTGCTTCCATTCCATCACCACCTCAATTTGCATCCCACAGTCATCCATCCACCTCCACACCCTCAGCATTTCAGATAACTCCTGAATTGCTTGCACAAATTGTAGAGCTCATCACTCCATCCATACAAAAAATGATTGAGGCTGCCAATGCCCCTCTCATTGCATCCATCAAAGCCCTTACTGAAGCCATCAAATCTCTTCCACCCTCTGCTGAGCCCTCTTCAGTAAGATGCATGACTCCAGTCCCCACTGAAGTCATGCAGGGGGAGATGTCTGTTGAAGTGGTCTCAGGTGATGCCTTGACCCTTCAGGACAATTCTTCCCTTCCCCTTACAGCAATTGTAGAAGAACCTCAAGAGCTTCCAGAGAAAGAGTCTCTGATGAAAGATCCAGAGCAATCAGAAGGTAAAACACTTCCTCTAAAGGTTATAATCAGGACTTTAAATTGATATCTTTATCTAACAAAGACATTCACTCCCTAGTGAATCTAGCTGCTGATGAAGAAGTCTCTGAGAGAGATAATGAGGAAGTCCTCATGGACTTGTGTGAAAAAGTTCCAATGAACACTACTGACTCAAAAGTAGTGGCTCAAAAATCAAAGAATGATGCTGCTCAACCAGATGGTATAGTTTTATTTAAGATTCTAATTAATTCAAACTCCAACTTTGAGTTAATCTCTTATTCCTTTCCTCCCATCACAGCTGCTGAGGATCTTGCATCAGTGTTGCAAGTTGATGCTGCAAATTCCATTGATTCTGATAATGCTTTGGAATCCTTTCTTAACTCAGACTGTGAGTTCACACTCACATCTACTCCTTATGTTCCTCCTTCTCAAGAGAAAACGGTCCCTTATAGACCTGAGTACCTTGATGACCCCTTGGTCAAGGACTCTCTCTTCTTTTCCTGTATGGCACTCCTCTTGTGCCTTGCAGAGGTGTCTATCCCTGATGTCACTGAACATCTAGAAGGAATTATAACCTCCTTCCTAGATGCAAAGTGGTATCCTGTGTAGATCTACAGGTAACTCTATCAATTACCTGCTGTTGTTCACCTTGGGGGGAATACTCTATTCCCACTTGGTTGTTAATTTATCTTTCTTTGTATGCAGGCACAATCAACATCCCTGCTGCTGCTGCTGCTGAAGAAGTTGAGGCTGTGCAAGACTTACCAGAGAATGCCTCCAAGATGACTGAAAAGGAATCAAGCTCAGGTACTCTAAACCTTTAACAATATATAGCCTTTATGGCTGAGAATATTGCCTCTGAGTACATCGAAGAGTTGGCTAAATTTCATATGGTTTCCTTAGCCATCTCTCTAGGAAAAGCATCTGCCCCTGCAGATACAGTCATCTTTTCTCCACCTATCCTTACCTATCCTCTACCCATTCCTTCTATTGCAGAACTGGTCCCCAGGATAGTTCCTGACTTGTATCCTGAATCAGAACTCTGGAAGAGATCTCCAAATGTTGATCTTGATGCCCTCCTTGTGCAAGATGCCATTGAGGAAGCAAGAGAAAAAGAAGATAGAGAGAAGCAGGAGAAAGAAAAGGCTGAACATGCTATAGTTGCCAAGGATATCTCAGAACAAGACTTTGATGATTATGCTGGCAGAACCTCATCCCACTCCTCTGATGATGATGATTCTGAGGATTCTGATAGCACCCAGAAGAAGAAAAAGGCTGTATCCAAGAAAAGAAAAGCATCTGCTCCTCCTACTGCTAATCCAGACAAGGATGTTCCCTATTTCATTCTGAAGGGAATTGATCCCAAGAGCAAAGAATTTCAACCATGGATGTGACTCTCAAAGAATCAGACAAGAGAGAAGAAGAGAACAAAAAGATATGACACTCCAATTCAGAAATTCACTCCCAGAGGTCCTCCTCCACCTCCTAGTACTGGAGCCTCTGGAAGTCTCTCTTCTGCCCCATCTGCAAAATCAGCCAGTTCTAACACCTTTCAGTCCTACCAGAGAAGGAGTAACCAAAGCCAGGGAGGCCAAGATGTATCAGGACAAGGAAGGAAAAGAAATGAAAATGTTCCCATGGAACAAATAAAGAAGATGACATGTCAGCAACCTACTTTCTCTCCTCCTCCTTCTCCTAAAAAGAAAGTTCCAAAATGGAAACCTTCTCCTCCCAGGAAAGGTCCATCCTCCACATCAAGGAAACCTGCTGCTTCTGAGACAGTTGAAACGAAAGGAAAAAGAGTGGTCTATTCAGAGAAATCCCACAAGAAGTTCATTGAACTTGCACCTCCAAGATCTCTATATGCTGAAACTGATCCTAAGAAGGCTGCACAGATTCCTCTTGACTCAAGCAAATTAGCCACAGCTCTTCAAAGGAACATGGAGATTGCAGCTCAAGCTGATACTGACAGACCACCCTCTCCATCAGATATGACTGAAACTGAAAGAATTGCCTCTATGGCAAGATTTAAGGAATCTATTGCACTAAGCATGATGGAGAGAGCCAAAGCTCAAGGACTAGACCCTACAGCATATACAACTATGTCTGAATTCAGAGAAAAGGAACTCAGCAAAATTCAAGTCAACTCTGAAATTTTTAATACTGAAGAATACATGAAGTTGCATCCTGCTGCAGTTCTGTCAAGCTATGCTGAAAAGAAAATTATTGGTGAACATGACCTAATGCTATCCAAAAGACAAGCAGCAAATCCAAACAGAGAAATTATTTTCAAACCAGTTGTAATCCCTAAGAACTCATCTGATGCTAAAACCTCTGATAAATCTGCTTGATACTTTATAGTTCTGCTGATTTATATTTTTATGTTTTTCTGTGGATTGCCTGTGATTTAAATTTTTTTGGTTAATCTCTGCTTTTGTTATTGTGTGCATTAGTTTTTAGATCGGATTGGATAACATAACCCAAATAGGGGGAGATTGTTGGTACCCTAGATGTGATTTGGGTTATGTAATCCCTTTCCAGCTCCTCTTGATCCATATAACTATATATAATCATGATTAGGCCTTGTTCAGTTTCCCTAGGACAGTTTATAACTGATCTAGAGCTTAGGCTAGAAGTTCTAGATGTATTTTTGGTTAAGGCATTTTCCGTTCGACCATCGTCGAACGAGGCTTCGCGATCGTCGATCATTGGTCGACGATAGCAGGGCTATAGAATCGTTGAAGTCAAGACAATTATCGTCGACCGATGGTCGACGATCTCAGAGCAAGTTTATTATGCTCTGAAGGTTGGTCGATGATCTGCCATCAGCAGTTCAACGATCGTGTTCTTGTTTCACGATTTCTGTCTCGACAGATTTTTGCCCTAGTCGTCGACATCATGAGATGTTCGACGATTTCTGCTTAACCAGATTTTCTACTTTAGTCGACGATATCTTGAGCTGGTCGACGATTTCTGTTCGACGATTTCTGTTTCGACAGATTTCTGCTTTTAGTCGACGATCTGTTAGCTAGGTCGACGATCATCGAACCCTTGTTCGACGATTATTGTCTGCCTTTATCTTTTTATATTCATTCTATTCCTTGGTTTATTTCCAAGTGTTCTAGCTTGTGGTTAGAGAATTTTCTGAAGTTGTTTTTGCAGATTTATGGCTTAAATTCAAAATAAATTAATTACCAAATATGTCAAGCTTAAATCACGGGATTCAGTATTTTGATAAAGCATTTTTGTCCTATTATACAAAATATATTGTCAGGCTGTATTCTAGCCGTTGGCACTGTTTGCTATTTCCAAGAATGGTAAGTCGTTATACTGAGATATTTTCCCACTTATTTAATTCCTTATTGGGACTGACAGTAAGCTAATAGGTCATTCTATTCCTATTGCTATATTCTATTTTGAGATAATCTGTTGCAGGGCTCGAGAATTCAAATCAATAGAGCCGTTCCAAAGGAAAAATGAGAAGACATATTTAAGAGAGATTTTTTTCTCAGAAAAAAATAAGAAGTTACAGATACAGAGAGATTTTTTTCTCAGTGCTGCATTCTCTCAAGCATCTTTAGAGCAACTCTTCACCATCTCACAAAAAGAAGAAGAAAAGCTCTCCTGAAGAAAAAGCCCAGAGCAACTACTTTCATTCTCAAGTCTCTTGAGCATCTGCTTAGAGTTTTCAAGACTTCAGAAAGAGCTCCAGTTCTGCTTCAATTATTCCAGAATCTGAAGACCTGATAAAAATCAGTCTACAGATCTCTGAGGATTTAGTTTCAGTATATCTGAAACTCCTTCATCCTGAAGCAAAGGCTTTCCCTGGACTTTCACTGAGACAGGGGGAGACTTTGATTCTTTAGAGAATCCACAAGTCTTCTCTAATCTGTATTTACAACAGAGAAGATAATCTAACCCTCTCAACCCCTTTGTAAAAGAGTTTGTTCACACCTCTTCAAAAGTGAACATTGGTGACAGGGCACCTTATCAACAACCTGTGGTTGAGCATCCTTATCAAAAGCTCAAAGGGTCTGTTTGATCTACCTGAATCAGATCATTGGTGGCAGGGCACCTTAGCAAAAACCTGTAGTGGATTCCTACCAGGGTGGTAGAAGAGTGGAGTACCTATTTAGAGGGAACCACTATATTTCCTGTGTCTCTGGCTATCTTGTTTAATTGTTTATTCTGTGGCTGTGATAGAACTACCTAGGATTGCTAGTTGCTGTGATAGGCTTATAGTTAAACTGAAATTTCAGTTAACTCTCTCACTTGTGCACTTCACTGTGTTAGGCTCTTAGGGTTCAAGTATCAGATTATTTATTCCGCAAATAAACTCCAAGGGAGCTGACTAGTTGTTCATAAAATTTGAATACTCTATTCACCCCCCCCCTCTAGAGTAGTTTACAACTTATCCCCTCACTTTCACGCTGACCAGGCTCCCATCAAACTGGCAGGGCTGTAGGCTCACTCGGTGGTTGGAGTTGGATGAGAAGAGGAGACCCGAGAAGACCTGCTGACCAGGCTCCCATCAAGCTAGCAGGGTTGTAGGCTCACTCGGTGGTTGGAGTCGGTTGAGGAGAGGAGACCCCGAGAAGACCCGCTGACCAGGATCCCATCAAGCTGGTAGGGTTGTAGGCTCACTCGGTGGTTGGAGTTGGACGAGGAGAGGAGACCCCAAGAAGACCCGCTGACCAGGCTCCCATCAAGCTGGCAAGAACGACGCGCTTGGACGGCTTGATGTTGCTTTTATAAGGAAGGTGAACAGGCACGTTCCTCTCTCCTGATAAAGGCGAGACGGAATGTTAAAGGAATAAATCAGCGAGAGGAAAGTAGTAAAGGAGAGACCAAAAAGGAAGGTCGAGCATACCTTCACCAGGAAGCACGGGAGGAGTGAGCCAAGACCGCGCCTCAAATACTGGACCTCAAAGTTCTTTCCGACGAAATACTCGCAGATGAGCTTGTCCGTGCCGCCGACTTGGGTGGTTGCGTAGAAGATTTCGGCGGGTGAGACGGGCGCAAGCGAGATGCCACCCAGGTTGCCGCGGATGAAGACGAATAGCATGAGCCAATGATGGTTCTTGTTGGGCGTCTCGCAGACTTTGAGGCCTAGCCCTGTGAATTATGACAACCCGTCCTGACTGGCGTGGTAGATGAACAGCTTGCGGAAGATAGTTATGCTGAACTCAATTCGATCTCGCTGCATGTAGACCATAAAGGCGACCAGGACGGAGATGGTGTTAGGGTTCAGCTGGGATGGCACGACGCCGAAGTACTTCAAGACCTGCTTCACCTCCGGCCAGAGGGGTAGTCTCAACCCCGCCTCGAAGTGCGAGACGGGGAAGGCAAGCTCCCCGGGGTAGAACGTGCTTATGCTCTCGCCGACTCTGGGGGGGCACGATTCGAAACTTTCCGGCAAGTATTCGCGAATGAAGGCATCGTACTCGATCGCAGAGATATACCCGGGTGGAAAATCGTGATCCGTGAATCGCTTCCCGCAGTGGCTGCATCCCTCGCCTTCTTCATCTTTTTTCTTCCCCATAATCATGCGAAACGGCCGGAAGGGGAGGCAGAGGAGGCTAGCGAGGTGACCCGAGGGTGAGGAGGCGAGATAGCAGACTAACGGTCGGCACGCGAGAGGGAAGAAGAAGAATGGGTAGGCTGGAGCGCAGCGATTTATAAAGGCATGGGTCTTACCCCGGGGAGGGGGATATTTATAGCAATCATATGGTTTGGGAAAAGAATGTACAGACGGAAAAATTGTGCGAGGAAGGGGAAGAAGCAGCCGGCCTTTCCTCTCTCCAGGCCTCGATTTGCGCAGCCCGGGGTGGGCCCTCAGCACAGCCAAGCGGCAGGAATAAGTTAAAATTGAAAGAAAAATCGGTAGATTAGGGAAAATTAGCATAAACGCAGAATTCAAATACTGATTACAGAAAAATAAACAAATACAAAGAAAGGGACAATTATTAAATTAATAAAGTTCATCCCGCGCGAGGCGGGCGGCAAGTTTACAGGGCGCATAGCTTGCGCGAGACGGAAACATAAATAATTTATTACAAGCCATAAACAGAATAAAGAGACACAAGACGAGACGAGAACTCATCAATTCTTGTGCCACCTCCAGCTCCCTCCACCGCGGGATCTCACACAAGGAGGGCGGTTTGGGAGGTGGAAAGCACGAGCCGCGTCAATACCACGGCGAGCGAGACGTAGCTGTTGGTCGACCTCACTCAAGATCGTCTGGGGGTCAGTCTCGTCTACTTTAATATCGGCATCAATCTCCGAAGACAAGCGGGCGCACTCCACTTCCAGCCAATCGATTCGATGGTCTGTAGCTTGCTTCCCCTTTTCCAGCTCCTCGATTATGCGTGCATGCTTCCGTAACATCTCCACTACCCTACGCTTCATTTCCAACGGATCTATGGGGTCGCCTAGGTAGTCTTCGATTTCGTCTATGGGAGGAGGGGGCAAGACGACCATCTGTCTGGAGTAATCTTCAACGGGCGAGTCATCGACCAGCGAGTCCTCAGTATGCGAGTCGCGCATACCTGCGTAAAAAATTGGGAAGGTAAAATGGAGAAATGGTAGCGAAGAAGGGGCCGAAAGAAAAATTTCTTACCAAAGGGGCGAGAAGAACCCATAGTATTAAGAGGATCGCCCCTCCTCGTCGCGAGAGTAGATGAGGGAGTAGAGGGTTGTGGCGAGACGGACTGATGGTTGTGTTTGGAGATATTGATTCGTATGGTCTCCAGACGATGAGAAGGTGTCGGTACCTTCTAAATACGGGCAGCAAGTAAGAAGACAAGCAGGATGGAGATGAAGGCATGTCGATATCGATAGATTTACCTCCTTTTCTCTAGGATTGTCCGGGGTAGGATGGATACGCCTCCCCAAGGCGGTGCGAGAAGGCTCCCCTGCCAAGAGGGGAGGATCAGCGACTTTCGCCTTCTTGGGACGGGAAGAGGATAACGGTAAGGAAGGAGGAGCGCGGACCGGGATCTTATTCAGAGTCACCGCGGTCGCCTTGTTCCTCTAGCGTACCTCCGCGACGCCATCACAGAAACTTTGGCTGAGAGATATAGGGGCAGAGACTAGAAGAGGATTGAGCGAAGGAAGCGGCCCCCTACAGGGAGATGAGTCCTATATTTATAGGTTGGGCAAGGGGCCCACCAAAAAATTACCTCATAAATTCACTTTAATGACACGAGCCTCGGTTGGACTATCTTTCTGAGTTTGTAATAACCTCTAAAAGAGCGGGGATTATGTACAACCTCGGGTTCGCAAGAGAAAAAGGCTTGAGGAAGGGTGTTGGAACACCCTATTATTAATTTGGGTAAGGATCGCTATGTGATTAGGATTCTGTTTTGACCTTGCTGTATAGTCTGATAGGTCAATTAGAATGAGTCTTAGGGTTAGTACTTAGGTTTGAAAGCTACCTTCAATACCTTCTACAGATCAGGATTCAAGTGCTGAAGACTAGGACAATTCTCGTCGAGCTCAGGTCGACGAAATGTCGAACTCAGGTCGACGATCTCTGAGCTCAGTTCAATGAGGAGTCGAACTCCGTTCGACGATCTTCGAGCTCAGATCGACGCTCTGTCTCTAGTTGTTTTCCAAGTCGCTGAGCTCAGGTCGACGATCGTAGAGCTCAGGTCGACGTTTTCTGTCTGTAGTATAAATCCAATCTCTGAGCTCAGGTCGACGATAGCTGAGCTCAGATCGACGATTTTCTGAGAGGTCGGCGTTTTCAGAATTCAAATTAAGGACAGTTATGGAATTCATTCAGATTTATTTTCAGCATTTATGACAAAGGATTCTGTAGCCATTTCAAGCAATCTGGAGCAAGTTTCAAGGAAAAATAACTGGAATGTTACTTAGGACTTTCCCCAGAGACAGTTGTCAATTATGGAAGTCATTTATGACTGAGTAACGGCCATCTAAAGTCAAAATCTGATATACTCCTTAGAGAATAATTTTTCAGAGGAGAACAGACAAGATTTGAAAAAGATATACAGAAGAGAGAACAAAAAATTCAATCATCAAGAATTCATCTTCTGAGAATAGATTCAGTAGACAAAAGCTTACAGAATTACTGAGTCAGAATTCTTCAAGAACACAAGGAACATCATTTTGAAGGAGATCATCTGCTGTTCTACTCCTTCAAGCTTCAAGTGTTCAAAAGCTTCATTATCAAGGACTCCAGACAACACACATTTCAGCATCTGCTGAAATCATCTATTGCTGGAGATCTGAAGCAACTAAAGGCCTATCACCCTAAGCAAAGCTCATCTTCCTGAACCCTTACAGATCTCAGGGGGAGCTTTGACAACATCTTCCACTTGTCTTCTCTCAGATTGTTGACAGAGAAGAACAACTCAACTCATTTTCTTTTTCCTTTCTCTCCTGTAAAATGGTTTCTCAAAACTCCCTTCAAAAGTTTTGTGGTTGGTTTCTGAGACCTTGTCAAAACTCAGTGGTGGCAAGACACCTTATCAAAAAATCTTGTTTTGGTTTTTGAGCACCTTATCAAAAGCTCATTGGGTCCCAGGACACCTGATCAACTATTCCTGCATTGGATTCCTACCTAAGGTGGTAGAAGAGAGGATGTACCCAGGTTGTTGGGGAACCACTGTAGCTCCTTGTGTCATCTGGTTTGCTGTGCTTTTTACTTTACTGTGTACTGTGTGATTTCCTATTTCTTGCTTACTTAGTTTTTCTTTTTACAAGCACCTTACACATATACATAAATCAAGACTTCCACTGCTTTACAGTTTTTGAATTGTAAATTATTTTAAAATACTCTATTCACCCCCCCCCCCATCTAGAGTTAAGGTAGATCTTTCACTCACTTTCAATTGGCATTAGAGGGAGGTTGGTTACTCAACATCTTAATCTTCAACAGATTGGTTGAACAGGCTAGCACCTGAACCAAAAGATCTCTGAAAAGATCAACCCTCTATAGAGGATAGTTGTTTCTTTTGTGTATTATATATTTATTTTTAAACAAAACCATGGCACAGAACAAAGATTATGCTAGCACCAGACCTCCAGTGTGCAACCTTTCTAAGTTTGCACTTTGGAAGGCAAGGATTAAGCTTTACATGAATTCTATTGATGAGGACATCTATAATTCTGTTTTGATAGTTTGTCCAATACCCCTAGTAATTACAAGTACAAGTGTTGTTCCACCTCCCTCAGGAACAAATGCAGAAAGAAAGAAATGGAAAGTTGCAGATGCAAAGGCTATGAATATCCTTGCTCAGACTATGTCTGATGAGATATTCCAAAAGGTGGATGAATGCAGTTCAGCAAAAGAGATATGGGACAAGTTATCTGAAATTGTCTCAGGATCTGCTGATGAAAGGAAGGACAGGAGATCCCATCTCATAAGCCAATATAAGAACTTCAAAAAGGGATAAATTGAATCAGTGGCTGACATGTACAACAGGATCAGCCTAATAGTCAGTGAATTAAAAACACTGGACAAGGAGATCTCTCTAACTTAACTAAATGACAAGATCCTAATGTGCTTCCCTAGCACTTGGGACTCAAAGATCTGGAAAATCAAGGATGCCAGAAACCTAACTGAGATTACTACTGAAGCTTTGTTGGGCAAGCTTAAGTCTTATGAGCTGCTCATCAAGAACAGAGAGGAAGAACAAAAGGTTGCTTCTCCAGCTATCAGGAAGGAGAAGACAATAGCATTCAAAGCTACAGAAGATCTGCCTGAAGACAAGGTCACAGGCAATGAAGAATTGATGAGCTTGCTGGCTAAAAGATTCTATAAGATGTCCATGAAAGATTTCAGAAAAAGGTCATCTAGAGGGCATGAGAAGCCAAGGTATGACAAGTCAAATAATAAATAATAATCTATTTTGGATGTAGGAAACCAGGCCATATTGTGTCTGACTGTCCAGAAAATTAGAATAAGGATAAGAAGGACAGGAAAGATAGGAGAAAAGATAAGGACTCCAGGGGAAACAATTACAACAAATCCTCCTCCAGCAAAAATAAACATATAAGGAAGGGATTTATAGCAGAAACCTGGAGTGAAACTGAAGAAGAATCAGAGGCTTCATCAAGTTCAAGTGATGATGAAGATGATGCTGAAGAAAAGGAATTCTGCATGATGGCTATCAATGCCTCCCAACAAAATTCTGATTCAGAACAAGAGTCAGAGTTTGAATCTGAAACTCAAACTGAAGAAGACCAGGTAATAGACTCCTTTGATTTTGATTCAGAGGACTTTAGATCTGAATTTAAGGCACTTTGTTTAGACCTGTTAAAGTCTGAGAAAGAGATTATCTCTCTCAGAAATCAATTGTCTGAACATAGTACCTTAAAATCAGACAACCTCAAATTCTCTGAGGAGTTAGAATGCTGTAGGGAGGAGATAGCTTCACTGAAAAGTGAGCTATCCCAGGCAAAGAAGTTTGAAGAATCCCTTAATGGGAGAAGCATAAGACTGATGGACATCACAAGCACAGTGAACTCAAGATTCAACAGTACACTGGGCTTAGGTGCTTCATCCAGCCAACCTATAGTATTAACAACCCAAATTAAATTTATTTCTGATAAAGGAAAGGGTGTTGTAGAGGTAGCTATGAAGAATCCTGATTTACCTAAGGAAAACAAAGTTCAACAGAAAACGTCGAACAGAGCTCGATGATTGTCGAACAGAGCTCGACGATCCAAGGCTGAATCGTCTAACTCAGGTCGACGACTTCTGAATTCTGAGCTCTGGTATAGTCGATATTCGAACGGAGCTCGACGATCTGACCCAATATCGTCGAACTCAGCTCGACGATCGTCGAACAGAGCTCGGAGCTTTGAACATTCTTTCAGAGGTAAATCTAAAATCAATCCTAGAAGTCCCTCATCCCAAAGCTTCAACCCTTATACTGAATGGATAGTGCCTCCTAGAAGATACCATCCTAAAGGATATAAGAGTCAGCAAGGGATGTCTATTATTTCTCAGTTTAAAGGTTATCAACCTAGACCCAAGGTAAATTGGGTCAAAAACATATAAATTGTTTATGTGCAGGTGAAGACCTATCCAGCAATGAACCAACAATGGTATTTGGATAGTGAGTGCTCAAAGCACATGACAGGGAGCAAGGAGAATCTAACATCCTTCAGAACCAAACTTGGACCCAAAGTAATATTTGGAGATTCGAACTTTGGTCAAACAAAAGGATATGGTGCTATTCAGATTGGCTCAGTCACATTCAAGAAGGTAGCTTATGTGGAAGGACTGAAGCACAAGCTAATCAGCATCAGTCAACTCTGTGATGAAGGCTATTAAGTGATATTCAACAAATCCTTATGCAAGATTAAGTCAGAGGATAACACAATAGTGTTAACAGGTAAAAGGAAAGGTAACATTTATCTAGTAGATTTCCTTTCAACCAATATAGATATATGTTTATTCAATTTAGTTTGCAAACCAAATGATCTTTGGCATAAGAGACTAGGGCATATAAACCTTAGAATCATTGCTAGGCTATCCAAGGACAACTTGGTTAGAGGACTACCTTCTAGCCCCTATAAGAAGGAAGGACTTTGCAGGGCTTGTAGATTAGGCAAGCAAACTAAAAATAGTTTTAAGTCACTTAATAAGAGTGATTCACCTAGGATCTTGTATCTGTTACACATGGATCTTTTTGGGCCCATTACAGTACAAAGCTTAGGAGGGAAATCTTACACTTTAGTGATTATAGATGACTTCTCTAGATTCACATGGTTATTCTTCCTGAGGAACAAGTCTGATAACTTTAAGTGTTTGATAGATTTTCTCAAATGCATACAGATTGAGTTCAATACTCACATTGCCCTGATCAGAAGTGATCATGGGACAGAGTTTGATTCTCTTCTTATGCAAGAGTTCTGTCAGAGTGAAGGGATCAGGCATACTTTCTCAGCTCCTAGAACTCCTCAAAAAAATGGGGTAGCTGAAAGGAAAAATAGAACCCTAATTGAATCTGCTGCTACATTGTTGACAGATGCTCACCTTCCTCTATCTTTTTGGGCAGAGGCAATGAACACCTCCAACCATGTGATGAACAGAAGTTTGATACATAAACTGAAGGGCAAGACTCCCTATGAATTGCTCAAAGGGAAGAAACCTAAAGTAGACTATTTCAAAAATTTTGGTTGCATTTGTTATATTCACAATAATGACAAGAAGTATTTAGCAAAATTCCAAGCTAAAGCTGATGAAGGAGTGTTTCTGGGATACTCCATGATCAGTAAAGCTTATAGGGTTTATAACAAAACTTCTCTTGAAATTGAAGAATCTATTCATGTATCTTTTGATGAGACTAATATGTTTTATAAGGAGAAGTCAACTTCTACCATAGAACCCTTGCAGGTAAACTCTCTTTCAGAAAATTTGGACAGATTGCATATTACAGAGAAGGATTCAGTATTTTCACCTAACCAACATAAGGATGAAATCAGTGAAGATGAAGAAGATGCTCAACATCTTGGAGAGAACCATCTTGAAGAGCCAGTTGTTATTCCACTAGAGGAAACAACAATACAGGTTGGTGAACAATCAACACCCCCTGTTGATTTAGAAACAATATGAGATCATCCAATCTCCCAAGTGATTGGAAACATCTCAGCTTGTGTGCAAACCAGAAATCAGGTCAACCAGAACCTGATGCACACTTGCTTTCTATCTCAAGTTGAGCCTTAATCCATTCAAGATGCAGAACAAGATCCACACTGGATCATTGCTATGCAAGAGGAACTTCATCAATTTGAGAGAAACAAAGTTTGGGAGCTAGTACCAAGGCCTAAGGATCACTCAATTGTTGGAAAAAAGTGGGTGTTCAGAAACAAGTTGGATGATCAAGGAGTTATTGTAAGGAACAAGGCAAGGCTAGTTGCTCAAGGTTATTCTCAAGAAGAAGGAATAGACTATGACCAGACCTTTGCACCAGTTGCAAGGTTAGAGGCCATAAGAATATTCCTAGCTTATGTAGCTCACAAAGGATTCAAGGTCTACCAAATGGATGTGAAGAGTGCATTTCTCAATGGAGACATCAAAGAAGAAGTCTATGTTAGACAACCTCCAGGTTTTATCTCTTCAACTTATCCTGACCATGTTTTCAAATTGCATAAAGCATTATATGGTCTCAAGCAAGCTCTAAGAGAATGGTATGAGACCTTAGCATGCTTTCTTCTGAAAAATGATTTTATAAGGGGTAGAGTAGACCAAACTCTTTTTATTAGAACCCATAAGTCCCATACCCTACTAGTACAAATATATGTAGATGATATCATATTTTGTTCTACTGATTCAAATTTGTGCAGAAGGTTCTCTGACCTAATGCATTCTAAATTTGAAATGAGTAGCATGGGTGAGCTTTCCTTCTTTCTCGGATTGCAAGTCAAACAACATGCTGATGGCATATTTATTTCTCAAACCAAGTATGATAAAGAACTGGTTAAGAAATTTGGTATGTCTGAGGCATCATGTATGAAAACACCTATGCCTACAATTGATGTATTAGATGTTGATGAACATGGAAAACATGTTGATCAGACAACATATAGAGCAATGATTAGCTCTCTATTGTACCTTATAGCCAGTAAACCTGATATAATGTTTGCTATATGTATATGTGCTAGGTTCCAAGTAAGCCCTAGAGAGTCACACCTAACATTAGTTAAGAGAATTCTTAGGTATGTAAAAAGTTGTCCAAATCTAGGCCTCTGGTATCCAAAAGACTTAGGATTTTAATTAACTGGATTTTCAGATGCTGATTATGCTGGATGTAGAGTAGATAGGAAAAGCACCAGTGGAACTTGCCAGTTCCTTGGTGACAGACTTGTCTCCTGGTTCTGTAAGAAACAAACATCTGTGTCCACTTCAACTGCTGAAGCTGAATATATGGCAGCAAGCAGTTGTTGCTCACAGATTTTGTGGATTCAAAACCAGCTCCTAGACTATGGCTACAACTTAGAAGGGTCAAAAATATTTTGTGATAACACCAGTGCTATTTCTATAGCACAAAATCCAGTCCTCCATAGTAGGATAAAACATATAGAGATTAGGCATCACTTTCTAAGGGATAATGTTGAGAAAAATAAAATTGAACTTCAGTATATCCCAACTGATTTGCAAAGGGGAGATATTTTCACCAAATCTTTGGATGAAAAGAAACATACCTTCTTCCTAAATCAGTTAGGAATGTTAGATGGAGGAAGTCTAAAATAAATCCCAAGTTTTCAAAACTCAAAAAACAGACCAAGACTAGGCTAAAAACTTGTTTTTTATAATGTCTGCAAGAGGCTTCTAGTCTCTGAACTACGCTCGACATTTTTCCCAAAAAGCGTCGAACGGAGATCGACGATTCCCAAAATCGTCGACCGGAGTTCAGCGCCGTTAGATAGCGCTAGGCTGTTTTCTTTCTAGTCAGCGATTGTCGATCGGAGATCGACGCTCTCCAATATCGTCGAACGGAGATCGACATTATTGAAGACTCTTCAGATTCCTTTAGAAGCCCAGATCGTCGAACAGAGTTCAACGATCTTTCCTTTCCGGCGTCGAGCACTAATATAAAATCATTCTTTCGGTCGTCGTTCTTCTTTTGCGCTTTCATACTCTCTGCAAACTTTTCTTTCCCTCCAAACTCTACTGCACTTGGTCGTGTTTGTTCATCTTTGCAGGTACATAATGGCTGTGTCTGTTGCCGCCCTCGCCAAGATGAAATTCGATATAGGCTTTGATATCAACATGGACACCTTCGATGGCAGTGACCAAGTTTTCAAAGATATTCTGGACCTATTCAGAGAATAGCAGCTAGTGCAAATAATAACAACGAGAATGAAGATTGCAGGCGATGAGATCAAGGAATGGGTCTACACAGTGCACAATCTGGATCAGAATACATTTGTTGGTACTATAGCCGGGACGCAGGTATCCCTAACACCTACTCTCCTGACTGAAGTGTTTCAATTGAGTACTGGAGATGATTATATTGAGGTATCTGGAGAAGAATCTGCGAATATGTTAGATAGAATTGGACATTCTGCCGCTAACCCTAGCAAGTTGTTGAAAAAGAATTTATCTATTGAGTACAGATTTCTTGCTGATGTTGTGGGGAAAGTGCTGTTGGCAAAGCACTCAGCACATGATACAAACTCTAGGTATCAGTTCTGCTTGATGGGAGCCATTGTGGATTAGAAACATTTAAACTGGGGAGAGCTCTTCTTTGACTTGATTAAGAAGAAAGTGAACAAAAGTTTGGTAAACTTTGGGAGGATAATAGGGTTATTCCTGCACTCCAGGTGCCCTGAACTGCTGGTATCAAGTGGGATGCACATCAATGCATCCAAGAGGCTGACATGTGCCCTGTTTGGGAAATGGGACAGGCAGATAGTCAAGCCAACCAGGACTACTATTGCCTCAGGCACAAGGACTGTTGCAGTCTCTTCCCCTAAGGCCCCTTCCCTCATTGAAGAATTGTCTGCCTCCTCCTCTTCTCAACCTTCTCCAGTTCTTCCCTTAACCATCTCTACCTCCATCTCCACCTCAACCATCTCCACATCAATCTCCTCCCCCATTATAATTTCAACTCCTATGTCCACTCCTTCACCTCCTCCAGCCACTACAGAACAACAATTCCATCCACTTCATTATTATCCACCTCTTGACATTCCATCCTTCAACATCATGGAAGATTCCTTCATGGATGATTCCCCCTCCTCACCTACTAAGCTTCCCTCCACTTCCTCATACCAACAACTCCTCCATGATATTCTCACCGAACCATCCTTCTCTCCATCCATCTCCACACCCATAACCTCTATCTCCACCATCCCAATCTCTCAACCCAACGTCCTACCATCCCCATCCACATCTCCTGTAGCCCATCCAACACCAGCCACAGTCATTTCTTCCTCCACCTCTACTCAAGTTCCACTTGAGCAAGTGGATCTCTCAGCATTGGCAGATAAGCTCTATGGGATACTGGCTCCCAAGCTAGTAGCCCTGCTAGAGACCTCCATGGATCCACTCCTGAAGTCCATCAAGGAGTTATCTAACAGGCTCTCCTCTCTATCTGCTCCACAGGCAATCCATTCTATGGGGTGCCTTGATCCAGTTCTCACTGAATCAAGGCAGGTGGAGATGCCCTATGAAGTTGTGGTAGTGCCTGCTGTTTCAGAGGAATTGCTGCCAGAAATTGCTGCTGATGCTTCAGTTCCATCCCCAGTACCAGTACTAGCAGTTGACCTCAGGTCACTGTTATCTGATTTTGACTTTCTTCACTTCAGCTGCTTACCAGCTCAGGGAGTTGAAGACTTTACTAAGGCCATTGTGCCTATTGCTGTCTGTGATCCCAGCCTAATTACTTCTTATATCAGTTCTCTTAAGACTGGGGAAGTTATTGTTTCTGTTTGTGCTGCTGCTGCTGTTGAAGTTGTTGAATCTGCTGATATTGATATGTTGCATATTGTTCCTATTATTGCTTCTGCTGATGAACTTGTTGTTTACTTAGAAGAACCTGTTGTTCCTGAGGTTCCTGCTGCTCCTGCTGCTCCAAAAGTTCCTGTCTCTACTCCTACTGCTACTCCAATAGTCTCTGCTCCTACTTCTACTCCAATAGTTTCTACTCCTGCTGCTGCTCCTGAGAAGTCAAAACAAAGAGAAGAGTATATCAAAAGTTTTGATGATCTATATGACAGACCCCAGAGTTTAGATAGTGATCAATTCAACACTGACTCTGATGATTCTTCTGGCACCATTGCCAATAAAAGGAAAGCAAGAAGTAAGGCCATGATGAGAGTACCTTCTGCAAAAGCCAAAGATGACAATGATATACCCTATTACATTCTGCATGACTGCCAAATCACTGAACCATCGATGCAATATTCTAAGAACCAACTTAAGGCCATGAAGAAAAGGAGAAAGCTTGACAAGTATGAAAAAGGATCATCTCAATTCCATCATCCTCCTCCTCCTCCTCCTCCAGATTCAGGATCTGGTGGAGGCTCAGCTTTTCAGTCATCTGCTACAAAGCATAGCTCCTCTCAATCCTCACAAAGATATTAATCTAGAGGACAACATCAAAGAGGTTATCAGTCTAGAAGAGGCCAGCATAGAGGAAGTCAAAGAGATTACAGAACTTACTCCAGACAACATCCTTACCAAAGGGAAGGACAAGGCACTACTGATTCTACATCAGGTCCTTTCCCTTACAAGCTCAGAGATATAGTTGTCACCAGGGCTCCTCCTAATGATTAAGAGTCAATCAACAGATATGAACCCCCAGTTCCATTTGAGGACCCTGAGAACAATCCTTTATCATGGACAGCTAGAATGAAAGAAATTGCTGCATTAGATCAGATTAAGAAGGCTAAAGAGCAAGGCAGAGATACTTCCAACATCACAACCTTGTCAGAACATAGAAAGAAAGAATTAGAGAGATATGCTTCAAGGAAATTCTTTAATCCAGAAGACTATATGAAGCTACATCCTGAGGCTGTAGTTTCAAGGCCAAGATCTCAAACCTCCTTAGGTGCAGAAGATGATAAAAGATTCAAGAAGGAAGCCCTAAATCCCAACAGAGAAATTCTTTTCAAAAAGGGCAATGAGTAACTTGTGTAAGCTGATACTCATATTTATTTTCTGACTGATTCTGTTACTCTTGCTGTGTTTCTACAATGCTCAACATATGTTATCTGTATTGTTGTTTCTATTTTTTGTTTAAATCTGATGTATGTTTGTTATTTCACATTCTATCATGTAAATAGTAATCCTAACCCAAATAGGGGGAGATTGTTGGAATACTCTATTACTAATTTTGGTAAGGATCACTATGTGATTAGGATTCTGTTTTGACCTTGCTGTATAGTCTGATAGGTCAATTAGAATGAGTCTAAGGGTTAGTACTTAGGTTTGAAAGCTGCCCTAGATACCTTCTACAGATCAGGATTCAAGTGCTGAAGACTAGGACAATTCTCGTCGAGCTCAGGTCGACGAAACGTCGAACTCAGGTCGACGATCTCTGAGCTCAGTTCAATGAGGCATCGAACTCCGTTCGACGATCTTCGAGCTCAAATCGACGCTCTGTCTCTAGTTGTTTTCCAAGTCGCTGAGCTCAGGTCGACGATAGTAGAGCTCAGGTCGACATTTTCTGTCTCTAGTATAAATCCAATCTCTGAGCTCAGGTCGACGATGGCTGAGCTCAGATCGATGATTTTCTGAGAGGTCGATGTTTTCAGAATTCAAATTCAGGACAGTTATGGAATTCATTCAGATTTATTTTTAGCATTTATGATAAAGGATTCTGTAGCCGTTTCAAGCAATCTAGAGCAAGTTTCAAGGAAGAATAATTTGAATGTTACTTAGGACTTTCCCCAAAGACAGTTGTCAATTATGGAAGTCATTTATGACTGAGTAATGGCCATCTAAAGTCAGAATCTTATATACTCCTTAGAGAATAATTTTTCAGAGGAGAACAGACAAGATTTGAAAAATATATACAGAAGAGAGAACAAAAAATTTAATCATCAAGAATTCATCTTCTGAGAATAGATTCAGTAGACAAAAGCTTACAAAATTACTTAGTCAGAATTCTTCAAGAACACAAGGAACATCATTGTGAAGGAGATCATCTGCTGTTCTACTCCTTCAAGCTTCAAGTGTTCAAAAGCTTCTTTATCAAGGACTCCAGACAACACACATTTCAGCATCTGCTGAAATCATCTATTGCTAGAGATCTGAAACAACTGAAGGCCTATCACCCTAAGCAAAGCTCATCTTCTTAAACCCTTACAGATCTCAGGGGGAGCTTTGACAACATCTTCCACTTATCTTCTCTAAGATTGTTGACAGAGAAGAACAACTCAACTAAATTTCTTTTTCCTTTCTCTCCTGTAAAAGGGTTTCTCAAAACTCCCTTCAAAACTTTTGTGGCTTGTTTCTGAGACCTTGTCAAAACTCAGTGGTGGCAAGACACCTTATCAAAAAATCTAGTTTTGGTTTTTGAGCACCTTATCAAAAGCTCATTGGTGCCCAGGACACCTGATCAACTATTCCTGCAGTGGATTCCTACCTAGGGTGGTAGAAGAGAAGATGTACCCAGGTTGTTGGGGAACCACTATAGCTCCTTGTGTCATCTGGTTTGCTGTGCTTTTTACTTTGCTATGTGTTGTGTGATTTCCTATTTCTTGCTTAGTTAGTTTTTATTTTTGCAAGCACCTTACACATATACATAAATCAAGACTTCCACTGCTTTACAGTTTTTGAATTGTAAATTATTTTAAAATACTCTATTCACCCCCCCCCCCCTCTAGTGTTAAGGTAGATCTTTCACTCACTTTCAAAGGGAGCTAGGAGAGACGGCCTAGGGCGGTCATCAATTTGCAGAGAGAGTGGATCCTTGCGAGAAGGGTCTCAGCGAGAGCTGCGCCATGAGATGGGCGAGCAAGTGCCAAGGGAGGAGGCACTCGCGGGGGAGTGGCCGACTCACCGCATGAGAGGGATCCAAAGGGGATCTCTTGCTAGCGAGGCTGTTCTCTCGCCAGGCGAGAGGACCCCAGAAGGGAGTTCTCTCCAAGAACCGGTTCGGTTTAAAACCGATTCAGGTAGGGTCGGGTCCATCTTTTAGCCCCATGGGATCTTATGCTTTTGCCCTGGGTGGTCTGCATATAACCCTTCAGAACAGTGGAGTTTGGCTGTTGGTAGACCCGACTAAGGGTATTCTAGTAATTTTAGGATAGCTCCATTTGTTTATTGGCAATCCCAGTTCAGAGGCCTATAAATAGACCGGCAAGGTGCCTTAGAAGAAGGACATTTTTTCCTAACTCTCCTTCTCTTCTTCTTCTAAGGCACCTAGCTTAGCATTGGCTAGGGAGGGGAAGAATTTTCGATTCTTCCGGGTACAAGGTGGTACCTCCGCACTGAAGACCCTGGTCTAGTCTTTTGAGAGCCTTGTCGAGAGGGTGGTCTAGAGAGAGTAAGTGTGAGTTGCACCTCTAGTTCCGAGCTTTAGGAGGGACTGACCTTGTTGGTTCCAACATTTTAATTCTTTTCAAACCTTTAATCCACCAAAAAATTTTAACAATAACTTTAATCAATAGATTATTCCACCTAGGAAGTATCATCCTTTAGGTAATAAAAGTCAACCAGAATACTCTTTCATTTCCAGTTTTAATTATGTGAAGAGAGAAGGACCCAAGGTAACTTGGGTCAAAAATGACTAATCTGTTTTGCAGGAAAAAGACTGTTCTACCACAGAGCAACAGTGGTATTTGGACATGGGTTATTCTAAGCATATGATAGGAAATAAGGCCAACCTAACTCACTTCAAGGCAAAGCTAGGACCAAAAGTGATATTTGGTGACTACAATTGTGGCCAGACTGAGGGTTATGGAAAAGTTAAAGTTGGAGCTGTCACCTTCAGGAATGTAGCTTATGTAAGTGGACTGAAGCACAACCTCATCTCTATAAGTCAATTATGTGATTAAAGGTTTCAGGTATCATTTACTAAAACCTCCTGTTTTATCACTTCTTTAGACAATACTGTAGTATTGACTGGCACTAGGGTAGGAAACATTTACCTAGTTAATTTCAAATCAGCTAAATCAGAAATCTGTCTATTTAACTCAACTAGTAATAATAATGACCTTTGTTATAGGAGATTAGGGCATGTAAACCTAAAAATTATTGCTAGGTTATCCGAAGACAACCTTGTTAGAAGATAGCCTTCTTACCCCTATAAGAAGGAAAGCCTTTGCAGGGCTTGTTAGTTGGGCAAGCAAACTAAAAGTAGCTTTAAATCATTAACTAAAAGTGACTCACCTAGAATTCTGTACTTACTACATATGGACCTTTTTGGCCCTATAATAGTACAAAGTCTAGGAGGGAAATCTTATACTTTAGTAATTGTAGATGACTTCTCTAGATTCATTTGGGTTTTCTTTCTGAGATCAAAGTATGATAACTTTAAGATTCTTACAGACTTTCTCAAGAACATACAGATTGAGTACTCTACTCTAGTTGCATTGATCAGAAGTAATCATGGTACTGAGTTTGAGTCTCTTCTTATGCAAGAGTTCTGTAGGAAGGAAGGCATCAGACAATGCTTCTCAGCTCCTAGAACACCTCAACAAAATGGGGTTGTTGAAAGGAAGAATAAAAAACTGATTGAATCATAATGCACATTACTTGCAGATGCTTATTTTCCCCTATCCTTTTGGGCAGAGGCTATAAGCACAACAAATTATGTACTGAATAGAAGTCTTATACATAAGCTTAAGAATAAGACTCCTTATGAGCTACTTAAAGGGAAGAAACCTAAAGTAGATTACTTTAAAAATTTTGGTTGTTTATGTTACATTCACAACAACAATAAGAAATACATTAGAAAATTTGAAGCCAAGTCTAAAATGGGAATTTTTCTTGGATACTCCCAAGTAAGCAAGGCTTATAGGGTTTATAATAAATCAACCTTAAAATAGAAGAATCCATTCATGTTCCTTTTGATGAGACTAACATGCTTAACAAGGAGAAGAAAGCTTCTACCAGTAATCCTTTGTAGGTGCCTAACATATATGAAAAGCTGAATGAGTTGACCCTCACAGATGAGGCTATTACTCACTCTCCTCCACATGATGCTGAAGAAAGTGATGATGAAGAAGCTGACATTTATGTTGAATTAGCAACAGCTAATCCAATTCCACCAGAGGAATTAACTCCCCAGGCTGTTGCTCAACAAACTCCACCAACAGAACTTGTCACACTTAGAGATCACCCCTCATCTCAAGTGATTGGAGATATATCCGTTGGTGTGCAGACAAGGCATCATCTCCACCAGGATATGATGCATGCCTTCTTCATATCTCAAATTGTGCCCCAATCCATCAAAGATGCAGAGCAAGATCCACACTGGATTATTATCATGCAAGAGGAGCTCAATCAGTTTGAGAGATGTAGAGTTTGGGACTTAGTTCCAAGACCCAAAGACTACCCAGTCATTGGAACTAAGTGGGTTTTCAGGAATAAGCTTGATGCCCATGGATCAATCGTAAGGAATAAAGCAAGGCTTGTTACTCAAGGCTATAGGCAAGAGTAAGGCATTGATTATGATCAAACCTTTTCTCCTGTTGCAAGGATAGAAGCAATCAGAAACTTCCTTGCTTATGCCGCTTTCAAGAAATTCAAAGTCTACTAGATGGATGTTAAGAGTGCTTTTCTGAATGGAGAACTAAAAGAAGAGGTTTATGTTGAACAACCTCCAGGTTTTATCTCTTCACCTCATCCCTCTTATGTTTTTAGATTGCATAAAGCTTTCTATGGTCTAAAGCAAGCTCTAAGAGTTTGGTATGAAACCTTAGCAAGCTTTATTTTAGAGCATAAGTTTTCTAGTTGCATGGTAGATAGGACTTTATTTTTCAAGCATCATAATGATAAAATTCTTTTAGTATAAATATATGTAGATGAAATTATATTTTGCTCTACAGATCCCAAACTATGCAAAAGGTTCTCCAACCTTATGCATTGCAAGTTTGAGAAGAGTAGCATGGGTGAGCTCTCCTACTTCCTTGGTCTCCAAGTGAACCAGACACCTGATGATATTTTCTTATCCCAATCCAAATATGCTAAAGAGCTGATTAAAAGGTTTGGGATGGCTGATGCCTCAGCTAAGAAAACACCTATGGCTATAAATACTGTGGTTGATTCTGATGAACAAGGGAAACCTATTGATCAGAAATTGTATAGGGCCATTGTTGGGTCCCTTCTATATCTCACAGCAAGTAGGCCTGATATAATGTTTGCTACTTGTCTTTGTGCTAGGTTCCAAGTGAACCCTAAATAATCTCATCTAGTTTTATTTAAAAAATTAAGATATATAAAGGGTTGCCCAAGTCTAGGACTCTAGTATCCAACTGAGTCAGAATTTGAGTTAACTGGATACTCAGATACTGATTTTGCTGGATGTAGAGTGGACAGGAAAAGCACATCAGGAACATGCCAGTTCCTTGGTGCTAGACTTGTCTCCTGGTTTTGTAAAAACAGACATCTGTGTATATATCAATGGTAGAAGCTGAATATATAGCAGCTGGTAGTTGCTGTTCATAGATTCTATGGATACAAAATCAACTCTTGGATTATGGTTACAACTTAAATAATTCAACTATATTTTGTGATAGTACAAGTTCTATATCTATAGCACAGAATCTAGTACATCATTCTAGGACCAAGCATATATATATTAGACACCATTTCATTAGAGAGTGTGTGGATAAGAAGAAAATTAATATTACCTTCATCCCCACTGATTTGCAAAGGGACAATATCTTCACCAAACCCTTGGATGAGAAGAAACATCTATCCTTTATGAATCAGCTAGGCATGATGAATGGTGATACCTTAATTTAAATCTCTGTCAGTGGTCGAAGAATTTGCCAAATTTTGTCGAACGGAGCTCGACGAACTAAGGGGAGTTCTTGAGGTTTTTCGTCGACCTGAGATCGATGATCTCTCTGTGGAAGTCATTTTTCGTCGACCTGAGATCGACGTTCTGGCTTCAGAAAAATTTTCATCGACCTGAGAACGACGAAATGTTTTCCCCTTCTTCTGATTGAGATCATAGAACTCTTTTGACAATAAAATATTTCATCGACCTCAGATCGAAGATTTCTCTTATTTCGCAGGACGGAGTTTATCGTTTCATATTCTGACAAAACCTTATATCTAGGTTTTCTTCGACCTCCATCCCACGCTTTTTTTCCCTTGTACTTGATCTTTCTGCTTTCTTGTTGCAGGAGACTAATGGTGATTCCAGTAGGCGCTCTTTCTGCAATGAAGTTTGACATGGGACTTGACATCAATTTCGATTCATTTCAACAATCAGACCAGATCTTCATAGATATTCTGCAGCTATTTGAAGACCTCAATTTGAAGAACCTAATGACTACCAGAATGAGGATTACTGCTACTGAAATAAGAGAATGGGTTTATACTTCATCTACTCCAGATGCTGAC
This sequence comes from Platanthera zijinensis, assembly GCA_039513925.1. Lineage (NCBI taxonomy): Eukaryota > Viridiplantae > Streptophyta > Magnoliopsida > Asparagales > Orchidaceae > Platanthera > Platanthera zijinensis. The sequence goes on from CM077092.1 coordinate 101,392,813, forward strand.
ACTATGGTTGGAACTATATCGGGTAACACCGTTCTTTTAACCCCAGCCATTCTTACTGAAATTTTTGGACTAGAAAATGGGGAAGAAGATATTGAACTTGAATCTTCTGAATATGATGAAATGTTGACGTTGATGGGTTATTTTGGAGACAACCCAAATAAATTGCTAAAGAAGAACCTATCTGCCGAGTATAAGTTTCTCGCATATGTAGTCGGTAAGGTGTTGTTGGGCAAGCATACAGCCCATGATCACATTGCCAGATAACAATTTTTAGTGATGTGTGATGTGGTGAATAAGAAAGCTGTTAATTGGGCTAAGATTTTGTTCAATCTGATTAGGAAGAAGAACAACAAGAAGGAAGTTTGTTTTGGAAGGATTCTTGGAATCTTCCTTCATGCCAAGGCAGCTGAATCCCTGGTCGCCCCGACCATATTCATCAATGCCTCTAAGTGGCTGACCTGCACCTTGTTTGGCAGGTGGGAGAGGAGCATCCCAAAGCCTTCCAGGGATTCCTCCTCAAAAACTTCTTAGAGTACTAGGGAAGTTACAACCACTCCCCACCCTGTAGAGGACAGTTCAATTCCTCCTACTCCTCCCCTCACTCCAACTCCTTCCACATCCATCCAACAACCTTCTCCAGCTCTAGAACATCAACCCACACCTACACCTACACCTCCTGCTATCCCCATCCACCATTATTCACCAATACATCATCCTACACCTCCTCAGTACCCCATTTCATCCTCAGTTCATCAACAACATCAACAACAACTTCTAGAACAACCTCTATCTCCAGATTCTACTACTCCACCTCTTTCCCCCCTTCCATCTCATCTTATAGACATACCTCCACTCCAAAATCTCACTTCACTACCTTCTTTCAATCTTATTTCCTCTCCAAGCAATTCTTTATCACCTTCAGATGAACCAATGACAGATTGTCATCTCTCACATCTTCCATCATCAATCCATCTATCTCTACCCAAACCCCACTAGAATTCTTAGAATTCCCTTCATCCTCCATCTTTCCATCTTGGAATCCTTCACACCACTTCTGAAATAGCTGATAGCAGAGGCCATCTCACCTCTTGCTTCCTCTATCTAAACCCTTATTGCTCAACTTGCTCTCTTCCCTGTACCATCTTCTTCTGTCAGGGGCCTGACTCCAGTAACCACTGAAACCAGGCAGGGGAGATACTCAGTGAAGAAGTTGCCCCAGCAGCAGAAGCTCCAGCAGCAGCAGTTGAAGATTTTACAGCAGCAGTTTCAGATATCGATATTGATATTCTTGATACAGAAATTACAGATGCAGATCTTGTTTAATTCTTGGAATCTGATATTGAAACTCCTGAAGAACCCTTGGAAATTCTTTATGGAGATTGCTTCATTGCACCATACTTTGACCTGAAATCAGTTCTAAATCATTTTGATCTTTTATTCAGAGATTGTCTTCCTTTTGTTTCTTTTCAATTATGTACAAATATTGTTTGTTATTCTGCCCCCATCACTTCAGAGACCTTGTAGCAGATTCAAAAGATTTTGGAAGCTCCTGAGCCTGAACTCAATTTAGTTCTAGAGGCTGAGCTTATCTAAGTGGCTGAGGATGATCTCTCTGAGCCCAAGGCTCTTTCTCCTCCCACTTTTGTCTTCTCTACATCACCTTTGCCTAACATTGATGAAATCCTTGCTGAGGAGATGGATCAGGAAATAGAAGTTCCTACTGAAGATATTCTTCCTCCAGTTATCTCTCCTCCAGCTGAAAAGGAAATTCCAAAAGATGTTATTGCTGAGATTGATGCTATTTATGATAATCCTCAAGGATCTTCTGATGATGTTTAAGATGATGACTCAGATTCTGATGACAGTAAAAAGAAAGTGTCTAAGAAAAGTAAAGCCCCACCTAAAGCTATTCCAAAGCCTAATCCTCATAATGACACTCCATATTACATTTTGCAGAAGATCACTCCCTATCTTGGAATGCCATAATGGATGTGGCTGTCAAATAATGAGTAGAAAGAAAGGGAGAAGAGGAGAAGGTACATGACTCCTCCTAGACATTTCAGGAAAGACCCTCCTAGACATTTCAGGAAAGACCCTCCTCCTCCTCCGTCTTCAGGCCCCTCAGGCAACATCTCTCAGAATTCTGCTTCTGTTACCAGGACCTATCAAAGACAACCAAGGCAAAGCATTCAACAACAGTCTTCTACAAGCAATCCACCTCAAAATTTCTCTAAGAAAGTGCCTACTGAAGAACCAATGCAGGATTCCTTTTCAAAAAGGCCAGAGTCTCCACCTATTCCCTTTGTTGATCCTGAACAGGAGACATCTGCCAAGATGGAAAAATTCCATGAAATTATAGGACTTTCTCAAATCAACAAAGCTAAAGCTGAAGGCAAAGACATATCTCAATATTCAACTATGTCAGCTTACAGAAAAGAAGAATTAAAAAGGTATGCTAAGTCTAACAAGTTTTTCAATGTTGATGATTATATGAAACTGCACCCAGAAGCTGTTGTACCCAGAACTTCATCCCAAACTGTGATTGGAGCATCTGATATGTACATGTCAAAGAAAGAAGCTGTAAATCCAAACAAGGAATTCAAATTCAAACAACCTGCTGAAGGATCAGACAAAGATAAAGCCAAGAAAAGAAAATGAGTCTATTTTCTGTGATTTTCTTATTGACTTTTGAACTATAATTTTTTTGTTTATGTCATGAAGCACAATGTTGTAAATATATGCTGGATATTTTATTCTGTCAGATATATTTTTCCTTCTTCTTTATGATTGTTTATTTTTGTTTTGTATTAGTGACCTCACCCAAATACGGGGAGATTATTGGATCCCTAGTTGGATTTGAGATAGGTTCACTAAGTTAGGCTGAGTTTTACCCACATTATATAGCCAGGGTCAGTTCTAGTAGTCCTAGTGTTGTAGGCTAAGTCCCTTTAGCTGTACCATCTTGGACCAGCCAGCAAAGGACCTCAGAGACTCAGACTTACCTATTTTCAGAACACAGTGATCGGTTCGAAATTCTTCAAACTCAGCTCGACGATCGTCGATCTCAGATCGACGAACTCAGAGTTAATTCTTTGTGCTGAGCTCGACGATAATCGAGCTCAGGTCGACGTTTAGTTTTCTTCAAACAGATTGTTAGCTCGACGAACTCAGAGTGCAGAATTGGAAAGTATTTCTCAGTTATCAGTTCGCAGAGCTCAGGTCAACAAACTTGAATTCTTTGGTCGACAATCTTGGATCTCAGGTTGACGAATTCCGTTCAGCGTTCGACATTTTCTGTTCTGTTCTAGAATGAGTTTTTTCTTCTTCTGTTCCTTATTTTCTCTATTTATTAGAAGTATTTAATGCAAATATTTTTCTGAATATAGCTGTTATTGGCTGCATTAAATATGGCATTCATCATAATAATTATTTGTTTATTCTATCAAGGACAGTTAGGGAAACTCCTTAATGCTTTTATTCCAACCGTTTTCAATTATCCAGGTTAGCCAGCATTTATGGAATGAATTCAAAATTCAAAGAGAATTTTTAATTGGTAGTAGAATAAAAGAGATTCTCTCTTTTTCGAGACACAGAGTTACAAAGAGAGAGAGAAGAAATCTGAGGCACTGACAGAGAACTTTCATCAAGCAGTCGACTCTTTCATTCTCTCTCAACGCTTTTCTTACTCTGCCAATACTCAGGACTAAAGAAGAATAAAACATCAAAATCAAAGTATTCTTAAACTTCTATTCCAGAAGACATCTTTTTCAACATCAGTCATTGGATTTCCTGGACCTTAGCAGATCAAGCTGAAGACCTACTCACCCTTAAGCAAAAGATCATTCTCCCTTAAGCATTCAACTTCTTAGAAGGAGCTTTGACAACACAAGAATCCACATAGTCTTCTCAAGTTATATTGAGAAAAGAGAAGACTTTCATCAAACTCTTTCCACCCCATTGTACAGGGTTTTAACTCCCTTCAAAAGTTAGTCTGGTTGACAAGTCTCCCTCCAAAAGACTGAAGTTGGTTTTTGGGCACCTGATCAAAAGCCTAAAGGGTTTCCTGATCTACCTGAATCAGATCTTGTGGTGGCAGTCACCTGATCAAAACCTGCTAGTGGATTCCTACCAAGGGTGGTAGAAGAGTGGATGTACCCAAGTTTAGGGGAACCACTATAAACTTCTTGTGTCGTCTAGTTTCTCCTTTTCTATTTGTTTTGCTTTTTGCATTGTTTGTGATTGCTGGAATAGTTAGCCTAGTTTCTTATTCTTAACTGTTATATGGTATCACTATTTTACTCTGATATAAGCATTAAAAAGAACCAAAGATTTTAATACTCTATTCACCCCCCCCCCCCCTCTAGAGTAATCAGATCTAACCCCTCCTTTCAATTTATTGAGGGAGAAAATGAGGAAAGAAGCTAAAGTTATCTTGTATATTGGTTGGAGTGAAACTCTTTAGTTTCAAGAGTAGCTAAACCCTAGATGGGTGGTGAATATGTTTTTAGATATTTTTATACTTTCTCTGTTCTTTGGTGTGTTATGATTAACTTAAGTTAGCTTTCAAGATTGCACAACCAACACACAAGTAATTTATAGTGGTTCCCCTGATTATGGTACATCCACTGTCCCTCCCACCTTTCTAATAGTTTGTTAGACAAGACAACTTATCCAAACTCGGCTCAATGAGCTTACAACACAGATCCTTCAGGATCTCTCAGACTCCTCCAAGTCCTACCTCAGGCCCAAGGCCCTACAATTTAAAGATATAATCTCCTACAGCTCAGTGATCCTTCTGATCACCTACCTCAGACTTAATCAAAAGTCAAAAACTTGGCCTAGGAGGGTAGCCCTACAACTCAGAGAGAATGACTCTCATATTTCATATTTGAACCAGATCCTACCTTAGCCTTTATACTTTAGGCTTATAACTCAGATTTGTTAAGATCCTACAGAATGAGTAAGAGTTTGTTGTTGTTGATGAATGACTTCAGAGAAATAGTCTCTGAGTTTGCCTTTTCCTAAACTAAAATGATTCAGTCCTCTCTTCTTCACAACTCCAAGAATATATCTTCAAGATGAGTTCTGCTTGAGCTGTAAAGTCACTGCACCAATGACTTGCTCTGTTTCTTCTTCTACCTCAGTGAGAGAAAGCTCACTGATCTTGCTGTTGAAGATGAGAATGTCAACAGCTAACTTTCTGGAACTTCTAGATCAATAGAAAGAGCAAGTTCTTTAACTTTGCAAATAGGTCGAGAGGAAGAAGATGAAGTTATATTCTTTCCAATAGTTAATTTCTCCTTTTTTGATCTCATCTTTTCTATCCTGCCGTCCAACGGCTCTTTGAGCATTGGGAACACCAGGAGTTAGTAGCTACAGCTCTACTTTTGCATTAAATGTTGTACAATAGGCAAGCAGAGCCATTTGTCGTGCAATGTTCACTTCCCGTAATATTTGAATTTCTGCTGACATCAGCATATGTAGACTTAGTCAAATTCAGACAATTCACCATAGGCATTGAGTGAAGGATTTTCACTCATTGCCAAAAAACGTAGTCAGTTTTCTACAACACTAAGCGTTGAGTGATCAGTCATCACTCAATAAATATAGACTTTTGCAGTCTACCTGATTAGGCATTGAGTGAACCTTCATCACTCAACGCATTTGGACTTTGTCATTTTTCTCTATATGAAGGCGTTGAGTGTTGCTTCTTTACTCGACACTTTCGACGTTTGTCTGTTTTGTTGAAGAGGCATTGAGTGAATGGCCTTCACTCAACGCATCTGTCCTTAGACAGATTTTCTGTTGAATTGGCGTTGAGTGAGTTGACATCACTCAGTGCTTCCATCCTTAGATAGAATTCTATATCAAAAAATATTGTGGCTCTAACTGAACTGTGTTCTGTCGACGCTTTCTCTGCATGGCATTGAGTGAACTGCCTTCACTCAACACTTCTTAACTTAGCCATATTTCTGGGCAGTTTCTCTGTGGCTTTGACTGCTTGAGCTTTACTCAATGCTTTTGGCTCTGGGCGTTGAGTGAACTACCTTCACTCAACTCTTCTGGACTTATGCAAATTTCAGTCTTGTCATCATCCTTTCTTATGTCCACATATCATTGTAACTTGGATAACTTGTCTAATCAATGTAACAAGGAGCAACCTGCATACATAGAACTTACAGCATGCATCAAATACAAACATGTGTATTCCATTGTCATGTAGGCCTTCTTCAAATCTAGGTCATTGTGATCAATTGACCCAACAATCTCCCCCTATTTGAAGAAGTCAAAACCTTAGACAATGATATACACCAACACATATGCAGTAGATATAACATTGCAGAAGAAATCTCAAAAAATGTATACACATCCAAATATATGATTTTCATTGATAGAAATCATGTTTTAGTAGTGTGCATAAGACAAAGTACATTTCCTATAGCCCTTTAAGAAAGACAAGAAACTTTTTCAAGCTCTCTTATCACTATGCCCCTGCTTGGCTTCTTGACTTCTTTCTCTGCTTTAGCGTCTGAATTCTTTTCTTTCTGCCTTTGAAAGTAACTATAAGGCTTGGGAAAGTATTTGCTTGGTTCCATAGCATTTGGCAGCAGTTTTCCTAACCTTTTGTCCCTTCTAAACCTCCTTCTGTCCTCTTCATTCTTCTCAAGTTTGGCCCACTCTAGGTAGTTGTAGATCTTTCCTCTTTCAGTATTCTTGTTCTTGACTAGCTCCTAGGCAGAGAGAATGGTTGTCCTTGAATGAGGACTCCACTGTTAAAAATCTAGCCTTGTTTCTATTTCTTCCCTGTACCTCTTCTTACTCAACTTGACTTCCTCTTCTTCCTCAGCAACAGACTTTCATTTGGCTCTTATCACTTGGTTAATAGTGGGGTTGAATATAGGACCTTCAGATGCTGTAGAAGGTTCAGCCTACTGTGCACCTTCTTGATTATCATACTGTTGAGTATCATATTGCTCTGTATACTAATCAATGTATTGAGTACCATACTGGTTCTCATCTTGCAGTACTTGATGAATCTGGTCAGGAAAAGCAGGGATGTTATCATATGTTATCTTTTCAAGACCAAGGGATCCTTTGATCACTTTTGTGGTCCAAATAACATTCTCAGTGTTGGACCTTATCACTTCCTTCTCCCCCTTTTTGACTTTTTCAGATACCTTTGTAGTCAGGGAGGTGCTGGCCTTTATCAATTGACCATCCAAAGAGTTAACACCAAGGGTGACATGGTTCTTGACCTAGAGTAAATGATCATCTAATACTTGGGCACATGCGTCCATTCTCCTTTCAAGAATAGTCTTGTGTTTTTCCAACACTTCCTTCTCAGCATTGTGAACTTCTAGCATGTTGTCTGCAAAGATAGTCTGATTCTCCAAGATGCTATTTTGGACCTTACTGATCTCAGTCAACTTGCTTTCTGTGAATGTGACTGCAGGAGCTGCTCTCAAGAAAAATTTGACAGTCTGGTCCTTCAGCAGATTTACCTCAAATCTTATAGATTTGATCTCTATTGTCAGATCATTTCTGAGATTCTTTATGGAGTCATCCACAAAGTTCTCCAGTTGACTTCTCTTGTCATCCAATAATCCTTTCAATTGAGCTAGGAAGACTAGGGACATCTGATCACACTGATGGGATGTACCTTCATCACATATATTATGTTTCTCTGGCCTGACTTCTTCTCTGACCTCAAAATCAGCCATCTGATACTCAAAAGAATGTTGAGTTGCATTTTTATCAGCAACAACCTTCCCCTTATCTGACTCAGAAGAGTTTATATCATAAAATGTTCCTTAAGCAGGGAGTTTATTGTGAATCTCCCCCTCAAACTCTGCAATGTCCACAAAGACATTCAGATTTTCAACAATGTTGCTTTCTATTTCCTTCTCCTTCTTAACAGGTATTTTATCAATCCCATCAAAGAAATGGTTTTGCTCCCCCTCAGCAAGATCATCTTTCATGACTTGCTCAAGGAGTTTCTCCCCCTCACTTTGAGGACAGTATCCACCATATAGAACTTGATCTAGAGGAGCAGTTTCTTCTTCAATAGGAGATGGAGTTTTAATAGTCTCCCCTTCCATCTTTGCAGAAATCCGGGTGACAATCTCTTCAGCAACCCGTTCAGCAACCTCAACTAGAGGTGTCTCCATAGCCTTAGCTTGAATCTCTTCAGACTGAGTCCTACTCAATTGAGTCCTTTGGGCAGGTTCAGATGATATAGAAACTTGAGCACTCATGTCCTTTCTTGTCTCTTCAGTTGACCCAGACAGTTGTGGATCATGAGGCTCTTCCTCAGTCTTTTCTGATGAACTACTATCAGTACTTTCCTCTGGAACTGGAACTATTTTCTTCTTCTTCTTGGTAACAGTCTGAGCATATGGCAATAGAACTCTGTCCTATCTATCAAGCATTTTCAAGTCCATCCTTCTCATATGATGGATTTTTGTTCTTAGCCTTATATTAAGGATCCCTGAAACACTCTTGAGGAGAAATAGAGAAAGAATCCTTCCCATGTTTGGCTCTGTTATACAGTCTACTATCCTTTGAAAGAGTATCTTCCCCCAATTAGTCTTCTTGGATAGTATTATCCTTGCTATTAGTTTGGCATTCTCTAAGATATCTTGTCATGCGAGTTAGTCTTGCACAACAGGGCTTTCCCAATTACATCAACCAGGAATTTTCCCTTGAGATTCAACTCCTTCCTCAGAATCGACCCAATGGTGTGTTTAGAGAGTCCACACAACTTCAGTGGAGATTTGATATCAATCTAATCTAGTTCATCTTATTCATCTAACACTGTGAACTCGAGTAGTTGTAGTGTCTTGCTTAATCTTTTTAGGGTTATCTCAATCTTGTTACCACCGATGTAGGTCTTGAGTTTAATGGAAGAAGAGTTGACCTTAGCATTTGAGTATAACTCAAGTACTTCTCTCTTCCACAGCAAACTGGGCTCATACAGAACAAATTCTAGGTCAGCAACCTGAAGTAGGTGGAGAACAAACTGAACTTCCTCATGAATATCCTTGAATCTATTTCAGACTAGCTCTGAACCCTCGAATAAGAAATCCAATCCTTTCGACGGAAATTCATCTACGATTTGTATTAGATTTTCCAAGCTTTCGTCGATTCGTTTCAAGGGGCAGAGAAGGGAGAGGAACTGTGTATTTTGTTTTACGAACACATCCTCCTATTTATAGTAATTTCTATTTTAGAAGGTGGAGAGGCGCGTACCTGTTTATGATCAAGAAGTAATCATCGGCTGGGATTGATCTCAATACTTAGCCGCAAAATAGTCACATTGGGAGCATGCGTTGAGTGAACTCGACGTACTCGATGCTTGTTGTTCTTTCAACGCACTCAACACCTGAGCATTTAGACTCAGCGCACTCGATTCCTGGACACTTAGTCCATTTCTCCCTTGTTTATCCTACAGAGATTAACACTACCTGCAACAAACAAAAAACTATATAGAGAGCTACTAAAGTTGGGCTAAATTCAACATACCCAATTCAAATTTAAAGGTGTTGAATTTGTCTTCATCTAGTGGCTTAGTGAAGATGTCAGCCTCTTGCTTGTCTGTGGGGACAAATGTTGGTATTACCATGGTGATCTAGAAGTGATCAAACATGTTGTCTCACTGCCAATGCAATATGAGCCCATGGGGTCGCACATAAGAGTATAGGAGAAGTTGGAAAGGTTTGTGTTGGCCTTGCACATATGTGATATAGGTGAAGGGCCAAGCCTATGACGTTTTGGATGTGAAGGATTTTCATTCCGGGACCTATACTATGAATATGGGTAATCAGGTAAGTGATCGAAAGAATCCAAGGGAAATTCGTTGAGTATTGTCTTGATGTTTCGACGAATAGTCTTGAATTCGTCGAGTATAGTCCTGACATCTCAACAAGTCTGTTTGAATTCATCGAGTATCATAATGATATCTCGACGAATTAGACTTAATTTGTAGAGTATCGTCATGATAGTTTCGACGAGTTAGACTCTGATTCGTCGTATATTGCCTTGTTGCTTGGACGGTTTTCCATGTCTCGATTCGTCGAGTATATCTATGTCATCTCGACGAATAACTTTTGATTCGTTGAATATCGACGTATATAATTGACGAATTCAGTTTCATCCGGTTTAATTCTTTTAAGTCCAGTTCGGCGTGGTCTGCAGGTATCGACGTATATAATTGCAAAGCTAACAAGTTCTTTAATGCTGATGAATATATGAAATTGCATTCAGAGGCTGTAGTACCCAGAGCAACTTCTCAGAATATTATTAGTGCATCTGACATGATCATGTCAAAAAGGGAAGTTGTTAACCCTAACAGAGAAATCCTATTCAAACAGTCTTCTGAAAAGTCTGAGAAAGCTATTCCCAAGCAGAAATAGTAATTTTAGTTATTGTAATTTTATTGTTTAAACCCTATTTCTGCTTATATCATGAAGTATATGTTGTAAATATCTGCTGAATGTATTATTTCTGCCAGATATATGTTTCTTGCTTTATGATTGCTTTTTATTTGTATTTTTAGTGACCTCACCCAAATAGGGGAAGATTGTTGGATCCCTAGTTGGATTTGGGCTAGGTTCACTAATTTAGGCTGAGTTTTACCCACCTTGTATAGCCAGGGTCTAGTCAAGTAGTCCTAGAAATTAGGCTAAGTCCTTTTAGTTCAACCTTCTTGTACCAGCCAGCAGAGGACCTCAGGAGATTCAGATTAGAAGTTTTTCAGAAGACAGCTTGATCAGTTCAAAGTTCTTCGAACTCAGCTTGACGATCGTTGATCTCCGATTGACGAACTCAGAGTTAATTCTCTGAGCTGAGCTCGACGATATTCAAGCTCAGTTCGACGATCAGTTTTCTCCAGACAGATTCTCATCTCAACTATTTTCTTTTTGATCAAGTTCTGTGGTCGACGATCTCTGAGTGTAGAACAGATTCTCAGGTCGACGTTCTTGGAGCGCAGAATCAGTTGCTTATATTCAGCTTGAGCTTCGCAGAGCCCAGGTCGACAAACAGGATTTCTCAGGTCGACGTTCTCTTAGTGCAGGTCGACGAAATCTGTTCTCTGGTCGACGAATTCTATAAGCTGTCTGTTCTTTATTCTTTGTTTATCTGTTCCCTCTTTATTATTATTTTAAGTAATATATTCCCTGAGTAATCAATGCTTATATTCCCTATGAGTATAGCCGTTCCTGACAGCATTGATTATGGTATTCATCAGAGGATTTATTTGACATATTTCTCGGGACAGTTGAGGAAACGAATAATGACAGAATTGCTAGCTGTTTTCCTTCCCAATTTTCCAGCAACGCATTAATTGCATTTATTCAAATTTCTAAGCAAGATTGGTTGTCGAAGAGAAGATAGAGAGATTACTTTTTGAAAAAGACACAGAGACTGAGAACAGGAATACAATTCTTACAGAGTAGAAAAAAATTACAGAGAGAGATATTCTTAGTAAGAGCAAACACCTCACAGTAGCTCTCAATCCTCATCTCTCATTGTGCTCTCAAGAAGATAGAAGAAGAACAATAAAAACTGATCAAGAGTCTTCTACATCTTCTATTTCTAGGAATTTGCTGAGATAATATATATCCATCTGTCTAAAGTTCCTGGATCTCTTTTTCACAAGCTGAATACCTACACACTCCTGAACAAAGCTTCTCAATCCTGAACAACTCTACATCTTCGGGGGAGCTTTGACAAGATCTGGAATCCACACAAAGTCTTCTCAAAGTGCATTTGAGAAAAGAGAAGACTAACATCACTTTCTTTCCCACCTCCACTGTACAGGATTTTAACTCCCTTCAAAAGTTAGCCTGGTTCACAAGTCACCTTCCAAAATACTTGAGTTTGGTTTTTAGGCACCTGATCAAAAGCTCAAAGGGTTGTAATATCTCCTTGCAAATAGATATTTTGGTGGTAGTCACCTGATCAAAACCTGTAGTGGATTCCTACCAGGGTGGTAGAAGAGTGGATGTACCAGTTGGGGAACTACTATAAAATTCTTTTGTTGTCTGTGTGTTTTGCTGTTTTCTTTTTGTCTTGTACTGTGGTAGTTTAGTGTAGCTTTTTCATTGCTCCTGATATCTTCTCTTAGCTATTACTATATCACCTATTTTATCACTTATCTTTACATTTGTAAAAGATTGCAAAGGAATTTTTAAATAACTCTATTCACCCCCCCCCCCTCTAGAGTTAACCAAAGATTACTCTCCCTTTTCTTTCAAATCCCCCCTGACACGTGAGATAAGGGAGAAGCGAAAGCTATAGGGCCCAAGGAAGACGAATCTCCCCTGCCCCTAGCCTCTTCCTTCTCGCGCCGGTGGGAAAAATCCAGCGCCTTGCGCATTCACAGTTCATTTTTTTGCAATTCCACGGGTGGAGATTGCCATGGCGGTACAACCACTCCACCCAATTCAGAAGTAGCTCTAGATTTTCTATCCGGAGTCCTCCTTTCCTCACCTGCGGCGGGTGATAAATCAGCCCAAGTAACCTATTTTACAGTTTTACAAACATAATTTGATTCATGATAAGTTTTTGATTCTATTTCATGCACGCTTTCAACAGCCGTGCTCCGCTCCTTAGTCTCAGCAATGTGACTCTCACTCCAATCACTACTACTCTTCTCATCCGCAACTCGCTGCACTCCAAGCAACTCCGATTTTGTTTCTTCTTACTGCAGCATACCTGTCTCAACAACACTATGCAAATCATCATATAACACGACATTTAAATCCTGCGGTTTTCCGGACACATTCAACATCATAGAGGTAAGCGACGGTGGTAAAGGCGCATCAACCTTGGATGCCAAGGTGATGTCGCTCGCGTTAAACTGCAACGTTGCCCCACTAGCTTTCAGAAAGGGGACCCCTAAGATGGGTTTTGAAGCATTCTCCATTGGTCCTTGCACCAGGAAATCAGTGACTACCGCAGCCCCGTTCAACATCACTTCCACCTCCCTTATCTCACCGTCGGTCTTCACTACCGACCCATCAGCTAGCACGAGTGATTTACTGACATTTGACTCAATATTTAAATTAAATTTTTCAACATCTTGCAAAGCAAGAATGTTGAAAGAAGATCCGGAATCACATAGGGCCACTGTCTCTACCTCATTTATTTCACACTTCACAGCCACTTCATTTTTAATACACTAATCCGTCTCCCCAACACACTTCCCTTGCTCACGGGGATTTCTTTCCGTGTTGCTCGGGAGGGCGCCATGAGTACGCTCGGAGAATACTTGGGCCAGTTGTCCCAACTGCGTTTCCAAGTTTCTCATGGAGGCAGTCTGAGTGACCATGTTGGATTGGGCCATCTCCACGAATTTCTCCATCATCTATTCTAACGCACTCTTTCGCGTCCCCTGTGCGTTCAGATTATAACCTGGATGCGGCTGTCGTAGTTGGCTATGAGAAGCTTGAGCATCAAACTGATGCTGGCCTCTCTGCCACCTTTGACCGAGAGCATTTTGATTCCAGGAGAAATTCAGATGATTTTTCGCATTCGGGTTATAAGCATTGTTATAAGGAGCATCGCGGTTCTGATTATTTATAAAGTTCACACTCTCTTCAGCAGATATACCTGAGGGATCAGCAAAAGCTTCTCCAACTGGGCATTCATATGTATGATGGCCGAGGTTTCCACAACCCTAGCATGAAATAGCCATCACCTGAGCTGGAGGAGGGGTCGATCGGGTCAGCAACATCCTTCCATCTATAGTAGGATGGCTTGCCTCAGCTTGCGGCTACACCGCATTTACCTCGAACAAATTTCTCACACCCCTAGGTGTGTTTCTTCCCGCAGTCCAATACCTACTATGAGAAGCGGTGTCACAAAGGATCCGCAAAGCCTCGTCAGGTTCATTATAGTGCCTCCAGCCGCCGCATCGATCATAGCCCTATAATTAGGCTCAATAGTAAAATAAAATATTTCAACCAGATTCCACGGCTCACATCCGTGTTGAGGGCATCGACGCTACAAATCAGCAAATCACTCCCAGGCCTCAGATAATGTTTCCTGGTCCAGCTGCCGGAAGGTGGCTATCTCCCTTCGAGCGTTCACTATTTTGTCCACCAGGTGGAAATTGGCTAAGAACTTCGAGGAAAGAGCCTCACACATAGTCGCAGTCCCGGGAGCAATAGTGTGGTGCCTGGTTTTTGCCTTGTTCCTTAGCGAAAACGGGAACAACCTTAGCTTCACCATGTCATCTGTAATGTCGGTGTAGCGGAAGGTGCCACAGATCTCGGAGAATTCCACCAAATGGAGCTGCGGATCCTCACTAGGAAGCCCCAAAAACTGCGTGTTATTGCGGATCATGTTGAGGATGGCGGGCTTTATCTCGAAATGGTTGTTCATGATGGCCGGACCGAAACTAGGGTAAACACTTCCCGCGGTAGGGTTCGTGAAGTCGCGCATTGTCCTAATGCGCGGTCAGACCTCCTCCTGGTCCTCAACGACCCGTTCACCAAGGTCATTTCCTCTTTGACCTAAATCTTCCATTCTTTCTCTTCCTTCAGCAGCAGCAGCACGCCGGCGGGCTCGCCTCACTCGTGCTGTTTCAAAATCAGCTCAAGGATCTTCACCTCTATTCCAGGGGTTCTGATCTGTCATACAACACTCAAAAACTGATCAAAAGGCCAAAAGCAATTGCAACAACTTTTCCAATAGAAAATACACACAACGGTTGCACTCCCCGACAACGACGCCAAAAACTTGATGCGCTTACAGCAAGCGTACCATAAGTAATATAAAATGGGGAGGCTTTCCCAAGTATCGAATCTCTCAGGGAACACCGCAAGGTGGAGTTGTCTTTCAAGGAGGACTTGAGATTGAAGTCCTAAGGGGTTTGGTTTTAGTTACAATAAAATTAAAGCTAATCAAATCTAATCCTATGCAGGCCGCTATGCGCTGCTTCGTTCAGTGGAATGGAAGAGAAGGTGGGCATAGGGAATGAATGGAACAACGGATTGAGGGTCGCAAACACCTCTTCGCAACGTGCACCTCTAGCAATCGCTAGAGCGGCAATACTAACTATGGTGGCGGGTGGAAATACAGGCGCTGCTCACGCAATTAAAGAAGTAAAACGATTTAGATTCACATAGACATAAAAAAAATAACGCTCACTACTAAAGTACAACATCATCAACATATGAAGATTTAGCCACGCATATACAACAACAAAGCAAGAACAAGTCAAGAAATCGATCGAATCTGAAGGCTCGTCGAGGAGTCGCGAAAGGAATCGCCGGGTTGTTAGTCCGCATCTAAGCTCGTTCCTCAACTACGTCTAGGGTAAAGAAGGTTGTCAAGATGCTCCAATGGACCCATCTTATTCGTGTCACGATATGGAAGAAGGTTGCAAGCTTCCCTTTGCTTGTTGGCTATGGCGTCAAAACTTTCAATGGAGCTAATAGATGAAGGAGAAGGCCGAGAGAAAGCACCGGTGAGGGGTAAGCATCTCGAGCAAGGCCGGAGCTTCTCTCCTTAGTGGAAGATGAAGGGCGGAGGTGGAACGACGGAGCTTTGTTCTAAAACGGCACAGGTATGGCTGAAAACATTCCTCCCTCAGTGGAAAGAAATTTACGCTTAAATAGAAGCAGGTCAGAAAAATGGTCACGCATAATTTGGGGCACGACCGTGTGTTAACCGTGCGTTAATAACGCGCAAAAAATAGCATGCGAGAAAGATGAGTTGACCCGTGCGTTTTACTCGCGCACGGATGCTTCCACCCGTGCGTGAAGAAAAATGCACGGGTAATGACAGAGCGCAGGAATTCCCGGCAAGAATGTGGAACCGTGCATTTTACTCATGCACGGGCGCATATGCCCGTGCATGAACAAATCGCACGATTAACCACAGAACGCTATAAATTAAATAGCTACAGGAAAACCGTGCGTTTCCTTTGCGCACGGTGCAAGAGAAACCGTGTGATAACCATGCATTAAGATCATTGAGCTCAGCTCGACGATATTCGTCGAGCTCCGCTCGACTATTTTCCTGTTGAGACAAACGCACGATCAGGCATAAAGCGTGCGCTTAAAAAATGCACGATCGTGCGTTTTCCACAAAACAGAATTCCTGCCTTGGAGAAAATGAACCACCTGCACAGCAAAATCCAAAACTGGAGCACAAGCTCCCAACAAAAATACACAACATAAAACAACTAAATCCGTACGGGGAGTACCCCAGTACTTACCCCCGACAACAGAATGCGCAATTGCACACCCTCGGGCCCAAGTGGTGCATAGAGTGGCCATTGACCGATCGAAGCAAATATAACCGATTACCGGCAGAAATGCAGTGCACGAGTGAGAAAACAGGCCCAGATGAGTCTGAAATATCCTATATAAACAAGAATCATCACGGTACGGTAGGGGACAGACTATCGATTCTTCCCCTATAGATGGGTGTTTTCCTGGAACCCTTCTCTAGTACTCTCTCTGCAACAACCTGCATACCCCGTGACTCCAAAATTTACATACTACCACAGAGTCTTCTCAGGTATACAAACAAACATCACTAATCAAGACCAACCTGTCCGGATGGGCATCGCACAGCATGCCTATTCTGTACTTCGATTCTGGATTCTAATTACAAAACTAACGGGGATAAACAGATTAACCCGTCGGGAGAATCGCTTCCATGAGTTTGTGGAGCATCTACCCTCACATGCTAAAACATAGGGCTTCACATGTCTAAGGAAGAGGATCATTACCCTTGAAGCTCACTTCGGCGCCATGGAAGAGATTCTAGCTGGATGGAAACGACTGTTACGGCTTTGCCTCCGTAGATCCGAACTCCTCTCACGGATTAGAGCTCTGAAACTCCAACGGCAGCGAGATCTCCTTCGTCCGACTCTCCTCCTCCCCACTCCAGCCGCTCAGAACAAAGTCTCAAAAGAAATGAAGTGAAAACATCACTTCCCAGTCTTTAAATCGAACTACTACCGCGCGATAACTATCTACCGTTGTACGGTATCTGAATTGACGGCTTGTTCCGCAAGTCGCCGCCCAAAACCTCCAATCACAGGCCAACGCATGGCCACGTCATAATTGCTCTGCTACCGCCGCGCGATAACATCCTACCGCCACGTGGTAGACGATGCGTCGTATCAATACGGTACTCTCAACGCTCTCAACGCCTGATGCTATCGCCACATGGTCTTGCTACTGCTATGCGGTACCTCCCAGAGAGGTATTCTGGCTTAAACAACTTCGCTATCGCCGGCGTTAACCCAACCGCCGGGTGGTGTCTCAGAGAAGCTATTTCCTGCTTCAGGAAACTTGGGGCGTTACACATTAAGCGATCACATCCTTGTTTCTCTAGATGTATTCCTTGGTCCTCTCTTAGTCCTTTCCACTCAACTTCTAGCTAACTTGCACCTACTCCAGCCTCCTGCCTAGGGCAATGATCTCCTTCATCTCTACTTCCTCTTCTGCTTCTATCCCGGCCCTGCCTTCCATCGCTTATCAACCTCCTCCACCTCCTCCACCTCCTTATTCTAAGATAAGGTGTTGACAGCCACCACGTAGCACTACCTGACCACCCTAGGGTCTCCCCCAACCTGTATCCGGACTCCTCCAATGTTGTACTTTAAGAACTAGTAGTAGGAGGAAGGCATAGACCATAAGGCGTTGATGAGGGGATACCCAAAGATGGCATTGTAGCTGCTCGGGGAATCTACGATGACAAAGCGACAGTACTTGGATGTTCCCCCAGGGTCATGAGAAGTTCGGCTCTTCCTTCCACTTCCTTGCTTGCTCTATAGAACTCGAAGATCGAGCCTTCTGAGACAAGCACCTTCTTTGCCTCCACCTTCATCTCGTCGAAGGCCTTCTTGAAGATCATATTAATAGAACTCATGTTGTCTACCAGGATCCTAGAAACCATGAAGTTCTTAATCACTATATGGATCAACAACGTGTCGTAGAATGGGTCCCCATGCTCCGGCATATACTTTGTTGAGTAGGTGATCTTCTCTTCTAGGGGTGGGTTCCTGGAGGTCAAAGCGACACTCTATTGATAGATGGTATAGAGACTTCCCTTTCCGGTGGCCTCGATTCCTACCCCCTCATGGATCACTCTGATCTCACCTTGAGTTCCCACATCAAACCAGTCTTCACACTGGTCCTCCATCTTTGCTCCTTCTCCTTCTTATACTCCTTAGATTTGCAATTGGGTTTGTTTCCCTCTCGAGGCTCTCATCACTCCCCTTATCTCTAAAACTAGGGGCAGGTGGCCATTGAGTGAACTTCCTCCTCGTGGAAATCACAGTAGGACAACGGCACTCTTCCCCCTTCCCGCCCATCTGGGCCGATTCCTCCTTTCTTGTATTCCTCCTTAACCAATCTTCATGGCCTTCAAGGGAGGGGGCTGGAACGACCAGGTCTCCACCCTAGAGGTTTAAACCATCTCTTCCCTGCTTGAAAGTTCCCTCCCCCAATTAGGTACCTCCACCTCGAGCAAACCCTTTTCCTTGAGCCTGAGGTGGTCCTCCTGTTGGCCTCCACACCGACCGAATGACTGACATCTAAAGCCTTTACTTTGGCTCCTGCCCCCGGGGGCCTCTGAATCTCTTGTCTCCTCATCTTTTCCCTTCTTATCCCCTACTAGTGTTGGAATCCTCCCGATGACTTTGTCTTATCTCTTCTTATCCTAGTCAACTTAGAAATGAACTCGGGGTTCGTAGCCTCGCGTTTGATCTCTTTCTTTGCTTGGTCAATTAGTTCTCTGAAAAATAGAGCAGGGACCGGGTAAGCTCCATCCCGAACAACCCTTATTGCAACCCGAAAGAGAAGGGAAGCTACAAGGTATGCTCGGGCACCTCCTGGACCAAGAAAATCTCCTCCTTAAAGCAATCTACGTAGCTCTGCAGCGGCCCTTCAACCCCTTTCTTTATTAGGGAGAGGGTCTTAGCTCCCTTCTCCCTCTTCTTGGATGTGGAGAAGCGCAATAGGAAGATCCATCGTATATTTTCGAAGCCATAGATGGTTCCCGAGGGATGCTATTGATACTGATCCCTTTCTATTCCTTTGAAGGTGATGGTGAACTATCTGCACTTGAAGGCGTTCGACGTCTGCCTGATAGAGACTGTATCCACGAACCCCTAGAAATGTTGAATTGTATCGTCCTTCCGAGTGTAGTAAGAGATTATTGAATATCTGAAATCCTTTGGTGCTCGGGCGAAAGGATGTACTCGTAGAAAGGGCTCCCAGACCCTACCTAGTGAGTCGGAGGCACTCACTCGGTCTCCTCTCCTAAGTAGTGAGCACCCAGCGTACTAGGGAACAAGACTCTCCCCTAATGGGCACGTTTGCCCTCTTCCACTGCTACCTCCTTCCCAACTCATCTTTTTGGCGCCTCCTCATCTAGGGACTACAAGTTGAGTATTGGGACAGTGGGGGTAAAGCACTCTCTTAGAGGCGTGTGTGTGAGCCGCGGGGTCTCTAGGATGGTCTTCTTAAACTCTTCCCTGTTACTCTTTCTGGCAAACACGTCTAAGAGGGGCGAGTTGCCTGGGTCAACTTCTTGCCCATCACTTCCAGCCATGAGACTTTCTCAAATTTTTGGGAAGCTAAATCCATGCTCACCGCACCAGAATATTGAATCCAGAAACAACGGTTCAAGAGGAGTTCGGACTAATTGGGGTAGCTTGCACTTACTTCTCATAAGTTAAAACACCATGCTAGGCACTCATGGCAAGACCCTTACTCATAAGGGTAGAAAACAAGGAATAGACCCTCGTGTTTTAACAAGGAGGTCCCGTCACACACCCGAATGATCAAAGAGAGTTTTCCCTCAAAAGTCAATGCTGAGCCGAGAACCATGTAGGACACTTGAGAGCTCCGAACTGTAAACCCGAAAATCACGGTGAACAGCATGTTGAAGCTCTTGTTGGAGGATATGTTTAATTTGACCCAAGTCAAATGGCAAAATGAGAAAATATATAACCTTTATAAGTTGACTAGTCAATAGATATTATAATAATATATATTAATAGTATATATTAATTATATATTGTTTGTTTGTGGCAAGCATGAAACCGAAAACCGTGGTGTTATTGGTTGCGTGATTGCATGGCCACGTGGCATGCTCATATAGGATTGTAATGTCTATATAAAGGCGTGAACAGGAAAAAATATAGTATGCTGGAAGCTTTGTAAAGAATAGCAAAAGCGTGCCAAGTAGAGCCAAAATTTTAAAAGTTGCGGCCTCCTCTTTGCAGGCAGTAAATAGAAAGTTGTGAACAGCTTTTGCGGACTGTACCAATTTTTAATTTCCTCTTCCTAACTCCTCCCACTGGCCAGTTAGAAAGTTGGCGGACTGCAACTCCATATTGCGGACAGCAAACTCTGCGAGCAGAGGAAGTGTGCAGTTCTAGCATACTGTTTTTGCGGACTTACTTTGAGAACTCCGGACAGCTCTTGGCGGACAGTTTTTCTTTTTGCGGGCAGCAAATCTGGAGACGCAATTAGAAGTTGTGATTAGAAGTCATGTAATACATTTGGGCAGTGTGTTTGAAGTGTTGAGTTGTAACTTGTGAATCAAGTTTTTTTATTTTCTTTGTAATCCCTTGTTGTTATATTTAAAGAAGAGTTTTGCTCCAATTTTTGTGTCGTTGTGCCCACTATTAATCGCTTCCAATAGTGCTATCATAGGGAAGTTATGAACCTTGATAGTAACTTAGAAGAGTTAAAAGGATCGAAGAAAGGGAGATGGTAAATGCTATGTCGGGTCAAGTTCCCAAGTTGGCGAAGACGAACTATGGGAACTGGAGCATTCAGATGAGAGTGCTGCTAGCATCAAAGGAGCTTTGGGAAATAGTTGTGGATGGTTATGAAGAGCTAACTGCTAAAGCAGAGGCAGCGTTAACTAACGCCCAGAGGGCAGCATTGCGAGAAGCAAGGAAGAGAGACAAGAAGGCTTTGTTCTTTCTATATCAAGGGGTTGACGAAGCAACTTTTGAGAAGATCTCAGATGTTAAAAGTTCTAAAGAAGCATTGGAGACCTTGCAATGCTCCTTGCAAGGATTTGACAAGGAAAAGAAGGTGAAGCTACAATCTCTCCAAGCAGAGTATGAAGTTACCTAGATGCAAAACTTAGAAAAGGTTGGTGACTATGTGACTCGTCTGCGGACGCTTGTAAACGAAATGAAGCGCAATGGAGAGACGATTGAAGATGTTAGTTTCATGGAGAAACTTCTGCGGTCGATGTAGAAGAAGTTTAATTATATAGTAGTGGTGATAGAAGAGTCGAAGGATCTCACTCAGATGTCTATTGATGAACTCATAGGCTCTCTAAAAGCTTATGAATACCGCATATTACAAGATGAAGAGTCAAGTGGCTTAGAGAAAGCACTTCAGACTCAGCTGAACTTTGGAGAGAGTTCAGGAAGAGGAGGTGGCCAACGAGGTCGGGGCTACCAAGGCAGAGGCAGAGGAAGAAGAGGAGGAAGACATCAGAACTTCCAGAGAGAGGCGGAGCAACCTCAAGGTAGACAGCAAGAAGGAAGAGGAAGAGGTCGTGGAAGAGGCCGAGGAAGAGGCCGTGGTGGAATGGCTCAAGTCCAATGTTACAACTGTAACAAGTTTGGGCAC
Organism: Platanthera zijinensis; assembly: GCA_039513925.1. Taxonomy (NCBI): domain Eukaryota; kingdom Viridiplantae; phylum Streptophyta; class Magnoliopsida; order Asparagales; family Orchidaceae; genus Platanthera; species Platanthera zijinensis. The sequence continues at coordinate 101,414,442 of CM077092.1, forward strand.
ATGAGTTATGACTGCAGACTTCCTAGGAGGAATGAGGAGACCAACCACTATACTGAAGCAAGAAACACTGGTGGTGATCCAATGATGTTCTTGACTTACAGAGGGGCTGAAGGAGGAAGAAATGAAGTCTGGTACTTGGACACAGGAGCGAGCAACCATATATGTGGTGAGAAGGAGTTGTTCACTAACCTTGAACCAAGTGCTGGTGAGATTAGCTTTGGCGATGCTTCAAAGATCTTGGTAGAAGGCAAAGGGTTGATAGTGGTCACCCTCAATGACAAGAAGGTGCATCTCAACGATGTGTTCTATGTTCCTGTCTTGAAGAGAAACTGTAACATCCTATTTTCAACTAGACCCCTCAGAGTGGTTTTGTCATGACTAGGTTATGACAAAATCCTAAGAAGCCCAAGAAGACCAAGTGAGCTTAGGCATGAAGGTGGAGATCACTATGGTCTGCAAATAGTAGAATTCTAAACACTGGTTTAGGATGACCATAGGGCTTCACCATGACTCCATGATCCCACCACAATATCCCTAAACCATTGGAAGGTCCATTAGAGCCCTAAGGGTCTATTGAAATCAACCTAGGGTGGCCAAGTTGACCTAGGATCATCCTAGGCCTAAAATGGGCAAGGTGCCCTAACTAAGGTCAATGTGCCCCTAATGTGCCCAACCAACCCTACCTAGGTCTTCCCAGACCTAGATTGAAGTCAATGTGTCACCAAGGACCCATTGAGGACAACCGAAGAAGCTAAGTTGACCCAAGTCAACTCTAGCCCCAAAGTGGTCAAAGTTCCCTTACTAAGGGTCAAGTGACCTCCAAGGTGCCAAGTCAACCCTACCCATCCCTACCTAGACCTTAGGGGAGGCCAATGAGTCACAAAGGATCCATTGGGGTCAACCCAAATGGTCAATTTGACCAAGGTCAACTCAATCCTTGAAATAGGTCAAATTAGCCCAAATGGTAACCCAAGCTCAAACTCATTTCCCCCACTTGGGCAAACCTCATTATTATTATTCATATGGGTTATGGGCTGCAAATAGGCTAGGGAGATGAACAAATTCGGCCTTGATTACTAGGGGAGAGAAAACTCCATTTTATTCTTTAATGGAGGAGAGAGAAAGTGGTTTAAAGGGGCCATTCATGGCCAAGGGAGACCAAGGGCCTCTCCAATTGATTCCAAGGGCTGAATATATTATCTCTCATAAGTTTTGAGGAGTTTAGTAACCATAATCAGCCATAAAAGTGGCTGAATTTAATTTCTCCCATAAGGAAGAGAGAGAAAGATGGGAGAGAAAGTCATTAATGGCCATGAGAGAGCAAGAGTTCCTCTTCAATTGATTCCAAAGCCTTGATTCATCTTCCCCTCATTAGTTAGAGGAGACCAAGGGTTTTCCCCATCCATTAGGTGGCTGAATATAAGGGATATGCCATGGCCGAATTTCACCTTTCATGGCCATAAATGGCTTTGAAGCCTAGGCCCTTCCCCTCCCCCATTTGATGACTTTAAAAGCTTCACTAGGCAGAGGGGATGAGTTTTCACATTTTTCCTGAAGGAATCGAGCCCTCCCACTGCATGGTTGTAACATACCCAAAGCTCCAAAATCCGGCCATGGAGCACAAGCACCAAACCCGTCGGCAAGCACGACTAAAGGTCCTCTTCTACTCCTCTCTTTGTGGGCTAGATCCTTAGATATTTTAGGAGAGAAATCGGGCTCAATTGAGCCCGATTGGAGAAGAGATTTTCTGAAATTTTCATGGATTTCAACCTTGCGGGATCGCCGGAAACCGCCCCTCCGGTGGCCGTGCCGCCGCCCGGCGATAGCTCCCACCTCAATGAAGGTGGTGGCGGTGGTGGCGGTGGTGGCGGTGGTGGCGGTGGTGGCGGTGGTGGCGGTGGTGGCGGTGGTGGCGGTGGTGGCGGTGGCGGTGGCGGTGGTGGCGGTGGTGGCGGTGGTGGCGGTGGTGGCGGTGGTGGCGGTGGTGGCGGTGGTGGCGGTGGTGGCGGTGGTGGCGGTGGTGGCGGTGGTGGCGGTGGCGGTGGCGGTGGTGGCGGTGGTGGCGGCGGTGGCGGTGGTGGCGGTGGCGGTGGTGGTGGCGGTGGTGGCGGTGGTGGCGGTGGTGGTCGGCCAGGGAGGTGGATGGGTGGCCGGGAAACATGGTTGGAAATAGCTCTAGGTTCGGCCAATCCCAGCCCTTGGCTGGAGAAAGAAGATGACCAGGATCCCTCTGATCTGCTTTAAGATTCGTGCTGCATCATTTTATATTTAGTTTTGATTTTTTTTGTATTTTCTGTCCTGTTTACTAGGCTGTATTAAATTAAATATTAAAAATATCTAGGGTCATCTAAAGAAAAAGTGTCCAACATGAAAATTGTAGCCCGTGAAGTCGAGTTTAATTTAAAAAAAATTTCAACTAATTTGGGTAAATGGTTTGACCACAACACTCATTTTGGTGAGATCTATACCTAGGCTAGACCAGAGATTATTTTGAGTGCCCCAATCAATCAAGCCATCAAAATGACTTGAAATTTTGGATAGGGGTCACTATTATCTATACCTCAAACATATCCAATAATGGGAATTTTTGGATAACATTTTTCTAAAGTTTTTGTAATTATTTCATAAACTATGATTAAATGAATTAAGGAACCTAATGACCTCCAATTGCTCCCAAAATTTTGTGAGAGGTTCTTGGGGTCATTATGGGCCTCGATATAAATTTTCATCCCATTTTGTGATGGTTTGGTTTGGTTTTTAGCAAACCCTAGCCTTGCCTTAAGAAGGGTAATTAGGTCATAGTACTCCTTGTGGGTTTAAGTGGTCAAGTCACCTCAATAGAGGCTGGGACTTTGACCACTGGTTTGATATGACTTTAGGCACCCTCCCATAGATTATGGGGTGGGTTGGGGTAGTTTTGCCCTAGGATCCAAACTCAAACCCTAAGGAGGGGTTTTTGAGTGTTGTGAAGGGCATAGGGTCAACTGCCCTTGTGTGAACTTGCTACTTGGTAGAAATATTTCTAGGGTAGCCTAAGTCCTCTGGTATAAATCTTAGAGGATTTAGAGATGGATGGACATCTCAAAACCCTAACCCTAGCTTAGGGCATAATCACTTTTTGTGTAGAATAAGCCACCAAAACTTACTAAAAAGGGTGTGAAACTTGGGTAGCATGGACTCTAAGGCTCCGTTTGGGAGGACTTATTTTCACCGGTGAAGCGGTCATGACCGCATGAACCGAGACTTATTTAAGTCCCGATTCATGCAGTCATGACCGCTTCACCGGTGAAAATAAGTCCTTCCAAACGGAGCCTAAGTTAGATAGGACCTCTGGTGAATTTATTGGAATTTTATCAGTAATATTATTTGCACCTCCTTTGTTATACATGATATGGCCCTAAATGGTATTTTATTTACTATGATCACATTGTACATTATAGACTCATGAAATTTGGGCAGAAGATGGATTAAGTCAAAATGATTATTCCTGAATTTTATTATAAATTTTAGTTGAATAACTGTAGTACTTTCTTCACAAGTTTAAAAATGTGCAATTATGGTCAATAAATTATTTAGAGACATTTACTTGTTGCAAAAATTTTGAAATTAGGTCTCTGATAATTTTAGGTCAATAGCCACTTGAAGAAATTAATTCATTATTTTTAGATGACTATTTGCAGTACATATTTTACAAACCCATAAATTTTGGTAATTTGATGTATAATTTATTCAGAGCTTATTTCCTACTAAAAAATTAAGAATCTTGGTCAGTGGTGTTGGTAGGACAGTAGTTGAATACTGAAATTAATTCTCAATTTTTGGATGATTATTTTCTGTACTTACTTCATTAATATAGGAAAATAGGGCATATTACCAAAATAATTTTAAGGTACTTAAGATACTGTAAACAATTATTATATCTTGGATTTACATTATTGATTAAGCCTAGTTTTTATGATAATTATTTTAGGCATCTTGCATGACTATATAGGGTACTTCGTGTTCAAACTAGTGGCACCTGGATCTTTTGGGAAAAATAAATAAATGCCAGATTAATTAGGAAAAATATAATTTACTGTATTTAGCCTAGTTAGGTCATGATAGACCCCCATTATTTATCTTGAGGCATTTGGATGAATAATTATAGTGCTACCTACTATGTACTCCATATCGCTAAGGATTGTCTGTAGTTAGCAAAAGTGTAGGACCTAGGTTGGTGTGTGAGTGTTGGCATAGGGTTTGGGATTCTAATAGTCTGTTGAATTGGATAAACAATTGGAGGCATCTCTGGAAGACAGGTTGAGTAAGGTGTGGAGTTGACTAGTGTTAGGTGACGTTCGGGATCGGCGAAGGATTGTCTTTCCCGAAGGGAGAAAGAGTCAAAATCACACTAGGTTTAGTCCAGTGTAATACAAAAAGGGAATGGGTAAAGGGAGGAAACCCATAATAATAAGTGCCTTGCGAAAGGGAACGATGAGCTTCAGCTTCCATCATAGTTCTTAGGGCCCTTCGAGAACCCTTCACCGGGTATACCGGGGGCAGTCCTGGTCTAACCTAAACTGTAGGCAAACTAACTTGCATGTGTAACTAGAATAATTTGGGATTCACTTCCACTCACCTTGATGTCTCGAGATGTCTGGTTGGTTCACACAGGCTGTAGGCCCGGGGGTTTTGGTGATGGGCAGGTTAGCCCGGTGAGCTTTGGATCGATGTTGATTGTAACAGACGGGATGGTCCGGGGAGCTTTGCTCGGTGGATAATACATTAATGTGCATGTGCATAAGGTATAAGGTGGTGAGTTTTTGGTATTGGAGGGTCGTTGCACCGACACCAGTATGTTGACTCGGAGGGTGTGGTTTTACACTTAGCCAAATAAAGTCCGGTGCGCCAGCCGGCAAGAGGACGCAGGAGCTCCACTTAGTGCACCAGCATTGAAGCGTACGATAGGTCTGACTGGTAGTGCTGATACCAGTTTAGAGGTGGGCAAGTCCCAACCCACCGCTTCTGTTTGCCACTACGGAGGTATCCTGAGAGGTTAGGCTCTAGAAAGGTGGAACTAAAGGTCTGTGTGCACAGAGTCGGGTGAGTGAGTTGCATTTGCATGATCACATCATAGCATATTTGCATGGCATACCATCATCATTGCATACACCCCTGACACCTATTGTATAAAGTGGTATGGGACGCTTTATACAATAGGTCCTACAAAACGACCCCTTGGCTTATAAGTTCGCTTGAGCGTGCTTATAAGTTAAGGTTTATATTCTGTATATAGATATTGCTTTCTTGTAAACTGACACCCCATCGTATAAATTTGTATGATACTTTTTATACGATGAGAGCCTTGCAAAAGATCCTTTAGCTTATGTGTTTTCATATAAGTTAACGTTACATATTTCATGTTCTGTCTTTCATACTTTTATTACTGCTGCTTATTCTCATAAAACTGCTAGATTAGTTCCGTCGCCACCTGCTTACATTTGTTACTCTCCACCTTCATAGCTTCCCTTTCCTTCTCCCCGCTCGGTGCCTAGGATCCATGGGGGAGGGGTGTGGGATGATAGGACTTAGTCTTTTAGACTAACGGTTTTCGAACCACATCATTTTAGGGGACCGTGGAGCCCAACATGGAGGAGCAGCCCCGGAGGTCGACACTGGAAGACTTTGTTTCAAGAGCCTAAACACCTAGAGGGGGGTGAATAGGTTCTAATCTTTTAAAGTCCTTTTTAGGCAAACAGTTAGATAATTATTCAACACAGATTAATCAAATCACAGAACATACACACATCACAGCAAACACCAGATCTATAGTGGTTCCCCAAGATATGGGTACATCCACTTTCCCCCTTCGCCTATCTAGTAGATAACTGGATTCAGCCTAACTTCCTTCCACTGGCTCGGATCTGCAGATCTTACAATCTCATAACCAAAATGGTTCCTGTAGCTCAGACTTAACAAGTCCTACCTCAGATTCTTCCCCAGAATCCAACCTCAGGCTTCAGGCCTCAGCCCTACCTCAGCCTTTATAACTTGGCTTACAACTTAGTCTTTCCACAAGTCCTACCTCAGATTCTTCCCCAGAATCCTACCTCAGCCTTTATAACTAGGCTTACAACTCAGATCTGATAATAGATCTTACAAGAAATAGAATGTAATAAGAAACAAACAAATTCACCAGCTAGATTCCTCTATTGGTGTAGCCTTCTTGATCAGTTCTTGACTGAACTGATCCTTATGATCTAGCCTGACTTAGTTTCTCAAATCTTCTTTATAGAACAAAATAAGGTGGATCTTCTTGCTGTTGAAGTTGATCTTCAGTCAGCTTCTTTCTTAAATTCAGATTGGAATCTGAATCTTTCTTCCAGAACAATTCTGAATCTGTTTCTCTTTTTCCTTTTTCTATTTCACCACTCTATAGTTTCTGATCTGTCTTTTATATAGAGTTTGCTTCATGGTTACAGGCTGATCCGGTTTCTAACAAACTACTGACAGATTTGTCATAGGTGTCAGACTAGTTGGATATGACAGCTGCCAAGTCACAAGACATGTCAATAGATTCTTCAGAGTCATTCCAACTCAGTACAAATCACTCAGCAGGCTGCTTCATATGTGTCGACACATATTGGCCAAGTGTCAACAAAAGTCTTCATGGTGTCGACACAGACATACTTATACTTCTCGACACATCTTCTGTTGAATGTGTCGACACAAGTCCTGTGTGTCGACACAGCTACTTCTGGTCTCGACATAGCTGTTGTCGACAGATGGCGTTGAGTATGTGTCGACACAAGTCTTGTGTGTCGACACATCTGTTTCTGGTCTCGACGTAGCTGTTGTCGATAGACGTCATTGAATGAATGTTGATAGTGTTGAAAGTATCCAGACGGCAATGAGTGTGTGTCGACACAAGTCCTGTGTGTCGACACAATTACTTCTGGTGTCGACATAACTCTAGGCTCAGGTGTCGACACAATTCTGAGTGTCGACACAGTTTCTTCAGAAGTGTCGACTTAGCTTGGGTGTCGACACATATTTTTCATAAGAGTCGACACAAATTGAGTGTCGACACAACACCTTCATAAGTGTCGACACAACTTCAGAGTGTCGACACTTGTTCTTCATAAGTGTCGACACAACTTCAGAGTGTCGACACAAGTTCTTCATAAGTGTCGACACAGCTTCTGGGTGTCGACACAGCTTCTTCACAAGTGTCGACACTTGTACTTAGAAAAATTTCTTCAAATGCTTAAACTTTCACAATGTAACTCAAACATCTATTAAATACAAATTGATGCATATCATTGACTAAGATGAGGCTTCTCCAAATCTGGTAAGCATTTTCCAATGTACCCAACATTCCCCCTTTATTTGGAGAAGTCATAACCCTTAGTAAAAGACATACATCTCTCATAATAAAACAGAAATAGAAATAGATGAACATTCAATTTACAGCAGGTTAATACATAATCATTGTAAACAACAAAGAGATTAAAACTGAACTGATTTCATTCAATTTTTAGAAAAAGAAGTGCCATATTTACAAGGATTTCTTTCTATATCAAAACACAGAATGTTACATTGTTCTAATACATAAGCCTATCTATCATGTTATTGACTAGGCTCCTTAATGACAATTCCTTTGCAAGTCTTGATCTTTGCCTGTACAGAAGGTTCAGCATCTTCAGCAGGCTTCTTCCCTTTCAGGGCTTTCTTCTTTAGTTCTTCATCCTTAATTTTCTGCATTTCAAAATAGTGGAATGGCTTTGGGAAGTAACTGCTTGGCTCCTGAGCATTAGCAAGTAGCTTCCCAGCCTTAGCTCTTCTTCTATGTTTAAGAATGGCTTCTTGTCCAGCTTGGTATTTATTCCATTCCTTGTTCAGAATACCATTTACCTCTGTCATTGGTTTTATCCTTTACAGCTTTCTAGGCAGTAAGTATAATGTTTCTAGAAGTTGGGCTCCACTGCTCAAAGTCGGGCTTCAGCTAAGCCTGCTCTCTGAATCTCTTCTTGGATAGTTGAGCTTCCTTCTGAGCTTCTAAGGCAGCTTCTGACATCTCTACTTTTTCCAGAATTACATTTTGTGCCTCTTGTGGAGGACTATACATTTTCTGCACTTCTTCTTGAACTATCTCAAAGTCTTCTTGGGGGTAGATCACCTGAGCAACTTCAAGCTGATCTCCTTCAAGATAGACAGGTTGTATCCCAGATTCTGCTACATTATCATCATCACAAAGAGGATTATATCAAAGAGTGGCTCTGATGTTATTGGAAATCCATTTAGCATGGTAAAAGCTAGCTTTGACTAGTAATCTCTCCCCTTTATGACTTCTCTTTCAATATGACTTCTCAAATCATCCTTTTGAAACCTGACCTGATTAACAACATGGTCAGTTTCTTTTTAAAGTAATCTCTGAATTTTATCAAGAAATCAGATATATTATTTTGAGAAGCCTGAAAGGTGGCCTGAACCGCGGCTATATCTTCCTTGATTTGCTTTGAAACTTCATCTTTCACAGTAGTTGATAAATCATTTATCTTTGACAGTATAGCAAAGTGTGAATCTTGGAGATTGTCATTCAATATTATCTGATTTTCAAGTACATATCCTTGCTTTACTTCAAGTTCATCCACTTTAACAGTGATAGCTTGTTGTTGCTTGGCCAGGAACACCACAACATTACCTCCTTTATGGAAGCAATCTGTCATCTCCTTCTTATTTTGATTCACTTCAAATCTAATAGATTTGATGTCCTGGGCCAATTGAAACTGTAACTCTTTATGAGTTACATCCACATATTTTTCTATAGATTGCCTTTGTTCATCAAAATTTAATCTGCATCTGGACCAGTAAAGAACTGAAGTCCAAGCTTGGTGCAGATGGTGCTGTGCTTATTTGCAATGCCTTTTTATATCCAGAACTCTTTTTCTTCAAAGCAGCTAGTTTCCTTTTCTTAGCCATTGTGGCTTCTTCATCTTCAGAAGATTCAGTTGTACTTTCAATATCAACTGTATTCTTTTCAGCTAGGGCATCCTTAGACAACTCCCCCTCAGTCCTTGGAATATCTTTTTCTTGTGCAATCTGCTCCCCCTAAGTCCTTGGAATATCTTTTTCTTGTGCAATCTGCTCCCCCTCAGTCCTTGCAAGAGGAAGATCAGAGAATTGGTCATCCATGGTGAATTCCTGCTGTATTGGCTCATTTGAGCTTCTGTCTCAATAGTTTCTTGAGCTGCAATATTGATTTCATATGCTATGCTCATGACAGTATCTCCAGCCAAGTCACTTTCTAAGACTGCATCATCAATGCCTCCCCCTTGGGCAGGCAACTCAGTTGCTTGTTCTATGTGTTCTCCCCCTGGAGTTGTGTCCATTTGTTATTCTTGGTGCACACTGCCCTGCACTTGTTCTTGTGCATCCTTTTGTTGTTGGTCTTCATCAGAACTGAAGACCACTTCCTTCTCAGAATCACTGGTGGATCCAGCCTGTGGAACCACTTTCTTCTTTTTCTTATCTTTCTTAGTTTGCTCCTAAGGAGAAGGGACTTCCTTGGTCAGAACTCTATCCCACCTTGATAGAATTCTTACATCCATCCTCCTCATATGATTTATTTTTGATCCAGCCACTTGTTTCAATACATCTGGTATTACAGCAGATAAGCATAAACTCAGAATTCTTCTCATGTTTGGTTTCTTAGTTACTTCATGAACGTTATCAAATACTACTACTGCCCAGTCAGTGTTTATCTTGAATATGATCCTTACCATAAGATTGAACATGTGGACAGAGATTCTATCATGTCCACCAGTTTACAAAGAATCACTTTGCCAACTACTTCAGATAGGAATTTTCCTTGGGAATTCATCCCTTTTCTGGTAATAGACGATCCAATCTTAATATTAGGGCTCAGCCCACACCAGCTTAAAGCTTCTGTAATCTGTGAAGGGGTTATTTCATCTGTATCCTTCACTGATGGAAGTTGAAGTGATTTCCTGATAGTTTTTCGTTTGAGTTTCACTAGGGAATTTTGAACTGTCCCTTTAATTTTCTTGTCTACAGAATCCACTGTAGCAGTTGAATAAAACTCCAGAACTTCCTTCCTCCATATCTTTGTTGGTTCAGAAACCAAGTACTCCAATCCATTTTCTGAAATTAGGGCAATAACACCCTGAATTTCATTTGAAGCTATTGTGAAACCTTCACGAACCAGTTCATAACCTTCATTGACTTTGTCTTCTTGATGAGGCGCCATTGACGTAAGAGTTGGATGAGAAGAGAAGAGAAAAGAAAAGCTTTGTCGACAGAAGGTGGAAAGTTAAGAATACTGAAAGCGTAGTCGACCAGATTTTGGTTTCACCTATTTATAGTATAAGTGTAAGGGCAGGTCAAAAGACGTGCCAGTGTCGACAAGTTTTCATACGTGTCGACAGAAATGACCTAGGTCTCGACAATACGTGTTTTAAGTCGACACGACTATGTGTCGACATACTAATGTCAGAGTCGATAACTCATCTTAAGTAGACACATTTATGTGTCGACAAACTAGTGTCTGTGTCGACACACTTGTGTCTTTGTAGACACTTACTACTTAAGTCTCGACAGACTTGTGTCGACACTTGATTTTGTGTGTCGACACATGAATCCTCTCGACATATGATCTCAACAAAGTTGTGTCGACATCAATTCTCTTGTCGACACAGATACTATTTCCGTGTCGACACTTCCTTTTACTTAGTCGACACAACATATTATGTGTGTCTACAAAGATTGTTTGTGTCGACACAAACATTGTACTTAGATAAATTTTCAGAGAAATTTGATGCTTATATATTCACCTTAGGGATACTTATGCTAACCTATTCTAGGTTCAAAATTCCTAATTCAATTTTAAAATAATTGAATTTAGTTCCATCCAGAGGTTTTGTAAAAATATCAGCTATTTGATTATCAGTTTTCACAAATTCTAGGCTAATATTTTCCTTCTCTACATGTTCTCTGATGAAATGAAACTTAATTTCTATATGTTTGGTCCTACTATGTGATACAGGATTCTTAGCAATAGAAAAAAAATAGCACTTGTAGAATCACAGAATAGAGGAATTCTACTTACCTGGATGTCATAATCTTCTAGTTGATGCTTTATCCACATCATTTGTGCACAGCAGCTACCTACAGCTACATACTCTGATTTAGCTGTTGATATAGATATACTAGTTTGCTTTTTGCTGCTCCATGACACAAGCCTCCCACCAAGGAATTTACAAGTTCCTATGGTACTCTTCCTGTCTTCTTTGCATCCAGCAAAGTCTACTTCTGAGAAACCAGTTAGAAGGAAATCTCTATTCTTAGGATACCAAAGGCCTAGATTAGGTGTACCCTTAAGATATCTCAGAATTCTCTTAACTGCAGTATAATGAGATTCCTTAGGGCAAGCTTGATACCTAGTACAGACACATGTTGAATACATGATGTCAGGACTACTAGCAATCAAATAGAGTAGAGAGCCAATTATCCCTCTATACAAAGACTCATCAACAGGTTTTTCTGCCTCATCTTTGCCTATAGGCATACTTGTTCCCATTGGAGTTTTCATGGTAGAAGCTGAGTCCAAACCATACTTCTTAATTAACTCCTTGGTGAACTTAGACTGGGATATGAACAATCCATTCTCAGTCTATCTAACTTGAACTCCCAAGAAGAACTTCAGCTCACCCATACTGCTCATCTCAAACTTCCCTTGCATAAGTTTGGCAAACTTCCTACAAAGGTTTTTTCTGTAGAACCAAAGATAATTTCATCCACATATATCTGGACTAGTATTATCTTGCCTTTTGATTCCCTATAGAATAGAGTTTTGTCTATCTTTCCTCTAGAGAATTTATTCTCAATAAGGAAGGCAGACAAGGTTTCATACCAAGCCCTTGGAGCTTGTTTCAAACCATATAGAGCTATCCTAAGCTTATATACATAATTAGGAAAGTGAGAGTCTACAAAACCTAAGGGTTGTTCAACATAGACTTCTTCTTTTAAATCACCATTCAGAAATGCTGATTTCATATCCATCTGGTATACCTTGAACCCTTGATAGGAAGCATAGGCCAAGAACAGCCTTATAGCCTCCAGCCTTGCCATTAGAGCAAAGGTTTGATCAAAATCAATACCTTCCTCTTGCCTGTAGCCTTTTGCTACCAGTCTAGCCTTATTCTTGACTATGGTGTCATTCTCATCAAGCTTGTTTCTGTAGATCCATTTAGTTCCTATTATATTGTGATCCTTAGGTTTTGGCACCAGTTCCCAGACTTTACACCTTTTGAACTAACTGAGCTCTTCTTGCATTGCATCAATCCAATTGGTGTCTTGCATTGCTTCTTCAATCTTCCTGGGTTCTATTTGAGACAGGAAGCTAGAACATAGAACTGTGTTCATGCTCCTGCTCCTTGTTAGAATACCTTGACTTGCATCACCAATGATTTGGTGAACTGGATGATCCTTCAGGTGTCTCCTTATTGGAGGAAATCTGTCAGCATTATGGCCTTCTCCAGTTTCCTAAACTTGATGCTCCACACTGTCTTCTTCATCCAGAGAGACTTGTTCTCCCCCTGGATAGCTGACATCTTTATCTTCATCCAACCTAGCAGGAACATCTTCATTAATGGTCAGCTTGTCCAGCCTATCTGTTAGACCTGTAGAGCTTACTGAAGAACTAGACAATTCATTGTTAATAAATTTTGACTCATCAAATACAACATGCACAGATTCTTCTACAACTTGGGTAGTCAAGTTGTAGATTCTGTATGCTCTACTTTGGCTGTTGTACCCAACAAATATCTCTTCTAGGGATTTGGCAGCAAACTTAGTTTGGTAGTGCTTACCATTGACTATTACAAAACACTTGCTACCAAAGATTCTGAAGTAAGATATGTTTGGTTTTCTTTCTTTCAAAATCTGGTAGGGAGTCATCTTGTGTTTCTTGTTGATGGAAGCTCTATTGAGCACATGACATGCAGTATTAACTGCCTCAGCCTAGAAGTATTCAGGGAGAGTAGTATCATTTAGTAGAGTTCTATTAACCTCAATTAGAGTCCTATTCTTTCTTTTAGCAGCACCATTTTGCTGAGGAGTTCTAGGTGAAGAGAATTCATGATGAATCCCAAGTTCTTCATAGAATCTTGTCATACATTCAGACTGAAATTTAGTTCCATGGTCACTTCTAATTTTTACCACTGAACTGTTGTATTCATTCTGTATTTGTCTCACAAAAGTCTGAAAAATAGATGGGGTTTCCGATTTCTGCCTCAAGAAGAAAACCCATGTATATTTAGAATAGTCATCCACAACAACAAGTGTGTATACTTTCCTACCAAGACTGTGAACTGGCATAGGACCAAACAAATCCATATGAATGAGATACAAACATCTCATTGAATCTTTGATGTGAAGTGCTTGGAAAGAGGACTTAGTATGCTTGCCTTTTTGGCAAGTTGAACACACACCCTCTTTGATGCACTTAATTTGAGCACCATTCCTCACTAAACCCATGCTGAACAGCAGTCCTATAGACTTATAATTCAGATAAGCTAGTCTCTTGTGCCATTTGACACATAGGGAAGCTTTCTCTCCTGCAACCAGACAAATTGATGAGTTGTTAAACTCATAATCTAGGTTAAGGCAATACACATTTTCTTTCCTAGGGCCAGTCAAAATGATATCTTGATCACTTGACCTTCTTATCTGGCACTCCCCTTTGAGAAAAGAAATGACATAACCTAGATCACTAAGTTGACTTATGCTAATTAGGTTATGTTTTAAACCCTTCACATATGCCACTTTAGTGACAATAATTGAATCACAAGTAATGTTACCAAATCCTTTGATGATACCATTTTCTAATCCACCAAAGACCAGAACCGTTTACGCCTTGATGAGCTCCCGCCTACGAACAGGCGAGACCGTTTGCGCCCAGCCTCAACCAAGATCCACGGATGACCAAAGGCGGGCGAGAAGGCGTTGAGTCCACTCAACTCCAAAGTCCGAGCAGCAAAGGCGTCGAGTCTACTCGACACCGCGTTGAGTGAGCTCCACTCACTCGATGCCAAAGTCCAAGAAGCAAGGGCGTTGAGTCCACTCAACACCACGTTGAGTAGGCATCAAGCTCACTCAACGTCGTGTTTAGCAGTAAAGGCATCAAGCTCACTCAACGCCGTGTTCAGCAGTAAAGGCATCAAGCTAAATCAACGTCGTGTTCAGCAGTAAAGGCATCAAGCTCACTCAACGTCGTGTTCAGCAGCAAAGGCATAAAGCTCACTCAACGCCATGTTCAGCAGTAAAGGCATCAAGCTCACTCAATGCCGTGTTTAGCAGTAAAGGCATCAAGCTCACTCAACATCGTGTTCAGTAGTAAAGGAATCAAGCTCACTCAATGCCGTGTTCAGCAGTAAAGGCATCAAGCTAACTCAACGTCGTGTTAAGTGGAGGCGGGAAGGTTCTCGGCTCAGGGTTATCGCTGTGGCCCAAGATTCTCGCCGCGGCTCAAGGTTCTCGTTGCGGCTCAAGGTTCTCAGCTCAGGGTTCTCGCCGAGTGGGGCCCAAGGCCCAGGGTAAAATTACCTTGTTGTCCTCAGGTAGAATTACCTACATACCCCTAGGGGCTACATTTAGTATTTTATAAACAGCGGGATTTGGCTATTGGTAGGCCAGCCAGGGGTATTTCAGTAATTTCAGGTTAGCAAAAGGCTATAAATATACCCATAAGGGCTCCTTAGAAAGCGAACTCTCATTTTTCTCTGAATCTCTAGTGCTTTCTGAGGAGCTCCTAGCCCATCTTTTGGCTTTGGAGGGGAAGCTCTCAGAGATCTTCTGGGTATGAGGTGGGACCTCCCTGCTGAGGCTTTGGGTCAGTCCTAGGTCATTAGCAACCAGTCAAGGTGCAGGGCTTGAGAGAAGTAGGTGTTGGCTGCACCCCTGTTTTGAACATTCGTTGAGGTCAATTTTGGATCCAACACTTACCTTTTCTATATGAATTGAATGTCCTAGTTCTTCCCTTAAAGCCTAGACCAGTCTTCCTTTTTTGTGAAATAAAATTGTCTATTAGGGGTGAGACAGATTTTGGCTTGGAGAATTTAGCCAATAGCTCTTTCTCTTGCTGAAGTTTTTCCTCTAGTTTCTTGATATGATTCTCTTTGAAAGAGATTGTGCCCATTTGAATAACTGTAATGTTCTTCAATTTGGCAACCTCATTTAGTTTTAGATCTAACATCTTAGTTGAATCTGCTACAGCCAGCTTAAGAGACTCAATCTCTTTGGCTTGCACTTTAACAAGAAACTTGCTCTTCTTCAGAGCTTGCAACAACCCATCATACTCATCAATGAGTTGGTGTACATCCCCTTCAAACTCAGATCCATCCACTTCTTTTGAAGCAGATGCTTCTGATTCTGATCCAGTAAAGTAATCTGAAACTAAGGGAGAATAGTTTACCTTACTTGGTTCAGGCTGATCCTGCCACTGATCATCTTCAAATTGAGCCATCAGCCCTCTACAACAATGTTCTTCAACTCCATTTATGGAGTCCAGCATCTGTAGGAATTCTAGTTCCCTAGACTCTTCTTCTATTGAGAATAGCCCAATATATGCTTTTGCTTCTTCTTCTCAAGATTCTGAAGATGAAGAGTATGTCCAACTCTTCTCCTTCTGAGCAACTAGAGACTTCTCCTTCTTACCTTTGACCTGCAGCTTCTTCTTGTCCTTTGACTCATTTATTTTGTCAGGACATTCAGCTATGATATGTCCAGTCCTGTTGCAGCAATAACATGCAATCTTAATATTAGATTGTTTACCAGGTTTAGAGGCATACCTGTCCTCCTTGGGTGTCTTCTTCTTCCTGTAGTACTCATCCTTGGAATAGGATGAAGATGATGGTCTGGTTCTCCACTTCTTTTTCTTCATAAACCTTTGGAATTGCCTTGTAAAGGAAGCAAAGTCCTCATATGAAGTATGACTATCTGATATGTTATTGTCAGAAATTCCTTCTTCTGCCTTAGCACTCCTTCTGGGTGGAGAAGGAGATTTTCTTCTACCCTTTCTTAAGCCTTCAGCTTTGAAGGTCACTGACTTTTCCTTAAACTCAGATCTACTGCCCTTCTCCTCTTCTTTTCTTGCAGTAAGTTGCATTTCATATGATAGCAACTTTCCAAACAATGTAGGTGGAGGTGTATCAGCCAGCCTGGCCACTACTCTGATGGCACATATCTTAGTGTCCCAATCCTTTGTTAGAGACCTAAGAAACTTATCATTTAGTTCATAAGTGTTGAAGACCCTTCCATAGGTAATCAGCTCATTCACTATTCTAAAAAACTTCTTATAGCATTCAGCTATGCTATCAGATTTAGCTTGTCTAAAGCTCTCATACTCCTGGTTTAGCATAGACTTCCTGTCCTCTCTGACTTCTTCTGTGCCCTCCATGTAGACAATGAATGTGTCCCACATTTCTTTGGAGGTTTTACAATGCACCAGATTCTGAAAAGTGGCATCATCTATAGCACTTACAATAATGTTATGCGCTCTTTTATCTAGTGTTGCCAGGATGATTTCATACTTGATCATTTCAGAATAGCTCTTTGGAGTTTGAATGTTTGCATCAAGAACTGATGCCTTCATTAGAATGAAGGGGCCTTCCTATACCGTGATATAAATTCTTGGATCAGATGCTTCCATAAACAACCTGACCCTTTCCTTCCAAATGTCAAAAGATTCTTTCCTGTATATAGGTAATTTCATAGATCCAAATTCCTTTTGATTCTCATTTGAACCCATTCTTGATATCTATTATTTGTCTTGGAAAATAACTCTGACTATTAAGTCAATCTTTGAGTAACCTCCCTCTGATACAACTTGAAAGACTTTATTTCAAAAGCCTAAACACCTAGAGGGGGTGGGTGAATAGGTTCTAATCTTTTAAAGTCCTTTTTAGGCAAATAGTTAGATAATTATTCAACACATATTAATCAAATCACAGAACATACACACATCACAGCAAACACCAGATCTATAGTGGTTCCCCAAGATATAGGTACATCCACTTTCCCCCTTTGCCTATCCAGTAGATAACTGGATTTAGCCTAACTTCCTTCCACTGGCTCGGATCCGCAGATCTTACAATCTCAGAACCAAAATGGTTCCTACAGCTCAGACTTAACAAGTCCTACCTCATATTCTTTCCCAGAATCCTACCTCAGGCCTCAGCCCTACCTCAGCCTTTATAACTAAGCTTACAACTCAGACTTTCCACAAGTCCTACCTCAGATTCTTCCCTAGAATCCTACCTCAGGCCTCGGCCCTACCTCAGCCTTTATAACTAGGCTTACAACTCAGATCTGATAATAGATCTTACAAGAAATAGAATGTAATAAAAAAACAAACAAATTCACTAGCTAGATTCCTCTGTTGCTGTAGCCTTCTTGATCAGTTCTTGACTGAACTGATCCTTCTGATCCAGCCTGACTTAGCTTCTCAAAGCTTCTTGATAGAAAAAAAATAAGGTGGATCTTCTTGCTATTGAAGTTGATCTTCAGTTAGCTTCTTCCTTAAATTCAGATTGGAATCTGAATCTTTCTTGCAGAACAATTCTGAATTTATTTCTCTTTTTCCTTTTTCTATTTCACCACTCTGTAGTTTCTGATCTGTCTTTTATATAGAGTTTGCTTCATGGTTACCGGCTGATCCGGTTTCTAACAAACTACTGGCAGATCTGTCAGAGGTGTCAGACTGGTTGGATATGACAGCTGTCAAGTCACCAGACATGTCAGTAGATTCTTCAGAGTCATTCCAACTCAGTATAAATCACTCAGAAGGCTGCTTTATATGTGTCGACACATATTGGCTAAGTGTCGACACAAGTCTTCATGGTGTCGACACAATACTCCAAGTGTCGACACAGACATACTTCTGCTTCTCGACACATCTTCTATTGAATGTGTCAACACAAGTCTTGTGTTTCGACACAGCTGCTTCTGGTCTCGATATAGCTGTTGTCGACAGATGGCATTGAGTATATGTCGACACAGTCATGTGTTTCGACACAACTGCTTCTGGTCTCGATATAGTTGTTGTCGACAGACAGCGTTGAATGAATGTCGACAGTGTTGAAAGTATACAGACGGCGTTGAGTGTGTGTCGACACAAGTCCTGTGTGTTGACACAATTACTTCTGGTGTCGACATAACTCCTGGCTCAGGTGTCGACACAATTCTGAGTATCGACACAGCTTCTTCAGAAGTGTCGACTTAGCTTGAGTGTCGACACAACTTCTTCATAAGAGTAAACACAACTTGAGTGTCGACACAACACCTTCATAAGTGTCGACACAAGTTCTTCATAAGTGTCGACACAACTTCAGAGTGTAGACACAAATTCTTCATAAGTGTCGACACAGCTTCTGGGTGTCGACACAGCTTCTTTATAAGTATCGACACGTGTACTTAGAAAATTTTCTTCAAATGCTTAAACCTGCACAATGTAACTCAAACATCTATTAAATACAAATTGATGCATATCATTGACTAAGATGAGGCTTCTCCAAATCTGGTAAATATTTTCGAATGTACCCAATATACACGCTTGGAGATGGGGTAGTCTAGTACCGGAGTTCAAACAGCTGGGATTATGAGTCCCTAACCGCTAGTAGTTTATTAGTTTTGCTTCCGCTTGAGAGACTCTTGTAGTGAGGATTTGATGTATTGGACATGAGCCCTGTTTTCAGTACGATATTATTCTGTGGACTCTCCCTTCGTTGAGATATTTACTATGATATGTGATTTTCTATGGACTTGTGTTTACTCTACTTTGCTACTTTTCTGTGATTGAATTGGCCGGCAGGATTGGCATTTTGTAGTGTCATCGTTCCCTGGTGTGAAGGTGTCACCGCAAAGCGGTGATTCTGGGCCTAAGACCCCGGGGTTTGAAGAAAAAAATGGGGTCATACAGTAACATCTTAAGCCTTGGACAGTTTTTGGGGAAAGGCTACTGCATTCAGTTGAAGGATAGTTCATTGGCCATGAAGAACCATCGAGGAAAAGAGTGGTGGTGAAAGTAAAGATGATGACGAATCATCTCTTTATGTTGAGGATGGATGCTAAGGAGACGACATGCCTAGCAAGAACTGAGAGGAAGAAGAAGCTTGGTTGTGGCACCATAGGATGGGTCACTTAGGCTTTAGTGGTATGAAGCTTCTGTCACATGAAAAGATGGTGGAAGGTTTGCCTAAGATCTTACCACCACAAAAGATCTGTGAATCTTGTACGAAGGGAAAGCATAAGCAACAGAGTTTTGAAGGAGGAAAGTCTCGTAGAGCAAGGAAATAGCTTGAACTGGTTCATTCGGACATTGCTGGTTCGTTTGATATTGTCTCAGTTGGAGGAAGAAAATACTATCACCTTCACTAATGACTTCATTCGGAAGTGTTGGTTTTACTTCTTGAAGGAGAAGTCTGAGGCCCTTGACAAGTTCAAGGAGTTCAAAGCGATGACAGAGAAAGAGAGTGGACAACCACTGAACGTGCTTAGGACTGATAGAGGTACACCTTTAAGTTATTTGATGATTTCTACAAGGATCATGGGATTGCTCATCGTTGACAGCAGAATACTCACCTCAGTAGAATGGAGTTGCTGAGAGAATGAACTTGATAATTCAGAACATGGTAAGAAGTATGGTGAAGGGCAAGAAATTGCCGAAGATGTTTTAGGCTGAAGCAGTACAATGTGTCGTGTACTTGTTGAATAGTTGTCCGACGAAGAGTGTGAAGTACAAGAATCCATACGAAGCATGGAGTGGATGGAAGCCAAGTGTGCAACACTTGAGATTGTTTGGGTGTGTAGCTTATGCTTACATCCCTGATCAAAAGAAGAAAGAAGCTTGATGACAAGAGCGAGAAGTGTATATCTGTAGGCTACGCACCGATGAGTAAGGCTTACAAGTTATACAACCCAGTGAAAAAGAAGGTCATCGTATCAAGATATGTCGTGTTCAAAGAGGATAGTTGTTGGAGCTGGGATGAGAAGGAGAGAAACATCAAGGGGATGTTTTATGAAGATGAAGAAGGTGGTCATGAAGTTGAAGTTGAGGATGGTGTAGCTGAACCACCGTCACCATCGAGCAGATACTCAGGGGGAGCTTCTACTCCTTACTCAAGTGGAGTTAGCACCAACAGAAGCAGTTTTGATGGAGCAAGCACTAGTAGGAGAAGCTCTGAAAGTACTCAACCAAGGATGAGAAGGTTGGGGGAGATCTACAAGGAGACGGATTCGATTCATGCTAACTTTTCTTTATATTGTCTTTTAGCAAATTGCGAATCGTACTCATATGATGAGGCTGCTTAGGAGAAGACTTGGAGGAAGGCGATGGATGAAGAAATAACTTCCATCAAGAAGAATGAGACTTGGGAGTTAGTCACTCTGCCTGTAGGTCAAAAGCCCATTGGCGTGAAATGGGTGTACAGAGTGAAGAAGAACAAGGACGGAGAAGTGGAGAAGCACAAGGCAAGACTCGTCGTGAAAGGCTATCGACAAGTCCAAGGAGTGGACTACGATGAGGTCTTTTCTCCAGTGGAGCGGATAAACACTATAAGACTGATCATCGCACTAGCAGCTCAATATAAGTGGAAGATCTACCAGATGGATGTTAAGTCTACTTTTCTTAATGGGTACTTGGAGGATGATGTGTATGTCTAGCAGCCTCCTGGATATAAGGTGAAAGATCAAGAGAAGAATGTCTAGAAGTTGAAGAAGGGCTACGGGTAAGGCAGGCGTCTCGTGTGTGGAATGAAAGGATAGACACATACTTTCAGAAGAACGGTACATGAAGAGCCCGTATGAGTATGCACTCTACACGAAGGTGGAGAAGAACGGTGATTTCATGGTCGTGTGCTTGTTTGTTGATGACATGATATTCATTGGTAACAACCTAATATGTTTGAAGAGTTTAAGAAGACGATGAAGAAGAGTTCGAGATGACTGAATGGGAGAACTCACTTACTTCTTGGGATTGAGGTACAACAGAGTGAATATGAGATCTTCATTCTCAGAAGAAGTATACGGAGGAGATTCTAGAGAAGTTTCGGATGGAGAATAGCAAGACTATCTCTATCACTACAAGAAAACAGGCTTTTAGTGACGAAAACTTAGTGACAAAGTATATTCCGTCACTAAAAATAGCTTTTTAGTGACAAAATATTATTAGTCGTAAAGCAATGCCTTCTGTGACGAAATAAATAGTGGTTACTAAAATATATTTTTAGTGACGAAATTTCAATTTTATCACTAAAGTTATTTTTTTAAAGTATTTAGTGACTAAAAAAATTTTGTCACTAAATATTATGGTCACAAAATACAAGAATAAATTATAATTAAATATCTCAAATCTATCTCCCTTTATTTCATTTGGGAACCACACTAAATTCTATTTCCCTCCACACTAAATTCTATTTCCCTCCACACTAATTCTATTTTCCTCCCCTCCACACTAAAATAACTCTATCAATAATATAATTAACGCACTGAATTCATTTCATCCCCTCAACAGTCAACAGCGGGAGCCCTAATTTCACGATTTTTTACAATCCTCTGGACGGCGACGACAGCCCTCTCAACTCCCTCCAAGACCTTTGCTCGATTCGACTCCCTTTCCACGAAGACAGGCTTTTAGGACGATGACGATCACTCTCATTGTGACGACCTCCTCTACTCAATCTGACGACGCCATCCTGTTCGACAACGACGACCTCTGCTCGGGAAAAATTAA